>CANJKZ010001018.1:1110000-1768531 GCA_947471745.1 Closterium sp. Naga37s-1
GACGATCGCAGGTGAGGTTCTGCGGTGTTGATGTGGCACGACTTCATTCTGAGGCCTCTGACACCTCCCTCGCTCTCAATGCACTTCTCCTCGCCCCATTCCTCCTCACCCCCCCTCATCACCCTTTGTCACACCCTCATATCCTCTCCCACCCCCAACCCAAGCCTCTTTCTTTCATTAGGCGCCGGAATATTCCTCACTCATCCTCACGCATCCTCACGCATCCTCACGCATCACGTTTTTCAAAGACTGAAAACCACGCAACGCAATGGCCTGTTGTGCTTCTCCCTTTCCTTGTCCCGTCTCGCCTGTTCCTCTGCAGGTCGGCACGGGCTCACGTTCTGAGAAGATCCGAACGTACAACTACAAGGTGGGCATTCTGTGCTGGCAATGCAATGGGGTAGGCATGCCTTCTTCGCCAATGGTACAAAGAGAGGTGTGAACGCGTTGCTTCCGGAATTTGACAAGGGTGTCACCATCGCACCAAGATCAACTCTCATGTGCTTCCTGCATTACATGCATATGCATAAAGAAATGCTTTTCATACCTCTCCAACTCACCCAACCCCCCCACCATCAGGAAAACCGGGTGTCGGATCATCGCAACAAGATCAACTCTTTTGTTGTCCCTGTACCCTCATGATAAGACAGCCCCCCTCCCCATCCCCCCACCATCAGGACAACCGGGTGTCGGACCATCGCACCAAGATCAACTCTTTTGTTGTCCCTGTACCCTCATGATAAGACAGCCCCCCTCCCCATCCCCCCACCATCAGGACAACCGGGTGTCGGACCATCGCACCAAGATCAACTATGACCTCGGCTCGTTCCTCAATGGCGATATCGACAACGCCATCCAGGTGAGGACGGACAACGCCATCCAGGTGAGGACGGACAATGCCATCCAGGTGAGGACGGACAATGCCATCCAGGTGAGGACGGACAATGCCACCCAGGTGAGGACTGGTGATTTTTAAGCTGTAACATGTAAGGCTGAGAATGCCACTCAAGTAAGGCTGAGAATGCCGTTTATTCAAATACCCCCACTCCCTGTCCGTCCTCTTCTGTTTTCTCTTCTGTTTTCTCTTCTGGTTTCTCCTCTGTTGTCTCTTCTGTTTTTCTTTCCCGCCCGATCCATTGCTCCCCTCCTTCCCGTGTGCCCAGTCCATGGTGTCAGTGGCACGCAAGGAAGGAGCACAAGGAGATGGTGGCTCTCACTCAAACACAAGATTACCTTTTCGACCAACTTAACAAGGAGCAGACGGAGAGGTGCCTCAAAAGCACGCAGAGAAGGAGCACAAGGAGATGGAGGCACTCAACGAAACGCAAGAGCATCTTCCTTCAAGTCTTGCTGTCTTTCTCTTCTCCACCCACTTCTCCCCATCCCCCCAGCCCACCAGTCCATGGTAGCGATGGAGCATAAAGAGATGCTGGCTTACCTTCCCTCTCACTAAAGTCTCTCTTCTGCCATGCCATTCCACCCTCTTTCCCCCATCCCCCCCTCTTTCCTTCCTCTCCCCCATTCTTCCCACCAGTCAATGGTGGCGATGGAGCAGAAGGAGATGCGGGGTGAACTTCCCTCTGACCAGGTCTCTCTGCTGCCATTCCACCCTCTTCCCCCCCTTCCCCTCTCCTGCCCCCACCAGTCCATGGTGGCCATGGAGCAGAAGGAGATGCTGGAGGAGCTGGCAGCGTCCGTGCAGACCACAGTTTGAGCCTGACCGAGTCACTGTGACGTACGAAAGTGTAGGATGGGCAGAGGAAAACCAGACTAATGCCTGTATAAAACTACTGCCTAGGATTTGGAAAGTAGATCACCATAGCTTCTGTTATTGGAAACCATGAAATGGGACTTTAGAATCCAGTTTGTTTCTTGAGAATTCTCAAAAATCACACCCATGTGCACTTGTTTGCGCAAGGTGCCTCTGATTTTGAAAGCATATACGGTATCTTCCAAGTACAATCATCAAGCCCGCTGACGTCTTAAAGTCAGACATGTGGCTTCAACATTGTCATCCCTAGTTGGTCAAGCTTTTTTCGCCTCGATTAAAATAACTCCCTGACTGGTACCATGCTTTTCCATCGAATACAAGACCCTGGAAATGATAGGGTATGGGTTTATTACAAGCGTGAAAATCTTGTAAAGCCCGTATGTATATTTGTGAGTTAAGTCTTAAAGAGTGTTCGGATGCTGGAAGCATTTGCGAGTTTTCGCAAAACTCGCTCGCGACAACCGTTAGCACGGCTAATTTCGAAACTCTTGGGACTTTCAGTGGGGAAAACCCACAGTGCATCCGTCAGCCCGTCAAGGTCCTTCGATGTGAAGCTTGCTTTGCCACTGCATTTTGCGCACACACGTTTAGTCACTGTGGCTTTCTGGAACCGCGATAGTCGTCACCCATACATCTCGGATTTGATTTGTCTTTACGACGTTCAGTTCAGCATCCCATCTGTTATTCGTAATTGGGAACCGAAATGGGGAGAGCACGTAAGGCGCGGAAGTACGCGGAGGTGAAAAGACTAATCAACCCAAAGGAGATAAAACAGTGAGTTACAATCTCTTCGTTCCCGCCCGCCAAGCTGTCTCGATTCGTGCCACGGATCTTGCCAGCCGTCGTGGCGTAGTGATCGACGCGCGTCATTCAGTTGGCTGCGCGCTGATACTGGCGGACGTCAAATGCCTGTCGTTTGGGAAACCTGGGAAAGTTGGTGGGAGGCGGGCGATGATGACGACACGCAGAGGCATAGGGCGTCACGGAACGGTTTCACGGAGCGTGAGAAGGAGAATCGGTTTAGAAACGATGGGGATGCATTCTGACAGAAACGAGAGGTAAACCCGTATGCATTCTAAACCCTGCCGAAGATTCGAAGGGGATACGGTGCAAGCCCGGCGAGGGGTTTCGAGTGACGCACATGCGAGTGTGTGCGAATGCTGTGCGTGCGGCCTTTGAGTCGACTCAAGATTCACCGTGTGCATGGTGCACATGCGTGTGTGCTTGCATGCTGTGCGGTGCTGTGCGGTGGGCAGGTATCGCCAGGACGTGTTGGACCCCAAGAAACCAGACAGCGAGAAGGACAAGCTTCCACGCAATGTGTGAGTCCTGCTGTGAGAATTATTATAATCTCCTTGCACCAAAAACCCCAGCATCTGAGGTGTACCCGATCATGGAGCATAAACCCGAAACCCCGAAACCCCAATCCGTGTGATCGTGCTCTCTCGTTCGCTCTTTTTCATGCTTACACATATACCTTTGCACAATTCATCTCCCTAGTCTGCACCTCTCACAGTCTCCCTCTATCTACCTCCTCTTGCTTCCTCCTCTTGCTTCCTCCTCTTGCTTCCTCCTCTTGCTTCCTCCTCTTGCTTCCTCCTCTTGCTTCCTCCTCTTGCTTCCTCCTCTTGCTTCCTCCTCTTGCTTCCTCCTCTTGCTTCCTCCTCTTGCTTCCTCCTCTTGCTTCCTCCTCTTGCTTCCTCCTCTTGCTTCCTCCTCTTGCTTCCTCCTCTTGCTTCCTCCTCTTGCTTCCTCCGGCTCCCCTCGCATGCGCGTGGCGTGTGGCATGTGATGTGACGCTGCGGCGTGGCGTGCCATATGGCATCTGATGTGTGGCGTGCCATATGGCATCTGATGTGTGGCGTGCCATATGGCATCTGATGTGTGGCGTGCCATATGGCATCTGATGTGTGGCGTGCCATATGGCATCTGATGTGTGGCGTGCCATATGGCATCTGATGTGTGGCGTGCCATATGGCATCTGATGTGTGGCGTGCCATATGGCATCTGATGTGTGGCGTGCGAGTTGTGGCGGGGGGCGCATGGTGGCATCATGGTGTGTGCCGTGTGGTGCGGGCGTGGCATATGGCATCCGATGTGTGGTATCATGCGGCATCATGTGGCATGTGGCATGGTGCATGGTGCATGTGGGATGGTGCATGTGGCATGGTGCATGGTGCATGTGTCATGGTGCATGTGTCATGGTGCATGTGGCATGGTGCATGTGTGACGGTACAGCCCCAACGTGTCATCGGCGCTATTCTTCAAGCACAACACGGCGCTGGGTCCGCCCTACCAGGTGCTCGTGGACACCAACTTCATCAACTTCTCCATCTCCAACAAGGTCTGATCCGCCCTCCCTCCCCATCTCCAACAAGGTCTGATCCGCCCTCCCTCCCCATCTCCAACAAGGTCTGATCCGCCCTCCCGCAACCCCATCACGTGCCCTTTTTCACTCCACTCACAAGTCACGTTCCCTTTTTCACTCCACTCACAAGTCACGTTCCCTTTTTCACTCCACTCACAAGTCACGTTCCCTTTTTCACTCCACTCACAAGTCACGTTCCCTTTTTCACTCCACTCACAAGTCACGTTCCCTTTTTCACTCCACTCACAAGTCACGTTCCCTTTTTCACTCCACTCACAAGTCACGTTCCCCTTTTCACTCCACTCACAAGTCACGTTCCCCTTTTCACTCCACTCACAAGTCACGTTCCCTCCTCCGCACACCCGCGCCCCTCCACACGCCCACCCCGCCTCGCCATGCCGCACTTGGACTTACACTCCTCAGTTGCTGCCATTGCACCACGGATTATGCTGTTGCCATTGCACCACGGATTATGCTGCTGCCAAGCCTCCCATTGCTGCATTGCTGATTCCTCTTATTACCGCCCACATGCTTCCAGCCCATGCATAGCCTTCTCATGATTACCCAACTGTCCCTTCCATATCCCCCATCTCTGCCCTCTCTTTCCTATTGTGCGTTTCCTATTGTGCGTTTGCTATGTGTTCCTGCCTTGCAACGTGCTGGCTGCCCGGTGCTGGCTGGGTTGGTCCGCGTTGGTGATTGAGCACGTTGGTTGGTGGTCCGCGTAAATGAATGCGCACGTTGGTTGGTGGTGTCATCACATCACCGGATCTTTGGCATCATGCTCATGCTGGCTCGGATGGCCACACGACCAGCTTGATCTGGAGAAGGCCATGATGGATTGCCTCTACGCTAAATGTCAGTTCCTCCACTCCACTCCGCCGCACGCATCGCCCATGAGCTTTAACGATCTGTCGTGATTCATGATCATTTCTCATTATCTTACATGATCCTCGATCGTTGATGGCCTATGAGTTCAAAGTTTCATAATTTCGCCTGATGCTGGCCACAGCTGGCTCTCTTTTAGCCCACCGACATTGAATGCATGCACTTGTCTGTGCTCCTTAGGTCATCCCTCCACTCCACGTTCCATCCTCGGCTACTCCATCTCTGCCCCTCATTGCGTCCACCCTTTTGCCAATAACAACATTGTGTGTGCCTGCCTGCCTGTGTGCGTGTGCATGGGCATGCATGCATCGCAGGCACGCCATGCATAACGGACTGTGTCTTGGCAGAACTGGAGAAGCTCGGTCAGATGTACCGAGTGGCGCTCAGGTGGGTCAGATGTACCGAGTGGCGCTCAGGTGGGTGGGTCAGATGTACCGAGTGGCGCTCAGGTGGGTCAGATGTACCGAGTGGCGCTCAGGTGGGTGGGTCAGATGTACCGAGTGGCGCTCAGGTGGGTCAGATGTACCGAGTGGCACTCAGGTGGGTGGGTCAGATGTACCGAGTGGCGCTCAGGTGGGTCAGATGTACCGAGTGGCGCTCAGGTGGGTCAGATGTACCGAGTGGCGCTCAGGTGGGTGGGTCAGATGTACCGAGTGGCGCTCAGGTGGGTCAGATGTACCGAGTGGCGCTCAGGTGGGTGGGTCAGATGTACCGAGTGGCGCTCAGGTGGGTCAGATGTACCGAGTGGCGCTCAGGTGGGTGGGTCAGATGTACCGAGTGGCGCTCAGGTGGGTCAGATGTACCGAGTGGCGCTCAGGTGGGTCAGATGTACCGAGTGGCGCTCAGGTGGGTCAGATGTACCGAGTGGCGCTCAGGTGGGTCAGATGTACCGAGTGGCGCTCAGGTGGGTCAGATGTACCGAGTGGCGCTCAGGTGGGTCAGATGTACCGAGTGGCGCTCAGGTGGGTCAGATGTACCGAGTGGCGCTCAGGTGGGTCAGAATGTACCGAGTGGCGCTCAGGTGGGTCAGATGTACCGAGTGGCGCTCAGGTGGGTCAGATGTACCGAGTGGCGCTCAGGTGGGTCAGATGTACCGAGTGGCGCTCAGGTGGGTCAGATGTACCGAGTGGCGCTCAGGTGGGTCAGATGTACCCGAGTGGCGCTCAGGTGGGTCAGATGTACCGAGTGGCGCTCAGGTGGGGTCAGATGTACCGAGTGGCGCTCAGGTGGGTCAGATGTACCGAGTGGCGCTCAGGTGGGTCAGATGTACCGAGTGGCGCTCAGGTGGGTCAGATGTACCGAGTGGCGCTCAGGTGGGTCAGATGTACCGAGTGGTGCCTCCCCTCCCTCCTGCCTCCCTCCTGCCTCCCTCCTGCCTCCCTCCTGCCTCCCTCCTGCCTCCCTCCTGCCTCCCTCCTGCCTCCCTCCTGCCTCCCTCCTGCCTCCCTCCTGCCTCCCTCCTGCCTCCCTCCTGCCTCCCTCCTGCCTCCCTCCTGCCTCCCTCCTGCCTCCCTCCTGCCTCCCTCCTGCCTCCCTCCTGCCTCCCTCCTGCCTCCCTCCTGCCTCCCTCCTGCCTCCCTCCTGCCTCCCTCCTGCCTCCCTCCTGCCTCCCTCCTGCCCTCGCTCCTGCCCTCTTTCCAACTCCCCTTCCCTTGCCGTCCTCTCAGTCACATCCTCATCTCTCGTGCCTCAATCACACTTTCTTCCTCATCTCTCGTGCCTCAATCACACTTTCTTCCTCATCTCTCGTGCCTCAATCACACTTTCTTCCTCATCTCTCGTGCCTCAATCACACTTTCTTCCTCATCTCTCGTGCCTCAATCACACTTTCTTCCTCATCTCTCGTGCCTCAATCACACTTTCTTCCTCATCTCTCGTGCCTCAATCACACTTTCTTCCTCATCTCTCGTGCCTCAATCACACTTTCTTCCTCATCTCTCGTGCCTCAATCACACTTTCTTCCTCATCTCTCGTGCCTCAATCACACTTTCTTCCTCATCTCTCGTGCCTCAATCACACTTTCTTCCTCATCTCTCGTGCCTCAATCACACTTTCTTCCTCATCTCTCGTGCCTCAATCACACTTTCTTCCTCATCTCTCGTGCCTCAATCACACTTTCTTCCTCATCTCTCGTGCCTCAATCACACTTTCTTCCTCATCTCTCGTGCCTCAATCACACTTTCTTCCTCATCTCTCGTGCCTCAATCACACTTTCTTCCTCATCTCTCGTGCCTCAATCACACTTTCTTCCTCATCTCTCGTGCCTCAATCACACTTTCTTCCTCATCTCTCGTGCCTCAATCACACTTTCTTCCTCATCTCTCGTGCCTCAATCACACTTTCTTCCTCATCTCTCGTGCCTCAATCACACTTTCTTCCTCATCTCTCGTGCCTCAATCACACTTTCTTCCTCATCTCTCGTGCCTCAATCACACTTTCTTCCTCATCTCTCGTGCCTCAATCACACTTTCTTCCTCATCTCTCGTGCCTCAATCACACTTTCTTCCTCATCTCTCGTGCCTCAATCACACTTTCTTCCTCATCTCTCGTGCCTCAATCACACTTTCTTCCTCATCTCTCGTGCCTCAATCACACTTTCTTCCTCATCTCTCGTGCCTCAATCACACTTTCTTCCTCATCTCTCGTGCCTCAATCACACTTTCTTCCTCATCTCTCGTGCCTCAATCACACTTTCTTCCTCATCTCTCGTGCCTCAATCACACTTTCTTCCTCATCTCTCGTGCCTCAATCACACTTTCTTCCTCATCTCTCGTGCCTCAATCACACTTTCTTCCTCATCTCTCGTGCCTCAATCACACTTTCTTCCTCATCTCTCGTGCCTCAATCACACTTTCTTCCTCATCTCTCGTGCCTCAATCACACTTTCTTCCTCATCTCTCGTGCCTCAATCACACTTTCTTCCTCATCTCTCGTGCCTCAATCACACTTTCTTCCTCATCTCTCGTGCCTCAATCACACTTTCTTCCTCATCTCTCGTGCCTCAATCACACTTTCTTCCTCATCTCTCGTGCCTCAATCACACTTTCTTCCTCATCTCTCGTGCCTCAATCACACTTTCTTTCCTCATCTCTCGTGCCTCAATCACACTTTCTTCCTCATCTCTCGTGCCTCAATCACACTTTCTTCCTCATCTCTCGTGCCTCAATCACACTTTCTTCCTCATCTCTCGTGCCTCAATCACACTTTCTTCCTCATCTCTCGTGCCTCAATCACACTTTCTTCCTCATCTCTCGTGCCTCAATCACACTTTCTTCCTCATCTCTCGTGCCTCAATCACACTTTCTTCCTCATCTCTCGTGCCTCAATCACACTTTCTTCCTACTCTCTCGTGCCTCAATCACACTTTCTTCCTCATCTCTCGTGCCTCAATCACACTTTCTTCCTCATCTCTCGTGCCTCAATCACACTTTCTTCCTCATCTCTCGTGCCTCAATCACACTTTCTTCCTCATCTCTCGTGCCTCAATCACACTTTCTTCCTCATCTCTCGTGCCTCAATCACACTTTCTTCCTCATCTCTCGTGCCTCAATCACACTTTCTTCCTCATCTCTCGTGCCTCAATCACACTTTCTTCCTCATCTCTCGTGCCTCAATCACACTTTCTTCCTCATCTCTCGTGCCTCAATCACACTTTCTTCCTCATCTCTCGTGCCTCAATCACACTTTCTTCCTCATCTCTCGTGCCTCAATCACACTTTCTTCCTCATCTCTCGTGCCTCAATCACACTTTCTTCCTCATCTCTCGTGCCTCAATCACACTTTCTTCCTCATCTCTCGTGCCTCAATCACACTTTCTTCCTCATCTCTCGTGCCTCAATCACACTTTCTTCCTCATCTCTCGTGCCTCAATCACACTTTCTTCCTCATCTCTCGTGCCTCAATCACACTTTCTTCCTCATCTCTCGTGCCTCAATCACACTTTCTTCCTCATCTCTCGTGCCTCAATCACACTTTCTTCCTCATCTCTCTTGCCTCCAATCACCCTTCTTCCTCATCTCTCGTGCCTCAATCACACTTTCTTCCTCATCTCTCGTGCCTCAATCACACTTTCTTCCTCATCTCTCGTGCCTCAATCACACTTTCTTCCTCATCTCTCGTGCCTCAATCACACTTTCTTCCTCATCTCTCGTGCCTCAATCACACTTTCTTCCTCATCTCTCGTGCCTCAATCACACTTTCTTCCTCATCTCTCGTGCCTCAATCACACTTTCTTCCTCATCTCTCGTGCCTCAATCACACTTTCTTCCTCATCTCTCGTGCCTCAATCACACTTTCTTCCTCATCTCTCGTGCCTCAATCACACTTTCTTCCTCATCTCTCGTGCCTCAATCACACTTTCTTCCTCATCTCTCGTGCCTCAATCACACTTTCTTCCTCATCTCTCGTGCCTCAATCACACTTTCTTCCTCATCTCTCGTGCCTCAATCACACTTTCTTCCTCATCTCTCGTGCCTCAATCACACTTTCTTCCTCATCTCTCGTGCCTCAATCACACTTTCTTCCTCATCTCTCGTGCCTCAATCACACTTTCTTCCTCATCTCTCGTGCCTCAATCACACTTTCTTCCTCATCTCTCGTGCCTCAATCACACTTTCTTCCTCATCTCTCGTGCCTCAATCACACTTTCTTCCTCATCTCTCGTGCCTCAATCACACTTTCTTCCTCATCTCTCGTGCCTCAATCACACTTTCTTCCTCATCTCTCGTGCCTCAATCACACTTTCTTCCTCATCTCTCGTGCCTCAATCACACTTTCTTCCTCATCTCTCGTGCCTCAATCACACTTTCTTCCTCATCTCTCGTGCCTCAATCACACTTTCTTCCTCATCTCTCGTGCCTCAATCACACTTTCTTCCTCATCTCTCGTGCCTCAATCACACTTTCTTCCTCATCTCTCGTGCCTCAATCACACTTTCTTCCTCATCTCTCGTGCCTCAATCACACTTTCTTCCTCATCTCTCGTGCCTCAATCACACTTTCTTCCTCATCTCTCGTGCCTCAATCACACTTTCTTCCTCATCTCTCGTGCCTCAATCACACTTTCTTCCTCATCTCTCGTGCCTCAATCACACTTTCTTCCTCATCTCTCGTGCCTCAATCACACTTTCTTCCTCATCTCTCGTGCCTCAATCACACTTTCTTCCTCATCTCTCGTGCCTCAATCACACTTTCTTCCTCATCTCTCGTGCCTCAATCACACTTTCTTCCTCATCTCTCGTGCCTCAATCACACTTTCTTCCTCATCTCTCGTGCCTCAATCACACTTTCTTCCTCATCTCTCGTGCCTCAATCACACTTTCTTCCTCATCTCTCGTGCCTCAATCACACTTTCTTCCTCATCTCTCGTGCCTCAATCACACTTTCTTCCTCATCTCTCGTGCCTCAATCACACTTTCTTCCTCATCTCTCGTGCCTCAATCACACTTTCTTCCTCATCTCTCGTGCCTCAATCACACTTTCTTCCTCATCTCTCGTGCCTCAATCACACTTTCTTCCTCATCTCTCGTGCCTCAATCACACTTTCTTCCTCATCTCTCGTGCCTCAATCACACTTTCTTCCTCATCTCTCGTGCCTCAATCACACTTTCTTCCTCATCTCTCGTGCCTCAATCACACTTTCTTCCTCATCTCTCGTGCCTCAATCACACTTTCTTCCTCATCTCTCGTGCCTCAATCACACTTTCTTCCTCATCTCTCGTGCCTCAATCACACTTTCTTCCTCATCTCTCGTGCCTCAATCACACTTTCTTCCTCATCTCTCGTGCCTCAATCACACTTTCTTCCTCATCTCTCGTGCCTCAATCACACTTTCTTCCTCATCTCTCGTGCCTCAATCACACTTTCTTCCTCATCTCTCGTGCCTCAATCACACTTTCTTCCTCATCTCTCGTGCCTCAATCACACTTTCTTCCTCATCTCTCGTGCCTCAATCACACTTTCTTCCTCATCTCTCGTGCCTCAATCACACTTTCTTCCTCATCTCTCGTGCCTCAATCACACTTTCTTCCTCATCTCTCGTGCCTCAATCACACTTTCTTCCTCATCTCTCGTGCCTCAATCACACTTTCTTCCTCATCTCTCGTGCCTCAATCACACTTTCTTCCTCATCTCTCGTGCCTCAATCACACTTTCTTCCTCATCTCTCGTGCCTCAATCACACTTTCTTCCTCATCTCTCGTGCCTCAATCACACTTTCTTCCTCATCTCTCGTGCCTCAATCACACTTTCTTCCTCATCTCTCGTGCCTCAATCACACTTTCTTCCTCATCTCTCGTGCCTCAATCACACTTTCTTCCTCATCTCTCGTGCCTCAATCACACTTTCTTCCTCATCTCTCGTGCCTCAATCACACTTTCTTCCTCATCTCTCGTGCCTCAATCACACTTTCTTCCTCATCTCTCGTGCCTCAATCACACTTTCTTCCTCATCTCTCGTGCCTCAATCACACTTTCTTCCTCATCTCTCAGCTCTCTGTTGTGCTGAGTGGCCGCACACAAGAAGAGGCAGCAGTGCGAGTGTGTCGAGTTGCGCTGCACTTGTGGCCCTCACATTCTCTAACAAATGTTTTCCTTCCCACCCTCCACCTCGCTCTCTCACTCCCTCCCTCTTCCCCCTTGGTGTGACTGCCTGCACATGCAGAATAGCCAAGTCACCGTCGTTCCTGCGCCTGCCATGCAGCCATGCGGGCACATATGCCGACGACTGCCTTGTGCAGCGAGTCACTCAGGTGAGCATGACTTATGTTACGAGTGCCACTGCCACAGACAGACACCCTCTCAGGTGGGAAATGACGGCTGTCTGCTCTGTTGATCACACGACTGCTGTCGCAAGCCACAGCTGCACCATCGTCGCTGTTGTGTGGCCTATCACCATCGCTTCTCACTTCTACTGCCACACCTTCCCCTCATTTTCCCATCCTGGCATTAGTGGCTTTAACCCTCCTTGAGGAGCTTTCGTCCCAAGGAGGGTTGAAGCCACCAAGGAGTGTTCCTTTGCTTCTCTTCTATTCATCCCTCCACCTTCGAGTTTATCCACTCTTTCCTATCGGGCCTTCCACGTCTGTATTGTTCTGCACCAATCCCTGCTGTGTCTCGTCTCCCCTTGAACCCAAGCCTCTTCCCCCCAGCCTTCTTGTCCTTCCCATCTTCCCCCTGGCCGCCTTTTCCCTGCACCCGTGCCCCTGCCCTCCTCTCCCTGTTCCTTTTCCCCTGCCCTCTCTCCCCTGTCCACGTGTAGCACAAGTGCTACATCGTGGCCACGTGCGATCGTGACCTCAAGCGCCGCATCCGCAAGGTGAGACCCTATGCACACAGACAGGCGGACGCTTCACACACACGCTGACACTCTGCTCTCATGGCTTGCCAGCATTGTGTGCCTCATGGCTTGCCAGCATTGTGTGCCTCATGGCTTGCCAGCATTGTGTGCCTCATGGCTTGCCAGCATTGTGTGCCTCATGGCTTGCCAGCATTGTGTGCCTCATGGCTTGCCAGCATTGTGTGCCTCATGGCTTGCCAGCATTGTGTGCCTCATGGCTTGCCAGCATTGTGTGCCTCATGGCTTGCCAGCATCACCCAATGCATTCACTCAAACACTTGTCAGTAGAAAATATATTTATACATCTTTTTTTTTTAAGGAATTGTTGAAGGGAAGTACCAGCATTACTTGCTGTTGAACGGAAGTACCAGCATCACTTGCTGTTGAACGGAAGTACCAGCATCACTTGCTGTTGAACGGAAGTACCAGCATCACTTGCTGTTGAACGGAAGTACCAGCATCACTTGCTGTTGAACGGAAGTACCAGCATCACTTGCTCTGATGCCTTTCCGTTATGCAAGCACACGAATGCCTATCATTCGTCTCAGCAATCCTTCCACTGACCTATTGCTCGTGCATTGCCTATCCATCCTCCCACCTCCCCCTCCCCCTTCCTCCTCTCCTCTCCCCAGGTGTCAGGCATGGCTGCAATGTGCACAGCTCAACACTCCATTTGAGCCGATTCTTTTAGCCTTCTCTAATAATATGATCCCCCTCTCCGCTCTGGAAAAAGAAGAGTTTTGAGACGTCTCAAAATAATATGATCCCCCTCTCCGCTCCCAGCTGCCAGGTGTGCCCATCATGTGCATTACATGTGCATTGGCTGGTCTGTTTTCCGCTCTTCCTCCCTTTTGTCCCCCGCCTATCAGGTGCCAGGAGTGCCCATAATGTACATAACGCAGCGCAAGCAAGTATTCCATCAAGCCAGTATTCTAGGCATCTCGAACACACCATTCCCTCCCCTCCCCCACCCCCCCTTCCCCCTCCGCCCCTTCTCCTCGCAGGTGCCCGGAGTGCCCATCATGTACATAACGCAGCGCAAGTACTCCATCGAGCGCATGCCTGAGGCCACCATTGGCGGAGGTACCATTGCCTCACACCCTTCCACGCCCTCCCACGCCCGCCCAGCCCCTCCTACGCTCTCCCACACCCTTCGCAACCTACGACCTCCCACACCCTCTCTCGCCCTCCCTCGCCCCCCCACGCCCCCCCTCGCCCTCCCTCGCCCCCCCACGCCCCCTCTCGCCCTCCCTCGCCCCCCCCCTCGCCCTCCCTCGCCCTCCCTCGCCCCCCCACGCCCCCCCTCGCCCCCTCTCGCCCCCCCACGCCCCCCCACGCCCCCCCTCGCCCCCCCACGCCCCCCCTCGCCCCCCCTCGCCCCCCCTCGCCCCCCCTCGCCCCCCCTCGCCCTCTCTCGCCACCCCTCGCCCTCTCTCGCCACCCCTCGCCCTCCCTCGGCACCCCGCCTCCCACAGCCTCCCACGCCCTCCCATGCCTTTGCTGTGCCTCTTTCCTTCTCACAGACACTTGCATGTTGCTCGTCTCCCCTCTGCTCCATGTGATCCGAACTCAACACCCTTCTGTCCATCCCACTTCCATCCATCCCACTTCCATCCGTCCCCCTTCCACCCACCCCCTGCATTCATCCCCCCTTCCACCCATCCCTTTTCATTCATCCCCCCTTTCACCCATCTCCCTTCCCTCCACAACCCACACCCCAATGCATGCGCAGCTCCTCGCATGTAGGTCTGCATGCGCCATGTGCCATCTGTTATGTCCCCACCTTCTGGCCATCATTACGCAGCAGGGACGGAGGCCGCAGCAGCATCAGTGAACGCACCCTTTCCTTGACTTGCCTGAAGGCATTTACTGAGACCTTGTGCTCTTGGCGGCGGCAAATAGTCAGGGGCAGTGAGTGCTCGATGTTTGAGATTCTTCGACACAACTGTATATATAAAGTTGTGCCTAATTCCGTGCTACCCCGGATCTAAGCGCACCTGCGCTGAAAATATGCAGCAGGTTCTTACTTACTAGTACCGTAATTTCCCGTATATACTAGGACCCTCCTGTTTATAGGTCAACCATTTGGAAACAGAAGAGGTTCTATCAGGCATACTGGATGTATGCAGAGTTGAATGGGTTTCAAAGATATAAAAAAACGGAGAACTGTCTAAAATAATCACAAATCGTCATGACGGAAGCAAAACTGTAAGAAAATGTTTCTTGGGGCAGAGGTTCGTGCTGCTGGCCAAAGTGGATGGAGCACGCCGATCCCTTTTTTGGTGGCGACGCGAGGTGTCACGTGTATGCGCGGCGTGGAGATGAAGCAATTGTTGCCTGCACGAATCCTACTGCGAGTCCCTCCCACCGCTGCACTCAAGCCGGTCGACAACATACTTTCTCTGATGGTCACCTTGTGGGCACAATAAATACTCTGTGTTGGACTTTGGCTGACTGGGACGTGAGCGACCTCAATTGACCCTAAACCTCCATCTCACGCTCGTCATTTACATGCCCCATGACCTCCTCGCCCCCACCTATGGCTCTATGGTACCCGGCTTGTTAAATTTTGCAACCTCTCTACCAACACCTTCCAGTATCTCAACTTGAGCGTCGAGATGACTCCTTGGTCTAGCTGTTAAACACGTTTCCAACGTCCACATGCTTCATTCCATGTACTGTATGGCCCCGATATAAGCGCATATTTACTTAAAATGCATGCGCTTGTATCTGGAGCAATGCGCTTCTGGTCGATCCTCGATTATAAGAACACCCCCTAAAAAATACGATTCATTATTAGCGCGAGTTAATTTTAAATTTGAACGAGGCCACTCACACAAGTCGGTGAGCAAGTAGGTCAGCCACCTCCTACGCAGCCATAGCCCCGGCGTACACCTTGGCCTCACAGCTGGAGCTCAGCACAGAAGACGAGCGAGTGGACCTCCACGAAACAGAGCCAGTATCGAGATTAAAAGTGTAACCCTATGTCGACTGCTGAGTCGCCTGGTCGTCAGCCCAAGAAGTGTATGAGTGCCCTGCGAGCACAACTCGACCCCGTCCCCCAAGCACAAGCCCCATGCCTGATGTACAGGCCAAGTAGCGCAGCACCTTCGTAGCAGCCCACCAGTGCTCAGGGTGGTGTCTCCCCGGCGCAACGTAGCGCTCCAGGATGCTGAGAGGGCACGCAAGGTCAGGCAGAGTCCTAATTATCAGGTACATGAGGCAACCCACAAGCTCTGGTTACAAACCACTTGGCTCTACGGACTCGTCTGAAGGTGGAGCTGAGAGCGAGTGGCTCGTAGGCAGAGGAATGGGCTGTGGCGAGGAGAATTGAAAGCGGAAGCGCTGAAGGGCTTGCTGCACGATGCGTGACTTAGTCAGAGTGATGGTGCGCGCTGCTCTGTCCCAGGTGATCTGCAAGCCAAGATAGCTCCACAACTCACCCAGGTCAGTGCAAGTGTGTCTTTTCTGCAGAGTCTGCTATAGTCTTGCCTTCAGGAGACATATTGATGCAGAATTTGTAATAGATGTTGTCATGTGTATTTCAATAGAGAGTTGCTCTAGGAAGAACAAGAACTTGATAGGCCTTTTAATCCAACCATGCTCTCATACCATGTTGATATAACCAAGGAATTGATGTGGTTAGATAATGCTAGCCAAGTAGAAAGGCAGCGAAAGTCTTTAAGTGACCTTGTTCATAAATATGTTGAAAGGAAACAAGAAATCTAAGACAACATTACAAGGGGTTTATATAGGATTCCTAGCTAGCTATGTACTCTGAGGGGTACATTCCCTTATAAATTGTTTTGCAGACATCGCTACAGTTGCAATGACTATTGCGATCCTTTATGGTTACCATGTTGCAATGTGTAGCCTTCGATTACGGTTGCGGGATAGTCAGCAGTCATCCACACCTTCCTGTTTGTACGGTACCAAACGAAGTCTTGCACATTAAAGTCACGCTTGAAGGAGCGTGGTCGACTTTCCAATGACGATAGGCCTCCTGAAGTCGGACCCGTCGGCGTTCACACAAAGCGCAAGGGTGAAGCGCTCTTTGTCCAACTTTCTACCTGACACAGGCTCAGTGGCGTATTAAACATGTCTCGTCCAAGTTATGAACGTCCTCTGCATCATAGCCTTGAAGAAGGAAAAGAAGCTTCTCCCACGCTATGGCAATGGACTCTTTGTTGGAGTTTATAGCTTCCTTTTTCCGTATGTAGGATGACATGCCCATGCACGCCAAAGCTCTACACAGCCACCCCTCGCTACACGACAATTCTTTGAGCTTTTGCATGCGCCTTACTAGTTCGCGCGCTGTTCCTTGAAGGATTGGGAAAGATATCGGCAGGTTGGCGGCATTTTGCTTAATAGCCCGTTCATGCGTTGGATCCGGCAGCAAACACGGCAGAAGATCCGTCAGCGTCTGTTGTGGCAGAAGTTCCGCTAGAATCGCCGGTCGGTGGTTTTTTCCTGGGAAGTGAGGAGACCTGTTTGCCGACTCCCGCCGGTTCTCGTGAGTGGGATGCGAAGGAGGCATCGCGGATTGATGCCGCCGTCAACAACGGATGGCTAGATGTCGATAACAGCAGCAGCGGAAGCAGTGACGGCTGAGGCGGCGGCGGCAACAGAAGCAGCGAGGCGATGTGGCGCGGCGCGTGGGCGAGCGAAAGATGGCGTTAATCGTGGAAGGACATGACCAGTTGGAAGGCGAGCGGTTTGAAGAGGCCGTCGCCACATACGATGAGGTTAGCGGCGAGATGTGACGAGGTGCTAGACAAGATGAAACGAGGTGCGCTAACGAAGTGCGAGCCCAAATGTAACGAGGTGAGAGGCAAGGCGAGACGAGGTGCAAGCCTAGCTGTAACAAGGTGCGTGGCAATTTTCACGAGATAAGGTACGAGATGTAATGAGATGCGAGATGTAACGAGGCGAGAGGCCAGATGTACCAAGGTGCAGCAAGAAAGGATGTCCAGCTCCCCCCAGCCCTAAAAGAGGATGTTTTTTTGTTTTCCCCCGTTCCATAACGCCGATCCCTTAACGTCTCCTTCCTCCACTGCTCGCTCCCGCCCCCTTCGCTTTCCCCACATGTGGAGACGCTGCTGCGGCGGATACACCAGCAGCTGTTGCACCGGCGCGGCGTGGCGTGGCGAAGCACGAGCTGGCTGTAGTGGACTTTGAGCAGGTGAGCGCGCCTGGTGTGAACGTGTCATGCGAAGAGTGTCGTATGAAACGGGTCGTGTGAAGCGTGTTGTAAGAACGTGTCGTGAGAAGCGTGTCATGAGAAGCGTGTTGTGAGAAGCGTGTCGTGAGAAGCATGTCATGAGAAGCGTGTCGTGTGAAGCATGTCGCGCGCTTCTTTGGCCCTTTGCATGCGCGCTCTCACACCCCTCTTCCCCCACAGGCACTGAGCGCCAACTCTGGCAGCGCAGAGTTGTGGAAGGAGGTGATTCTCCAGGCAGCCAATATCTTGTCACAAAATATGCTTCTCTGGCCTCGCCTCCCCCGCAGGCACTGAGCGCCAATCCCAACAGTGTGGAGCAGTGGATGGAAGTGGGGGCAGAGCGGGAGGCGCTGGGGCGGCATGAGACGACGTTCGAGGCATTCACTCGTGCAATAAAGCTGCTGCTGGGCGATGCAGAGGCGCTCAAGAGACGAGGTGCGTGGAATGGGGAGAGGGGAGGTATGGATAGCAGGATAAGGTTTGAGTCGACTCAAAGAGCAGCACGAGAGGGCGTTCGAGGCGTTCAGTCGTGCAGTAGAGCTGTTGCCGGGTGATGCAGACACACTCAAGCGACGAGGTGCGTGGGATGGGAGGGGAGAGGGGAGGCACGGATAGCAGGATGAGTTATGAGTCGACTCAAGGGTAGCACGAGAGTGCGTTCGAGGCATTCAGCCGCGCCCTGGCGCTACAACCTGGCAGTGCAGAGGCGCTCAAACGACGAGGTGCGTGGGAGAGGGGGGAGGAGAGGCACGATGCTTGAGCAAGTAGTGCATGCATTGTGGTGTGGCTTAGTCTGGTGTGGTGTGGTGTGTGTGCTCTGAAAGAACGTGCATTGGTCTTGCCGCTGCCGACTTTTGCGCCTCCCCATCACAACTCGCACTGCTCCTTCGTGTTGGTGCGACTCCATGGTTTGCACTCGGCTTATTGTCCTTGTGCGTGCATGCGTGTGTGCATGGAATGGTATAAGGGCATGAGGTAATATATATTTCATGCATATAATAGTATGTGAATGATGCGTCATGATGTTGAATGTGTGTGCCGAGGAATAGCAAGAGGTAATATATATTTCATGCTTATAATAGTATGTGAATGATGAGTCATGATGTTGAATGTGTGTGCCGAGTCAATGGCGCGTTATCACTATTTGCGTATCACGTTGTCGTTTGCGTGCGTTTTTCTATTTTGTCGTGTGTCGATCGCTCGGCGTGTCACAGGTGTGAGCAGCACAATTTCAAAAACTTGAGGATGAGTTTATGGTGAAGAATCAGAGCTTTGGTTTCAAGACTCAAGTGATTTCGAAGCTCGCCAAAAGGGCAAACTTCAAGATAGTGAGAATAGTTGCATTACAATGTGTAGTGTAATATTTCTCTTGGTGTAGACCCTTGTGGAGGATACTTTCAAGACCCTTCATGGTTGGGAACCGTGTGGCACTGTTCCACATCACTGTACCTTGGCTTTTGGGGTTGTAGAGGCTGGAATCCATTCCTAACTCGTAACTCCTCCTAATTTGTGTTCTAAGACTATAGTGGTTGCGACAGTGCCGTTCATTTAAACCAGCGTTGCGTTGTCAATACTTGATGGATTTGTGCGATTGAAGTAACATATTTTGGCAATGTGATTACGCTTCAGATCCAATTTATAGCATGTCATTTGAAGCTATGACCAGAACGCTATACACGTTTGAAGTCGCTGTGCAGAAATCCGTCTGTGCACAATTTCTTTTGTTTTAGGCATATTTGAGGCTATTGTGACTATAACAAGTGGTATCAGAGCCCTTTGGAGCAATTTTGGAAATGGATGGACCTGAGGAAAGAAGTGGCAGAGGTTCTGGTGGTAGTGGTGAAGCCCAAGCTCAAGGCCAACCTCGTGGTCCTGCCATGTCTCCCATGCAATCAAGTGTTGGCCCACCTAGGGATGAGCCTAGGGTGTTTGGGCTTGACAAGTTCAACGGTGACAACTTTGCTGAGTGGTCCTTCAAAATGGAGATTATGTTTGATCACTATGACCTGCTGGAGGTGATGGAAGGAACGGAGACGCGACTCGAGAACGACCCGGAGAATAGCCCGTGGGTGCAGAAGAGCGCACAAGGCTACCCTACTTGGGCAAGCGTTGGGGAGCAGTCAAATCTGTTACATCAAGCCTTTTCAGCGAGAACCAGAGAAGGGACCCAAGGCATGGGCTGCTCTCAAGGGTGTACATGCTACTGCAACAGCGGCGGTAGCGGTGGTGTTTGAGCAGCAAATGGTGGCACCTTGGATTGAAGAACATGAAGCGGTTGAAGAAGATTTCGTGCACAGGTGTAGGGGGCACAGCTGGTGTAGAGGTTTGCGGGAGTTTATCTGCGCAGGGTTGCATCTGACCCTGTGCACCCTCGAATGCACAATTGAATTAGAAATTCAATGTGCGCGGATTTCGACCAATGTGAGCACAAGGAATTTTGACCAATCAATTTGTGGTGAAGATTACCCGCCAGGAGAAATTGAACCAGCAACAGAAAAAGAACATGCTACACGTCTTTGTAATGCATGTACAACCTAGGCAACTTTTGGTTAGGTGAAAATACATGGGCCTGCTGGGGGAGACCGACCAGGTTAAGAGAGGGACCTCCTGCTCTCACTCCAGCTTGGACAGTATGTACTCTGCCTGATCTGCTCTACTCTTCTCTGCTATTTGCTTCTCTGTCTCGATCCCCACGCCCTCCCTTGCTGCCTCCCTCCCTACCTGCCCGCCTGTTCGCCTCTCTGCCTCCCTTCCTGGGCCCTCTCTTTTAGAGTCCGTTTGTCTCTGGCTTCGCCTAGTCTATGCTTCCTGGCTTCAGTTTCTCCATTGCAGGAACTTGCCCTCCTTCGCCGTCTCTAATCGCCAGGGCCTTTGCTAGGATTTAAGGCATCCTGAGGCCTCAGGGCAACTCTGCAGAAAAAAAAAATGCCCTGATTTTTCAGGGCAAATTTTATGATCAATTCTGCAGTTTCAGGGCACATGCAGAGCTTCATCCTGAACTCTCAAGGCCCTGTTTAGTTCTAGTTAGGCCTAATAACTCCTTTGTAGCAACCTGGAGGGTTGGTTGGTAGGGAGGGCAGGACAGGTACCTGGAGGGTTGGTAGGAGGGCAGGAACCTGAAGGGAGGGCAGAGAGGGCAGGTACATGGATGGAGGGCTGAGAGGGCAGGTGCCCGTAGGGTGGGCAGAGAGGGTAGGTACCTGGAGGGTTGGTAGGGAGGGCAGGTACCTGAAGGGAGGACAGAGAGGGCAGGTACCTGAATACTTGTCAGGGCAGTCCCCGTCGTTCATCCTGACTTAAAACCCGCTGCCTGAATTACAAGAACGAGTCAACGCTTGGTTTGGGAAGAGGTTGGGAAGAAGTTCGGGTGGTTGGGTGACACTTTCGGGTGGCGAAACCAATTTGCGAACACACAAGTGTCGCAGCACAGTATTTGTGCGACGGAACCAACACAATGAGGAAGGGATGTGACCTAGAGAACCTCCCTCGACAAAAAACCAGCGCACCATTACTAGCTACTAATTTTCCTACACGAAAGTATCGAATCTTGGTGTCCTCCAAGCAGCAGCACACAACTTCAGTAGCTACATTACGCGAACATTCTTACATTAGGCGGGGTGCGAAAACGCAAGACATATAGACCAAGGGCGCGGAATGCAGGGGTGCTGCACGTAGGAAAAGGACAACTGCAGTGTAAGGAACATCATATAATAGGAAGCTTCAATTTACTTCCACGCTCTCCTCCGCTCCTGGCTGCCCTGTTCCCATCGCCATTACTTCAGCGTCCCGTCGTCTATCGTTCGCCGTCTGGTCACCCTCCCTTCTCCATCCCGTCGCCGTCAGTTCCCTTTCAGGAATGACACCTACATCCCGTTTCTCCTCCCCCACGCTTCCCACTCACATCCCCCTCAAATTCCCCAGTGTCGCCCTCAATGAGCATACCCGTCGCCTTCAGTTCCACCCCTCTTCGCCCACACATCCCAATACTGTTGCCCCCCTTCCCCTAACCGACCCGTCGCCCACATTTACGATTCCAGATATAAGGCGTTTACGACTCAAGTCGTCCGCTTTTCCCCCTCCCGACGCCGTCATGTCCAGAACTCGTCGTCCGCATTTCGCATTACCAAAATTCCCGCATTCCCCACATTTCGTCGAGCCGTCGTCACCAGGGTGGAATCCATCCCGTCGCCCGCAATTCCCCATCCCATCGCCCGCTATTCCTCATCTAGTCGCCCGCATTTCCCCATCACGTCGCCCGCATTTCTCCTTCCCGTCGCCCGCATTTCTCCTTCCCGTCACCCGCATTTCCCCCACCCGTCGCCCACATTTCCCCTTCCCGTCGCCCGTATTTCCCCATCCCGTCGCCCGCATTTCACCATCCCGTCGCTCGCAATTCCCCATCCCGTCGCACGTATTTCCCCATCTCGTCGTCCGCATTTGCCATCCCGTCGCCCGCATTTCCGCATACAGTCCCGCATTTTCCCACGGATCACTCTCTTCCCCCCCCCCTTCACACTTCCTACTTCCCCTCTTCTCCCTCTCTTTCCCCCTTCTTGCATCCCGTTTCCCCCCTGCTCATTCTCTGGCCCCCTTCAATCATCCAGTTTCGGCACATCTCACTCACTTTCCCCCATCACTCATCCCATCCCAGTACCGCCCCTCACCTCATTTCCTTCTGCTCAATCACTTTCCCCCTTTGCACAGCCCATATCCCCCCCGCTCACTCCCTTGCCCCCTTCAATTATCCCATTTCCATACATCTCACACTCTTTCCCCCTTCGCTCGCCCTATTTTCCCCCTGCTCTCTCTTCCCCCCTGCACTCATCCCATTTCCCCCATGCTCACTCTGTTTCCCCCTTCTTCCATACTATTTCCCCCCTGCTCTCTCTCTTGCACCCTTCAATCGTCCCATTTCCCCCCGCTCACTCTCTTGCACCCTTCAATCGTCCCATTTCCCCCTGCTCACTCTCTTGCACCCTTCGATCGTCCCATTCCCCCTCGCTCACTCTCTTGCACCCTTCAACCGTCCCATTTCCCCCCGCTCACTCTCTTGCACCCTTCAACCATCCCATTTCCCCCCGCTCACTCTCTTGCACCCTCCAACCGTCCCAGTTCCCCCTTCTTCCATACTATTTCCCCCCTGCTCTCTCTCTTGCACCCTTCGATCGTCCCATTCCCCCCCGCTCACTCTCTTGCACCGTTCAACCGTCCCATTCCCCCCCGCTCACTCTCTTGCACCCTTCAACCGTCCCATTTCCCCACGCTCACTCTCTTGCACCCTTCAACCGTCCCATTTCCCCCCGCTCACTCTCTTGCACCCTTCAACCCTCCCATTTCCCCCCGCTCACTCTCTTGCACCCTTCAACCGTCCCATTTCCCCCCGCTCACTCTCTTGCACCCTTCAATCGTCCCATTTCCCCCCGCCCACACTCTTGCGCCCTTCAGTCGTCCCATTTCCCGACGGCTCACTCTCTTTCCCCCTTCTTTCATCCCGTTTCCCCCATGCTCATTCTCTGGCCCCCTTCAATCATCCAGGGGGTACTCCTCACCCCTCTGAACCTTCTCGCCATCCACATACACCCATCTCCAGCGCGCAAAGATTCCCTGTTCCAGGGCCCGCACGTACCCTTTGACATCGCCCTCACAAACCCTCCCTGTCGCCCTCAAACTCATCCCATTTCCAGGTAACAACCCATCCCCAGCGTCTCACACTCCCTTCCACAGCGCCCTCACAATCCCCTGCGCCCTCACAATCCCCTGCGCACTCACAATCCCCATGCCTCGCCTCCCCATCCCTCATCTCTCCATCCCTCATCTCCCCATCTCTCACCTCCCCATGCCTAGCCTCCCCATCCCTCATCTCCCCATCCCTCATCTCCCCATCCCTCAACTCCCCAAGCCGCGCCTCCCCATGGCTCACCTCCCCATCCCTCACCTCCCTGTTATAGTCACAATAGGCTCAAATGTGCCTGTGCACAGTCGGATTTCTGCACAGCAGCTTTAAACGTTCATAGCGATCTGGTTTCTGCTCCGAATGACCTGATTCAACTTGGATCTGGAGTGTCCTAACGTCGCACGATTTCACCAAGTATTGACGACACAGCGTCGGTTTGAACGAACGGCACTATGGCAGCCACTATAGTCTTAGAACACAAATTAGGAAGAGTTACGAGTCGGTTACGAGTTGACTCCCAGCTCCTACAAACCCCAAGAGCCGAGGTACAGTGATTTGGAACAGTGCCACACTGTCCCCAACCACGAAGGGTCTCGAAACTACCCTCCACAAGGGCCTACACCAAGAGAAATGTTACACTACCGAAAGTAATGTAGCTATTCTCAATATCTTGAAGTGTACCCTTTTCGCGGGCTTCGCGATCACTTGAATCTTGAAACCAAGGCTCTGGTTCTTCATCATAAACTCATCCTTGAGTTCTTGATGGGTCTGCTGCACACACCTGCGACACGCCGAACGTTCCACACACGACAAAATAGAAACTGTGCACGAGACACACGACAAAATAGAAACCGCGCACGGGACACAAACAAACGACGACGTAGACACGCGACTAGCGATGACTCGCTATTGACTCGACACACACACATTCGACATCACGACTCATCATTCATACATTATTATAAGCATGAAATATATATTATATCATGCCCTCATACCATTCCATGCACACACGCATGCACGCACACAAACAACAAGCCGAGTGCAAAACCGTAGGGTTGCACCATCAAACTCCCCCTCGGATTGTTGGCCTTAGGATCTGTTGCTCTCAGTTCAGAGCCATTCCAGCCAACTTGCAACACGTCCAATGCTGCTGCTCCACCAGCCTCTTGGTCATCATGTCTGCCGGCTGCCCCGTCGTCTTCACGTAGTGCAGCTCAACTTCACCCGCGGCCACCATGCTCCTCGTCCAGTGCCATTTCACCCTCATGTGCTTGGTGAGGCCGTGCAGTACAGGGTTCTTAGCAAGTGCAATGGCACACTGGCTGCCACAGCAGAGTGGGGTAGGTCCTTGCTGCTCCTCCCCCAATTCAGCCAACAAGTGCCGCTGCCACACAATCTCCCGTACGGCACGGAAGAGTGCCATGTACTCGGATTCCACCGAGCTCAATGCTTGGTCGACTTGCTTTTTACTTTCCCAAGCAGTTGGGCCTCCACCAACACAGCAGATGAAGCCTCCCACACTTGTCATGTCCTCTGGTTCCGATGCATATGAAGCATCCGAGTAGGCGGTGAGGAACAAACGCCCGGGTTCTACACCATCCGCGCCCTTTTGGCGCCTTTGCGCTGCCGCCGAGTATTGCAGCCCAACGGTCGGTGTTTGGCCAAGATACTTGGCCACCCTCATTCTAGCTGCTACCTGCTCCTCATTAGAGCATTGCACAACCCTAGCCAGCTGCCCCGTAGCAAAGGCGACGTCCGGTCGGGTGTTTACCGCCGCGTACATGAGGTTGCCCACCAACGAGTGAAAACGGCGCCTCTCCTCTTCTCCAACGCTCTCCTCCTCTGGTCCCTTCACACACTTGAACCCAGAAGGGAATGGAGTAGCCACATGACCTTCACTCTGCCCAAAGTTGGCAGCCAAGGCCTCCAGGTACTTGCGTTGATGCACCCGCATGCACCGCTTCTCAACATCACGTTCAATGTGAAGCCCGAGGTAGAAGTTGACGTCACCAAGGGCCTTGCACATGAACTTGTCCTGAAGCTTCAGCATCACCTCCTTCACAAGGTCAGAGGAGGGTGAGAAAATGAGAATGTCGTCCACATAGACCACCATGAAGCTCCTCTGCTCCCCCTCGCCAAGCATGAACAAGGAGTGATCGGTCGTTGAGGGAGTGAAGCCGATCTCCTCTAACACTTCGCGCAGCTTCAAGTACCATTGCCTAGGGGCCTGCTTCAGCTCATGGAGGGCATTCTTCAGCTTCAAAACTCTGCCACTCCCATCATCAAACCCCTCTGGCTGCACCAAGAAAAAACTCTTCTTCGAGAATGCCGTTGAGGAACGCGGTTGTCACGTCCATCTGCTTCACCACCCATCCTTTGATGGCAGCCCCCGCGAGTAGGGTCCGCAGCGTCGTCGGCTTCACTACAGAAGCAAACAGCTCCTTGAAGTCCACCTTCTCATTCTGCTGGTACCCCTTGGCTACAAGCCTAGACTTGTAGCGCTCGAACTTGCCGTCGGCGTCCGACTTGATCTTGAAGAGCCACTTGGACGTTATCGCCTTACGTCCCTCCGGTAGCTCCACCAATTCCCACGTGTCGTTCTCCTTAATGCTCTTCAGCTCACTCTCCATTGCCTTCTTCCACTCCTCGGCATCACTACTCTCCAAGGCCTCCTTGAGAGTTGCTGGTTCTCCCGGCATCTCCACCGGAGAGAAGAACACGAACGCACATTCCTCGTAGTCACTTTCCTCATCATCTCCGACCATCATTGCTGCTCCGGCCAGTGCTGACTTGCCCTGCTTTCCCGGTGCATCATAGGTCAGCCTATTAGAGGCTTGAACTCTCCTCTTGCCCCTTCCTTCCTCCTCAGCTGCAGGGACAAGAAGGCCTTGGCGTTGCTGCGGGGTGACTCGGATCCGTGGAGCACTCGTAGTGCGAGAAGGAAGTGTCGGTGCACGCTCGCTCACTTGCTGCACCTCCTCCTCTTCTTCCTCTGCATCCTTGGCGTCCTCTCCCCCATTCACAAGGGAAGATTGCCTTGTGGTGGTGCTACTGCTGCTCAGCTCCAAAGGCAGCTCCACATGCTCCAAACAGGAACTCTTCACCTCCCCAAACCGCACGCCTATCTTCGCCTCATTCTCCGCCTTCCAATCCTTATACATCAGGATCTCCATGAACTTGCAGTCCCTGCTCACCAAGAACTTCTTGGTGAATGGGTCCCAAAGAAGCCACCCCTTGCTGTTTTGAGCCATGCCCAAGTGCACGGCCCATATCGCCTTGGCACCAAACTTGTGCCGAAGATGCTTAGGTACGAGCGCCATGCACATGCACCCGAACACCCGAAGCATATCCACCTTGGGCTTCCTTCCGATCCACTCCACATAGGGCACCCATTTGTCTGCTCCCACTTGAGTCAAGGCTCTGTTCTTGGCCACACACGCGCTCCGCACCGCATCAGGCCAGAAATAGTCGGGTAGCCCGGCTTCAATGAGCAATTTGCAGCACCACCTCCGCGACCGCCACGGCCTCTTCCTCTCCCTCCTGCTCCTCTACCCTCCCGGCCATGAAGCAATCGCCCCACATGTGTCCACTCTTGTGGCAATAATGGCACTCGCCGTCGAATCTGTCGCGACCGCGTCCGTAGCTCTTGTTGTCGCTGCCGTATCCGCCACTCCCGCGGCCTCCATTAAAGTTGTTGCTGCCAAATCTTCCTCCTCCTCGTCCTCTGCCCCTTCCACGGCCGTACCCCCGGCCGATGCTTGCTGCCCCGGCGCCATCCGCACTCGCCAACTCACGGCGGCGGAAGTCCTCTTGAAAGATTGCTCGCTTCACGTCTTCAAGCGAGAGGCGGGGCAAGTCACGATTCAAGTTGATGATGAGCGAGGACCATGACTCTGAGAGTAAGGCCAGCAACTTGGTCTTCTTCTGGAGCTCACTATAGTTGAGATCCGCTCCTTGAAGCCGCGTCAACAAGTCGAAGAATTTCTGCACCCCTTCTTCCACCGGTTCATCTTCTTCAATTCGTAGTGTCGCCATTTGCCGTTCCAACACCACCGCTACCGCCGCTGTTGCAGGAGCGTGTACACCCTTGAGAGCAGCCTATGCCTTTCGTCCCTTCTCTGGTTCACGCTGGAATGGCTTGATGTGACGGATTTGGCTGCTCCCCAACGCTTGCCCAAGTAGGAGATAGCCTTGTGCGCTCTTCCGCACCCACGGGCTCTTCTCCTGGTCGTTCTCGGGACGCTTCTCAGTTCCTTCCATCACCTCCAGCAGGTCATAGTAGTCAAATACATTCTCCATTCTGAAGGACCATTCAGCAAAGTTTTCGCCGTTGAACTTGTCAAGCCCGAACACTCTTGGTTCATCCCTAGAAGGTCCAAGAGTTTTTTGGACGGACGCCATGGCTGAATCACGGGGTTGACCTTGTGCTTGGGGTCCTCCACTGCCTCCAGCACCTCTGTCACCCCTTTCTTCCGGTCCAGCCATCGTCGTAGCTGCTCCAAGGCGCTCTGATACCACTTGTTATAGTCACAATAGGCTCAAATGTGCCTAAAACGAAAAATAGAGTGCACAGTCGGATTTCTGCACAGCGGCTTCAAACGTTCATAGCGATCTGGTCACAGCTTTCACCAAGTATTGACGACACAGCGTCGGTTTGATCGAACGGCACTATGGCAGCCACTATAGTCTTAGAACACAAATTAGGAAGAGTTACGAGTTGGGAATGACTCCCAGCTCCTACAAACCCCAAGAGCCGAGGTACTGTGATGTGGAACAGTGCCACACTATCCCCAACCACGAAGGGTCTCGAAACTACCCTCCACAAGGGCCTACACCAAGAGAAATGTTACACTACCCAAAGTCATGTAACTATTCTCAATATCTTGACGTGTACCCTTTTCGCGGGCTTCGCGATCACTTGAATCTTGAAACCAAGGCTCTGGTTCTTCATCATAAACTCATCCTTGAGTTCTTCATGGGTCTCCTGCACACACCTGCGACACGCCGAACGTTCCACACACGACAAAATAGAAACCGTGCACGAGACACACGACAAAATAGAAACCGCGCACGGCACAACAAAAGACGACGTAGACACGCGACTAGCGATGACTCGCTATTGACTCGACACACACACATTCGACATCACGACGCATCATTCACACATTATTATAAGCATGAAATATATATTATATCATGCCCTCATACCATTCCACGCACACACGCATGCACGCACACGGACAACAAGCCGAGTGCAAAACCGTAGGGTTGCACCAACACTCCCCATCCCTCATCTCCCCATCCCTCATCTCCCCATGCCTCGCCTCCCCATCCCCCATCTCCCCATCCATCATCTCCCCATCTCTCACCTCCCATGCCTCGCCTCCCTATCCCTCATCTCCCCATCCCACATCTCCCCATGCCTCGCCTCCCCATCCCTCATCTCCCCATCCCTCACCTCCCCACGCCTCACCTCCCCATCCCTCATCTCCCCATGCCTCATATCTCCCCATCCCTCATCTCCCCATGCCCCATATCTTCCCATCCCTCATCTCCCCATGCCTCATATCTCCCCATCCCTCATCTCCCCATGCCTCGCCTCCCCATCCCTCATCTCCCCATCCCTCACCTCCCCATGCCTCACCTCCCCATCCCACATCTCCCCATGCCTCGCCTCCCCATCCCTCATCTCCCCATCTCTCACCTCCCCATGCCTCACTTTTCTTTCATCCCATTTCCCCCTTGCTCACTCTTCATCCTCCTTCACTCACCCCACTTGCCCCCTTCTCAATCTCACTCGCCCTGCATTCATCCCATTTCCATTACACATGCTCAAGATCATGACCCCTTCTATGATCATGTTTTCCCTATCCTCACTCACTTTCCCCCCTTCACTCATCCAATTTCACCTAGCTCCTTCTCTTTCCCTATGCACGCATCCCATTACCCCCTTGCTCAATGTCTTCCCTCTTCTATGATCCCATTTCTTGATTCCCCTTTCTTTCATCCCATTTCACTTATTCCCTCCTCTCCCCCCATCCCCATCTCTCCGCCCATCGCAGTGCACCCATCTCACCTCCCCTCCCTCTTACCACTTATTCCCTCTCTCCCCCAATCCCCATCTCTCCACCCATCGCCCGTCATTTTCTCCCCCTCCCCTCTCCTCTTTTATCTTCTCATTCACGCATCTCCCATCCTCATCTCCACTTCGAAACCTACACGTCTCACACTCCCGCACGCAGGGACCCTCGGTTCTGCCAGCATTACGTTCGAGCGCACAAGGGAGCGTGAGGATTTATTTCGCATGAAATTGAACGATCATGTCGAAGGTGAGTCCGACACGGATCTAGAGCCCTGCTATTCACTTCCCACTCAACCTCACATTCCCTTCCCCAGCACCCTCACATTTCCGCAGCCAGCTCCCTCCCTACAGCTACCTCGCAGCTCTCCACCTCTTCCCTACCGCATACTCCTAGCCCACTTCCCCTCCCCCACCACTTACTCCCATCTCACATCCTCTCCCACTAACCACTAACACCCGTCTCACCTCCCCTCTCCTTACCACTTGGTCCCATATCACCTACTCTCCCCTTACCACCAAGTCTCATCTCACCCTCCCTTCCCCTACCACTTACTACCATCTCATCTCCTCTCCCCATACCACTTACTCCCAGCTCACCTCTTCTCCCTCTACCACTTAGTCCCAACTCTATTCCCTCCCCCCACCACTTATTCACATCTCCCCTCCCATCCTGCAACCGATTACTTCCAGCTCCCCTCTGCTCCCTCTACCACTCAATCCCAAACCACCTCCCTTGTCTCGTGCCACCTTCACACTCTTACCACTTATTATCATCTCCTATCCCCCTACTACCACATCCACCAAACCACTTACCTCCCAATTAGTTTCCCATTTCACTCACCCCTTTCCCCCCTTTCCCCATGCGTTCATCCGTGATCCATCATGCTCACTCTTTTTCCCCCTTGCCCATGGTTGTATATTGCATGTGATTTGCAACCCATCAAGATGACGCAACCTACGGCGTCGGAACTTTGTCGCTTGTTTGATCAACGTCACCATACCGTTCACTTACACCTTCGTGCTCCTGTCTGCTATCTGCGCGTTGGGCTGAGTATTCTGATGCCGGACACAACCACAGCAACACTCTCTGATGTGTTATCGATTTACATGCTAGCAGCACCGCATGTCACACAGAGATTACTAAAAGCTGCTATGAATGCAGGTAATGCGAGGGAAATTGTCTGACCATCCATGGTGGGCACCATGTTTCATACTCACTCCCATAACAAACTACATATGTCATGCACTTCACGTGTGTTACGCATCTCCTACACGACACATCTCCTCACGTTTACGCTTTCTCAACTTCTCTTCCCCTCCAAATGTAGGGTCCGGGGGCGATTTGGCCGGGAAGATGGTAAAGTTGCATCTTGAGGCGACGGAGAGAGCGTTTTGGAAATGCATGGGTGGGGGACTTGATGGAGTGGACGATTTGCTCAAACAGCCAGATCAGACTTTGCATGGAGTGGCCTATAACTTTCCATTATGGGAGCTGGACAAAAACGGAGAGCTAAGGAGAGTCAGAAGTCGGGGTTCGGACGATTCGAATGTTCAGGCTTCGACAAACCTCCAGCTTTCTGATGGTGAGAGCCAAGTAGCTATGCATCTGTTGTCCAACGGTTGGTGGCAAAGAATAACCAATATAGTAAAAAAATCTAAAAGACATAGACCATGCTGGGTGCTTCACCACATATTACAACACGTATATTAATACATGTCCTCGATCAATGCATTAATCAGGTCATGTGTCAAGTCCACCTCCAGGACTTGTCGAGGAGAGAGTTAGTGACGCCTCGCCTATAAGTGTGGAACTGGGAAGAGGGGCTGCGCCGTCGCCGGGTGCAGAGCGGTCTCAAGATGTAGCTGCGGGGGTGGAGAGGGCACGTGACACATATAGGTCTTGGGATGGGGAGGGTGGTGCGGTGTCATCGCTGGAAAACGCGGGGGGGTGTGGAGGGGCAAATGCAACTACTCAGTGCAGGACGAGCGCTGAGCTTGCACGCGACGAGATTGGTCCAGATGAAGAGCCAGACAGGTACATTTTCACATCCACCCATCATCCCTGGCTTATCTCCTTTCGCACATTATTCCCCATCGCTCACCCATACTTTCCCCATCTCACCTCATCTCCCCTTACCACCAAGTCTCGTCTCACCACCCCTCCCTTTTTTGTGTGTGACGTGAGGGCATGATATATCCACCTACAACACCCTGCTATTCATGAAGTACTACTAATATTCATCCCGCCCATCCAGACCCGACTGTCTCAGTGTGACGCGGAAGCGTCGATGGCCGCGTGGGTGGCCATCCCCTCCGAGTTGGGATGATTTTCCAGGAGACACGGTTTGCTTCCTTGAACCGCGGGTGTTAGTGTCATTCTTTAGTGGCCGGGCCTTGGGTTGTTGCGCCAGGGTAAGCTGCAAAGGGGAAATATTGCTGGAGTCATGGAAGCGGGCTTGGGCGTGCATAAGACTCATGTGGTTGTGCAACGTCTGCTCTAAGAGGGTGGAGTTTTGGTCAGGTAGTCGAGAGAGGAATGTTTTACCACCTAGCAAGCGCGGACCACGCGGTCCACCATTGATGGGAAAGCTTGTTGGTGCTTTTGCCCTTGCTGGGTTAGGGTACCAGCAGATGTGGGAGGTTTGTCGCACTTTGGGCGTGCCAAAGCCATGGGACCTATTACAATCTCATGGGAGGGGATGAAGGGTTGTGGGGTGTCATGATCGAGCAAGCCAAGTGCTGTATGGAGCGTGTAAAAGCGAGTGTGGGGTGGGGTCCAGATCGCCGAAAGTGGGCGTGTATAGATGCAAGGTTCTCTCAGGTTCGTGAGGCGAAGTGGCGTACTGTATCGTTCATGGATCGCGAAACTAGAAAGATCTTCCACTACAAAAACGCCAAAAGGGAGAGGGACGGACCGAACTCAGTGGGCCTCGAGAAGATTGCTTTTCACGCGGGTATGGATGAGCTTACTGCAAGTGGATTTTGGGTGGATAAAATTGTCACGGACGAAGACAACTGTTACAAAAGTGCTGCTCGGGACAGGGGAGTGATGCATCAGATGGACTGGTGGCATAAGTGTGGTACTGAGATGCGCAGTTTTTGGACAGATGTACAGGATGCAACGAGGAAAGTGGGATCTGTAGTGGGGGCCAAATGTTGTGAAGATCTGTACGTTATCACAGTAGATAATCTATTGGCCTGGTTAAATGACAACTCCAGCGAGCGCTTTCATAAAGGGATGGGGAAGAAGAAGCTTGTACAGGATGTATGCTCTATGCGTGGAATAACGTTCAAGGACGTGGACCGTAAAGATGCCAAGTGGTTGCATCTTGAGCTACAACAGGTGCTGCTGCCTCGTGTTAGTCCCGATGCACGACCGATCGACATAGAAGTGCACAGGGGGTCGATCCCAGACTCAGTGAGTCGAGGTCGATCGAGCAGTGGTGAGGCTGTTCATATTGCTGGGACAGAGGAGGTTCTCCCTGACGGAGCAGTTGCAGTCGATATACAATGGCCGGATGTAGAGGAGCTGTGGAGCTATGATGCACACCTAGAATACGGGATACGCCCTGCCTCGCATGCATCATTGGTACTTGTACAGGCGTGGAACGAGGTTGAAGGCATCGACACAGAGGTCTCAGATGATGATCAAGGTAATGATGCTCCTGTATGTGGACAATATCACTTCCCCTTCCGCATACCCAACCCGCCCCCTTTGTATCCCCCCCTTTTGCTCCTTGACAATATATCCCCCGGAGCACTCTCGTTTTTTTCCACAAACTATTCCTTGTCAGTGCTCCCCATTCCCATTACCATTTTCCGTCCACAATCTACCCCACTCCATTCCATTTTCGCCCTTCAATCTCCCACTTACTAATTTGCAAACATGCCTGATCTTTTTTTGTTGTAAACCCCTTCTACTATGCCCTGACGCCGGCTCCTGCTCTTTTTCCGTTCTTCCCACACATTTGTGAGCAGGTCGACAAGCGCGGGCACTGTTAGAGGTGTTGCCCATCAGTGCGAGTGTGACCACACCCTCGACATCCAGGGTTGGCGAGGGTGTCAACATGGATCCGGCCGCGACAGTGGGGAGCCATAGGAGGTGGGGACGGCGTGCTCCACGATCACGATCATGGCAAGAAGAGGGTGGCGGGAGCCGTGGTGATGGTGAGGTACAGGCGAGAGGGAAGGGGGTTAGCGTGGTCGATAGACTTGCCGTGCACTTTTATCATTGCATGATGGTGCCTCACCTTGTGACACCCGTCTGCAGCCACACCCGCTCGACACAGAAGCAGCAGTAGCACGCTATTGTGGATGCAGCCGCAGAATGGGGTGTGGGGGCGGGAAGGGGGGAAACAGGGGGAAGGGTTTGGGGGAAACTAGGATCGAGGGTATGGGGGATACAAGCGGGAGGCAGAGATGGGGTGGGGTGGAGATGGGTGGGGCGGAATGGGGTGATTTTGAGGGGTGGGGCGGAATGGGGTGACCTTGAGATGGGGTGGGGCGGAATGGGGTGCTCTTGAGATGGGGTGCAGCGGAATATGGTGGGGAAGAGTGGGCCAGGGCGGAGTGGGGTGGGGCGGAGATGGGGGAAAGCGGAGTGGGGTGGGGCGGAGATGGGGGAAAGCGGAGTGGGGTGGGGCGGAGACGGTGGAAAGCGGAGTGGGGTGGGGCGGAGATGGTGGAAAGCGGAGTGGGGTGGGGCGGAGACGGTGGAAAGCGGAGTGGGGTGGGGCGGAGATGGTGGAAAGCGGAGTGGGGTGGGGCGGAGACGGTGGAAAGCGGAGTGGGGTGGGGCGGAGATGGTGCCTCCCATTGTGTCGCGGCGCCCTCGACAACGAGCCTGTGGCAGTTCGAACGCCCACACTCATATGATCCGCGTCAACCCCGTCCCTGGGGGCACGGGGATGGGATGGGGTTGACGGGGGAGAGGCGGGGATAGCGACGCGGGAGGTGGACAGAGGGCGGGAACTTCATGTTTACAGAAGAGCAACACGGATGGGGATGTGAGTGAAGGGGATATTTGAGGGATGGTGAGACTTGGGAGGAGGAGATGGGGTGAGGAGGAGATGGGGTGAGGAGGAGATGGGGTGAGGAAGAGATGGGGTGAGGAGGAGATGGGGTGAGGAGGAGGTGGGTTGAGGAGGAAATGGGGTGAGGAGGAAATGGGGTGAGGTGGAAATGGGGTGAGGAGGAAATGGGGTGAGGAGGAAATGGGGTGAGGAGGAAATGGGGTGAGGAGGAGATGGGGTGAGGAGGAGATGGGGTGAGGAGGAGATGGGGTGAGGAGGAGACGGGGTGAGGAGGAGACGGGGTGAGGAGGAGACGAGGTGAGGAGGAGACGGGGTGAGGAGGAAACGGGGTGAGGAGGAGATGGGGTGAGGAGGAAATGGGGTGAGGAGGAAATGGGGTGAGGAGGAGATGGGGTGAGGAGGAGATGGGGTGAGGAGGAGATGGGGTGAGGAGGAGACGGGGTGAGGAGGATATGGGGTGAGGAGGAAATGGGGTGAGGAGGAAATGGGGTGAGGAGAAAATGGGGTGAGGAGGAAATGGGGTGAGGAGGAGATGGGGTGAGGAGGAAATGGGGTGAGGAGGAGATGAGGTGAGGAGGAGATGGGGTGAGGAGGAGATGGGGTGAGGAGGAGATGGGGTGAGGAGGAGATGGGGTGAGGAGGAGATGGGGTGAGGAGGAGATGGGGTGAGGAGGAAACGGGGTGAGGAGGAGACGGGGTGAGGAGGAGATGGGGTGAGGAGGAAACGGGGTGAGGAGGAGACGGGGTGAGGAGGAGATGGGGTGAGGAGAATGGGGTGAGGAGGAGATGGGGTGAGGAGGAGATGGGGTGAGGAGGACATGGGGTGAGGAGGAGATGGGGTGAGGAGGAGACGGGGTGAGGAGGATATGGGGTGAGGAGGAGACGGGGTGAGGAGGAGACGGGGTGAGGAGGAGATGGGGTGAGGAGGAGATGGGGTGAGGAGGAGATGGGGTGAGGAGGAGATGGGGTGAGGAGGAGATGGGGTGAGGAGGAGATGGGGTGAGGAGGAAACGGGGTGAGGAGGAGACGGGGTGAGGAGGAGATGGGGTGAGGAGGAAACGGGGTGAGGAGGAGACGGGGTGAGGAGGAGATGGGGTGAGGAGAATGGGGTGAGGAGGAGATGGGGTGAGGAGGAGATGGGGTGAGGAGGACATGGGGTGAGGAGGAGATGGGGTGAGGAGGAGACGGGGTGAGGAGGATATGGGGTGAGGAGGAGACGGGGTGAGGAGGAGACGGGGTGAGGAGGAGATGGGGTGAGGAGGAAATGGGGTGAGGAGGAAATGGGGTGAGGAGGAGATGGGGTGAGGAGGAAATGGGGTGAGGAGGAGATGAGGTGAGGTGGAGATGGGGTGAGGAGGAGATGGGGTGAGGAGGAGATGGGGTAAGGAGGAGATGGGGTGAGGAGGAGATGGGGTGAGGAGGAGATGGGGTGAGGAGGAGATGGGGTGAGGAGGAGATGGGGTGAGGAGGAGATGGGGTGAGGAGGAGATGGGGTGAGGAGGAGATGGGGTGAGGAGGAGACGGTGTGAGGAGGAGACGGGGTGGGGAGGAGATGGGGTGAGGAGGAGATGGGGTGAGGAGGAGATGGGGTGAGGAGGAGATGGGGTGAGGAGGAGATGGGGTGAGGAGGAGATGGGGTGAGGCGGAGATGGGGTGAGGAGGAGATGTGGTGAGGAGGTCGGATGGGTTCAAGCACGGATGGGGAAAGGACGGATGGGGAGAGGATGGATGGGGAAAGGTGAGGAGAGATGGGGTGGGAAGAGGAGGGGATAGAGAGGGGGCGGGGGAACGCCGGGTGAGGCGGAATGGGGTGAGGCGGATTGGTGAGCTGGGCGACGGAAAGAGAGTTTGCGTGGGCGACGGGAGTGAGGGAGTGAGAGTGGACGACAGGGGGATTGCACGTCACGGTTGGTGGGGATGGGGAGATGAGGGACGAAGTGGGTATGCATGGGAAGGTGAGGGACGGGGAGGTGAGGGACGGGGAGATGAGAGACTGGGAGGTGAGGGATGGGGAGGGAAGGGATGGGGAGGCGGGGATGGGGTGAGGCGGAATTGCGTGAGGCGGAATGGGGTGAGGCGGAATGGGGTGAGGCGGAATGGGGTGAGGCGGAATGGGGAGATGAGGGATGGGGAGATGTAGGATGGGGAGATGCGGGATGGGGAGATGAGGGATGGGGAGGAGAGGGATGGGGAGGGAAGAGACGGGGAGGCGGGGATGGGGTGAGGTTGAATGGGGTGAGGCGGAATGAGGTGAGGCGGAATGGGGAGACGAGGGATGGGGAGATGAAGGATGGGGAGGTGTGGGATGGGGAGGCGGGGATGGGGAGTTGAGGGATGGGGAGGGAAGGGATGGGGAGGGGGAATGGGGAGTTGAGGGATGGGTAGGGAAGGGATGGGGAGGTGAGGGATGGGGAGATGCTGCGGAGAATTCTATTCTAAGGGAGAGCTGAATTGCGTGTGACGCACGGTCAGAGTTCTGGCAGTGATTCTGGACAGAGTGTTTGAATGACTTAATAGAATTCGAGCATAGTTTCACTAAGGAAAATTGATAGAACAAGATTATGGTACAAGCAAGGAGATCCCAAATAGCAAGCACAATGAACCTTGGAGAAACGTTCCTCGACAAACGCTCGACCTTTCCGAGTCAGCAACGCCAGGTGAAACGACAAGCACATGTGTCTTTCTCCTGAGTTGGCAGCTTCTCAGGTTTCCAACGTTCAGAGTTGTTTACGTTTTTACTATTAGTAAAAACGTGTTTCAGGTTCAGTTTCCTTACTGATTCGAAATCTCCTGGGGAGTACAATTTCCGAAATGCTCTGATTGGTCGAAATTTGCTGTTTCGCGATTGGTCGAAATTCGCGCACATTGCGATTTTTGGAGACAAGTAATTTTGTTCGACCAGAATTTCTCTGTTCGACGATGCCTCGTACGAGCTTAATTCAGTCGACCAGCGTTTCGTCGAAACGCCATTTTCTCCAATTTTGTCGACCCGCAAGGCCCGATTTCGACGCCGATTTGCTCCCCTCGACAAGTGCCTTGTCGACGGGCAGTTGCGTAGAGCAGAAACAACACTTCAATTTCGACAACTTAATCTTCTCGAAAATCGACCCGTCGAACAGAGATAAAAGTCCCTGAAGTCGCCGATGACCACGAAACGAACACCGTTGTGCTCCGAAAAGCATGGCCGACTTCGCCCAAGTGAGGGCGGGGCCTTTTCTCCTCGACACTCCCCTGCCCAGCTCGAGCTTGGGCCCCCACACACAAGGTCCACCCAGAACCTACTTAATAGAATACAAGGGGATATTTCTCTGGCGTGCATACTCCCGCACGCCGATCACCGCACCAGCCATGTTAGAGGACATGGCACCTACTGCTGCACTTCATCATTGTCGTCGCCAATTTCGACAAGGCGAACCTGGCCGACCGCGACAGAGCACCGGTTGAAGGCCGGAAAATGCAGCGCCTTAGTGAGGAAGTCTGCCGGCTGTTCGGATGTCGGGATGTATTCCAACGCAATCTTCTTGCGCTTCACCATCTGCTGCAGCCAGGCGTAGCGTCGCTCCATGTGCTTGAGGTTGCCCTTCAGCCCCAAGCCCTCAGCGACTGCGATGGCGGACTGATTGTCCACGTTCAGAGTAGTCGGCATCCCAGCATCGAGGAGCTGGAACTCGGCGAGGAGGAATCGAAGTCGACGAGCCTCCTTGCCAGCTTCAGTGGCCGCGATGTATTCTGACTACGTCGAGGACAAAGTTACGCACTTGATGCGTTGGCTCGTCCAGGAGACAGTTGCGCCGCCGAAGGTGAAAACGTAGCCATTTGTGCTGCTGCGCGTCTGCTTGTTGCCAGCGTCGTCCGCGTCCGCGTAGCCGACCAGTTTCAGAGTTTCGGGGCCGCCGCCAAACTCCAGAGGGAAATCGCGCGTGTCAGCGAGGTAGGTGAGGCAGCGATCGACCTCACGCCAGTGCTGGTCACTCCTCACTGTCAGACCGGAGCCCAGCTTGCTGCATGCGAAAGCGATGTCGGGCCGAGTTGTCGTGGCAGCGAACTGCAGCGAACCGACCTTCTGACGGTACTCCTCTTCTTCGCGAGACTGGAAGTCCTCATCGTCGAAAGTCAGCTCCGCGTAGGCGTCCACGGAAACAGGCGTCTTCGGACGCCGACCAGTCTGCTCCTCGTCGATGAAGCGCCTACGCAGCTTGTCGACGTAGGACTGCTGGTGCAACCACAGCTTTCGCGCCGGACGATCGCGCACGATTTCGAGCCCCAAATACTTCTCGACCGGGCTGATCTCGCGTAGCTCAAAGGCAGCCTCCAGAAGCTCCTTCAGCTCCTTCAGCATCGCAGTGCTGCTGCTAGCGGCGAGCAGGTCGTCGACGTAGACGAGCACCCAGCACGCCACTCTGTCGTCGCCGACTCTGAAATAAAGAGCCTCGTCCACCTGGCTCTTGCTCCAGCCTGCGCCAGTCAGCACAGCGTCGAGCGCCGAGTACCACAGCAGAGGACTCTGCTTCAGCCCGTACAAACTCTTCAGCAGCTTGCATACGCGGCCGGTACCATCGTTGTAGTAAGCCGGCTGATCCATGTAGAGCACGCGATCGAGCTTGCTCTGCAGAAACGCATTCTTCATGTCCAGCTGCATAAGGTGCAGATCGAGAACGGCGACGATGCTGAGAAAAATTTGCAGCGTGACGTAGCTCCCGACCGGTGCGTACGTCTCGTCGTAATCAGCTCCGTAGATCTGCGTGAAGCCTTTCACCACCAGGCGCGCTTTTTCGCGGGCGACCGTGTCGTTGACATGGTACTTCTTCGTCAGAACCCAGCGGTTCTTCATGACATTGACGCCGCGCGGGTGCTCCACCAGCTCCCATGTGCCGTTGGAGATGAGGCTTCGAATTTCCTCGTCCATCGCCGCTTTCACCGCCTTGCCTTTCCAGCTCGCTAACGCCTCCTTCACTGTCATGTTAGCGATGTCCCAGCGGTGCTCTGGGTCGGCGTGAATATCGGGGTCGAGCTCGGGCACATCAACATCAAACTGCGCATCGTCGAGCAGAGTGCTGTAGGAGATCAGCGGGAGGCACGCATGGTAGCTCAGCCTCTCGGGGGGCTTGCCAAAGTTGGAGCGGGTGGAACATCGAACTGCAGGCTTGTCGGCAGAGACTTCCATCACGTCGCTGTCGCTGGACTACTCTCCGGTCGACAGCTCCCCATCAGCGCCGCCGATGACTTCAACAACATCGTCCGATGTGCCATCGTCGAACTGCTGCCTCGTCGTCCGCTCCTCTGAAGCGTGCTCCTTGTTCGACGGCTCCTCTGAATCGCGCTTCTCGTTCGACGGCTCCCCTGTCGACGGCTTCTCTGAAACGCGCTTCTCGTTCGACGGCTCCCCTGTCGGCGGAGACTCCTCTCCAACGCCGACTTGTTTGCCGATCAGATTACGTCGACCGCCAGCGATGCCGATGGGCGGAGCCGAAGGCAACGCACCAATGCTCCCCTCATCGCTGGCGGCCGACGTCGATGCCGACTTAGGCAGATCGGTAGCGAGCGATGGGGGGGAGGCGGGAAGAGGAGGAGGAGGTTTCGACGAGGGCGGAATGGAGGGAGAAGGATCTTTAGAAGGACCATCGTCCTCGGATTCGAGCAACGAAATCACCGCTGGCGACGGACCCGACGGCGGAGAAATCTGCGTCCGCTCTGACGCGGGCCCGTGCTCCACCTTCCACTCCTCCAGAGACATCGCCTCATAGAAGATTGCCTCCACGGTTGTGACAATGCGGTTGGCGGTGAGGTCTAGCACCTCCCATCCCTTGCTCTCTGCCGAAACACCGGGGTGAATTCCCCAGCGTGCCTTCGGTGCCAACTTTCCGCCGCGCTGCTGCTCCGGGATCATGAACTGCACCATACAGCCCCACACGCGCGCGAGCGTAAGATCCGGCTTCTTCTCGAACAGCAGCTCGTACGGCGTCGTCCGCGGAGGAAGCGAAGCCCGTTCGAGGCAGTTGCGCACCCAGACGGCGTGGCGAAGGGCGAGGTGCCACCAGTGATGCTTCACCCCCATGTGAAGCAGCATCGTCCGCACAGCTTCGACGACCGTGCGCATCTCCCGCTCCGCCATGCCATTCTGCTGCGGAGTGTAGGGGCAGGTGAGGTTGTGGAGGATACCCTTGTCCTTGACCAGGTCGGTGAACGCCCTACCGAGGAACTCCCCTCCGCGGTCAGAGCGCAGCCGTTTCACCGACTTCGACGTCTGACGCTCCACTTCCTTCAGCCACTTCTCGAACACTCCGAGCACGTCGCTCTTTTTCGCGATCGGAGGGACCCACACAAAGCGAGTCTTGCGATCCTTGAGGAGGAGAAAATAGAGGCTCCCATCCATGGCGGCCACGCGAAAGGGGCCGCAGAGGTCAATGTGCACGACTTCGAGCAATGTTTTAGCGTCCGATCCCTTCTCCGGAAAAGTATGACGCGCCAGCTTGCCGCCGACACAGGATGTACACGGCACATCGGCTCCAGTTGACTTCTCGATGTCCAGGCCGATGGCAACTTCATGTTTCGCCGAACTCATAATCGTGTCAATGCCGACATGCGCGAGCCTCGCGTGCCACTTAACCGGCTTGGACTTCGTCGCCGATACGATCGTTCGCAGAGCAACTGCTTCTGTCGCAGATGTAGTCGATTTCGAGGAGCAGGGGCGGAGGTCGGTGCAGAGGACTCGGCCACTGTAGCGTGCTCGACCGAGCACATCTCCTGCAGCGGAAATGAGCAGCATCTCGTCACCCTCGTTCTGCAGCTTCACGCCGTTTTCCTTCAGCTGACCAGCAGACAGCAGGTTCGCGTGCACGCCCGGAACATACAACACGTCGAGGATGAGAATCGGCTTCCCGGTCTCCCCTATTAGAGCAACTGTGCCACGGCATTTGACGTTCTGAAGCGCCCCATTGAACCCGCGCACGTGACGGATTTCTCCTCCTGGCTTCATTTCGACGAAGGCCTCTCGCGTTCCCATCATGTGATGGGAGCAGCCACTATCGAGGAGAACCACAGTCGGATTCGCCTGCACAGCTGCTGCGACCGCCTGGAAGTCAGCTCCAGCCTCTGGCGCTAGCGAAATAGTTGGTTCAACCACGCCAACCATCGAACAAGAGGCTTCCGTTCCGCTCGAGGTACCAGCCTCTGATGTCGACGGCGATTTCGACGACGCAGGCTTCTCCTTCCGCGGCTTGTCTCGACGCCGACGATCATCGTTAGACTTCCCGTCCTCTGATTGACGAGCATGTTCGGACTTTCCGCGGCGTCCTCTCTGATCGTCGTCGGACTCGTCGCGGTCAGGGCAGTCATACGAGAGATGGTCAGGGTCTCAGCAAATGTAGCAGCGGCGTCCTCCTCGACGCGAACCACTGCTTCCGCGATCATTGCCCTTCGCAGACTTCCCGCGATCAGCGCTCTCCGTAGACTTGGTGTTGGATGACTTTCCGCCACCGCCTCCACCTCCGCCCGACTTCCCACGCTGCCCCGTCTGACGTCCCTGCTTCGTCGGAGTGACGTAGTTGGCCTGCGGAAGGAGCTCTGAAGACCGCTCAGACTCCTGCATGAACTCATCCTGGATGATGTGACTCGAAAGCGAATCCTCGTTCAGAGTCTCGCGCGCGCCGGGCATGATCAGCATCCGTCGCATCATATTGTAGCTCGAGGGGAGGCCATTGATGACATGCGTGACATACGACGCCACCGAGTACTCGAAGCCAGCCATCTGCATGTCGGCCAAAATTCGTCGCGCTCGATTGCAGTTCTCGGTCGCCGATTCCTGCTCGCCCATGCGAATGGTGGCCAATTTCTTCTCCAGTTGGCTGATGTAGAGGTCGTCGGTCGCTTTGTAGGTGCGCATGATGTACTGCCACGCTTGGTAGCCGGCGTCCACACGAAGTCGGCACGGCTTTAATGCGACTTGCACCAGTGGCGAACAGCACCGCGAAAGGACCATGAAGGTCAGAAGGTGAGCAGCGCGAAATTCCGCCAACAATTCAGAGTCTTCTTCGTCCGGCATCTCCACCTTGCCGTCAACGAACTTCTTCAATCCGGCGATCTCTAGCTGGGGTTCGATTGACTCAATCCATGTGATCAAGTCATCTCGTCCTTCGAGCGGCTTCGGCACAGCGATCTTGTCCGGTGAAAATTTGAAGTAGCCGTACGCCGGAGCGATGCCTCCGTCTCGACCAGCCGACGCATGAGTCGCCGAAGTCGGCCTGGCTCCACTCCGCTGAGGAGATTGACGTTGACCATCGATATTGCCGTTCGAGCTGCCTGCAACCGCCGTCGACCGCAGCACTTGCGCCTGCATTCCGCCAACGCCGACGTCAGCGACCCGAATCACTCCACAAACCCTCGTGCTTCCTTCGCCGACAACATTGCCGCCATCACCTTCGTTGTGCATGGGTCGGGTAGAGGCGGACGCGCCGTCCGCTTCAGCACGGGGAGGGGGATGCTCACGCGCCCACTGCGCACGAGTTGCAAGGAGCAAAATCTCCAAGTCCGCCTCGCCGTACCCACCAGCCTCGTGGCGTGCCCGAACAGCATCCAACCGCGCCTGCAGAGTATCATCTACTCCTGCATCGACTCCTTGTGTTAGAGTAGTATGAAGGTATGATGGGATTAGGGCAAGGAGGGGGATACAAAGAAGTATCGAGCAAAATTCTGTACCCCCTAAGGCTAAACCCACTACAGCCTAGATAACATTAAACATATAATTTGACACACCCCCATAGGCGAAGTGGGGGATAGCCAACACAAGATACCGTCACAAGACCAGTCAAGAGAAGAAACAAAGCAAAACAAGCTCAGGGTGGATCACAACGTCACCACGCATTCTGAGCACAAGCACAAGGCCACAAGGCCAGTTCACAAGCAGAGTTATATATCAAGGTGAACAAGCAAGGCAGTGATCTCAACCTAGCAAGGGTAAGCATGCAGGTGCAGGTATATATAGATCACAGTACAAGCAAAGTCAAGAAGTGAGCAAGTGAGGCCAAGTAGGCACAAGACCTAGCATAGTACAAAAGCGCTGATGATCACAAGGCTGAAGTGCCTTGGTGAAGATATCAGCGGTGTTGGCCCGAGAGGCCACGTAAGCAAGGCGCAGCTGACCACGCTGCTGCAGCTCACGAGCAAGGAAGTAGCGAAGAGCAATGTGCTTCGTTCTGTGCTCCAGTCTGTGCTCCCGACACAAGGCCAGCATGGCCTTAAGGTCTACGTACAGAACTGGAGGAGAACGAGGCGGCTCTCCCAGGTCAGTCAGCAGGTAGGTGAGCCAGCGTAACTCCTGTGCAGCCATGGCCCCTGCGTAGATCTCAGCCTCACAGCTGGAGCTGAGAACAGAAGACGAGCGGGTAGACCGCCAAGAAACAGAGCTGGAACCAAGGCTGAAGGTGTAACCCTGTGACGACCGCTGCGTAGCCAAGTCGTCAACCCAAGACGCGTCTGCGTGACCAGTGAGTACCACTGAACTCCGCCCTCCAAGCACGAGCCCCATGCCCGACGTACTGCACAAGTAGCGCAACACCCTCTTAGCTGCATCCATGTGCTCTGGTCGGTGTCTCCCAGGAGCAACATAGCGTGCCAGGATGCTAAGAGGGTATGCCAGGTCAGGTCGAGTGCAGGTCATCAGGTACATGAGGCAGCCGACAAGCTCTGGGTACGGGCCACTCGGCTCTACGGACTCATCCGAAGGCAGAGCTGAGAGCGAGTGGCGAGTAGACAGAGGAGTGGCCTGAGGCGAGGAGTACGTGAACTTGAAGCGCTGAAGGACCTGCTGCACCATGTGTGACTGAGTCAAGGTAATGGTGCGCCGTGCTCTGTCCCGGGTGATCTGTAAGCCAAGATAGCTGCGCAGCTCACCCAGGTCTGTGCACGTGTGTCTCTTCTGTAGCTCCGACTTCACGTGAGCGAGTCCAGCAGTGTCAGCAGTAGCAAAGACCAAGTCGTCGACGTACACGAGGATGTAGAACGGCGGCAGCGAGGTGTCGGTGCGTAGAAACAGCGACGGGTCAGCAGTAGAAGGAGCAAACCCAAGAGCCGCAAGCGTAGTCCTCAGTGTGTCGTGCCACTCGCGGGGAGCCTGGCGGAGACCGTAGACTGGCCGCCGGAGGCTCCACTGGGTACCAGGAGGAAACGACCCAGTGAAGCCAGGAGGTCGGCGCAGCCAGATCTCCTCATGCAGGCTGCCCTGTAGGAAAGCAGTGCTGAAGTCAAGAGAGTGAAGCTCGTAGTCACGCTGAGAGGCTATGTGCAGCAGCACCCGAAGAGTGGTCATCTTCGGGGTGGGAGAGAAGGTCTGAAAGTAGTCAACTCCCTGCCGCTGACTGAAGCCTCGAGCCACGTAACGCGCCTTGAAGACAGGCGGAGAACCCGGCGGCCGCTTCACCTTGTAAATCCACATGCCACTGACGATGTTCGCCCCAGGTGGGGGAACCTCGTCAACGTAGGTGCTTGTAGACTTCCAGGAAGCGATCTCTGCGTCCATGGCTGTCTGCCACTGAGAGGAGTAGGGACCCTCTATCGCCTCTGCGTAAGAGCGCGGAGTCGGGATGTCTGGTGCATCCGGGTCTCCCTCAGGGGCAAGCAGCATGGACACGAGATGAGGTAAAGCAGCAGCAAAGCACTGGAACTCCTCCTGCCTGTCCTCAAGGACGTCCGTGCCAAGAGCACACTCACCCCCGACGGACGGTGGACAGACAGACTCAGACTCAGCAACAAGACTCGCAGCGTAGTCTAGACGACAGTGAGCAGCGAAGTTTACAAGCTCAGCAACTAAGGCAGACGCAGCAGTGGACTCAAAGAAAGGGTCAGTGACAACAGTAGCCAGGAGACGCGTGCCAGTAGGACTGGCAGCACGAAGGGAGGACTCTGGAGGAGACGGCAAAGGGACACGCCGTGGAGCAGTGGAAAGACGCAGTGCCATCTGGTGCGTGCCCGGGACCGCAAGAGGACGCTGACGTGGAACACGACGACCAGTGCGAGCAGCACGAACAGGCGACGCAGGACGAGACTCAGGCTCACGACGCTCAGCAAGACCTCCAGTAGGACCAGTGTAGGGAGGAGGAGCAGGCAGTGGGGAGGCGAGCTGTAACTGTGACTCGGACTGGACAGGCGGTGGACACTCTAAGGAAGGAGCAGGACCAGTAGAAGGCGGGAGACCAAGAACCTGCTGAAGGAGCAGAACGAAGTACGGCCGCGGCCGCGCAGCGCCTCCAGAACCAGCAGGGACAGCACCAGCACCCCCAGCGTCAGCACCAACGCCAGTAGCACCACCAGCTCCAGCAGCACCCCCAGTAGCTCCAGCAGCGCCAACTCCAGCACCCCCAGAAGCACCAGCTCCAGCAGCACCTCCAGCGCCAACACCTCCAGCAGCTCCAGCTCCAGCAGGACCACCGGAAGACGCAGCAGCACCAGCTCCAGTAGCACCTCCAGCAGCACCTACGCCAGCAGCACCTCCAGCTCCAGCACCAGCAGCACCACCAGGCCCAGCAGCTCCAGTACCAACAGTACGAGCACCTCCGGGACCCGTGGCTCCAGAACCTCTAGCAGCCGCAGAACCTCCAGCACCGGTAGCACCACCAGCTCCAGCAGCACGGCTCCAGCGGTGAGCAAACCACTCACGCAGCTCCTGGGGAGAGGGTAGCTCCCGACGGGACGAAGCACCCGAAGGACCTCCAGGCGCAGCACCACCAGGCTCCACTCGAGTAGGCCCAGCACCCCCAGGCTCTGCACCCCCAGACTCAGCAACCCCAGGCTCAGCACCCCCAGACCCAGCACCCCCAGACCCAGCACCTAGAGCAGCAGCCTCACCAGTACCTAGAGCAGCAGACTGGATACCGGGGTCAGGCGGCACACACAGGTGGCAGGCACCCTCAGCACTAGTAGGCAATGCATACATGGCAGTGAGGATAGCATCATAGTCAAGAGCATAGATATCTACCCTCTGCCTAAGCAGCTCCACCCAATCGGGGAGCTCAGCCGTGTCGCCAAACTCTGTACGCCAAGCGTCGCTCAGACGGGCGAAGCAGCGGGACTCTGTGTGACCAAACGTCCCGCAAGGCTGACTAGTCCGAGCACCAGTGCGAATGACGTACGGGCAGCGAGCAGTACCCCGTGACCCTCCACGCTGAGCGTACCACTCACGAAGCTGCTGGGGCGAAAGGACCGCGCGCAGACGACGCTGTAGCTGCACCTGGCCACTACAAGAAGCTCCCGAACGACTCACTCCAGGACGACTCCCACTACGGCCACCCCGACAACCCCAACTAGCGTACCACTCACGAAGCTGCTGGGGCGTGAGGGACTCACGCGGACGTCGCTGGAGCTGCATCTGGCCACCGCCAGGAGCAACAGTAGCAGTAGTAGCCGCAGTAGCAGCAGTAGCAGCAGTCGCAGCAGTAGCAGTAGTAGCCGCAGTAGCAGCAGTAGCAGTAGTAGCAGCGCGGCCACCCCTACAACCCCAACTAGCGTACCACTCACGAAGCTGTTGGGGCATGAGGGACTCACGCGGACGGCGCTGGAGCTGCATCTGGCCACACCAGGAGCAGCAGTAGCAGTAGAAAGAGCAGTAGCAGCAGGAGCAGCAGTAACAGCAGTACGGGCAGGGCAGTGCTCACCAGTGGCTAGAAGGGCAGGCGTACGACGGAAGCAACGGCGAGCCGCTACCACTGCAGGGCGAGGGCTCCGCGGCAGCTGCAGGGGCGGCTGCTCCAGGGGCGGCTGCTCCAGGGGCCAGGGGCAGCTGCTGCAGGGGCGGCTGCTCCAGGGGCCAGGGGCGGCTGCTGCAGGGGCGGCTGCTCCAGGGGCCAGGGGCGGCTGCTGCAGGGGCGGCTGCTGCAGGGGCGGCTGCTCCACGGGCCAGGGGCGGCTGCTGCAGGGGCGGCTGCCCCAGGGGCCAGGGGCGGCTGCTGCAGGGGCGGCTGCTCCAGTGACCAGGGGCGGCTGCTGCAGGGGCGGCTGCTCCAGGGGCCAGAGGCGGCTGCTGCAGGGGTGGCTGCTCCAGGGGCCAGGGGCGGCTGCTGCAGGGGCGGCCGCTCCAGGGGCCAGGGGCGGCTGCTGCAGGGGCGGCTGCTCTAGGGGCCAGGGGCGGCTGCTGCAGGGGCGGCTGCTCCAGGGGCCAGAGGCGGCTGATGCAGGGGCGGCCTCTCCAGGGGCCAGGGGCGGCTGCAGAGGTCCAGGGGCGGCTGCTGCAGGGGCGGCTGCTCCAGGGGCCAGGGGCGGCTGCTGCAGTGGCGGCTGCTCCAGGGGCCAGGGGCGGCTGCTGCAGGGGCGGCTGCAGTAAGTAGCAGCAGCGGCAGCAAGTAGAAGCAGCTGCAGCAAGTAGAAGAGCTGCTGCAGCAAGTAGCAGCAGCGGCAGCAAGTAGAAGAGCTGCTGCAGCAAATAGCAGCAGCGGTAGAGCAGCAGCACAGGCGTAGTGCAGCGTGCAGGCCTGGCGTGGGCTGTACTGGCCGCGCGCAGGCCTGACGTGGCCTGTACGGGCTGCGTGAATGCCTAGCGCGGACTGTACGGGCCGCTCTCGGGCCTGACGTGGCCTGTACGGGCTGCGCTAACGCTTAGCGCTGACTGTACGGGCCGCGCGCGGGCCTAACGTAGGCTATACGGGCCGCGCGCGGGCGTGGCGCGGGCTGTACGGGCGGCGCGAAGGCCAGACGGGGGCTGTACGGGCTGCTCGCGGGCTACGCGCGACAGGACAGGGCAGGGCCGCGGGGCAGCGAAAATCGATGCACCTAAGGGCGCATTTCGGGCAGAAAAAAGGCAGAGAACGCGATTCGGGCAGGAACACGGAAGGTTTAACGGTGGGCCCTAAAAAAAATTCGTCCTAGGCTAGGAACTTCCTAGCTCTTAATACCATGTTAGAGTAGTATGAAGGTATGATGGGATTAGGGCAAGGAGGGGGATACAAAGAAGTGTCGAGCAAAATTCCGTACCCCCTAAGGCTAAACCCACTACAGCCTAGATAACATTAAACATATAATTTGACACCTTGGTCGTCCATGGCGGTCTAGATGGTTGCCGGCCTACAACGACTTAGGTATAGAGCGAAATGTTGTCTAATCTGAAGGTTCTAACGCGGGGTCGTTCCACGCTCACCGCACCATGCGGAGAATTCTATTCTAAGGGAGAGCTGAATTGCGTGTGACGCACGGTCAGAGTTCTGGCAGTGATTCTGGACAGAGTGTTTGAATGACTTAGTAGAATTTGAGCATAGTTTCACTAAGGAAAATTGATAGAACAAGATTATGGTACAAGCAAGGAGATCCCAAATAGCAAGCACAATGAACCTTGGAGAAACGTTCCTCGACAAACGCTCGACCTTTCCGGGTCAGCAACGCCAGGTGAAACGACAAGCACATGTGTCTTTCTCCTGAGTTGGTAGCTTCTCAGGTTTCCAACGTTCAGAGTTGTTTACGATTTTACTAGTAAAAACGTGTTTCAGGTTCAGTTTCCTTACTGATTCGAAATCTCCTAGGGAGTACAATTTTCGAAATTTGCTGTTTCGCGATTGGTCGAAATTCGCGCACATTGCGATTTTTGGAGACAAGTAATTTTGGTCGACCAGAATTTCTCTGCTCGACGATGCCTCGTTCGAGCTTAATTCTTGTTACGATATGAAGTTTTATGAGTAAGGCATTCATGTATGCTGTAGGAGCCGACTCTACCGAGTACGAAGTCGAGGAGTCAGAAGAGTCGAAGCGACGCAGCAACCGTCTGACCAAGACCGATGCAGGCAGAAACATTTGAAATGAAAAGAGCGGGAACAGGTTCAAAACGGGTTCCCGCGCCGCACGGTTTGAATTTGCTGTAATAAGGGAATGTACCCCTTAGAGTACATGGCTAGTCTAGGTCCTTTCGTATTCCCCTGTATTCTTATATAAACTCGATGTATGCATGCTATTATCAACTCAGTCATTTACATTCACTCTGACCTGAGATTCAAACTTCCGCTGCAACACTACTCTGCGATCAACCCTGAGCGATCCTTCGCTAAGTCCCTTTTGGGATTGTAACATGGTATGAGAGCTACTCAGGGATTCTTTGCAACTTCACTTCCGTGAAATTCGTCGAACCAAGATCTGGCGAGCGGCACACGCTCCAAGACCAAGATGGCCGGAGGATCCGGAGGCCAAGCAAATCTGACGACAAATGAGGCGACAACCACGATCGGCACTGCCGCCCTCGAGCAACTCTTCGCTCGACTTTCAACTATGGAGAAAGAACTCCAAGACTTGCGCAAAGGCGATGCGGGAACCTCTTCCCAACCAGTACAACCTGGACAACCGGCTAAGAAAAGCCGTGATACCGCCGCGCACACCTTCTCCCTCGACACAGACAAATCAACAACAACTGTCCCCCGTCCAAGTGATGAAGCTATCAACTCTGCGCAAGCACGCTTTCTTAGCGTTTCAAAAATCAAAACTACTGCCGCGTTTGACGGCAAGGACTTATACACATGGAGTTTCGAGCTTGAGCTCCTCCTACAAACGGCGCAGATCTACCATTACTTCGACGGCTCCTATCCTAAACCGGTGGAAAACACCGACGTCGCCAGGGCTCAGTACTACAGTGAGTCCCTCATGGCCTACAGTGTGCTGCTACGAAACATGACGCCTGCGGAACAACTCAACATTCGCTCCTACAAAGAGAGCGACGCTCCAGCCTTGGAAGCCTGGAAGCACCTCATTGAGGTTTATCAGCCGAAGGACTCGGTCACCACCAGCAGGCTTCTGCAGCAACTCCTGGAGATAAAAATGGGGCACGGGGAGAAAGCGAATCCTTATATTAACCGCTGTCGCAACATCCGTGACCAGATCACGAAGCATGGGAGTACGATCTCGGAAGAGATCTTCGTCAATATATTCCTTCAAGGACTCGGGCCAGAGTGGAAGCCCTGTAAAGCGCTACTCCAACAGCGAGGAATCATCTCAGAAGCCGCGCTATGCGCCGCACTCCTGTCCGAACAGCAGGACATGGACTCGAGCAGAACAAGCTCCGCGCCGCGCCGAGAGCGCCTCGCCTTCTACGCGGACAACCGAGAAGAGCGACGACAACCAAGGCACCATTACTGCAAAATATGCAAAGTCTACGGACACTCAACGGAACGATGCAAGTCCCGATCCAACTACCGCCACCCGAATTCCACTCACCACAACAATTGGGTCGGCCGACAAGACACTCGTCACTCTCAGCCTCAGCATCAGACAGTTCGCCCCCCTGCACAACATCAACACCAGCAAACTCAAGGACCTCAATCAGGAGCTCCCAGGAACATCATCGCGAACATGGCGACGCGCCGCCGCCGCACTGCTGAGTCTGACGAAGAAAACGAAGTCCAAGGAAGACTTCTAGAACCAGAAGAGGGATGAAACAATCCCCTTACTGAGGACCACTATTACCTGTATGACGAGGATGAGCAGGATTGGAATCAGCCAATCACATTGTGGGAAAGCCCGCCACACGACAATCAGCACTACGTACCAGTAGGTTGGAAGGAGGACGAAGACCCTTCCTTCCACAGGCGCTACAAGGCCACCTTGGTGACTCCGCGATTGGCGCTACTTCTGCGCCGAAACAACACCGAAAACTACAACACCTGGTACCTGGACAGCTGCTGCGGACAGCACATGGTGGGATCCACGCGATACATCTCTAACCTGATTCGCGCTCCCGCAACCTACGTCACCGTCGCCAACAACGAACAGCTGCGCGCCAACTCACAAGGCCTTGTCGTTCTGCAAGCACGAGACAGCAACACTCACATCTCATTCAACGACGTCCTCTACGTCCCGAACCTCCGCTTCAATCTGCTCTCGGCTGGACAACTCCGCGACTGTGGCGTCATAATACACACGGATCTTGCGACTCGCAACCTCATTCTTACCTACGCTCCCCCGGACACACCTTCTGAGACGTTCAAGTATCTCGGACGAGCCCGCTCAATCAACGGAATCTACATCCTGGACTTCGACGTACCTTCCTGCCAAGCGTCGTCAGACGAGCTCGTAGATCTTGTTCAACTCGAGTTCGCCTTCATGAACCAGGAGTCGTGGGAGCATCCGGACGGACGACCATGGGTTCGCCGCAGCCCTCACCCCCGCGAGATCAACTTGCACGAACCAGACACCAACGGTCTCTGCACCACCTGTCACACGCCCACCGCGAGTCGCACAGAGCAAGTCGAAAAAGATCAAGAGGCGATTCAGGAAGCAGAAAGCGCCGAAGCGGAACCTACCGGCATGACAAGAGAGGAACTTGGCGTGTCATCCTACCGTGTCTTCAGCGAAGCAATCAAGGCCTACGAGCTAGAACGGACGGAAAGGGCGACGCCATATTCGGAAAATCTCCAGTTCGTCCTCAAGGCCAACGCCACCACCCTCGACGAGGAGGGACGACCGCGCCCCTACACCCGCGAAGTTTACCGCCACCACATCGACCCGACTTGGAAAGATCCTGACGCACCAGAGGAGCTGAGTGTCAAGGAAGAACAAGACAAGGCCCGGGCGGAAAAGAAACAGAAACTATATGAGGAGCGCATCGCGGCAGGATGGGACGAAAAGTCAGCATACGGAGGATGGGGCGACGAGGATACCAAACCAGAACGCGAAGAAGGCGCAACCTGGGCATCCGCCACTGGAGCATGGGGAGCCAGCGCCAGCGGCACGGTCACCACGGGAGGGTGGGGAACAGCCGAACCCGACGAAGGGGAGCTCACGCAAGAAGAATTGGAGGAAGCTGAACGAGAAATGCAAGCTGAGCGCGGCGAAGCACCACCTCGAGTCGCCATTCCCCTCGGGCGACCCCCCCGCACTGGTGAACCACCTCGCTCACCTCATCGCTGGAGCGATCCGTGGTCGGAGATTGAGGAGGGGAATGTACCACCAACTCCTCCTCGGGACTCTCTTGGTCCAATCTCTCACCCAGATCCGTTTGCTCGCTTCATCGAAGGCACCACGACCCCGCTCACCATCATCCCCGACCGCGAATTTCTCGCGCTCTACCTCACAACGGCACCTGCAGAAGGGGAGACAACGGCGGCAGCAGCAGAAGCAGAAGCAGGGACAGAGGAGCCGGACAACGAAGCAGAACCAGGAGAAGAGGAAGAACCCACACTCCAGATCCCGCAACTTACGGAAGAAGAGGCAGCAGAGCATCACACTCGTTACAAGCGTACCTCCGGCATTCGCGCCAAAGATGATCTCTGGCACCAGCGGATGGGCCACCCCTCCCGCCAGACTCTCGCCAACTGCCTCCGCGCCAAAGTTTTCCCGCCAGGAGCACTGCTGCGCCCCGACGGAACAGAATTACAGCACACCACCCCTCTTCCGACCACCTGCACTGTCTGCCCCACAGCCGCACTCTCTCACACCGCCTATCCCTCTCTGGAGCCAAGCACCAACTGCTACAAAACGCTGGAGAAAGTGTACAGCGACTTCATCGTACTCACCTGCGACGGACTCAACGGCGAGAAGTATACTCTCACCTTCATCGATGCCTACTCACGCCACGTATGGATCGCCAACGTCGACGCCCGCTCCAAGGCTCCGGAGGTGTTCCACATCTTCCTCGCGCACGCGCAGCGACAGTCCGGGAGGAAACTGAAGATCTGGCAGAGTGATGGGGCAAAGGAATTTCGCAGCAATGAGCTGGAGAGCATCCTCACCGAAAAGGGGATTAAGCATGAGATTTCTCTCCCCTACGCTCACCAGCAGCAAGGTGTCGCTGAGAGGGTCAATCGCACGCTCATGACCAAAGTCCGCGCCATCATGAATCTGTCCGGCCTGCCAAAGAAGTTTTGGCCCTACGCCATGAACCACGCGGTGCGCCTGCACAACCTCCTCTCCACCACCGCCAACAGGGATAACCTGTCCCCTCACATGAAGTGGACCGGCTCAAGGGGAGACCCCTCCATGCTGAGGGTTTGGGGGTGCATGGTACAATATCGGCCGACTTCGGCAACAATCGGCAAGTTCGTTCATCGTGCGCGCTGGGGAGTTCATCTGGGGCTCAGTCACGAACACAAAGGCTGGCTAATTCTTGACATCGACAGCAAGGAGATCGTTCCTGCGCGTGACATCCTCTTCTACGAGCGACTCACCCTGAAGCAGTGGATCGAGGACGAGCGCCGAAACCAGGCACGCGGCTATGTCAACAGCGGCCGCAGCTTTGCGACTCCAGAAGACGAAGCAGCAGCAGCAATCCTGGACCGCGCCGAGGCCGACGAACATCCCAGCATCCCACCTCGCCCGCGCGACGACGACGACGATGACAGCGAAAATGACCCCGCGCCAGGACCATCACGGCGCCAAGCAGAGCCAAGCACCGCAGCACCCGGCTATGAGAGCGGAGACGATGACGTGGTGGAAGTCCCCACCAACACAGACACCACCAATGTATCAGGCCTTCAATTGCTCGGCCTGCACACACCCGTCTCTACTCTTGCACGGGCCGTGGAGCCAAAGAATCCTCGCCAGGCCCTAACCGGACCTCACGCGAAGGAGTGGCGTGCTGCGATGGATGCGAAGTTAAAGGCACTGGAATCTCGTGACACATGGGTCCTAGTCGATCGTGCAGCAGTGAAGGGGAGGAGGGTACTCAGCGGAAAGTGGGTTTTTCGCCTGAAAACTAACGCTGACGGCACTATCGAGCGTTTCAAGGCACGCTGGGTCGTACGCGGATACGATCAGCGCCGCGGTATTGACTTTGACCAGACCTTTGCTCCCGTCAGTCGTCACACCTCAGTCCGGATTCTACTCGCTATTGCCGCCGCTAAGCACCTGCCACTGCGACAGATCGACGTGAAGAACGCGTTCCTATACGCGTTGGTGGACGCCACCATCTTTGTGGAGCAGCCGCACACCTACGGAGAAGGTGATCTCAGGGTCTGTCAACTGAAGAAGTCCCTCTACGGGATCAAGCAGGCGCCTCGCCTCTGGCAGCAGCATCTGCACAAAATCCTCCTTGAAATCGGCTTCAAGCAGCTTCCACACGACCCGGGAATGTATTGTCTTCACTTCAGTGGCGACTACATCCTCCTGACAGACTATGTCGACGACCTGCTGTACACGGGCACCTGCAACAAACTCCTGGATCAGTTTCAGGAAAACCTGGCGCAGCGCGTGGACATCACCATCAACCTCGAAGTGAAGCAGTTTTTGGGGTTAAACATCACTTACGCGCCAGAAGCAATCCATCTGTCAGCCTCCAAGTACGCAGAACAGCTGGGGGAATGCTTCAACATCTCTCCCGCACCACTCTCAACTCCCTACCGCAGCCCCAGCACCAACTACAAACCGGACAACAAACCACTGTCACCCGCAGGACTCCAACTGTATCAGCAGCAACTGGGTTGTCTGCTGTTCGCCTCTGTCACCTGCCGACCCGACCTTTCGTACATCGCTAGCCAACTGGCACAGTATTCTCGCAAGCCAGTAGCAGAGAACCAGCTGGACCCGGAACGCGCCCTGCAATACTTCATCTCCACACTTGACATTGGGCTCTCCTACTCCACGCTGACGACGACCTCCTTCAACCTCAACGGCTACGTGGACGCAGACCATGCAGCTGATCCTGAAAATCGACGGTCCCGAACCGGCTTCGTTTTTCGCCTGGAACCAACTGGGCCAATCTCCTGGAACTCGCAGAAGCAGGAGCTGGTTGCCCTGTCGTCGGCCGAAGCAGAATACATCGCCGCGACAGCAGCAGTTCGCGAAGGCCTGTACCTGCAAGAGCTGTTACAGGAAGCGAAAATTCCAACCTCGCCTACCTTTCGCCTTCACTGCGACAACCAGAGTGCCATCAGGATCGCGAACAAGCCAGGTTTCGTGAACCGCACGAAGCACATCGCGCTTCGGTACTTTTTCGTCAAGGACGAAATTGACCAAGGCAAAGTTGACCTCGCCTACTGCCCGACTACTGAGATGGCATCAGACTTCCTCACCAAGCGCCTGCCACGTCAGCAGTACAAACACTGCTCTGACCTCACCGGAGTGGTCAAGCGAGTCAGCTCCTCTTGCACCCACGAATGAAGGGGAGTGTTACGATATGAAGTTTTATGAGTAAGGCATTCCTGTATGCTGCAGGAGCCGACTCTACCGAGTACGAAGTCGAGGAGTCAGAAGAGTCGAAGCGACGCAGCAACCGTCCGACCAAGACCGATGCAGGCAGAAACATTTGAAATGAAAAGAGCGAGAACAGGTTCAAAACGGGTTCCCGCGCCGCACGGTTTGAATTTGCTGTAATAAGGGAATGTACCCCTTAGAGTACATGGCTAGTCTAGGTCCTTTCGTATTCCCCTGTATTGTTATATAAACTCGATGTATGCATGCTATTATCAACTCAGTCATTTACATTCACTCTGACCTGAGATTCAAACTTCCGCTGCAACACTACTCTGCGATCAACCCTGAGCGATCCTTCGCTAAGTCCCTTTTGGGATTGTAACAATTCTGTCGACCAACGTTTCGTCGAAACGCCATTTTCTCCAATTTCGTCGACCTGCAAGGCCCGATTTCTACGCCGATTTGCTCCCCTCGACAAGTGCCTTGTCGACGGGCAGTTTCGTAAAGCAGAAACAACACTTCAATTTCGACAACTTACTCTTCTCGAAAATCGACCCGTCGAACAGAGATAAAAGTCTCTGAAGTCGTCGATGACCACGAAACGAACACCGTTGTGCTCCGAAAAGCATGGCCGACTTCGCCCAAGCGAGGGCGGAGCCTTTTCTCCTCGACAGATGCGGGATGGGGAGATGCGGGATGGGGAGATGAGGGATGGGGAGGCGAGGGATGGAGAAATGAGAGACTGGGAGGTGAGGGATGGGGAGGGAAGGGATGGGGAGGTGAGGGATGGGGAGATGCGGGATGGGGAGAAGAGGGATGGGGAGATGCGGGATGGGGAGAAGAGGGATGGGGAGATGCGGGATGGGGAGATGCGGGATGGGGAGAAGAGGGATGGTAAGATGAGAGGCTGGGAGGTGAGGGATGGGGAAGGGATGGGGAGGCGGGGATGGGGAGGCGGGGATGGGGAGGTGAGGGATGGGGAGGCGGGGATGGGGAGGCAGGGATGGGGAGGTGAGGGATGGGGAGGTGAGGGATGGGGAGGGAAGGGATGGGGAGGTGAGGGATGGGGAGATGCGGGATGGGGAGAAGAGGGATGGGGAGATGCGGGATGGGGAGATGCGGGATGGGGAGAAGAGGGATGGGGAGATGCGGGATGGGGAGATGCTGGATGGGGAGATGAAGGATGGGGAGATGAGGGATGGGGAGGTGAGGGATGGGGAGATGATAGACTGGGAGGTGAGGGATGGGGAGGGAAGGGATGGGGAGGGAAGGGATGGGGAGGCGGGGGAGGGAAGGGATGGGGAGGCGGGGATGGGGAGTTGAGGGATGGGGAGATGCGGGATGGGGAGATGAGGGATGGGGAGATGAGGGATGGGGAGGCGAGGCATGGGGAGATGAGAGACTGGGAGGTGAGGGATGGGGAGGGAAGTGATGGGGAGGTGAGGGATGGGGAGGTGAGGGATGGAGAGGGAAGGGATGGGGAGGCGGGGATGGGGAGGTGAGGGATGGGGAGGGAAGGGATGGGGAGGGAGCATAGGCGACGGAGGGGAATGAGAGAAGGCGAGGGGCCGGGGGATTCGCGTGGGCGACGGAGGGAAGTGAGCGTGTGCGGAGTACGGGCAGTGAGCGTGGGCGACGGATGGGGGGAGTGCGTGTGCGGCGTGGAGGGGAGAGCGTGGGCGACGAGAGGGAATCGCGTGGCCGAGCGAGGAGGAGTGATGGTCTCCCCTCAAGGGGAGTGAGCGTGTGCGACGGAGGGGACCTTCGTGACAGGTGGGGAGTGAGAGAACGCGGTGAGAGGGAGAGAGCGTGGGCGGCGGACGGAGCGTATTCGCGCGCGACGGGAGGGAGTGCGCGCGAATACAAAGCTGCGGGGAGGAGGAGATGGGGTGAGGCGGAGATGCGGGAGGCAGTGTGCGACGGGAGGGAATAGACGGTGTGCGACGCAACGGGGGTGAGCGTGTGCGCCGGAAGGATTGCGCGAAGGCGATGGAATGGGAGTGAGCGTGGGCGACAGGATGGAGTGAGCGTGAGTGACGGAAGTGATTGATCGCGGGCGACGGTACGATTGCGAGAATGCGATGGGTAGGGAGTGAGCGTGGGCGACGGGAAGGGAGTGACGCGGGCGACGGTAGAAATTGAGAGTGGGTGACGCAACGATTGCGCGGGGGCGATGGAATGGGAGTGAGCGTGGGCGACGGGAAGGGAGTTAGCGCGGGCGACGGTAGTGATTGAGAGCTCCCGACGGAACGATTGCGCGGAGGCGATGGCTAGGGAGTGAGTGTGGGCTTGTGAGGTCTTGAGCGTGGGCAACTTGCTGGAGTGCGCGTGGGCGGCGGGAACGGAGTGCGCGTGGGCGACGGAAGGGAGTGCGGGTGGGTGCGTGCGCGTGGGCCTGTGGCTAGCTATGTCGAGTGAAAGAGGGGTTTAGAATCGCTGAAAGTTATATAATTTCGGATTGGACGGAATGGAGTAATTTTCCTAAAGTGTAAGGCAGAAATAAGAGGCCTGGGGCAGGAATGGGGTTCAAGCCTAGCCGTTCAAAGCTATGGCTGCTGCTCTAGCCTATCGGACTCAGCCATTTCGAACGACCTGAATTACAGGTTTCTAGTTTGGTGTGCACACCAACGCCAAGAGTGGTTGCGTGACACTTCCCTGTGCTGACTGCGACTTTATCACGTTTTGCAGGTGAACAACTGGTAACCACCCTGGTTCGGGAGGGAAAGTGTTAACACCTCCCAACGTTTTTTGTAATTCAGGCTTTGGGTTTTAACAGGGCAACAAACCACGGCTATCCTGAACTTTCAGGAATAAACATATAGCATCATCCTGAGGACACATGGTACAAAATCACAGCGTCCTGAGATTTTAAGGCAAAGTCAAAACATCATCCTGAAATCAGTGTAATCAGGATGTTTTACTCTGATATCGTATGCCCTGCTCCTCGCCCTCCCTCTATTTTCACTCTCTTTGTCTGGCTCACCCAGTCTCGCTAAAATGAGATCGTTCAACACAAGCCTTAGACATTTCTTACGGTATAAAACTTGAATTTAAAAGTTGTGTTACATTTTTCAACCATGTTAAAGCAATTAACACAATAGAGACTAAAAAACATCATATATATAATGTTGTCTGTACTCTCAGTTGTTTTCGAGTCTCAATAAATGCATCTCCGTACCACTATCAAGGATGCCCACTTTGAGCTTGCCGAGAGTGACGACAAGTCCGCACGTTGTCTCAGCAGAGGTGTCGGCGAACGACGACAGCAACCCACAATGGAAATTGGTGTGAGGCGAGGTGAGGAATGGCAGCTCGAAGGTGTGTACAGTACAGTTTTCCTGCAAGGAGACGAGGCAACTACTACTTCGATAATCCACCTTTCTAGAACCACGTTGACGATCCCACTGGGAAGTTTGGAGGCTCGTCAGGGAGGTTGCCGCCGACGAGTCACTCACATCATCATCGGTCCGTCACTTTACTGCCCATCTCAGATCGCATTCTCAGGCGGGAGGGTGACCGTCTAGACACGCACAATGCGCCCTTCACCGCTTACGCCAAGTTGCCCTAAAATCAACGAAATCGGCTGCAGTCACTCCCATTGCAGAAGCATGGCGGTCGACGGTGGAGACAGACCCCTTGGGGTGGAGGAGACCACACAAATGGCCTTACCCCCCATACGGCTTTCGAGTTATGTCGGCTTAACGAAGCAGCCTCGGCACAGGTATTCGCGCAAGTTGAGCACGGAGTGGACGCCGTTTCCTCACTCGCGTCGAGTAGAAGTTTTAGAGCCCGCGTCGAGAAAATTCCTCACTCTTCTTACCATTCTTCGTTGCTTTGTGGTTCGTTGGTCGACTGCTGGTTCTCATTCTCTGGAGATATCGTTCGAGTCGCCTCGCTTGTATCGCCGATGCGCGCGACGAGCATATGAGCCGGAGTCAAAGCGCTATAAAGACGTTTCGGCCGCAATATCATGGCGTTTCCGTTGGATGGCCGCGGCCGGACTCTGTCGTTGAGCAAGAGTGTAATAGCTTGGGCGGCAATGGTTGTCCTCATTGGCACGTTCAAATGCGCCGGCAGTCACGCGACGCGGTTGCTGCTGGCGGATCAGTCGGACGACGAATGTAATCTCATTAATCTCACCGCGCCCGGCATTCAGAGCGTTAGCGTTCCTGCGTTGGATCCGGCGGCAAACGTGGCGTTAGATCCGGCAGCGTCAGTTGCGGCGGATGTTGCGGCAAAAACGCCGAGTCGCGCCGGTTCGCGTGAGCGGGACGCGCGGATTAATGCTGCCGTCAACGACTGGCTTTTAGATGACGATAACAGCTCCACCATTGATGGCAACAGCGGAAGACGCGACAGCAGCAGCGGCGGCGGCGGCGGCGGCGGAAGCAGTGAGGCGGAGGTGGCGCGGCGCGTGAGCGAGCGAATGGTGGCTTTAATCGCGGAGGGACGCGACCAGCTGGAAGGCGACCGGCTCGTAGAGGCCGTCGCCACATACAACGAGGTGCGCGGCGAGATGTAACGAGGTGCGCGGCGAGATGTAACGAGGTGCAAGGCGAGATGTAACGAGGTTCGCGGCGAAATGTGACGAGGTGCGAGGCGAGATGTAACGAGGTGCGCGGCGAGATGTAACGAGGTGGGGTGCGCGGCGAGATGAAACGAGGTGCGAGGCGAGCGAGATGTAACGAGATGAGCTTCGAGATGTAACGAGGTGCGAGGCGAGATGTAATGAGGTGCGCGGCGAGATGAAACAAGATCCCTTGAAGCCTCCTTCCTCTGCTGCTCCCAACCGCCCTCCGTTGGCCCACAGGCGGAGCGGCTGTTGCGGCGGCTGTACGAGCGACTGCTGCACGGGCGTGGCGTGGCCAAGTCGCTGCTACACATGCACGAGCCGGCTGTAGCGGACTTCGAGCAGGTGAGCCCAAGCCCCTGGCGTGGCGCCGCATCATGTCGATAGCATTGACCGCACTGCACCGCATGACGATCGGGCTTTAAATGTTAGGCGTGACATGCCCGGCATGACGTGTTGGGCGTGATAAGCCAGGTCTTCCCTTTCGCTACTGTCACATCTCTATTGTTTCTTGCGCACCCTCTGTATTGTCACCCCCTTGTCACACACCATACCTTCAAGTCAGGCCCTTTCAGCCTCTCTCTGCGCGCACCCTCCCTCACTCCCCCACAGGCAGTGACCGCCAACCGCAGCAACGCGCGGCTGTGGATGGAGATAGGCGCAGCGTGGAAAAAACAAACTGTTTTTGGGACGTCTCAAAAACAGTTTATCATCAACGCGCGGCTGTGGATGGAGGCAGGCGCAGCATGGGGAAAAATCTCTGCAGCGCCACAGCAAAGTGCGTTCTGTGAAGCGCTGTCCCACTAAGCCTTTGCATGCGTGCTCCCTGCCCCTCCTCCCATACAGGCGGTGAGGGCCAACCCTGGCAGTGCAGAGCTGTGGAAGGAGGTGATTGTCCAGGCAACCCACATCTCATCACAAAACGTGCTTCTCTGGCCTCCCCTCCCATACAGGTGGTGACCGCCAATCCCGACAGTGCAGAGCTGAGGACGGAGGTGGGTGCTTTTCGAGTCGGCCGATTGAAGAATCTCATCACGTGGCTCTCTGGCCTCTCCTCTCCTTCCCTGCAGGCAGCGAGCGCCAATCCCGACAGTGCGGAGCTGTGGATGGAGGTGGGGGTGGAGCGCGAGGCGCTGGGGCAGCACGAGAGGGCGCACGAGGCGTTCAGCTGCGCCCTGCTGCTGCAACCACGGAATGCAGAGGCGCTCAAACGGCGAGGTGTGTGGGAAAGGGGAGGGGAGGCACGGTGAACAGGTGCGCAGTGCTTTCAGGTGTGGTGTAGTGTGGTGTGGTGCGGTGGGATGTGTTAGAGCTAGACCTCAATCTCAACTTTTGTTTTTGTACTTTTATATCCTAGCGTAGTGTAGTTTGCACTTTGTGCTTGGTTGGGTGTACACCCACATCCCAACCAAGCTCAAATGTGATCACCAAGCAATCTCCAACCCACCAATTGGAGATTGTCTTGAGATTGCACTTGATCCCCTAGGGATCAACCCCAATTCCTTCATCCATTCCGTGCTCTATTCTTATGTACTTAAAGAGCTTTGAGATCAATACTAATGCATCGGTTCAAGCTCAGTTCTGACAGGGTTGGTGTGCATGTGCCAAGAAGAACGTGCCTCGGCAATGCCACTGCCGACTTTAGTGCCTCACTGCTCCCAACTCTCCCTGCTCTCTCCTCCCCAACTCCCCAACCCTGTGCGGGAATGAGCGACTTCAGCAGTTCCTGCTTTTGAAATTTCTCCTAAACACCTTATTCCTTCACCCCCCTCCCCCCTTTGAGGGATGAGCGCGTTCAACTGTTACCGCTTCAAGCACGCCCTCAAAGACCTGCTGCCCCCCTTTCCTCCTTCCCATTTCCCCCCCAACTCCCCCCTTCCCCTCCCCCTCCCCCCCCCCCCCCCCCCCCCTCTCCCCTCTCCCCCTTCACCCGCGTATCGCAGGGCTGAGCGCGTTCAACTTGTATCGCTTCAAGGAATCTCTCAAAGACCTGCTGCCCGCGCTGCACATGCTGCCGAACGACGCCGACCTCAACCAAGCCGTGGTGAGACTCGAGACAAGCAGTCCAGCCCAGCGCAGCCCAGGTGGCCTGCCTGCCAGGTCGTCCCACTCCAGCCATTGTTCCGCTACACCCACGCCTTCTCCTCCTGTGCTTCTCAGCACTGCTTCTCCCAGCCGCCCTCCCTACTGCCTCCCCGCTACAGCCATGCCCCTTTCCCCCCCTCCCCTCCTCCCATACCCCACTTCTTCCTCCTCCCCACTCCTCCACTCTTCCCCCTCTTTCCCCGCTTTTCCCCGTTCCCTCCCCAGGGAATTGCATTGGTGCGGTCGAACCAGTTCCGGGCGGCACAGCCGTACCTGGCTCGGGCGGTGGAGCTGCTGCCAGGGGATGCGGACCTGCGCAAGGAGAAGGGGCGCCTGCACCGCCTGCTGGGGGAGACCCACCAGGCTGAGAGGGACCTCCTGCTCTCGCTCCAGCTCGGGCAGTATGTACTCTTCCTGCTCTGCTCTGCTCTTCTCTGCTATTTGCTTCTCTGCCCTGATCCTCACGCCCTCCCTCACTGCCTCCCGCTCGGACAGTATGTACTCTGCTGAACTTTGAGTCGACTCAAAAGTCAACACGGACCAGGCTGAGAGGGACTTCCTGCTCTCACTCCACCTCGGGCAGTCGGATCTCTTCTACGCTCCTCTTTGCTCTTTGCTTCTCTGCCCTGATCTGCTCCGCACAGCCTCCCTAAACCCTAAACCCTTAAATAGGCTCAGTCTCAGAGGGCAGAGGGCCGAGGAAGAGGGCTAGGTGCCAGTGCCTTCTCTCTCTCTCTCTCTCTCTCTCTCTCTCTCTCTCTCTCTCTCTCTCTCTCTCTCTCTCTCTCTCTCTCTCGCTCTCTCTCTCGCTCTCTCGCACTACTAATCCACGTCCATGGCAGGATACTAGAGACGCATCACAACCTGGTGCTGCAGAGGCGACTGCTGGGAGACCACTGGTGAGCATCCACCACCCACCACCCACCACCCACCACCCACCACCCACCACCCACCACCCCACCACCCCACCACCCCTCCACCTCTCCACCCCTTCACCCCTCCACCCCTCCGCCCCTCCACCCCTCCACCTCTCCACCCCTTCACCCCTCCACCCCTCCGCCCCTCCACCCCTCCACCTCTCCACCCCTTCACCCCTCCACCCCTCCGCCCCTCCACCCCTCCGCCTCTACACCTTGCCACCTCTCCGCCCCTCCACCCCTCCGTCCCGTGTGTCGGATAGCATCCCTCCGCCGACTCCTAGCGTGGCCCCGGTCACGGGGTCATGATTGCGATTTGGACCTGTGGGCACCGGCAATGAGGCAGCGAGGGGTGATGTTGGCTCAAAAACATCGCCACGAACGACGTCCTTTTTCTTGCCGATGTCCTCATCGTTAGCGCTCGACGCTACTACCTTAGGAACTGCATTGTCCGTCGCCACCGGCTTAGGTGACTTTTCGACAGGACGATACTGGCCGTCGACCCTCGTGCCTCCCACTTCTTGCTTTTCGCCCACCACACAAGGGTTTACGCGCCCCGTTGCAACACCAGTAAGGCGGTTCGTGGGACGGCTCGGATGAGGATCGTTCTCGTGTGGCGCGACTCGTCCGCCGCGGAACTCCGACGCTGTTTTGTCATTGGCAGGCCGAAGGGAGCTCAGGTCCTCCTCCGTCGCAGGAGTTTCTGTCCCGAGGTCCGGTGAGCCGGTGTAGATCTGCGTCTCCGCTTCTATTAGCGCGTCCACCGGCTCCCCTAGCGCTACGGGTTCCTCGTCACCCTGTCCGTGCCCGGCGGGGTGGTTGGCGCCTATGGGCTGAGATTCTCCTCCGTACCGTGGATCAGTACCATCCCAGTTGTAAAAGCGAGCCCGTGGATTAAAACACGGAAGTAGAAACGCACCGCTTCGATATACATCTTCCGGCATTCCACAGAATGGGTCTTCACTTTCTCCGTCAGCGCCACCGTCGTGTACGGCGTGCCCTACCTGCTGACTGTTGGCGCGCTGTTGTGGCCCGCTTCGCGTGGAGGCCATGGTTGTTAACCTGACAGTCGGAATCGGGGGTTGGTTTCTCGGATGCCAAGGGTTGTAAGCAAGGTGTGCTTGACCGCTGATTAGGGTTTCGGGAACAGTGACGGCCTCCAGACGAGCTGTTTCACCGACCATCTTCCAGACACCCTATACCCAACCTCGATAATGTTTGTTATGGCCGGCACCATTCGTGCATATATATTTATCCAAAGTGCTTAAACATTGCAAGTTGAGGCATGTATTACTGTCAATCTGGGAGCCCTGAACATTGCACCATTGTTCACAACGACTTTACTGTGACAAACACAGTGCTATGAAGATGAGGCGCCCATCTGCTTGGGGTACCAGCCGCTCCACTCCAAGAAATCCTCCCTAATGTCCTCTCTCCATTCTGTTGGTTCACCCCACATTGTGATCGACGATGTGTTTGCAAAAGCGGTTTCCACCATCACCTGCATATATTTCATCACGTACACACCACAGTCGTGCAGGTTCGCCTGTTTTGTGACCTGGGACACAGAGAACATCACACACATACAGAGGAAACACACAGTAGAGACGCAGTCATAGATGGGCCGCATCATCTTGTTCTGGCGCATGCGCTTAAGTGTTAAGCGTTCCATACCTCCATGGTGACGAGCTCCACCGAATTCTCCCATAGTTGCGCCTCCACGTCCGTGACAATGGGCCGATACCCAGTGAGCTGAGCCGCAAGATAACGTCTCAGTGGTCCTGCGATGTCCGTGTGTAACGAGAGGGAGTCTGCATGCAGGATGCGGGTAGGTCGCGGGATGTTGTGCTCGTCGACTGGGTGGTCGTTGTCCAGTATGACAAGGCTCCAGTGGCCGCTGCAAGAACGAATGCAAGAATGGGTGCCGCCATGAGACTATGTGGTCGCCTACAGATGCTATGACGGATGACTACACCTGTAAATGACTCACTCGCGGTGGATCGGAACTATGACCCACTTGTAGGTCAGGACATTCTCTCCGCACGCGATGTTTCGCAGTGCTGCTGCGGTGTTGTCACGGGAAATCAGCGTGTAAAAGTAAGTCCCCGCGTATAGCCACGTCCGCTCTTCTCTGCTAGTCTCATATTGAAGCAAGCTGCATCAAACGAATGACGAAACGTGTTAAACATGGATAACAACCTGGTGAATGGGCTGTTGCAATGACGCACATCAAGCGGCGGGTTACTCACATGCCCCACCACTCAATGATGTCGCCAGACACCCACTGTCCAGGGGACAGGGTGTCTAGCTGTTTTTGCGTCAACGATAACCACGAGCCACCAATTGGGTATGGGATACTGTACTTCTTCATACGGGAGGTCGGGGCTTTAGACTTCTTAGGAGGCATTGTAGGCTGTAGCACGAGCGTGAACCCTGAGGTCTACGTGGAAGCCGAGGGTCTACGTTGAGGCCGCGGTTGGGCAGCGTCAAGTGCGGCGGGCTGGAGATGGTGGATGTGAACACACCGATCCAGAAATGGGGACGTTTAAGTTGACATAACTTCACGGTACGGTGGTGCACGGTTTATTACTTCGCACTCAACAGCTGCCTTCGATCACCGTGGCTTACCGTCGTGGGAAATGTTGAAGATGCAGTGCAGTGTGTACTCCCAGATCAACGGGCAACCTTGTAACGACCATCCCATAATGGTCGGCTATTGCGGACTTCGTTAAGGCATCCGGAATTGGTTTGCACGGTATGTGGTGCAACCAGTTGTCCTGGTACACGGTACTGGGTTCCGGTGCGGCGACGATAAGGTTACACGTCATTGCCGCAGTTCGAGGCCGACGCGTGGACAGGGGTCTTACGAAAAGCGGCCAATGACGCGTATCCCATCCTTCGTGTGCTGTACAACGCACAGACGGTTTAGATTGACCCAGTCAGGCGTGGACTTCAATCCACGGCTGTCAGTCACTTCGAATGCCACGCCCCCAAGGGAGCAGGAGCCGATTGGCGCGTCTGGTTGGTTGATGGTTGCAAGACTCCTGTTCTTTGCTGTCTCATTGCGTTTTTGGCGAAACCCTTGCTTTGTCTCTTTGGGTACTACTCGTAACCCTAGCTAATGCGCATCCGCGCAGGCCAGTGTTGCAAGAATCGCCCTATTGAAGAAGCCAGTTCGAGGTCAGAACGATGTCTCTAACCTTAAACCGACCTATGCGAGATAAGAAGCCACCCGCACACCTTAACGGGACCGATTTCGTAGTGACTACGGTCCGCACTCGAGCGCTGGACAGCAAATGGGTGGAAGAGAGTGAGCGCACGCGTGTGCTCGTTACTGAATATCGAACTCGGCGTCTACGTGGCGCCAGTCATTTGCCGCCAGGCCAACGTCAGCCCACGCACGGTGTCAGCGCCGGCCCACGCCAGAGATCGTTGCCTAACCCATACGGCCAGACTCCAGAGGACGTGCACGCGGAGCGCGAAGCACGGAGACGTCAACAAACGAAGCTGTTGACGGAGATTACGTCTGCAAACGCGGACAATGCAGAACAGTCAAACAAGGCAAGGGGTGCCGTACGTGCCGTAAACTCCGCATGCCCAACGCTGATTTCTTATTAGGAATGGTTCATTGCGGCGTTGGCCATGGGCGGTGCCACCAATACGGTGACCCTGGGTACTCACCAAGCTACTAAGTAGCGTTTGCGTTTGTTGTTGCAGGTGGTGATCCAAGACTAAGCGGGGACACTGAGCACGGCGGTCCACGCAGCACCGAGTGCGGCCCTGAGGCATGGCTGAAGTACAACGAGGTGATGTTTACAGTGCAACACTCATCATGCTCTTAAGAGCCCGACGTAGACGGCGAGGGCACGGAGTCCTCATCCTGTGACAGCGAGGATCAGTCTGGCGACGCGGACTGGGTCGCAAGCGAGTCCGAGTCCGAAGGGGAGACTGATAACACGCCTCCTCCCTCTCACCAATCTGAACTCGCAGGCACACAAGGTTGCGGCCAATCTGCATCAGGCCGTGCGGGTAAGCGCTTGCGGGCCACCGGGAGCGGGTCCAATCGCTTACGCTGTGACGCCAACACGTCTGTGCTTCGACGAGTCGTGGCTGTGTCGACACGGGCGTCCGGCATGCGGCGCAACTTTTTTAACATCTACGAGGAGACGAGCGACGGTGACATTCCGTCGGCTATAGGCCAGAGCGCGAATGTCGCACGAGGCGAGCCGGCGACGTCGGAGACCCGAGTACACGATAAGAGATTGCAGCCGTCACTCACTACGGCGGCGGCGGGTCATGGTGGGTACCCCGCCACATCGACCCCCACACCTACCTCGGCGTTTTCCGGTAGCTCCGCGAGGCCGTGGCCGCACACACCGACCACAACACTTAAGCACAGTGGTGTGGAAGCTGAGTCCATCGCGGCACCATCTCGTGGCGGGGGGGTGGTGAACCGGACCTTGTTCGTTTCGCCGCCCAGGATGCATCCTTCTAAAACTGCCGGCTCGCCTTCTAACATTACCCCTGCCACGCCCTTGGTAGCACCTTCACCGCAGGTGCACGAACGTGGTCCGGACGGAGCTGGTGTGTTGCCGGGCATGATTCCCACGCCCTTCCTGGCCACATGCGAGGACACTCACGCCAGTGTCCGTGGAGCGGACACCGTTCTTGGCGGCGATGGGTGTGGAGACGACGTCGCCGGGCGTGCGATGGAGCAAATACGGCTGCTGTGGGCGCACTTTCAAGCGACTCGTGGGACAAAGGGTCCGTCGGCTGCGGCACACGGGGGCGTGCCGAACTTCACCCTTGGCGAAGACCTGCATGCCGCTCTTGCGGGAATGGACGGCGATGCGGCGGATGAGTCGGGCAAAGGAGGCGGAGTTGTAACGCCAGCCGTGGCAGACCAGCCGCAGGTGTGGAGGCCGAACGGCAGGGCTGGAGATGCACCCCAACAGAGTGGGGTTCAGAGGGACGCGTGCGTGGCGACGCAGGCACCAACACGACCCGCCCGAGCTGCCGAAGAGTTAGTGCCGGTTGCAGAGGCATTTGAGCGGCCAAACCGCGGATTCGCAATGAACCGACTGTCAGGAGCTGGGAGGCTGGCGATCGTGGGGAACCACGTGGCTCCCCGGGTGGGCGGTGTTGGCGTGGAGACAGCGACGGGGATGGCCGCGGGGAGAGTAGCGCCTGATGGTGTTGCGTGGGATCGACATGCGCCAGGCATGCAAGGAAGAGGGTTGAAGCGAGAGCGGCCGAGGATGACGATCGTGGTCGACTACAACCCAAACGATGCCAGGCCTGATTTACAGCCGGGAATGCCTCCGGCAGACCAAATTCACGTATGTGGGCTAGGCATTCCTGGATGAATGTTCGCACGAGGGCTCGGTGTGCTTGTGCTATTATCGCCTTGGGGTTTGCCCTGTTGTGACCTCCATAGTCAAGTGTCGAAACTGCTCTGTGTCCGTGGCGTCGTGGTTCCCCCCCCCCCCCCCCACCCCCCACGTGCCACCCCCGCCCCCCAGTTTTACGCCAAGAAGGCGATGCATTTGCTGTTGCGCTCATGCGCCGCGCATGGCGTAACGCACTGGCCGACGGACGACGAGAGGAACGTGGCCCTTCTCGTGGTGCTCCGGTGCCATCACGACGGCTGTCAGCTAGACGTTGACCGCGCCATGAGGAACGGGGCGTACAGCAAGGTGGTCAACAAGATCTGGTCGAAGTTCAGGAGTGACTCGTCGTCGAACGGACGCCGCAGGATCGTGGATGGGCCGGAGATCGAGGTCGCAGCCACCGGCATCTACAAGCTGGAGATAGATATCGACACCAAAAAGGAGCTGCACCGGAAATACGCGCCCAGTGAGTGTCGTGGGTGCAAGGGGGGGATCCCCATGGAGGGCTCACAGGGCAGGGCCTATGTATGCTGGGGCTGCTTTAACCACATCCTTGCCTGCTGCTCCGTGTACAGAGAAGGAGCTTATGCAGCTTGTATCGACATGGAGCTGCGCGAAAGGGGATTTGCGGCCCTTTACCACCAATGTCTTTTTCCAAGCATGCAAGGCGGCCTACCCAGAGTGGGTGTTTGGAGGCAACCTGGTGCTGGTGCCATACCACATCGCCTGGGTCTTGTATTCCGTGAGTGGATTGGTGCTATTCGTTCCGTGTTCTAAGCGGCCCCATGTATCTCACTGACAGTGTTCTGCAATTAACCTGATGGCAGTTTGATTTCGGGATACGCAACTGGAAGACAACAGCGATATGCATGACTCCTAGCCCTCTGGACAACGAGGGGGGGCTAGGTTACTGTAACGAGCAGGTGCTGCAAGTGATCACCCATTGGCTGGGTGTGTCAAAGGGCAGGTGGTACGATCCCGTCGTGGGCGGATCCCGGTGGGGGGCAGAGCACCTGTATGTCAACGCGAGTGACCTGGAGGAGTTCAAGCCCGTGCAATATGGGGGAAAGATGGACCCGGGTGGTGACACCGACGAGCCGTGGCTCGCTTGATGTTCTCTTGCCTGCCGTGCCACAGTGGCACTGGGCATGCCTTTCAGAGCATCTATGTGCGGACTGTTATGTAGGGTGCGTAGTGTGGGTGCTGTAACTGTGTAAATATTAGGTGTTTTTAATATTTGTTTGTGTTGTAACTAAGTGCTTTGCAGAATGAATTATTGGCTTTGCGTTCTTGGCACTTTCGATGGTGTAGTGGATCATATTGTACCGAGGATGCATAACGTACGTGTACAGTGCGAGCATAATATATTGCATCCGATATAAACGTAACCCCTGTAACAAGTGTCGATGCACTCAATGACGGGGTTTAGGCGGTTTGTGTGCTAGACAGGTGTGACCTAAATCTACCCGTGGAGTGACTTTAGGGTCAGTCTATCTGACCCGAACCTGATTTTTCCCGCCAAATTTTGACCCGTATCTAACCTGTACCTGACCTGTACCTGACCCGAAAGTCACTTCTGGGTGAGCCATTCTGACCTGTACCCACCTATGTGGTGTTATGTATGCCCACCTATGTGGTGTTATGTATGCCCACCTATGTGGTGTTATGTATGCCCACCTATGTGGTGTTATGTATGCCCACCTATGTGGTGTTATGTATGCCCACCTATGTGGTGTTATGTATGCCCACCTATGTGGTGTTATGTATGCCCACCTATGTGGTGTTATGTATGCCCACCTATGTGGTGTTATGTATGCCCACCTATGTGGTGTTATGTATGCCCACCTATGTGGTGTTATGTATGCCCACCTATGTGGTGTTATGTATGCCCACCTATGTGGTGTTATGTATGCCCACCTATGTGGTGTTATGTATGCCCACCTATGTGGTGTTATGTATGCCCACCTATGTGGTGTTATGTATGCCCACCTATGTGGTGTTATGTATGCCCACCTATGTGGTGTTATGCGTGCATGTGCATGTGCGACTGGGCAGGGGAGTCATTCCCATGGCAGACGCGGGGCTCAAGGCATTCCCAGGCGACCTGGAGGTCATGCACGCTAAGGCGTCCAGCCTGCACATGCTGGGCGAGCATGCTGCTGCTGTGAGTCATCCGACCTCCCTCTCCTCTCCCCCACATGCAGCAATGTTACGCCACATCACGTCATGCCCTGCCATGCCATGCCATGCCATGCCATGCCATACCATGCGATACCATACCACACCACGACATGCCATGCACTCATCGTCTGCCACATGCTCGTCTCCCCTCCCTCCCTGACACTCACCCCACCAGATGCGTCCGGCGAGCAATCGTCATACCGCGACAAAACCTTCTCGCCACCTGCTGGCCTGCACCGTGTCATCCCATCCCATCCCATCCCATCCCATCCCATCCCATGCACTCACCTTCTGCCCGTGCCTCCCCACCAGATGCGGCTATACGACGAGCTGCTCTCCTCACCCGTTCAACCGGGTGAGCAGACATCATACCGCCACAGGACCTTCTTTCAGCGCCACCTGCTGGCCTACACTGTGTCGCGCCTCGACCAGCCCTTCTCTGCCTTCCGCATTGATGACGACCTTGCTGAGGAGTGGCGGGTGAGAGTGGCGGGTGGGAGTGGCGGGTGGGAGTGGCGGGTGGGAGTGGCGGGTGGGAGTGGCGGGTGGGAGTGGCGGGTGGGAGTGGCGGGTGGGAGTGGCGGGTGGGAGTGGCGGGTGGGAGTGGCGGGTGGGAGTGGCGGGTGGGAGTGGAGTGGAGGGTGGGAGACATAGGGCACGTGTGAGAGAAGAGACAGAGTGAGAGGGAGAGAACACCGAGGCAGGACCTTCTTTCAGCGCCTCCTGCTGGCTCGCCTACACTGTGTCGCGCCTCGCCCAGCCCTTCTCTGCCTTGCGCATTGACGATGACCTTGACGGGGAGTGGCGGGTGAGTGGGGCAGGGCGAGAGGGAGAGGGGGAAACGTGGGTGGGAGAAGGGGACTTGAATAACGACCTTGACGAGGAGTGGCGGGTGAGAGGGCGAGGGCGAGAGAACAGTGTGAGCAGGAGAGGGAGAGAAGGGTGAGAGATGGAGAAGGGTGGATAGGAAGGCGTCAGGGACACGTGATGGGGGTGGTGGAATGGAAGGCTTGCCCTTGTGTCAAGCTTGACGGGCAAGTGTGGACCTCTTCTATCAACCTTACCGTTTTCCCACGGAACAGCTCAATTCCCCTAATCATCCCCACTCTTCCCTGCTCTTCCCCTCTCCTCCCCACCTCTCCCCTTCCCCCTCTCCCCTCACCCCTCCCCTTGTGCACCTCCCTCTCTCCCACCCCTTCTTCTCCCCCCATGGGCGCCAGGACAAGTGGGCGACGGGGGGCCGGCCGGAGGAGCTCCCGGGCTTCGTCCCGCTGGTGATCCCCGAGCACCAGTTGCAAGCTGCCACGTGACAGCGACTGCCGCGCCTGTCAGGGGCGGCAGTGCAGCTGGTGGAAGCGGCGGACGTGATTGGTGCTCGCACGCACTACGACACGGATGGCATGCTTCATAATACCCAGCAGGTGCGCATGGCATGGCAGGGATGGCATGGCATGTCACGGCGTGGCATGGTCTGTCGTGGCATGGCATGCTGCTCCCCAGCAGGCCCGCATGGCATGGCATGGCATGGCACAGGCGTGGCACAGTCAGAATGATACTGACTGTGAGGTGAGTTCTGAGTCGACTCAAAGCACACGTGTATGACAAGCGGTGGCATAGTGTGTTGCAAGTTCCAATGTCCGTTCATGCAACGCCTGCAGCAGCACCAACTGCTCCCCGCGTTGCCCCTGTGACCACGAAACTCAGGCTCCCTCCTCTCCTTCTCTCCCCCCATCCTCCCCTCCCACCCCTCAGCTGCGCATGGCAGGGCTGGCGGCCCTAGACATGATCAGATGCGCATCACCCCTTGCCTTTCCTCCCCTCTCACCCCAACCCACCCATCCACCCCGTCCTCCACCCCTCAGCTGCGCATGGCAGGGCTGGCGGCCCTGGACGTGATGCAGCAGGTGAGGCGCACGCTGCTCCTCATCGCGGATCAGATGCGCATCGCCCGTTTGCTCTTTGGGGCCCACGGCGGGGATGGGGACGGTGCGGCCGACGGGGCGAGTGGGGGGCGGGAGCTGTGGCGGGAGCAGCTGGAGGAGGCGCAGCAGCAGAGGCTGGGCGGGCAGCGCACTGGCCGCAGCCGTCAAAGCAGCAGCAACAGCAGCGGCAGCAGCGGCAGCAGCAGCAGCAGCAGCAGCAGCAGCAGCAGCAGCGGCAGCAGCAGCGGTGGCGGTGACAGCAGCGGCGGTGGCAGCAGCGTGGCTGAAGGCACTGAGGAGAGCAGCACTGACAGCAGCACTGACAGCAGCAGCAGCAGCAGCCGTGGTGGTGGGCAGAGTCTGTTGGACCGATCTGACCTCATGACGAGCTGGCGGCACATGTTCCGAGTGCTGGTGGCGTGGAGGCAGGTGTCAGACGCCACGGAGACCGTCGCATGGAAGGCGTTCGCCCAGGGGCAGGCATGGCCGGAGGACATGCTGTATCGCACCGGCACACCCATCTTCACCTGGGTCATGGCCACCGCTCGCTACCTCGCCGTCTATCCCAAGTGAGTTTAGCGTCTGACTGGTGGTGTGGAGACAGGTGTCAGACGTCATGAAGCCCATGGCATGGAAGGCGTTCAGCCAGGGGCAGTGCTGGAAGCAAGGCATGCGCTATGCTGTCTCACCGGCACACCCATCTTCTCCTGGGTCATGGACACTGCTCGCTACCTCACCGTCTATCCCAAGTGAGTGGCTTCCTTTTGAACCCAGTCCGTCTCAATCAAGCGAGTTGCCTTGTGCCGTGTCGTCCCACCTCACATCATCATTCCCCGGCTGGTTATACAAGAATAAAAACACTTATCGTTGCCCTGTTCTATCCATCCATCCCCTTCCATCACAGGGTAGTGAACGTCACGAGGCAAGGTCTGCTGAACTCAGGGAGGGCGGTTGACGCCGAGGTGACCTTGATTCAATCCAGAAGCCACCGTTTTCCTCCCATGCCCCTTCTGTCCCTCGCCTCCCTGCCCTCTTCCATTCCTCCCAGCCCTCTTTCTTTCCTCCCAGCCCTCTTTCTTTCCTCCCAGCCCTCTTCCTTTCCTCCCAGCCCTCTTCCTTTCCTCCCAGCCCTCTTTCTTTCCTCCCAGCCCTCTTCCTTTCCTCCCAGCCAAGGATCAAAATTACGGTTTTCGTAAAATACGGTCCGTTTTTTACGGTCGTTTTTTACGCCGATTTTTTTAAAAAACGGCCGTTTTTTTGTTAGAGAACTCTGTTCACCAAGAAAAAAAAGAGAAAATCAAGGTCAAAAACATTTTCAATCACGCCGACAAGCGCATACATGCAAGAAGGGGTCCGTCCCCTTCATGCTGCTGCATTTCGGGTTCAATTTGGTCCCACTAAGTGGCCGTTTTGTTAGTTAAACAGGAAACCGTTTTAAACCGTTTTTTACGACCGTTTTTTACGATACCGTTTTTTACGGTAAAATTTCAAAAAAACGGCCTTTTAACCCTGCTCCCAGCCCTCTTCCTTTCCTGCCAGCCCTCTTCCTTTCCTCCCAGCCCTCTTCCTTTCCTCCCTGCCCTCTTCCTTTCCTCCCTGCCCTTCCTTCCTTCCCTGCCCTTCCTTCTCTCCCTCCGTCCCCATCACAGGGCGGTGAGCATCACAATGCGGGGACTGCTGCAGTCAGAGAGGGTGTTTGGCTTGCCTCGCTCCACCCTTCCGCCTTCCATCCCTCCCTTCCGTCCCCCCTTTCTCTCCCGTCCCTCCCTGCCCTTGTGTCACTCACAGGGCGGTAAACGTCACAAGGAGCGGCCTGCTGCAGGCAGAGAGGGCGTTTGATGCTGACTCGCACCAGCCGTTCGACGTGCCTCGCTCCACCTTCGGCGCCCAGGTGTGTACTCTCATGTCAACCATACCACCCTTTCACATGCCTGCCATGCCCCCCATGGCGCATTGGCCCCATGGGCCACTGGCCCTATGCCCCCATGGACCCCATCTGTTCAGTGTAATTCGTTTTACAGTGGGACTAAAGTGCTACTACCAACGCTCCCTGAACATTCCAACAGCTGGAAGCAGCGGAGGATCACGAGGGGCTCTTCAACGTGATTGGCCGGGACTTCTACGTGCGTCTGCCATGCTACAGCCGGGCATTCCCAGGGTTAGTGCGTCTGCCATGCTACAGCACGCCACATCACTCTCAAGATGCTTTCATGCTCAAGATGCTTTCACGCTCAAGTTGCTTTCATGCTCAAGATGCTTTCATGCTCAAGATGCTTTCACGCCAAGATGCTTTCATGCTCAAGATGCTTTCACGCTCAAGATGCTTTCATGCTCAAGATGCTTTCACGCTCAAGATGCTTTCACGCTCCAGATGCTTTCATGCTCAAGATGCTTTCACGCTCAAGATGCTTTCACGCTCAAGATGCTTTCATGCTCTCATCTGCACCCTTCCCCTTACCTCCCATGCCAGCTGCATGCACCTGTTCTGGCTCTTGATCCTCATTGATTGCCCCTTCTCGCCCACCCTCCCGTGCAGGAAAGATTTGGGCGGCACAGAGTTCAAATTACAAAAACGGTGAGTCGTGTGGTTCTTGCACACGCCATGCACTCATGCACACATGCACACATGCACACATGGACACATGCACACATGCACACTTGCACACATGGACACATGGACACATGCACACATGCACACATGCACTCATGCACACATGCACACATGCAAATATGGACACATGGACACATGCACACATGCACACATGCACACATGCACACATGCACACATGCACACATGGACATATACACCACACATGCACCCATACATACATCTGTATACTCGAATCCTCCCCTTTCTCTCTTCTCCTTACCCGTTCCCTTTCTCCTCTCCTCTACCAATCACATCATCACCACCCCATCATCTTCCACCCTCTTTTCTCCCAGCCCGTTTGCAGGGGGCTTTGACACGTTCGCCAAAGTACGCCAGGGGAGGTAGACTACGGCTCCACACTCTCCTCTCATATTCACATCGCTTTCACCCATCAACCCCCCCTCTTCCAGCCCGTTGGCAAGGGACTCTGACACGTTCACCACAGTAGACTCGGCGTGGTGGAATGCGTTTGATTCGGAGGTCACAGCGGTGTGGCAGGGCGTCATGGAGGCCGCACTAGACCACGTCTTTCCGCTCTCTCTTCTCCCCATTCCATCACACCCCCACCCCCATCAACACTCCCCCATCCACCAGCCCCCTGGCAGTGGACTTTGACACAGTGACCCCCATCGACTCAACGCGCTGCACCCCAACGACAGTCGACGCGGCGCGGTGGAATGCATTCGACTCGGAGCTCACAGCGGCATGGCAGGGATTCATGGAAGCTGCACTGGACCACCGCACCAGTTCTCATCCCATCACACACCCCGTTCCCCCCTCCCTCCCTCCGCCACCAGTCCCTTAGCAGTGGACTTTGAGACAGTGACCCCCATCGACTCAACGCGGTGGAATGCATTCGACTCGGAGCTCACAGCGGCGTGGCAGGGCTTCATGGCGGCCGCACTGGACCACCGCACCAAGGCCACGTCACCACAGGCGTACCGCGAGCGCATCCAAGATCAGATCATCGCCATCGCCTACTATTGGTGGGTCCTCCTCACACCAGCCAGGCCACATGGGCATCCTTTGGTGCGTTTTTTTCTTCTTCTACTTTCATTCTCAGAGACTGCCCACACGTGTACCGCCAGCGCATCCAGGATCAGATCCTTACAATCGCCTACTACTGGTGGGTCTGCCTGCTGGCCACCCGTATGGATATCACCAGCGCATACAGGATCAGATTCTCACCATCGCCTGCTATTGAAGCGCCTCTAAAGTACAACCCAAATAGGAAAGACACACACTCTCTCACACACACACACACACACACACACACACACACACACACACACACACGCACGCACGCACGCACGCACGCACGCACGCACAGAAAAAAAAACAAAAACAAAAAACGCTCGGTATGGATATGCCAGCGGATCCAGGATCAGATCCTCACCATCGCTTACTACTGATGGGTCCTCCTTCCGCCCGCCTGTATGCATATCGCCAGTGCATCCCAGATCAGATCAGATCAGATCCTCGCCATTGCTTACTACTGCTCTGTGTAATGTGCGGCGGCCCCGTTTTACCTGCTGCTGCGCACTTGCCGCTCCTTCCAAACCCCGACCTGTTCTCGCCCAGCCATCCAGCTACTTGTTGCAGCTGTCTCGCACACCGCGCTGTCAAAACCCTTGTTATCCACACCCAAACCCATCTCATCGTCCTCGTTATTCACACCTCCCGCCTCCACCGCACACCACTCTGCCTGCTCACGCCTCTCACCAATTCCTCTTCCCCACTCCCACGTTCTTTGTTTGCCCAACCTGTCCGCACATCACATCGCACGCTGAGGTCCGCAGGTTCCAGCTGATGCCGCTGTCTCGCGGGTCGGCCATGGTGGGTCTCATGTCCATCCTCGGCCTCTCCACGGCTGCTGACATGACTCCCGTTGTTCTTGTGTATCCTCGACCCGTCCACACGCCCCTCTCTGTGACCTGCAGGTTCCAGCTGATGCCGCTGTCTCGCGGGTCGGCCATGGTGGGTCTCATGTCCATCCTCGGCCTCTCCTTGGCTGCTGACATGCAAACCACCGCGCATGTTCCTCGAGACCTCCTCGTGAGTCCATGCTGCATAGGACCCCGTACGCCTCCTTCCTTCCTCTCTCAGGTCTCATTCCAATTGCTGCTGTTCGAGCAACATTTTTGCATCCATCCATCCCCTTCTTCTCGCTTCTAAATGCTGCTGGTGGAGCCCTCGTTTTCACCTTTCCGCTTCTGCACGTAAATCGGTGGTTGACTCAGCATATCCTCCTTCACCCCACTCCACCCCTGACCAAACCACAACAGGTGGATTGGGAAGCACTACTAGCCACTAGCTTTGATGAGTTCAAGTGTGTTTTGACTCCATGGCTGTTTGAGAGGACACAGCGAGCGCCGTTCCACCTGCCTAGTGTGCGGGACACGCTCCCCACGACGCGGCACGTGATAGCTGCATTGAGCGATGCTAGTGGGATGAGGGTGAGAGATACTGATAGCAAGTGACGTGCATGCCTTGTACATGAAGCAAAGCTGGTGTCCAGCCAAGAGAAAGAAATGAGACATGAGAAGGTGTCAAGCCCGCTCACATGCAACTGTGCTTGGTGGTATGCATGTTTATGCCGGTAATCATGTACCGGTAATCACACACCACAAACCGCACACTAAGTTACCCACGTTACACCCCACACATCTAACCAACCCAGTCCCACACTGCACACAACCTCACCACCAACGGCACTCCACTGCACACAACCTCACCACCACCGACGGCACTCCACTCCACACACCACACAAACCACACTCCATGGCAGGGACAAGGGTACCACTTCTTTTTCCAGAGTGCGTAAGACCTTCACAATTCAACTGGTCCATTCAAGCTTGCGCACACTTCACAGAAGCAGAATGCTGGCAAGCACCTCCAACTGCACGCACAATGCTTAGGCCCCAACCCCAACTAACCCACCAACACCCCAGCCCACTGCGGAAACCAGCTACCACACCGCGAGCACATTCAAGCGGGCACGCTCAGCCGATATAGAGCTGCCCGCGAATGGCGCTGTGACGTGCGAGGGGGACGTGACGAGCGCGTAGAAAGCTTGCGCCCTCTTAAAAATAGCCCTCATCTCCTCCAAAGTGTTCCCGGACGCCGCTGTGACGCTCTCCGCATTCTTTTACACCCCCACGAGAATGTAGGTGTAGACCTTGGTGCCTCGCAGGGGCTGCGGATTGACTGTTATGTTCTGCAATTTGAACCACAACGTTTTTGCCGTGCTTGCCGGCGTTCATGCTCAATGCGATGCCAACACGAGTGCGACGAAAACGCAGTGGGTGGGTGCCCCAATTTGAGCAGAGTTTGCAGCGACAGCCGGAGCATGCGGTCCGTGTAAAGAGCACCTTTCGTCCATCCCGAACCTGGGAGGGGGTGGGGAGAAGGAGAGAAGGTGACAGGGGCAGAAGATGACAAGGGGGAGGTGGCAGGAGGAAGGTTGCAGGGAGAATGTGTCAGAATCTCAGCCACTAACCACTGGGATAAAAGGGCTTGTTTGTGTAGCGAATGAGTGCGCTCATAATTCCCCAGGCCAACGTGCCTGTAACCCTTTCCTAGGATCAATCGGGGAACTCCAGTGCACCTCTGACACCCCCCAGCACTTGGATGCCCGAAGTGCACATTGGGATTTGAAACCCGAGATCTTCGCTCTGATACCATATCAAAAGCCCAGCCACTAACCACTTGGATAAAATGATTTTTTTTGTGTAGCGAGTGTGTGCGCCCATAACCCCCCAGGCCTACGTTCCTGTAGCCCTTTCCTAGGATCAATCGGGGAACTCCAGTGCACCTCTGACAGAAGGTGACATGGAGAAGGTGGAGAAGGTGACAGGGAGAAGGTGGGAGGGAGAAGGTGACATGGAGAAGGTGGCAGGGAGAAGGCGACAGGGAGAAGGTGACAGGGAGAAGGAGACAGGGAGAAAGTGACAGGGACAAGGTGACAGGGAGAAGGTGACAGGAAGAAGGTGACATGGAGAAGGTGACAAGCAGAAGGTGACATGGGCGACAGGAGGAAGGTAACAGGGAGAAGGTGACAGGGAGAGGATGTGACGAGGGAAGTATGCCCATGCACCCTTCTGTCCAGCCCAAACCTGGGAGGTGCTCGGAGCAAGAGAGACAAATTCGGTGAGGGGAACAGGCCCTCCATATCGGCCCCTCTCATCCTCCATTCCTCCCATATCACCCACCCCCCCCGTTTCATTTCCTGTGGCAGTCATTCCAGTGTGTTCGTCTGCCTGCCCTGCTAATGCCAAGTGCAAGATGGTGCAAGGAACGGCACAGTGCCAGTGCAATTCGGGTTACAAAATGGACAAGAGCAAGAACAAGTGCACACGTAAGGGAGAGACAGAACGTATGCTCCTGTTTCTGTCCCTGCTCCCATAAAAGCTGACGCAGCCCAAGTGCTCCTTGTGCTTGTTCCCCTTCCCAACTATCTCTATTCACATCCCAACCGTCTACTCTCTCTCACAAAATCCCTCCCAGTCGACCCCGCCCTGAGAATTCTGAGTGCAAGATGGTGCAAGGAACGCCGCAGTGCCAGTGCAAGCAGGGGTTCAAAATGGACAAGAGCAAGAACAAGTGCACACGTAAGGGAGAAAAACAACGCAGGCTCTCCTGAAACCTACCGCAGCTCGAGTAATCCTCATGCTTGTCTCCCTATCTCAAAATCTTGGAATCCTATCGAACCTTCTGCTAGCATGTATGCCCTCCCTGTCGACCCCGCTCATCCTCCATTCCTCCCGTCTCCTGGACACCCCCCTTTTTCATGTGGCAGCGACATGTCCGGGTGGCTGCCCTGATAATGCCCAGTGCAAGATAGTGCAAGGAACGGCTCTGTACCTGTGCAAGCAGGGGTTCAAAATGGACAAGAGCAAGAACAAGTGCACACGTAAGGGAGAAAAACAACGCTTGCTCTCCTTTCTGGCTTGCTCTCTTCAAACCCGCCGCAGCTCAAGTGATCCTTATGCTTGTCGCCCTCTCTCACAATGTCTAACTCCCATTCTAACCGTCTACTCACATGCATGCCCTCCCTGTCCACCCCGCTCATCCTCCATTCCTCCCGTCTCCCTCACACCCCCGTTTTTCATGTGGCAGCCACATGTTCAGGTGGCTACCCTAATAATTCTCAGTGCAAGATGGTGCAAGGAGCGGAAAAGTGCCAGTGCAAGGAGGGGTTCAAAATGGACAAGAGCAAGAACAAGTGCACACGTAAGGGAAACAAAAATTTGCGCTCATTGGTAACTTCCCTTCCCCCATATGATTATATGCTGCTATGCCCTTTCAAATTACCTGTCTCCCTACACAATGCTATGATCATCTTGTCCCCACCATGATCACGCCCCCATTTGAATCCTTCTAAACTATGCCTTCACCATCCACTTTCTTCTCCCTTTCCATCAAGCTGCATCTTCCGTCCCCTGTCACTGTTTTATTGTTGCCTACCTCCCATTCGCACGACTGTTGCATTTTAGGAGTCTGATTATGTTAACTACGAAATGTCTGGTGGTCAAGTGAAGAGCTCGCCCTAGCTGGATGGGCACGGGGTATGGAGGCGCTTGTTTATGGCGCCAGAAGGGACGCTTTATGCTTGGAGGCCAGGAACCATTTGGCTGACAGCTGGCTGAGGAACTTTGTGTGTGTCCTAGAATAGAGAACATTTTGCTTGTTGTATCATAGGGTGTGACTTTTGTTCTTTTACTACAGGCTGCGAGCTTCTATGTGTGTTAGGTTTTGATTGCTTTGCTTCTTTTGCTTGTGGAGCTTGTTGTCAAATAACAAATATGCATGTTAGTCTACAGTGAGGCACACACTAGAGAGGATACACAATTTTCTCGACTTTCCTATTTGTACCTTGTTCCTTACTAGTCAATCCATTCCGTTGCATGTCACTCTTAACATGATATCGAGTAGGTTAGTTCCTAGCCCACTCCGCGCCCTAGCCTCCGCGCTCGTAGCGCCCTCCGTGCCCGTTGCGCCCTAGCGCCCTAGCGCCCTCCGCGCCCTATCGACCGTCGCGCCCTAGCGCCCTCCACCTCCGCGCCTTAGAGCACTCCGCGCCCCTAACCCGCGTCCTCGTGGCCCTCGCGCCTTAGCGCCCTCCGCGCCCCTAACCCGCGTTCCCGGCCCTCGCGCCTTCGCGCCCTCCGCGCCCCTAGCTTGCGCTGTCGCGGACCTCCGCGCCTAGCCCGCGCCTCCGCGCCTAGCCCGCCACCCCGTGCCCTCCACGCCTCCGCGACTAGCCCGCGCCTAGCCCGCCACTCCGCGCCCTCCGCGCCTACACGCCTAGCCCGCCACCTCAGCGCCTAGCCCGCGGCTCCGCGCCCACGCCTAGCTCGCGCCCTCACCCAACCCGCCTCCTTACCGTGACGGTGCTACCTCCTTGTCTCGTGCGCACCCACCCGCACTAGGCACGTGGTACATTCCCCTCCACCGCCCAGTTCCCCGCGCCCACGCCGTTCTTACTGCCACTGGTCTTCTGTTCAGCGGCTGGCAACCGCATTACTCTCCGGTCGCCCGATTTAGAACCGTTTAGCGCCTAGCTCGTAGCATCTAGCCCCTAGCCCAGTTCTCTCCGTGCTTTTCGACCGCTCCATCCCTGGCGTTCCTAGCAGTTTCACAGCTAGATTAGGTTGCTCCATGCTCCGGCTGTTTCTTGCCTAGCCTCCACTATGGACTCCTCCCGCCGCCTTCATTTCGATGCGGAGGGTCGTCCGATAGAGTTCGGCACCTGGCTCCGCCAGACTCAGCGCTACCTCGCCAGTCAGCGCTAGGACGGCACCACCATGTACGCCCACACGTCCGGCGCCCTCCAGGCACCCTGGCGTCCCGAGACCCTACCTGCCATGCCCCCCCCAACTCCCGAGGCGCAGGCGGACTACGATCGTCTAGTCTTGGCGCGGGACGTTTGGGACTCGCGTGGCGCTGCGGCTGCACTCGTGCTGACACAGCTCCTTCCACAGACAGAGGCTGCTCACTTCGACCTGGTAGAGACTGCGGAGGAGGTTTATGGTGCTATTTCTGCACGCTATTCCACCTTGTCCTCTGCCTCCCTCAGCCGCATCCTCATGCCATTCGTGTTTCCCGACCTCGGCTCGTTTGCGACTGTCTCCGACCTAGCCACTCACTTGTGTTCCCTTGTCGCTAGCTACCGTGCAGCTTGCACTGAGGCTCAGCTTCTTGTTGCTCCCCCTCCTATCTGGCTCACTGTCCACAGGGTAGTCACTCGTCTCCCTGGCCGCCTCTCCACTGCCAGTGACGCGCTTCTCCAGCAGCACCCCAGTGAGCTTACGACTGATCTTCTCGAGACCACTCTCGGGAAGATCGAGAGTAACCTTCTCTCTGTTGCCTCGGCCACTGACCCAGTCGCTCCCCGTCTGTTTGAGGTGTGTGCTGCCCCCCAACTTCCCACCTTCACTGCTACTCGTGCCTGTGCTGCTGTGTCGGTCTCTGAGGACACTGCAGCTATTTCTGCCGCTGACAGGCAGAAACGGGGCAAGGGCGGCAAGAAAGGGGGGAAGGGGGGTGGCGGCAGTGGAGGAGGTGGCGGTGGTGGAGGCGGCGCTGGGGGCGGCAGTGGTGGCGGCGGCGGTGGTGCACCAGGCGGAGGGAGCTCTGGAGGAGGTGCTGACCCACCTGCTGGAGGAGGTTCGACCAGCGGTGGCACGGGGCCCCAGCAGCAGCAGCCACAGCAGAGACAGCAGCAGGAGCAGGGACAGCAGCAGTGGCAGGCACCACAGCAGTTTCAGTCGTGGGGACCCCCACTGCAGTGGGGTCCGCAGCAGCACTGGGGCCCTCCGCCAAAGTGGGGACCTGGAGGACCCGGGAGCACTGGCCGCAACAGCAGCACTACCAGCTGGGCCCTGCGCCCCCCGCGGCTCGACGCCGGCCCCAACGACCACTGGTCCGTCACCGGACCAGGCAGTCCCTGTGTCTGCGACCGCTACGACCACACTGCGGCGCGGTGCTTCCGCCGCCTCGACGACCTCTACCGTGCATGCTGGGGTCCTGAGGCGACCTCCCCGCACTGGGCTCGCCTTCTAGCCCGTAAGATTCCTGTATTTGAACTGTCTATGGATGATGCACATCCGTATGCTTTGTATGCTGATGTTGACTATAGTTCTGATGGATCTGTGTGCTCGCGTGTTCGTAGTCTAGGATGCTTGCCTCCTGTTAGTGTAGACCTGTGCCTCTCTAGTCTAGGTGCTTGTGTTTCTGCTCTAGGTGCTTGTGTAGCCTCCGGACCTGACACGCCTCCGGCTGAGGCGTCCCTGTCTTTCACGCTGGACTCTGGCGCGTCGCGGTGTTTCTTCCGCGACCACACGACCCTCACACCACTCCTTGCTCCGGTTCCGGTAGCTATGGCTGATCCTACTTCAGGACCAGCCGTTGCGCGCAGTTCCACCACCCTCCCATGCCCTGTGGTCCCCTCTGGTGTCCTGCGCGGCCTCCACATCCCCTCGTTCACTCGGAACTTGGTGGGTGTTGGATACCTCCAGGACAGAGGGATCACAGTTACCTTTGTGGGGGGTGGGAGGACTGCGGTCTGTACAGACGCTGCTACAGGTGCTGTGCTGGCCACGTTCACCAGGGAGCCCCGCTCCAATCCCTACGTTCTCCACACCGAGCGCTCCCCGATTGCTTCCTCCGCTCAGGTCGCTGCGTCCCCTCCGGTCCCAGTGTCTAGTCAGGTTCCTGTGTCTGGTCAGGTAATGATGTCTGGTCAGGTTGCTGCGTCTTGCTCCTGTCGGTCCCTAGCCCACCCGACCATCTTGTGGCACCACTGCCTTGGCCACCTGTCGCTCCCCCGCCTCCGCAGCATGGCCAGTCACAGTCTTGTCTCAGGTCTCCCGCGTGTCTTTCCGTCGCTCCCTCCCTCGCTTGCTCCACCTTGCACTCCTTGCGTCGCCGGCCGCCTGCGCGCCACTCTGCACTCCTCCTCCCTTCGTCCGACCACTGCTCCCTTCCAGACTGTCCACTTGGACGTCTGGGGCCCTGCCCCTACGCTGGGACCTGAGAGAGAGCGAAACTTTCTAGTGGTCGTTGACGACTACTCCAGGTTCACCACGGTGTTTCCTGTCGGAAGAAGTCCGAGGTGACTTCTACGCTGATCCGGTGGCTTCTGGCCACTGAGGGCACTCGTGGTAGTCGTGTCCGTTGTCTCCACTCCGACCGTGGGGGTGAGTTTCGCTCTGGCGTCCTTGCTGGGTTCTGCGGCGAGCAGGGCATCAGACAGTCCTGGACGCTGCCGGAGTCCCCACAGAAGAATGGGGTTGCTGAGTGCCGCATTGGCTTGGTCATAGACATCGCCCGCACGTCCATGATCCATGCCCGTGTGCCCCAGTTTCTGTGGCCCTACGCGCTTCGCTACGCCGCGCACTAGCTGAACCTCCAGCCGCGTGTCTCGCGGCCAGAGGTTTCACCGACCTGTCTTTGGACCGGGTCCCCTGGTGTTGGGTCGGTCTTTCGTGTCTGGGACTGCCTTGCGCTTGTCCGCGACACCTCTGCGGACAAGCTCTCATCTCGCGCCATCCCCTATGTCTTCCTTGGTTCCCCGCTGGGCTCTCCCGACTACTCCTTTTACCACCCGCCCCTCCACCCGTTTCTTGACTCTCGTGACGTCCGGTTTGACGAGTCCGTGTCCTACTACACCCGGTACCCCTTTCGAGGTCTCCCGGTTCCCTCTCCCCCCCTCTTACTCGCACCCTCTCCTCCCCCTGCTCCGGCTCCTCCGGTACCCCCGCCCCCCCCTGGTCCTGCCCCGTCAGGTGTGTCTCACGCTACCCCTCTACCCTCGGTTGCGCATCAGGTAGCATCTCCCTCCCCACAGTCCTCCTCACAGTCCCCTCAGCAGCCTTCGGCACTTCCGCGTCAGATTACTGTGGACTCAGGTGGTGTTGGAGCTGGAGGTACGGCCACTGGCGGTTGTGAGGATCTAGGATCGAGCTCAGAAAAGAGAGTTTGAATTGAATGATTCACCTGGGTACAACACGAGGCTATATATAGTCTCGACACAAGGCCTAGTAACCAGGTTTACGCGAAGGTTCCGAGGGTCGCGAAGCGTCCCGAATGGAGCCTTCCCGAATACGGTAGAAGGCAATTCGGTGGCAACCGAAAAGCCTGGAATTCGGTGCACGCAACCTAGCTCGGTGCTATAACTATAATAAAATATAGGAAAGCACATAGCCTAGGAAATCAAGCAAAGGCATGCATTCAACTATAAACCTAAGCTAGAAATAGCGTAATAAACTAAAGGCAAGCAAGCAAAGCTGGCATAAGCCGTCGTACTCTCACACGTCCCCCCCTCAAAGCTGGGTGGCGTGAGATACACCCTGCTTGACAAGATAGTCCTTGAGAGCACGGCGTGCATTGCCCATATCAGCTTCTGCAACCCAACGGTCCTCAGTAGGGTCATATCCCTTCCAGCGTATCAGGAACTCGAGGGTCTTGCCGCCGCGGCGCCGATGAGTGAGAACGCGCTCCACTTCGTACTCTGGTAAAACCTGTATGAGAACAGGTGGTGGTGGCGGTAGCTGCCGTCCCTGGAACTGTTGGTTGGGGTCCTTGTATGGGCTCAGTAGCTGAACATGGAAAGCGTTGTGAAGCTTCCACGTAGTAGGTAAGCGCAAGCGGAATGTTACTGGTGTCACCTGTTCCTCAACGAGAAAAGGACCACAGAAGCGAGGCCGGAGCTTGGATGGTAGGTGAGACAGGTTCAAGTTGCGCGTGTCGAGAAGCACCTGATTTCCGACTGCTACTGAGTGATCCCGTCGCTGGCGATCGGCATACTGCTTCTGGGAGGTCTGCATCGTGGTGAGACGTCGCTGAGTCTTCTCCCATAGCTGCTGCATGGTGGTGACGAAGTCATGTGCGGCTTGGACATGTGCCGGTGTGGTTGGCTGTTGTGGTGTAAGTGGTTCTCATCCGTAACATAGGAAGAAAGAAGTTTTCCCCGTGGCCGCATGTGACACATTGTTGTAAGCGAACTCTAGGGTCGGTAACTGTGTGTCCCAGTGGCTGACGTCATCTTTGCAAGCTGTGCGCAGTAACTGTTCAACCACCTGATTGAGTCGCTCTGTCTGTCCGTCAGTCTGGGGGTGGTACGCTGAAGACATTGCAAGTATAGTCCCCAACAGTCCCATGAGCTCCTTCCAGAACTTACTCGTGAATTTGGGGTCTCTGTCTGAGATGAGTGTAGCGGGGATGCCGTGGATGGTGATGATGCGGTCGAAGAAGAGGCGAGCAGTTGCTTCAGCTGTAGCCGTGGCGTTGGTCGGGATTAAGTGTCCCATCTTAGCAAACTTGTCGATCACCACGAGTATAGCGTCATGCCCTCGTGAGGTCGAAGGAAGTCCCGTGATGAAGTTGATGGAAAGCGAGCGAATCTGGAGAGCGTACAAGAGATTGAGTCCGCCGACTTCGACGGACCATTGCGTGCAGCTCACGTAACCTTAAACTATGAAAAGGTACGCGTTGGAAAGGTCTTAATCTCTACTTTCCAGAATGGTAATGCATGCCTTCAACCATGATCTAGGACGATTGCTATCGCGATTTAAGTGCGATGGAGTATCCTGGCGGAATTACTTGGCAGCCATGGATTAGATCAAGAAAGTAGCTTTAGCAAGAGTTCAGATTTGCAAAGTGACGAGTTGGTCAAACCCTACCAACCCAACCCTCGCCCTACAACCCAAAGTGCCAAACTAGCAACACCAAAGGTGTTGTAGTGAACAGCAAAGGTTTGTTGGTGCTTGTTGGGTGCGATATCAATTCCAGCCCACAACAAGTCTAGCAAACACATTTTGCCTAAACCCTTAGCCCACAACCAGCTAGAGCAAAATACCACAACCACCTACACAATCAACACCCCCCATTGCTCGTGCTGGAGGTGGCTGAACACCACTGGGCAAAATCCTTCACTCCACTCCCCCTTGCCCAGGGAGGGGCGCCATCCACAGCATGATGTCGTCAAGGCAGAGAAGCACCAGCCCTCCCACATCCTGCTCAGGCACCATGCCAACATGGGGCTGCATCCCCATCAAGGACATGCACACACCATGCCGCTCAAAGGGAAGGGGTTTGGTGAGTATGTATGCTGCTTGACGGTTGGTTGGGCACCACTGGAGGATCACCTCGCCGCTTGCCACCATCTCCCTGATGAAATGCCACCGAACCTGCATGTGCTTTGTGCGGCCATGCAAGCATGCATTCTGTGCAAGGGCAATGGCAGGCTGGTTGTCCACAAACACAGACACACCACCAGCAAATTCATGCCCAAACTTCCCAAACAAACGCTTCAGCCACATACCCTCTTGAATGCACTGACACAGACTGATGTACTCACTCTCAGTGGTGGACAATGCAACCACCGGCTGCCTCTTGCTCTGCCAAGAGATGGCTGCACCATTAAGGCAATAGACATTGCCGGTGTGACTCTTGCGATCAGCTGAATCTCCAGCATAATCAGCATCACTAAAGCCCACCAACTCAACCTGAGGCTTGCTGTGTGTGGGGTAGAAGGATACCTGACTTGAGGTACCTTAGCACTCTCTTAGCAGCCTGCAGGTGAAATGCCTTGGGACAAGACACCACCTTGGACAGCTGTGACACTGCATAAGCAATCTGGGGCTGTGTGGTCGTGCTTGCATACATGAGAGACCCCACAATGCTTTGATAGAGCTGGACCAGCTCATCTCGCAGCAAGGGCTCCTCAGCATGTGCATGCATGTCGAACCCTGTAGGGAGAGGGGTACGCACGGGGTTAGCCTCAGAAAGACCAAAGGACTCAAGCATGTTGAGAATGTACCTCTCCTGATGAATCAAGATGCCACTCTCATTACGCTCAATCTGCACCCCCAAATAGTACTTAGCCTCCCCCAAGTCCTCCCTCATCCCTCACCAAGTGGTACAAGACACGATCACACTCAGACCTCTCAAAGCCAAAATCCATCAGCGCCTCATCAAACTTGAGGTACCACTGCCTTGGAGCTTGCTTAAGCCCATAGATTGATTTTTTGAGTCGGCATACTCTGCCGGACCCATCATCGAAACCAGGGGCCTGCCTCATGTAAAGCTCCTCCTTCAAGACCCCATGAAGATAGGCAGTGGTCACATCCATGTGATGGATGTGAAACCCCGAGGAGGCTGCCATCCCAAGGGAGCCTCTTAGGGTAGTAGGCTTACACACCGGGGTAAACACCTGGTCATGTGAACACCCCTTGTTTGAGTGTTCCCCATGGCCACCAACCTGGACTTAGGCCTCTCAATGCTACCATCAGCCTTGTGCTTGTACTTCCACACCAGGTGGCACACAAGCTGGATCAACCAGCTCAAAGGACTCGTTCACCTTATGGGACTCAAGCTCCTCGCACATGGACTCGACCCACTCAGGACGGGACAAGGCCTCCTCGACTGACTTAGGCTCATGCACCTGACCCATAAGACAAAAATCAAGTCCATGCTCACTTCCATCAGCATCCACAAGCATGCACTCCTCCAAATCATGTACCTCATGATCATGCATGCAAGCATACTGTGCACTTGGTGTGAACCTCTCAGGTGGCCGGGATATGCGTGTGGTGCGGCGCAGAGGTGATGCCCCCCCCTGCTCCAAACTTTGCAGCTTCTCCTTCCAAGTCTCTCTCTTCATGGGGGACCGTGGTGACTTGGACAGCTGCTGCTGCAGTAATTGCTGCCACCTACCCACAGGAACAGGCGGTGTATGCTGCTGTGGTGGTTGCTGTGGCTTTTCTTGTTGTTGCTGCTGCCCCTATGGCTGCTCTGGGTCATGGGCTGGTGCGTTAGGGTCAGGGGTAGAACCAGCAGTTGGTGACTCCTCATGGTGAGGTGCAGCTGCCGTTTGTTCCTCTTGCTGCTCCTCTACCTCCTCTCCAGGGTCCTCCCATGCCCCCTCAAAGATGGAAGAGGTGTAGGGATCCTGGAGGGAGCTCCCAACAGTACTAGCACCATGCTCCTTCCACCCCTTGTAGCTCAGCCCCTCGTGGAAAACCACATCCCGGCTTTCCACCACCCGCTGATCCGCCACACTCTACAACATCCAAGCTTTGCTCCTCTCTAACACTCCAAGAAAAATGCCCCATTGTGCCTTAGGATTCAACTTCCTCCGTTGCTGGTCGGGCACTTTGTACTGCGCCATGCACCCTCACACTTGTGCCATGGACATGAAGGCACCTTCCTGGTCCATATGAAGTATGGGCTCTTGCCCCCTAGCCCCTTGCTGCCCATCTGGTTCTTAACCCAGTTGGCATATTGCACTGCTGCCCCCCACCAAGTATGGTCCAGCTGCGCATGAGCAAGCATGGCTCGGGCAAGGTCAATGGGGGTCCGGTTTAGCCTCTCCGCTGCCCCATTTTGCTGCGGCGTGTAGGCAACTGAAAGCTGGTGGATGATGCCCTTGTCTTCAAGAAAAGACTCCAGATCCTTCCCCATGTACTCCCCACCCCGATCAGACTAAGTATTTTCACCTTGGCCCCGGCTTCCCTCTCCGCATAGCGTATCCAACGCTTGAAGACCTTGGCCACCTCATCCTTGGTTTTCACCAAGGTAACCCAACTTAGGCGGCTGAAGTCATCCAAGAAGGTGATGAAGTATTTGCTGCCCTTCTCCCTATCCGGTGTTTGCATGGGGCCACACACATCCGTGTGCACCAACTCAAGAGGTGCAGAGGCTCTAGTGGTGGAGGTAGGGAAGGTGGTCCTTGACCACTGGTTTGCGGTGATGGTATCGCTCAAGTCAGCATCGGCAGACGATCATGGTCCTGGGTTATGGAGGCTTCAGGTGCCTCAAACTGGTGGCGAAGGCGTCAGGAATATCATTTCGGCGGTAGTGGATGCACAGGCGAATCAACCGGAACAGGGCTTGGAGAGACTGGTGACAAACCTGCGTGCAAGCATGAGGGCTCACGTAGCAGAGGAAAGAAAAAGGGTAAAGGCGACCATGGTACACTTGGAGAAGAAAGTGGAAGAGCTCAGATGGAAGGTGATGGCGGATCCTTCGTCGCAGGCTCTGTACGAGGAGCTGATAAAAAATGAAGCGGCTCTCAAGCTCTACTAGGACAGCAACAAGGAGCGACTGCAAGTCCTGTCAGGGTTACTGCAAGGGCTGGCGGGAGAGACTCCATCAGGTTTCTTGTCGGGCTTGGTTAAGTTAAGAAAGGCGAAGACGGAAATAATGGAACTTACTTTCAGAGGGGTGCTGAGGAAGGGTGCAAGTGAGGTGCTGCAAGCGGCTTCGGAGCACTTCCGTGAGGCCTACGCGTTGTCGCCGACGCCCTCCCCCGTGGAGCCGTGGCCGATTGAAGAGGGAAGGATGCTGCAGAAGAACGATCGCTCACAATTAGACAAGGAATGGTCAGAGCAGGAGGTGAAGGCGGCGCTCAAAGGCTTACCGGCAGGGAAGGCCCCGGGGCAGGATGGCTTGCCGAAAGATTTTTTTCGAGCGGAACTGGGGGCTGCTGGGTCCGGCGGTGATGAGGGAAGTCAGGGACTTTGAGTCGACGGGCGTGCTTTCGGAGGCTTTCACGACGGTGGTCACGATCCTCCTTCACAAAAAAGGGGACAGAGGCGATTTGGGTAACTACCGGCCGATCACACTACTGAGTTTCTTCTACAAACTGCTGGCGAAGGTGTTGGCGAACAGAATCAAGGTGGTCTTACCAAGAGTGATCTCGCACAACCAGTTCGGTTTCCTTCCGGGGAGGAGTCTTGCCGACGCGGTCTCACTGGTAGCAGACGCGATTGACACTGCGGAGCAGGAGGACGAGGACTGGTTGCTGTTGTTGGTCGGTTTCCAGAAAGCCTATGATTCGGTATCACGAGAGTACCTCTTCACGACGCTGGGCAACATGGGGTTCCCGAGAAAGTTCACAGGGTGGGTGAAGGGTCTTCACGATGGAGCGGCAACCAAGGTGCTGCTGAATGGTTGGATAGGGGATGGTTGAATAAGAACACTCTGGGTGGAGATGGCCAAAGGAGTGCGCCAGGGCTGTCCGCTCGCCCCATATCTCTTCCTCTGTGCGGTCGAGCCACTCTGCCAAGAAATAGAACGGAGGAAGCTGGGGGTCAGGAAGAGAGGCGTTAAAGGGAATTTAGCCTACATCGGATATGCAGACGATACGACACTGGTCCTAAAGGGGAAGGAACAGGTGGAAGCAGCCGGGAAACTGCTTGGGGAGTTTGCGGAGGTCTCGGGGTTGAGGGTGAACCGCGATAAAACAACACTGATGCCGCTAGGGAAAAACTTAAGGAGGTTGCAGCCGATAGCGTCGCCTTTCAAGTGGGCGAATAAGAACACGTCGGAGCGGTTGCTTGGGATCTGGATAACCTCCGGAGGCTCACCGGGGCCTGCATGGGACAAAGCTTTCGAAAAGGTTAGCGCGGTGCTGAGCTGCTGGGAGACTAAACACCTCAAAACCTCAGCGCGGGTCACAATCATAAACAGCTATGCGATGTCGATCCTGCTATTCCAGGCGCAGATTTACGCCCCACCATACGAAGTCTGGACCAAGGTGAAGCGGCTGTGCCATAATTTCATCTCGGGAAGGAAAGCGCTCCACGACAGACACTTCACACTCTGGAGTTACGAGTTGTCGTGCAGGGGACGGAAAGAGGGTGGTCTGGGAGTGATTGATCTGAAACACCGGATCGACAGCACGGTGATCAAAGGCTTGGGGAAGGCCTTGGCGGAGCAGGAGCCACTTCGGAACTGGCTATGGGAGAGAGCGGCAGCTTTCCCAGTCGGCTTGGCCACGATATACGCGCACCCTTCGGTCCTGAAACAGTGGCTGGGAGGAGGCATGAGATGGAAGGCCGCGGTGAAAGCGCTGTGGGACTCAAAAATCGTGGTCATAGGCAATCCGGCTCACAGGTGGGATGCAGAGGAGGAGCAATTACTTTTCAACCGCAATATTTTCTTCAGAGGCAGGTCACCCTTCGGAAACCAGGCGGGCCCTCTCTGTCTAAAGGCCATCCGGCTGGGGGACTTGGTGGTTAAAGGAGGGGATGGCAGCAGGTCCCGTAAGAGCGAAGAGGTCCTGGAGCGGGAGCTGGGAGGTGAGGAACACAGGAAATGGGCTCTGAAAGCGTGGGATGCGGCGCCACAGGGGTGGAAGGATCTGATACTCAAGCAACTGTCGGCGGAGGAAATTTTCAGGGAGACAAGGCTGGTCCGCTCTGCGTCATACCACCCGGGAGAATTCTTTTACTACCAACTGCAGTATGTGAGCAACGGAGAACTATATGGTCGGAGGGTGACTGTGGACAAGAAAGGGTACATATCGGCGATGGAGTACGCCAGTGTAGTAACGGTGGAGTTTCGGCGCGCTTGTCCTATGGCAGTCATAGACGGGAGAGTCCGAGGCCTACTGGGCGCCCCAAGAACGCGCCTGCTCTATTCTCCAATCTGCGAGAAAGGCGAGCGAGCTGAATTAAAGCAGTTGAGGAAAGCGAGGAAACCCTCAGCGGTGCAACCGAAGAAGTAGCTGAAATGGGAAGAGGAGATGGGGAGAAAGATCGACTGGGGGAAGGCCATCACGGTCCGTGACTCGCTGGCAACCCCATGCAGGGCACGTGAAGTGGTACTGAGGGTGCACAGTAACAACCTCCAAGTGTGGGAGCGGCTCCCCTTCTTGGGCGCAAGAGCGAAATGCACGCACTGCGGCGGAGTGGAATCGCAGGATCATTGCCTTTTCAGCTGCCCGGTGATCCAGCCAGCGGTGGAGGTGATGAAAAAAGCGGTGCAATGCATGAATCCGGGCAGGGACATGAGGTCTCTCGGGGACACGCTCTTCCAAAGGAATGGCACGACGACCGGCTTTCCGGAGGCTGCAATTATTTCCATTACAGCGCACCAAGTGTGGTTGGAGAGGTGCAATGCGGTGTTCCGAGGCAGCCGGTTCCAGCCAAAAAGGGCACTGAGGCGTATAGCAGTTGGTTTCACACGACACGTGAAGATCTACAGTAGAGTGCGGAAGAGGATGGCTGGCAGAAGTGGTTCAAAAAGGGCGGGTGACAGGGGCCACTTGAATACTGACGAGGCAAACGCTATGCGCAGACTTTACGAGACCGAGGCTTCGATGACGTGGAGAGCAGGTTTCAAGGCGATCTGGGAAGATGGTGGTGTAGCTTTCCAGCCTTCGTAAAAGGATAAGGGGGGTTTGGTTACTTGTGACCTTTTCATGCCCTCCTAGCAACAGTTACGACTGCGGATGTATGTATACGTGTAGTGTACTTATATCCACCAAAAAAAAAAAAAAAAAAAACGAAGGTGAGTGACGAGGCCGGCGACTGTGGCAAAGGCGGACAGCTCGGGGAACAGGTAGGGCAGTATAAGGCGGCCTAGAGCAGCAGTGGCCGGGGAGGAGTAACGAGCGACTACAGCGTCGTACAGGGCTCTAGCAGTCTTGTGCTGGCCAAAGTGAGCGCGTTCGGCTAACGGCAGGTGGATGCAAACGGCTAGGCGAGCAGCAGCGTCACGGGTAAGCCACTGCGAGCGAGTCGCACTGTCAGCTGTGGCGAAAGGGGCGGGAGAGGCTCCAGACGTGAGGTCAAACAGCGAGACATTGTCCCTAGAATCGCTCAGTAAGTACAGCTGCAGGTCATCTAGCCACGCGTCGAACTGTATCGGACGGCCCTCTGCATCGAACGAGAGGACACTGAGAGTAGCCATCGCGAGCAAAGCAGTTGGGCGCGCTAGCAGCAGGGCAGCACGCATACAGGGCAAAGCAAGACGGCGGCCAGCAGGGCAGCACGCAGGCAGATCAGGACAGGGCGCCGTGCGGGCAGGGCAGGGTGGCGCGGCTGCGAGTGGCGCGTAGGAAGGGCAGGGCGGCGCGGCGGCTAGCGGCACGCGGGCAGGGCAGGGCGGCGTGGCGGCGAGCGGCGCGCGGGCAGGGCAGGGCGGCGCGGCAGCGAGGGGCGCGCGGGCAGGGCAGGGCGGCGCGGCGGCGAGCGGCGCGCGGGCAGGGCAGGGCGGTGCGGCAGCGAGGGGCGCGCGGGCAGGGCAGGGCGGCGCGGCAGCGAGGGGCGCGCGGGCAGGGCAGGGCGGCGCGGCGGCGAGCGGCGCGCGGGCAGGGCGACGGCGCGGCAGTGAGCGGCGTGCGGGCAGGGCAGGGCAGGGCGTGCGCGGGCGTCGCGACGCAAGGCAGGGCGTGCGCAGGGCGGCGCGATGCAGGGCAGGGCAGGGCAGCGCGGCGCTAACAGGGCGGCGCGATGTGTGGGGTAGCGCGATTCGGTGGGCCCTAACAAAACGGTCCTAGGAGAGGACCTGCTCTGAAACCATGTCAGCAGAATAAACGAGAATGGTGAAACTAACAGCATGCAGGAGTACAAGTAGTAAACCCTAATTTGGGTTGTACCCCATATGGGCTATTCCACTACAGCCTACACAACATGATAGTTTGACTGTTACTTCGTCCTTCCTCTGTTCCATTGCGTGTTTCTCTACCCTCTCCTCCCGAGTCCTCCCTTCCCAACGTTCCTGACCCTGAGTCTGACCTTGCTCGTGCTGCTAGTCCTACTGTCACGCGTGTTCTAGCTGCACTTGTCACTGACCCTACTTTTGAGTCTGCCGCTGCACCTGCCTTAGTCACTGAGCTTGTTGACTTTGCTGTTGCGTGTCGTCTCGACTACTTCGCGAGTCTTGTCACGGAGTCTGAGTCTGACTGTCCTCCGTCCGTCCGGGGTGAGTGTGCCCTTGGCACGGTCATCCTTGAGAATAGGCAGTTTGAGCTCGAGTGTCTTGCGGCTGCTGTACCTTATCCTGCTGCCATACTACTTGCCCCTGAGGGAGACCCGTGCTCTTACGCAGAGGCGATCATGGGTCCTTACTCCTCTTAGTGGCAGACAGCCATGGATGCAGAGATGGCATCTTGGAAGTCCACAGGCATTTACGTCGTCGCGGTTTCCCCACCTGGGGCGAACATAGTCGATGGCATGTGGATTTTCAGGGTGAAGCGACCGCCGGCTCCTCCGCCTGTCTTCAAGGCGCGTTACGTTGCACAAGGCTTCAGTCAGCGACAGGGGGTCGACTTCTTCCAGACCTTCTCCCCCACCCCGAAGATGACCACTCTTCGGGTTTTACTGCACGTTGCAGCACAGCGTGACTACGAGCTCCACTCGCTTAACTCCAGCACAGCTTTCTTGCAGGGCAGCCTTCACGAGGAAATCTGGCTGCGCCGCCCACCGGGCTTCACTGGGTCGTTCCTTAGGGTACCCAGTGGAGCCTTCGACGGCCAGTCTACGGTCTCCGTCAGGCACCCCACGAGTGGCACAACACGTAGGACTACACTTGCGGCTCTTGGGTTTGCTCTTTTGACTGCTGATCCATCGCTATTTCTGCACACCGACTCTTCTCTACCGCCGTTCTACATCCTCGTGTACGTCGACGACTTGGTCTTTGCTACTGCTGATACTGAGGCACTGGCCCTTGTGAAGGCGGAGCTGCAGAAGAGACTCACCTGCACTGACCTGGGTGAGCTGAGCAGCTATCTTGGCTTGCAGATCACCTGGTGCGGAGAATGCTATTCTACGGGAGAGCTGAATTGCGTGGGGCACACGGTCAGAGTTATGGCAGTGATTCTTGACAGAGTGGTTGGTTGCCTTAGTAGAATTCAAGCATAGCTTCACCATGGAAAAAGATTGAACAAGATTGTGGTACAAGCAAGGAGAACAAAATAGCAAAGACAAAGAACCCTGGGGAAACGTTCCGCGACAAGCATGCACCTTCGTCGAGTAAGCAACGACAGGTGAAACGACAATGCAATGTGGTTCTCACCTGACAAAGTTGTTGTTCATGTTATACAACGTTCATAGTTGTGCACGTTTTTACTGTTAGTAAGAACGTGTTTCAGGTTCAGTTTCCTTACTGAATCAAATTCTCCTGGGGAGTACAATTTCCAAAATTATCTTATTGGTCGAAATTTTATGTTTCACAATTATTCGAAATTCGCGCACATTGCGAACTTCAGAGGCAAGTAATTCTAGTTGACCAGATTCGCTCTGCTCAACGATGCGCTCGTCGAGCTCAATTTTGTCGACCAGCAATTTGTCGAAACGCCAATTCTGCCAATTCCGTCGACCAGCAAGGCTCGTCTTCGACGCCGATTTACTCCCGTCGACGGGCGCCTCCTAAATGGGCACTTTTGTCGAGCAGAAGAAACACTTCTACCTCGACCAATTAATCTTGTCGACAGACGACTCGTCGCACACATATAAAAGTCCCCGAAGTCGCCGATGACCACGAAACGAAGCCGTCTGCACACCGTTGTGCTCCGGAAAGCATGGTCTACCTCGACCAAGCGAGGGCGGGGCCTTTCCGCTTCTACATCCTCGTGTACGTCGACGACTTGGTCTTTACTACTGCTGACACTGAGCCACGTGCCCTTGTGAAGGTGAAGCTGCAGAAGAGACACACCTGCACTGACCTGGGTGAGCTCCGCAGCTGTCTTGGCTTGCAGATCACCTGGGACAGAGCACGGCGCACCATCACTTTGACTCAGTCACACTTGGTGCACCAGTTGTCAGAATCCCAACCACTAGACCATTGGGATAAAAGGGCTTGTTAAGTATCGGGTCAGTGCGCCCATAACGCCGTAGGCCAACATGCCTGTAACCCTTCCCTAGGATCGATCGGGGATCACCAGTGGACCTCTGACACCCCTCCGCACTAGGATGCCCGAAGTGCACACACTGGGATTCGAACCCGAGACCTTCGCTCTGATACCATGTCAGAATCCCAACCACTAGACCATTGGGATAAAAGGGCTTGTTAAGTAGCGGGTCAGTGTGCCCATAACCCCCAGGCCAACATGCCTATAACCCTTCCCTAGGATCAATCGGGGATCACCAGTAGACCTCTGACACCAGTTCCTTCAGCGCTTTGGCTTCTGGTTCTCCTCGCCATAGTCCGCTCCTCTGCCTACAGGCCATTCGCTCGCAGCTCCACCTTCGGACGAGTCCGTAGAGCCGAGTGGTCAGTATCCAGAGCTTGTGGGCTGCCTCATGTACCTGATGACCTGCAGTCGATCAGACCTCGCGTACCCTCTCAGCATCCTGGCGTGCTACGTTGCGCCCGGGAGACACCGACCAGAGCACTGGCGGGCTGCACAGAGGGTGTTGCGTTACTTGTGCAGTACATCGGGCATAGGGCTCGTGCTTGGAGGACGGCGCTCAGTTGTACTCACTGGACACTCAGACGTTTCTTGGGCAGACGACCAGGCGACTCAGCGGTCGTCACAGGGTTACACTTTTACAAAAAGTCAAAACTCAACAAATCCATTCACAAATGATAACAAATTTGGCACGCCCCAAAAAACCGACAATGTACGGCATCCCGAAATTTATTACCAACTCTAAAAAACAAACGCAGTCCGATTTCGTTTCGTGATTGGTCGCGATTTTGTTTCGTAGCTTCGACAACCAAAACACCTACAATGTACACCCCTTCGAACCCCCTTCAGAAATCAAGGATTTTTGTAATGTAGTCTTGGTTTCGTTTTTGTTCTCAGCTCCAGTTGTGAGGCTAAGATGTACGCGGGGGCCATGGCTGCACAGGAGTTACGCTGGCTGACCTACCAGCTCACCGACTTGGGTGAGCGGCCTCGTTCTCCTCCGGTCCTGTACGTCGACAACAAGGTCATGATTGCCTTGTGCCGGGAGCAGAGATTGGAGCATAGAACGAAGCATATCGATCTGCGTTACTTACTCGCACGAGAGTTGGAGCAGCGTGGTCAGCTTCGCCTTGCTTACGTGGCCTCCTAGGCCAACACTGCTGATAGTTTCACCAAGGCACTTGTGTCTGGTGATCACCAGCGTTTCTGTACTGCCTTAGGCCTTGTGCCTACTCTGCCTCACTTGCTTACTGCTTGGCTTTGCCTTGTACTGTGATCTTTATATATCTATACCTGCATGCTTCTTCTTGCTAGGTTGTGATCATTGTACTGCTTGTGCTCTTTTTAACTCTGTTTGTGACCTGGCCTTGTGGCCTCTTGCTTGTGCTCGGACTGTGTGGTGACTTTGTGATCCACCCTGAGCTTTGCTTTGATTGCTTCTTTTGGCTGGTCTTGTGACCGCTTGTTGTCCCCCACTTCGCCTATGGGGGTGTGTCGAAGTATGCACTTATGTTACTGTAGGCTATACTGGGGTAAATTCTAGAGGGGATAACCCATTAGGGTTTCATATTTGTATCTCCTTTATTCCTAGTCATTCTCATTCATGAATCATGATTCTAATAGTTGTACGGTTTTGGGACTGACCCATTTAGATTTTGCAAGCTCAACAAATCGCTCTACGACACTAAACAAGCTGGCAGCAGCATGTTTACAAACACATAATTTCTTTCAGATTTTGACAACCGCGGCATGATCAAGGGACAGGCCCTCAGAAGTCAGACTTTTTTTCTCTGATTTGGACTTTTTTCTCTGTTATTTCAGATTTTTTTTCCTGTGTACTCTGTTAAAATCAGACTTTTTTGGGCCTCAACTCTGTAACTTTCAGACTTTTTTTAAGGCTAACTCTGAGAGTTCAGAGTTTTCTAAGAGTGTACTCTGATAATTTAGAGTACAAACGCGTCCTCGACGGGTGATTCGGACTTACGGGTCACAGCAGATTCGCACTGTCAACGCAAAATCGCATTGACACAGCAAATCCGAGTCTTACAGCACTAGATTTTCGCCCAATCATAGCAAAATCGCCCTGACACAACAGATTTGCGCTGTCAGAGTACAACAATCTTCGCCCAATCACAGCAAAATCGCCCTGACATTGCAGATTCGCCCATTCGCACCACAAGATTCGCCCTGACACATATATTCGCCCTGTCAGAGCATGTTTCGATAGCAGATGAATGAAACATTGAGTACACTTCCCATGAAATATTGAATACATTGATTTTAAATGATCAGACTTTTGTTTTAAGACACTCTGAAATTTTCAGCCTTTTTTCTATACCAAGTCTGAGATTTTCAGACTAAAACTGTGTACTAGTCTGACGAATCAGACAGGCCAAAAACGAATCTGAGGGCCTGTCAAGGGATGTACCACCTCGACCGTGACAACGCCTTCGTTCACTCATTGTCTACATTGACGACTTGTTGTACATCGACACAATAGCTTCTATCATGACTTACTTTGAAGGGGAGCTACAAACGGATTCCACGCTTACAACTTAGACCCCTATTCAGAACCTTTGCTACTCCCATTTGCAAATGTATACTAAAGCCTTTATAAAAACATTGACTTGACTTTCATTTCATTTCGAAATTCAAACGTACAAGGCAAATGGAAATAGATAAGCACACACACGAGCACACACAAACACACAGGCACACACACACGTACACACAACTATAGTAGCACACAAATGGCTAACAATCACACATGGTACAACAAGCCAACCAGTAATGTGACCTTATTCTAATACACACACAAAATGACTCAGCGAGCTATCAGCCAAGGTGATTCCTGACCTCCAAGCAACCGCATGCAGTTGCTCGCACCTCCGCCCGTCAATCCCCGGCATCTGATGTCCCTCCTGGCGCTGGAGCAAGTGCTCCCTTGCCCCATGTCTGTTCAGCAAGGGTCGTTTGTTCTTTGCTTGTCCACCGTTCGCTTATCCACCAACCGTTTTGCAGCGTGTGCACGTGTTCTTCTTCTTGTCCATTTGGAACCCCATGTTGCACTGACACTGTGGCGTTCTTTGCACCAACTTGCACTGGGCATTATCAGGGCAGGCAGGCGATCATACGGCTGCAACATGAAACAGGGGGGATGAGGGAGACGGGAGGAATGGAGGATGAGCATAAACTGCAGCTGTGGAACACAGTGAGAATAGTTTGGCACAATAAACTGGACACACAACTCGTTCATGGGTGTAGTTGGGTGGTAGCGAGTGCGGGAGAGGGGGGCAAGCATAAGGATCATGCGAGCTGCACAAGATTCCAAGAGAGCAGCCTTTGAATCGCAGCCTTTGAAATGCAGCCTCTGAAACAGAGCCTTTAAATCACAGACTTCAAAACAAGGCCCTCGGTTAGCTCACCAGTGCAGACGCCGCTCGCCTTGGTGTAGCCGGACTTGCACTGGCACATCCCCTGCCCGTTCTTCACAACGCATTTTGAGTTCCTGTCGCACCTCACTGTGCCCGTCTTGCAAGGGTCGTTAGCTGGCATGGGTAGAGGAGGGAAGCAGCTAGAGAAGCATCAGCAGTGTTTCAGAAATTGTTGATCTCTTCAGCTCTTCACCTTTTTTCACTTCTTCACCTCACCAGCCTTTAACCTTTGAAACACAGCCTTTGAAACAAAGCCTTTGAAACGCAGCCTTTGAAATAGAGCATTTGAATCACAGACTTCAAAACAAGGCCCTCGGTTAGCTCACCAGTGCAAACGCCGCTCGTCTTGGTGTAGCCGGCCTTGCACTGGCACATCCCCTGCCCGTTTTTCACAACGCATTTTGAGTTCCAGTCGCACCTAACTGTGCCCGTCTTGCAAGGGTCGTTAGCTGGCATGGGTAGAGGAGGGAAGCAGCTAGAGAAGCATCAGCAGTGTTTCAGAAATTATTGATCTCTTCAGCTCTTCACCTTTTTCACTTCTTCACCTCACCAGCCTTTGAAACACAGCCTTTGAAACGCAGCCTTTGAAACGCAGCCTCTGAAACACAGCCTTTAAATCACAGACTTCAAAACAAGGCCCTCGGTTAGCTCACCAGTGCAGACGCCGCTCGTCTTGGTGTAGCCGGCCTTGCACTGGCACATCCCCTGCCCGTTCTTCACAACGCATTTTGAGTTCCTGTCGCACCTCACTGTGCCCGTCTTGCAAGGTTCGTTAGCTGGCATGGGTAGAGGAGGGAAGCAGCTAGAGAAGCATCAGCAGTGTTTCAGAAATTATTGATCTCTTCAGCTCTTCACCTTTTTCACTTCGTCACCTCACCAGCCTTTGAAACACAGCCTTTGAAACAAAGCCTTTGAAACACAGCCTTTGAAACACAGCCTTTGAAACGCAGCCTTTGAAACAGAGCCTTTAAATCACAGACTTCAAAACAAGGCCCTCGGTTAGCTCACCAGTGCAGACGCCGCTCATCTTGGTGTAGCCAGCCTTGCACTGGCACATCCCCTGCCCGTTCTTCACAACGCATGTTGAGTTCCTGTCGCACTTAAGTGTGCCCGTCTTGCACGGGTCGTTTTCTGGCATGGGTAGAGGAGGGAAGCAGCTAGAGAAGCATCAGCCTGCCAGTCCAACAAGGATGCTTTTCTCTTTCTGGTTGCATGCAAGAGAGGAGGGACACACAAGATGAAACTTGCACTGTGACTCCATGGGCAAACATGCAACAATAGGCCTACCAGGTCTGCGAGTTTCATCTCTACAGCTCTTCTCGGTCTCATTGAAGACGAGGCTCCAGGGGCACTGGCACCGGGGCTTGCCGTCCTTCACAACGCACTCAGCATCTCCACAGTCCTTGTGGCACGTGGCTGTTGTGGGCACCACACACAGAGGGACGAACAACACGGCTATGTTCATCTTCAGATAAGGTGAAAACGAAGATGGGGAGCTGCCTCACTCTCTCTTGCCCTGTCTCTCTCGTACTGGTGGTGCTTGTCAGTATGAGCAAGATCTTATAACTAACGCAGGTTAACGTGCATATGCATGTGCATCTTCAGCTAGGGTGAGGCGAGGATAGCCTTAAACAAAGAGACATGAGATCGCACTTACTCATCTCGCAGCCAACTGATTTCGGCAAATTCGTCGCTTTGACAGTCCTGAGAGAGGGAAGGGAAGCAGGGAAGAGGGAAGGGTATTCATGACGAACAAATACGTCTCTGACAATATGTTTTTCCACGCCATTTTCACCAAAACAGGAAGCAGATTCAGGCGATAGAAATACTTTATTCTTCCCTCTAGTGCTGGGACAACACCAGACAGAGCCACACATGATGTGGCGTGCAATGCAACACACTCACACACCTTTCTGAGTTGCGGTAGGAACCACCATCCTTTGCAGGACGCGCAATCGTCAGCCCCGGCTTGTCTGTGCAGCCGGGATTGGTGTGAAACGAAACGCTCTTGCACATGCCGTTGCCTTTTCCGGAAGATTGGAAGGAACTCCACCCGACGCTGATCCTGGTGTCGCCGCGCAGGCTGAGGCTGGAGGTGAGGTCGGTGCAGACGGTGGTGCCAGAGAGCTGCTCTGCCGGCCCGTTGGTGGTGAAGTTGACGTTCTCCGCGTAGCTGCGCTGGCGCCCATTCACCTGCGCCTGCAGCTGCAGCTGCACCGTCGTCTGGAGGAAGGGGGCTGAGCAGCCATTGTGGCCGTTGATGACGGGGGTTTGGTGGCGACAGAGTGGAAGGCAAAGGGAGGGAGCGGGGAGTAAGGAGAAGAAAAGTGCAAGTCCGAGTTCTGTTGGAATAGCACGCCGGTTGAAATAGCACTCAGGCAGCAACGCTGCCAGCTGAACTGTGAATGCATCGTCTCCGGTTCACGACTGCAAGACTCAGCAGTGCAGCACTTAGCAGTGCAGCACTCACCACTGCAGCACTCACCATAGCACGTCTGGTCAAATTCGTCGAAGAGCAAACCATGGAAGCACACGCACTCGGGAACGCCACCAATCACTTGGCAGACACCACCATTGCTGCCGCAATCCCAGCCAGCACACCGGTCTGCAGAGAAGAGCATGGGTTGTTGCAAGTTGAAGCAAAGAAAGGCAGTTGAAAGAGGGATTATTCTCTATGTGCAGTCACTCGAAGTCCACCACTCACTTGCTTGCCGACACTCACTGCGGGGACTCGAAATGCTGTGTCTGAATATGCGGGGACGGGAAAGACTGTGTCTGAATATGCGGGGACGGGAAAGACTGTGTCTGAATATGCTTACACACATGACTGATAAGACGGGTCTGCAGTGGGCATGCAGTGTACCTTAACTTCAAATGCAAATGCAAATGCAAATGCCGTGGTGTACAACTCACTAGATCTTTATTCTGATTGTATACAAGAGAGGCGGGCGGGAGCACAACTAAGACTCTTGCACAAGGGCACTTGCACTACTAGACCTACCAGGATTGGTCTTATCGCAGCTCTTCTGAGCCTCATTGAAGACAGAGCCCCAGGGGCACTGGCACCGGGGCTTGCCGTCCTTCACAACGCACTCAGCAGCTCCACAGTCCTTGTGACACGTGGCTGTTGTGGGCACCACAACAGGGGTTCAGACAAGAAGGCAGTGTAAGAATTTTCGGCGGACAGGGCAAACGAGTAGGGGAGTTTCTCACTCTCTTGCCTATCTCTCTCAGAATGAACAAGCTCTCTAGGAATTTCAACAAGCAGGCCAACGTGCATGCATGTGCATCTTCACCTAAGGTGAGGTGAGGATAACCTCAGAGTTGTGTGCACAAGTTCCAACCTTAAGAGAGTTTCTCAAACTTATTGACATGTGCTCGCACTTACCGATCTCACAGCCGACCGATCTCGGCAAATCCGTCGCTTTGACAGTCCTGAGAGAGGGAAGGGTGATCATAAAGAACGTAGATGAGGACAAAACACGATACTCCCACGCCATTCACACTAGAATAGAAAAGCGGATTTGGTAATTGAAATGCTTATTCTTCCCACTTATGCGCTACGACCACACCAAACAGAGCCACACATGATATGGCATGTCACAAACCTTTCCGTGGTGTGGTAGGAGCGACCATCCTTTGCAGGACGCGCAATCGTCGGCCCCGGCTCGTCTGTGCAGCCGGGATTGGTGTGAAACGAAACGCTCTTGCACATGCCGTTGCCTTTTCCGGAAGATTGGAAGGAACTCCACCCGACGCTGATCCTGGTGTCGCCGCGCAGGCTGAGGCTGGAGGTGAGGTCGGTGCAGACGGTGGTGCCAGAGAGCTGCTCTGCCGGCCCGTTGGTGGTGAAGTTGACGTTCTCCGCGTAGCTGCGCTGGCACCCATTCACCTGCGCCTGCAGCTGCAGCTGCACCGTCGTCTGGAGGAAGGGGGCTGAGCAGCCATCGTGGCCGTTGATGACGGGGGTTTGGTGGCGACATAGTGGAAGAGAGAGGGTGGGAGCAGGAGTGAGGAGAAGAAAAGAGCAGCTTCTAATCCTGGAGGAAAACCACGCCTGTTGGAATAGCACTCGGAAAGAACGCTGCACTCACCAGTGCAGCACTCACCGTAGCATGACATGTCAAATACGTTGAACACCAAACCATCGAAGCACACGCACTCGGCAACGCCAATATCATTCACTTCGCAGACACCGCCCTTGCTGCCGCAATCCGAGCCAGCACATGGGTCTGCAGAGAAGAGCATGGGTTGTTGCAGGAAAATGTAGAGACAGGGAGTTCAAGGATGGAGTTGAAGGAGGGAGTTCAAGGAGGGAGTTGAAGGAGGGAGTTCAAGGAGGGAGTTGAAGGAGGGAGTTCAAGGAGGGAGTTCAAGGAGGGAGTTCAAGGAGGGAGTTCAAGGAGGAGATTCCTCTCTATGTGCAGTCACCGGCACTCCACCACTCACTCGCAGGCACTCACTGAGGGGACTGGAACTCTCGAAATGTGAATGGTTGTGCTCACTTTCATACTGCTGACGCCGTTCTCCATAATGTAGCCACACTCGCACAACCCCTCTCCATCCACTACAAAGCGCACTCGAAACTTCAGACGAGATTTTGCTAATGACGTCATCCCAGCACTTACCCACAAAAACACCATCGCATGTGTTGTCAACATCGTTGAAGGTAGAACCGTCCTTGCACTGGCATTCACTACCAGTGCCATCAGCAGTCACAACGCAATCAGCATCGGTCCCACACTTGTTGCCGCACGCGTCTGCACGGGAAACCATGGATAATTTCAAGGAGATTAGGGAAAAGGAGTTACAAGAGCAGAGATTTCGTTAATGACGCCACACCCACCCACACTCTGGTCCTCGTCCCACATCCCACCCAGCACTTACCCACATCAACACCATCGCATCTATTGTCAACAACGCTGAAAGTAGAACCGTCGTTGCACTTGCATACACCGGTGCCAAGATCATTCACAAAGCACTCAGCTTCTGTCCCACACTCCTTGTCGGCACACGCGTACAGGAAGTCATAAGTGTTCAGATGTAGAGTAGTGAAAAGGGGTTACAAGAGAAGATATTTCGTTAATAACGTCAACACACCCACCCACGCTCCGGCCCCTGCCCACATCCCTGCACGTACCATCGCATGTATTGTCACCACCGTTGAAGGTAGAACCGTCCTTGCACTGGCATTCACTACCAGTGCCATCAGCAGTCACAACGCAATCAGCATCGGTCCCACACTTGTTGCCGCACGCATCGGCATAGGAAACCATGGGTTGTTCCAAGTCAGAGTAGGGAAAAGGGTTAGAAGAGAAGAGATTTTGTTAATGACGTGACACCTGTTATAGTCACAATCCAAACTCCTTGCTCAAGAACTCTCCCCCTCGATCGGTGCGGATTGCCTTCACTAGCCGGTCTTGTTGCCGCTCCACCATCGGCAACCAATCGGTCTTCACCGTTTCAGCCACGTCACTCTTCTTGGACAGCACGTACACCCAAGTCATGCGAGTGTAGACGTCCACAATGGTGAGAAAGTACTCAGCTCCAGCAGCTCCAAGCTTCAGGGGGCCCACCACGTCCATCACCACCTCATCAAGTGGTGCCTTAGCCGTTGCCTCCGAACTAGAGAACGGGAAACGGGTGAACTTGGCTTGCATGCACGTCGGGCAGCCAAGTACCTCATCGGGCTCCCCCTTCACACGTATGCCAGCAACCATCTCATTCTTCACTAGCTGCTGCAAGATGGGCAGGGCCACATGCCCCATTCGCCGATGCAAGGTGAGCCAATCACACTCCCCCGTAGCCGAAGTCGGATTGGAGAATGCCGCACTCGCAATAGTGCCCCACATATTCTCTCCGTACTCCTCCTCCGCTGCTGCCTTGGGGTTCTCCTCACCCTTGTGCTGCTTCTGAGCTGCTGCACCACTCTCCTCATGTTCACCGAGCTTGCTGGTCCCTCCAAGATTGCACTTCTTGGACTTTATCTCCTTAGCGCGACCGTTCGCGCCATCGCCGCTACCAACCGCTTCACCCTTGGTGCTGATGCTTGCTGCCACTTGCCTCTCCTTAGGCATGGGGACCACAGGGATTTGCCACATCTCGTTGTAGACATCCCTATCCTCGTGAAGGTCCCAAAGAATCTGCTCGCCAAGCCTCGCGGTGTAGGTCTTAGCTCCTTTCGAGCTCGTGTCCATGCCGGCCTTTTGCAACCGCCGCACGGAAATCAGGTTGGCAGCAAGGTTGGGCACCCAAAGCACGTTCTTCAGGCCCACCATCTTCCCATCAGCACCCTTGAACATGGCCTTGCCCATGCCTTTCACCTCTGCTCGCTGCCCCAAAGCCGATGTCACATGCTTCACCGGTGACGGCTCAAGTTCGGTGAGCAAGTCCGCACGAGGTGTCATGCTATAGGTAGCGCCGCTATCGATCACCCAGTAGTCCAGGGAGTGTAGGGTGACCTTCCCCACAGCTGCTGGCTCCTCAAAGCTTTCATCATTCTCTGGACCAGCCGGTGCTTGCGTGGACACGAAGAAGAATTGACCCGGGAAGCGATCGTCCCTCGACTCGCTCTCGTTGCCGGCACTCTTCATACTTGCAGCACCACCTCCGCGACCGCCACGGCCTCCACGGCCTCTTCCTCTCCCTCCTCCTGCTCCTCTACCCTCTTGGCCTTGAGCAGGAGTCCATCCATCAGGGAGTTTGTAGCAATCGCGCCACATGTGTCCGCTCTTGTGGCAAAAATGACACTCGCCGTCGAACCGTCCGCGACCGCGTCCGTTGTTCTTGTTGTCATTGCCGTATCCGCTACTCCCGCGGCCTCCGTTGAAGTTGCTGCCTCCAAACCTTCCTCCTCCTCGTCCTCTGCCCTTTCCACGGCCATATCCACGGCCGATGCTTGCTGCCCCGGCGCCATCCGCACTCGCCAACTCACGGCGACGGAAATCCTCTTGAAGGATCGCTCGCTTCACGTCTTCGAGCGAGAGGTGGGGCAAGTCACGATTGAGGTTGATGATGAGAGAGGACCATGACTCTGGGAGTAAGGCCAGCAACTTGGTCTTCTTTTGGAGCTCACTGTAGTTCAAATCAGCTCCCTCAAGCCGCGTCAACAAGTCGAAGAATTTCTGCACCCCTTCTTCAACCGCTTCGTCTTCTTCAATTCGTAGTGCCGCCATTTGCCGTTCCAACACCACCGCTACCGCCGCTGTTGCAGGAGCATGTACACCCTTGAGAGCAGCCCATGCCTTTGGTCCCTTCTCTGGTTCACGCTGGAATGGTTTGATGTGACGGATCTGGCTGCTCCCCAACGCTTGCCCAAGTAGGAGATAGCCTTGTGCGCTCTTCCGCACCCACGGGCTCTTCTCCGGGTCGTTCTCGGGGCGCTTCTCCGTTCCTTCCATCACCTCCAGCAGGTCATAGTGGTCAAAGATGTTCTCCATCTTGAAGGACCATTCAGCAAAGTTGTCACCGTTGAACTTGTCAAGCCCAAACACCCTAGGCTCATCCCTAGGTGGGCCAAGACTTGGTTGCATGGGCGCCATGGCTGAATCACGGGGTTGGCCTTGAGCTTGGGCTTCTCCACTGCCACCAGCAACTCTGCCACCCCTTTCTTCAGGTCCATCCATTGTCGAAACTGCTCCAAGGGGCTCTGATACCACTTGTTATAGTCACAATAGCCTTGAATGTGCCTAAAACGAAAGATAGAGTGCACAGACGGATTTCTGCACAGCGGCTTCAAACGTTGATAGCGTTCTGCTCACAGCTGCAAATGACTTGATTCAAATTGGATCTGGAGCGTCTTGACGTCGCCTACAATAAGCAATTTAGATTGCACAATTTCATAAAGAATTGACGACACAGCGTCGGTTTGAACGAACGGTACTATGGCAGCCACTATAGTCTTAGAACACAAGATAGGAAGAGTTACGAGTTGGGAATGACTCCCAGCTCCTACAAACCCCAAGAGCCGAGGTACAGTGATGTGGAACAGTGCCACACTGTCCCCAACCACGAAGGGTCTCGAAACTACCCTCCACAAGGGCCTACACCAAGAGAAATGTTACACTACACAAAGTAATGCAACTATTCTCACTATCTTAAAGTTTACCCTTTTGGAGAGCTTCGAAATAACTTGAATCTTGAAACCAAGGCTCTGGTTCTTCAAGGTAAATTCTTCCTTGAGTTCTTGGAAGTCTGCTGCGCACACCTGTGACACGCCGAACGTTCCACACACGACAAAATAGAAAACCGCACACGACACGCAAACGACGACGTGACACGCGACTAGCGATAACTCGCTATTGACTCGACGCACACATTCAAAATCATGCTTCATCATACACACACTATTGTAAACATGAAATATATATTATTTCATGCCCTCATACCATTCCATGCACACACGCATGCACGCACACGGACAACAAGCCGAATGCAAACCGTAGGGTTGCACCAACAACACCCACCCACACTCCGCCTCTGCACAGGAAACCATGGTTTGTTCCAAGGTAGAGTAGGGATATCATGGTGTGAGCAGCAATTCATCACACCCACCCACACTCGAGCCCCCGCCCGCATCCCAGCACTCACCCACATACCAGCATAAGGTAGACAAAGGGACAAGGGACCGAGAACGACTGAGGACCTTCCAAAGCACTTCTCAGACAGAGGCTAAAGCGTGAGAAACAAGAGGTCAGGATTGAGAAGGGGTGAGAAGAAGTGGTTGGGAAGCGAGAGGGTGCGAAGCAAGCGGGTGAAATAAATGAGCGTGGGATGCGAGAGTGAGATGGGTGTCGTGCAACTGTCAGTGGTGTGCGGCCTTTAGCAGACTCACCATCTTGGGCGCTGGCATGCGTCGCGAAGCACATTGCAACGAGAACCGCTACGAAGGCGGTGAGGCCAACGTGAAGGCCAAACGGCCGCTGCCCGCGGGGCTTCATGGCTTCAGGAGACGGAAATCAGCGATGGCGATTCGCTTCAGTGATTCCGAATCACGTCGCTGGTGGTCGCGAGGTGGTGAGATTGGGTGGGAACTCGAAGGCGCGACTCAGAAGAGGGGAGAGGGTACGGAATGAGCGAGCAGAGCTGTGAGAATGTGACTGGGACCTCCGACTCTTGTGTCGATTTATGTGTTGAGAGTGAGTGGTCAATCGGCTCACTGATTTATTGTTCTCACAATAAATCAATATAAATCCCCCGCCGGGCTCGCCGATAATGCACAGCGCTTCGTTGCGGAAAAGAATGGGCCGCGTATGGAGGCGCAACAGGGGCACGCAGCGGCCGCTGTGGTTTGGGTGGGGGGAAAGAGAGAGAGGGGGGCGGGGAGGCGGGGAGCGCCGGCGCCGGCCTGGAACTTGCTCGCCGACATTGGGACTAGGCGATCGTGTTGAATAATATGAGATGCTGCCGGTAGAAAGGGGAGAAGCGACATCCGTCATGACGGTCATTGGCCACGGGGGGAGGAACGCGAAAGGAGTTTCGGACGAGGGGCGGTGGCGATGACGGGAGGCGCCAGCGTGGGGCTATGTCATACACTTTAGGTTGGCAAATCTAGTTGGGCGAGGTGGGATTCAAACTCTGCGACGAGGCGCAAGGCGAATAGGCTTCCTCGTCGCAAGGCGAATAGGCTTCCGCTCCAGCACCAGTAGCGAGCTCACGCACAGTTCCGATAATTGCGGGACTTGCGCGAATGAGTTATGTTGGACGATTGCATTATCCGCATTGCAGGTAAGCGGTGGGAGTCAATCGAAAACTGAAAGGTTTTTATGCGGGCAGTTTCCAGAACTGGACGCGTTTGTTGGCGCCCCTGGCGAATGAGGGGGAGTGATGCAGGTAGAACCGCGGGAAAATATCAAAATGGGGCCGACGACAATCCGAGCCGAGTTTTTGAGGAAATGACTGAAATCTCAACTTTATTGATGCACACTTCATTTCATAAATTATGATCGCCGCCTAATACGAAGCTCGCGTCGACGCCGGGGTACCGGAGCGATTACTCGGAATCTGGATCGACTAGCACGGTGATGCTTGCCACTCGTGGGACATAGCGTTTGAGAGAGTTTGCGGCGCGCTCGGGAAACGGGAAGTGCAGTACTTGTCGACCTCGATGAGGGTGGCGGTGATTAATGCATACGTGATGCCGGTGTTGCTCGTCCAGGCGCAAGTGTATCCGCCGCCGTCGGGCTTCTGGAGGCGGATTAAGCGCATATGCCATTTCATCCTCATCCCTTGGAACTACGACTCAGGAGAGCGGGCTTCCTTGGAGCGTATCTTTATCATTAATACGACTTGGCCTGCAAAGGTCGAATGGAAGGAGGGTTAGAAATGTTTAATTCGTATGGCTCTACACAGCCCGAGAGTGGCGATAGCAGAAACCGGGGGGATAAATCGGTGGATAATAGAACAAGCGGCCTCACTACCGCTTGGATGGCAACACTATGGGCGCACTGGTCGATACTCACCCTTTGAAAGAGGGGCACTCCGAGGTGGACATGTTGACGGGAATGGGTTGTTGGCCCCGCCCTCGCTTGGGATTCATGGTCGGACGCACATGTGGTGCGGCCGACAGCTCTGCAGGGGTCGATGTGTGCTGGTCGACAGGGTCGTCGACTAGCAAGCGATCGCTGCGATTCCGCCATCGATGGGAGCCGGTGGACTAGTTCGACAAGGGAAGGTCGACGGAGCAGTCCGTCGACCTGCGTGAGGCTTACAGACAGTTGTCGAGAGCGGGAGCTCGACGGCTGCAGCTGACCAGACGGTCGACGGAGGGGTCCGTCGACCAGGGTGGTCTTTGACGAGCGTTGGTCGACAAGGAAGGTCGTCGACCATGGCGCACACTGCGTGGTTGACCCGGTCGACCAGGTTACCTCGGCAAGGATCTGCGGAGGGACGCGAACGTCATCGAGGCCGCGATGGCGAAGGCGACTTCGGGCTGGTATCCCGAAATCGATGTGGCTCGTTAGGCACAGACAAAGCCGATGGACATGCGACGATGCAAGTCGGACCAATCGTCTACGCGCAACAGCAAGCTTGCGAACTGCTGTCATCTACGGGTGCAACGCTGGACAACCGCTATGCTGCAACGTTGGCACGCCGTCGACCTGCTCCATTGGCTGCGTTTTCTGCAGCGCTGGCGAGGCCCTCTACGCCGATCTGGCAGGCGGTCGACCATGCTGTGCTGGCGGTCGACCAGCTGCCCTGCTAGGTTGCTAGTCACTGATGTAGTCATTCTTGCCATTGCTGTATCAATTATTATGTAATGCAACTTTCCCTAGCGAAACTCTGGCCAAATTGCTAGAACGCTGAGGAAGCTACGATCACTCCTAGAGCTCGTGCCAACCCCCGTATTCTAGCTCCCGACCATTATAGAGTGATTATCCTCATGGTGTGGGGAGCGTAGATCGAACACGCAACCTTCAGATAGGAGCCGAATTTTGCACCTACCAAGTCGTTTGTAGGTCGTCAGCCATCCTAGTCGCCATGGTCAACCCGGTAGTTGAGACGGGCGTAGCGGACACACTCGAGATACGACTAGCTGACGCGGGGAGACGCTACGAGGCTGGCGAGTACGGGTTGACCCTCCCCTTGGAGATCGTCGAGCTGGGCATCAGCGCAAAGTGGGCGACGGATCACCCTTTCCGACCTGTTTCTCCTTGACTGGTGCGAAACGAAGGAGGTGTTGACGAGGAGGTCGACGGCGGTACTCAAGTTGGCGGCAGCGAGGGCGCGAAGAAGAGAGGTGTGATCAAGGTCGACGGTGGCGTTGACGAAAGTCAGGTGCGAGAGTAGTGGTCGACGACAGCCGCAGGCAGCTCGCGTGTCGACGTCGACGGTCGACGTCGCTCTCCTCCGCGGAGCAGTGGAAGGCCCACGTCGACGACGCACGTGAAGGCGGGCGGGATCGTGCTGGCGTATGGGTACTTCAAGTTTTCGCCGGACAAAAGCTCCGTCACGCCACTGCAAGGTCGACGGGACCTCATCACGTGGAGGGAGGCCATTGAGCCTCGACTGGAGATCCTCGGGCTGATGGGGTTCGTCGACGGCATCGTGCAGTTGCCGAAGGCGGACGATGTCGAGCTGCTGGTGAAATTTCATGCCGCACACCTACTGACCTTCATGGTCATCTCGAGGTGGTGCTCCCCAGTGGTGCAGATAGCGCTCAAGTCGTGTCGACAACGTCTGGACGCTTGTCACCAAGCGTGGCGGTTCATCCTGTCGACTTTCAAGACGATGGACGATTTGTATATCGGCCAGTTGGAGAAGCAGATGATACACCTTAGGATGGGCGAGCAGGAGTCGGCGACGGACTACTGCAACCACGCTCCTGGCCAAAATGCGGATGGCGGGCGTCGACTACTCGACAGTGTCCTACATCACGCACGTCGTCAAGGGCTTGCCGAGCAGCTACAATTTCATGCGTCGGCTGATGGTGGTTCTCGGTACGCGTGAGTTGCTCGACGAGGACTCCCTCACCAGCTACATCATCAGAGATGAGGCGTTGCAAGAGGTAGAGCGCCCCACGAAGCTCCTTCCGCAGGCGAGCTATACCGCCCCGACAAAGCAAAGTCGACAGCAGGGGCAGCGTGGGAAGCAGGGCGGAGGTGGTAGCGGAGGTGGGAGGTCGACGAAGGACGACGACCAGGCGAAGTCTACGCGGAACAAGGGTCGTGGAAGTGGTGGTCGATGGCGGGAGTGCTAGATCTGCGGCGACCCCAGCCATCTCTCCTACGAGTGCCCCGACCGCGACGACAGCAATGAGGACGGCAACAAGGGAGGCCGCAGACGGTCGGCTAGTCATCGCCACCGTCGAGACGAGAAGCCGTGCAAGGAGATGCAGATGTCGAAGAAGGCGTTGTCGCCGAGGGACGTTGACAACTCCTGTGGCAAGGGCCGAGGTGACGGGGAGGCGTCGTGCTCGATAGTCGGCGTGGTGGAGCCGATAGTCTCGCTTGCGCCAGAAGCCGGGGAGGACTTCAAGGCGGTCGTGGCCACTGTACAAGTGAATCCGATGGTGGTGCTGCTCGACAGCAGTTGCTCGCACCACCTGATAAGGACGAAGGACGTCTTCGTCGACATGGCACTGAGCGGCGACGTGAAGCATGTGCGTAGCTTCAACGGGTTGTTGCAGATTGTCGAGGGTCGAGGCGCCAGCGCTCTGCAAGGGGAGGCCGGAAAGCAGGTTCTCATCTTCGATGTGCTCTACGTTCCGGACGTGCAGACAAACCTGTTGTCAGCTCGTCAACTGCAGGAGAGTGGTGAGAGGCTGCAGGAAGATGGCGACGAGCAGCTGCTCGTGTCGAGTGCAGGGGAGACACCGGCCATGCCTTCTGCACCGACCTTCGCCCCTGCTCGACGCGGTCGCCGTCGACCGCGGTGGTGGCTCTGCGGACGATCACTTTAGCGACAAAGTCGATCCCTGACCGGTGGTACGCGAGGCTCGCGCATGTCGGCATCGACACGATCAAGAGCTCACGCGTGGGGAAAAGTAAGAGGCTGGAACCAATTGAAAAGGAGCTTGAGATAGATAGAGTAGAGTAGGTTTACTGCGTTCGAGTTGTGAAGTAGGCTGTGTAGCTCGAGGCTCTTCTAGGTAGATCACGAATCTGTCTGGAGCGAGTGGAGGAATCCATCTGGGCTATTAGCTAGCCAGGACAATCTGCCTGCGTGGAGTCGAGTCTCATCATCTGACAATGAGCGAGTGAACCAGATTCCAACATCACTCCCTTGATCCGTGTTTCTACTATCCAGTACTTTGTTTCCACGGTGAGCTACTGCACATACTGCAGCTCATGCTGTAGCTTGTTTGTGCCACCCCGTCCCATCCCATCCCATCCCATCCCATCCCACCCCATCCCATCCCATCCCATCCCGCCCCATCCCATTCCGTTCATCCCATCCCGTCCCATCCCATCCCAGCCAGATGTGAAGTCCCTAAAATAAATATTAAAATTTCCGACTTTGTATTTGTATGTATTTTACTAATATAAATCAAGCGTAGTTGTAGTTTTTCTGGGTTGGGTGTCATATCAACATCCCAACCTTAGCCAGGTGTAACAATATTGACTGCCCTCACTGTGGGGGATACGAAACCCTAAACCACTGCCTGTTCAGCTGTGGGGTGATCCAGCCGGTCATTGGCACGCTAGTGAGAACCCCGGAGCTTATGAACCCAGGCAGAAGGGCAAACTCGCTGGAAGATCTCTTGTTCGAGCAAGGAAGCACCAAGTCAGGCTTCTCGGAAATGACAATTATTGCAACAATGCTCAGACAAATTTGGCTGGCTCGATGTGATGCTACGTGGAGGGACGTACCTTTCCAACGGAAGAAGGTGGAGCGAAAAGCGGTTGTTGGCGGCGAAGGGGGCGGTTCGGGTAGGAAAGAGAAGAGACGCGAGGGCAATGAGGCGAAGGTCAGTGCAAGCAAGCAGAAGTGGGCCTTAAGCCAAAGCGAGATGACTCAGTGGTGCCGCGCGCGCATGATTCGGATCTTCTGCGAAAACCCCACATTGACGCCTCTTCAGGCATACAACGCCGCCCAACGACTCTGGAAGATAACCCGGTTGAACATCGTTGTGCAGGCGAGGCAAGAGGAGGAGGGCAAAGAGAAGGGCAAGGAGGAGGGCGAGGTGGAGCGCGAGGTGGAGGGCGAGGAGAAGAGTGAGGAAGTGGGAGAGGAGGGGGAGGGCGACGAGGAGGGGGAGGAGTGCGGCGAGGAGGGTGGCGAGGAGGGAGAGAAAGAGGGTGAGGAGAATGTAGAGGGGGGTGTGGACGAAGAAGGTGCATCAGGTGATGACGATATTCAGGAGGTGCAGCTGGGGCGAGTGTCGGGTGATGGAGATGTGAGGGTGCAAGAAGATGTGGAGAGAGAGGATGGTAGTGCAAGCAGTAGTGGCGCGTGCGGTAGAGGTAGGAAAAGGAGACTCGCATGAGTGAGGCACAGGTGGATGCGAGTCAAACGGAGACGCAACTTCATGCGTCTCGTATCATCGGCACGCAGTTGCCGACGCCCTCCATTGTTGATGACTTTGTTGTTCTTGAATTTTCGAGGGTGAACGAGGCAAGCAAAAACGGTGCGCGGGCTGGACCATTGCGACTCAGGCGAAATATGTCCGCACGGTAAGAGGTAGTCGAGGTGTGCCTTCCCCTTTTCAGCCTCTCTCCCCTCTTTGTTGCACGCGGCCCCCTCTACCCCTTGTAAATGTCCTTCCCCGTTGTTGTCCTATGCCATCTCCTATTTTTGCTCTCTCATGACTTGTTATTCTAATCTCTTTTGCTCACTTTGTCTTGCACTTTTATTTCTCCCCTCCCCCCCTCCCCTCCTCTTTCTTTACATTCCGCCTCTCTTGTACATCCCTCCAACCCTCTCCTCTTCTCCCCCCTCCCTCCCTTCCACCCCTTCCAATTATGTATCACCCTTTGTATTTTTTTCCCTTCCAAATTCTTCTTCTCCTTCCTCTTCTTCCTCTTCTTCCTCTACTTCCTCTTCTTCTTCTTCTTCTTCTTCTTCTTCTTCTTCTTCTTCTTCTTCTTCTTCTTCTTCTTCTTCTTCTTCTTCTTCTTCTTCTTCTTCTTCTTCTTCTTCTTCTTCTTCTTCTTCTTCTTCTTCTTCTTCTTCTTCTTCTTCTTCTTCTTCTTCTTCTTCTTCTTCTTCTTCTCCTTCTTCTTCTCCTTCTTCTTCTTCTTCTTCTTCTTCTTCTTCTTCTTCTTCTTCTTCTTCTTCTTCTTCTTCTTCTTCTTCTTCTTCTTCTTCTTCTTCTTCTTCTTCTTCTTCTTCTTCTTCTTCTTCTTCTTCTTCTTCTTCTTCTTTCCTCCTTTCCTCTGTTGCACTTTCCTGACCCGTCATTCTTCTTCCCTCCCTTGCTTTCTCCTTCACCTTGTTTTCCCCCTCTTCTCTCCTTCCTCCACCTCTCTCTTTCCCTCTGATGCATCCCTTCACTCCCCTCCACCTGAACAATTCAGAATGAGGACAATGACAATGACAAGGCCGCCATGGATTCTTCCGCAGACTTTCGAGAGCCTACTTCGTGAAGGTTACTTATCAGTTGGTAACTTTGAGACCGGATCTGTGGTCCTGAGTACATTACAATGCAGAGGATATAACTTTTATGGCTATTACGCAGACATTATAACCTCGGCTACTCAGGTGTATCTCAAGGTCGCAAGCATATTTCAAGCTAACCAATCTCCAGGGCTTTTTGATGCTGTCGGTAGCTGTGAGAGTACGACGGCTTATGCCAGCTATGCTTGCTTGCCTTTACTTTATTATGCTATTTCTAGCTTAGGTTTATTTTATGCATGCATGAAGTGCTTGATTTCCTAGGCTAGGTGCTTTCCTATATTCTATTATAGTTATAGCACCGAATTCTGGCTTGCGTGCACCGAATTCTGGCTTTTCGGTTGTCACCGAATTGCCTTCTACCGAATTCGGGAAGGCTCTGTTCGGGACGCTTCGCGACCCTCGGAACCTTCGCGTAACACCTGGTTACTAGGCCTTGTGTCGAGCCTATATATAGCCTCGTGTTGTACCTAGGTGATCATTCAATTCAAACTCTCTTTTCTGAGCTCGATCTTAGATCCTCACACTTGGTAATCAGAGCCTGTTTACACGCGAAAGTTTTTCGACCGCTAAAACCGAGTCTTCAAAAACCGCGGGGGCGACGCCTGTTAAACACCGATTTCGGGTACGTAAAACCGGTTCCGTGTTTTTCGCTCCCCCTCGTTTCGGTTTTTTCGAACGCGCAATGTCAGGCATGGAGGGCCAAGGCGACAACTACGCGACGACGAACGACATCGCAAGCCTCCGCACCGACATGGAGCAGACGCAGGCGGCGATCCGACGACTCGAGGCCCTTCTGACACACCAATCAGGAGCCGCCACCGCAGCAGCAGCGAACGTAGCAGCGACAACACGAGCAGCAGTGGCGACACCGACATTTCACGGACCGATGGCACCACTGTCGCCGAACCTCGAAGCAGCACGCCCGAGGCTCCCCGAAGCATTCGATCCCAGCGCGAAAGGATCTGACGTTCGACGATTCGTGGCGACCCTCGAAATTTATTTCGAGGCCATTGGCTGTTCGACCCCGCAACACGACGCAGCACGGATTCGGCTCGCAGCGACACTGTTACGTGGACCGGCATTAGAGTGGATTTACTACACTGACGTGGCCCGCGGGGAGAAAACGTGGCAGCAGTTTCAAGCAGACCTCATCGAACGTTTCGAGCCAATTAATACGACCTACATGGCGCGGCAGCAGATACACCGTCACAAACAGTACAGTAGTGTAGCACAGTACACGCAGCGGATGGGGCTACTGTTCAACCGCATCACGGACCTGACCGAAGGCGAAAAAATCCAGGCGTACACAGAAGGGTTAAAATTGGAGATTCGCTGACAGGTCATCGCAGCGAATTACAACAGTTACCGCGACATCGTGCGTGCCGCCGAGCGATACGACGCATTGACTCGAGGTCAACCCGAAACACGACGTTTCACGCCGAACCGTACATCGGCACGGAGCGATCGGCACCCCCCACGTTCGCCGAACCGATGGACATCGACAAATACGACGCGAAGCAGCAGCTGACAAAATGCGAATTTTGCGGCGCAGCAGGGCATCAGATTTTGTCGTGCTACAAAATGAAAAAGGCACTTGCGGCAATGCAGGGCGGTAACAGTGGAGCACCCCCGAAGTCAAAAAACGGGAATCGCCAGTAGCCGCGGATCGACCTGGCGATCGCGTAAAGATCCGAAAAGCAGGAAAAGGCGACGACGTGGCGACTTCAGAGCGGGTGAAAAAAGGAGAAAATGATGGCGCGAATCTAAAACGCCACGACCAGCCGACATCAGGGGAAATCGCCGAGGCCAATGGAGGCTCCGCGAAAAAAGACTCTGCACCGACCCGGAAACTCCAGCCGAACACCCACGAAAGTAAGAATTCATTAAAAGTATCCTATAAAGATACTCTAACGAAAAGTATTGCTTCTCGTGGTTTTCAAGCCTTTGAGAAATTCAGGGGAGATTTAGAGGCCAAGAAAAAGCCTTAAGAAATTAATCAGGTACCTGAGAAGTTGGGCAAAGTACTACGTAGCGTAGAAAAGGGTCGTGCGTTCCGTGGAGTTAATATTCTCCCCCCGCAGCACAGTGTTAAGGCTCTCCGTTGCCCACAGGTGAAGCCTACGCAGCTGCCAAGGCTTAGAGGAAAATTCCAGGCTCCTGAGAAGTTGTACAAGCCTCGGAAAAATCCTCCTACCCCCCAGGTGAAGTTGGAAGAGAAAAGTGCTGAGTCAGGTATAGGAAATAGGGATGGTATTCATTTTGATGTACCCTATGATCCTATTAATGAGACCCTCTTTGGCTACTCAGCGGAGCAGGCACCACTACTCCTCGAGGTGTTATGCAAAGGACGACGCCTCCAGGCACTGGTGGACAGCGGTGCATCTCACTCAGTGTGCGACCGCGGAACGTTGGAGAAAATTGGGGAACCTTCCGAGGAGACCAAGTTCTCGGCAACGATGGTGGACGGTACGAAACTTCCCATCCACGGCGAAGCATCACTGCAGCTGCACATAGGGGCGCTAAGGTGGAAGCCGACGTTGCCGATCACGAACATCAAGGGGTTAGATTTCATCTTAGGGCGAGATTTCTTGAAGCAGTTCAACCCCGAGATCGACTGGGTCAACAGGAAGGCGTGCATCTACAACAACGGGAAGCGGATAGCACTACGAAGCTGGACGGATACAGGGAGCGTTCCTGAAACGACACTGGCACGGTTTGAACAGACGGTGAACGAGAGTAATACGGGATACCTAGCACTGGTTATGGCAGCAGCAGAGGAGGAGAAGCCGAACACAGAGCTACCTGCAGCAGTGAAGGAGGTCTTCGAGCAGTACAAGAATATAATGCCCGACGACCTACCTGCAGGCGTACCTCCAGCACGCACCCACGAGCACGAGATCGTGGAGGAACCATGTGCAAAACCCGTCTCACGTTCACCATACCGACTGAGTCCGACCGAATTGACAGACACGAAAAAACAGATAGAGTATCTACTGGACAGACAACTGATCCGCCCATCCACCTCTCCCTACGGTGCACCAGTTCTCTTCACTCCAAAACCAGACGGCAGTTTACGGATGTGCATCGATTACCGCGCACTGAACAAACAGACAGTAAAAAACAAATACCCCATACCGCGCATAGACGACCTTCTGGACCAACTGCGTGGTGCAACAGTCTTTTCGAAGCTGGACCTATGGTCGGGTTACTGGCAGATCACGATGGCGGACAACTCGGTCCACAAGACGGCGTTCCGTACCAGATACGGCTCCTACGAATACTTGGTGATGCCGTTCGGACTCTGCAACGCACCAGCAACGTTTCAGGCGGAGATGAATCACATCTTACGACCCCTGCTGGACGAATGCGTAGTGGTGTACCTGGACGACATTCTTATCTACTCCAAGAACATGAAGGAGCACGTGGAGCATCTGCGGAAGGTGTTCGAGATCCTGCGGAAAAACAAGTTCTACGTGAAGCTGTCGAAGAGCGACTTCGCCCTGAAGAAGGTGCAATTTCTCGGGCACATGGTGAGTGCCGAGGGCGTACACGTGGACCCGCGGAAGATCGAAGCCGTCAAGACGTGGAAAGTACCGGAGAACGTGAAGGATTTGCAGCAGTTCCTAGGCTTCGCCAACTACTACAACAGGTTCGTGCCACAGTACGCTAAGATAGCAGCGCCACTGACCGACCTACTGAAAAAGGAGACGCCCTACAAGTGGGATACTCCTCATCAGCAAGCCATGGAGCAGTTACAGACAGCACTGACTACAGCGCCAGTACTCATACTACCGGACCCCGACAAGGACTACATAGTTGAGGCAGACGCTAGTGACCAGGCAGTCGGACCAGTACTGATGCAAGATCACGGGAACGGTTTACAGCCTATCGCCTACCTCAGTAAGAAGCTACACGGAGCAGAACTGAACTACCCCATCCACGACAAGGAAGCCTTGGCTATAGTCGTAGCCTTCAAGGCGTGGAGGTGTTACCTAGAGGGAGTCAAGACTACAGTCTATACTGACCACTGCAGTCTCAAATACCTGAAGTCGCAGCCAACGCTCTCACGACGACAGGTGCGGTGGATGGACTTCCTGGAAACTCACTTCCACTACGACATCGTCTACAAGCCCGGGCTACACAACAAGGCAGACGCGTTGAGCCGCCCCGGACATGTAGCAGGCATCCAGCTCGACGGGATGAACCCTCTCCTCAAGGGTCTATTCCAACATGGGTACTCCGTGGACGCAGAGATCGCTACAGCACAGACTAAGAAGCTGTTACAGTGGGAGAAAGACTTAGCTGTAAGGAAGGGTTCAGGAAAGATTTGGGTACCGAATTACGCCCCGCTACGGCAGATCCTATTGGAGGAGTTTCACGACGTACCTTACGCGGGACATTTCGGGAGCAACAAGACGTTAGCAGGGATAGCAAAGTATTACTACTGGCCCGGGATGGCAGTACACGTGCAACAGTTCGTCACCTCTTGCGACACGTGCCAGCGGATGAAGAGTAGCAAGCAGACAAAAGCAGGGTTACTTCAGCCTCTACCCGTACCGGAGCAGCCATGGCAGGTCGTTAGCCTCGACTTGTTAGAATCTAGAAGTGAACGAGGATGATGAAACTAGGCAGCAGGGTGATACAAGTAGGCAACCCTAACAATGTTGTACCCCCTAAGGCTAAACCCACTATAGCCTACACAATATAAACATATATAATGTTTGACACACCCCCATAGGCTAAGTGGGAGACAACCAGATGGTCACAAGACCAGTCAAAGCAAAGCAAAGCAAGCTCAGGGTGGATCTCAAGGAAACCACACAAATTCCGAGCACAAGCAAGTGGTCACAAGACCAGTTCACATGCAGTTTGATAATATAACAAGAGGTACAGTGATCACAACCTAGAAAGTGTAAGCATGCAGGTATATATATAGAGAGATCACAGTACAAACAGAGTCAAGAAGTAAGCAAGTGAGGCACAGTAGGCACAAGGCCTAGAACAGTACAGAAACGCTGATGATCACAAGGCTGAAGTGCCTTGGTGAACACATCAGCAGTGTTGGCCCGAGTGGCCACGTAAGCAAGACGAAGCTGACCTTGCTGCTGCAGCTCTCGAGCAAGGAAGTAGGGTAGAGCGATATGTTTCGATCTGTGCTCCAGTCTGTGCTCCTGACACAAGGCAATGGTAGCCATGTTGTCGACGTACAGCACTGGAGGAGAACGAGGCCGCTCTCCCAGGTCAGTCAGCAGGTAGGTGAGCCAGCGTAACTCCTGTGCAGCCATGGCTGTGGCGTAGATCTCAGCCTCACAACTGGAGCTGAGAACTGAAGACGAGCGAGTAGAACGCCAAGAAACTGAACCAGAGCCAAGGCTGAAGGTGTAACCCTGAGACGACCGCTGAGTAGCCTGGTCGTCAGCCCAAGAAGCGTCTGAGTGCCCAGTGAGGACAACTCGAGCCCGTCCTCCAAGCACGAGCCCCATGCCCGACGTACTGCACAAGTAGCGCAACACCCTCTTAGCGGCATCCATGTGCTCCTTCCGGTGACGGCCAGGAGCGACATAGCGTGCTAGGATGCTATGAGGGTATGCAAGGTCAGGTCGAGTGCAGGTCATCAGGTACATGAGGCAGCCCACAAGCTCTGGATACGGGCCACTCGGCTCTACAGACTCATCCGAAGGCAGAGCTGAGAGCGAGTGACCGGTAGGCAGAGGAGTGGACTGAGGTGAGGAGTACGTGAAGCGGAAGCGCTGAAGGACCTGCTGCACCATGTGTGACTGAGTCAAGGTGTCTCTTCTGCAGCTCCGACTTCACGTGGGCAAGTGCCTCAGTGTCAGCAGTAGCAAAGACCAAGTCGTCTACGTAAACGAGAACGTAGAACGGCGGCAGAGTGGTGTCGGTACGTAGAAACAGCGACAGGTAAGCAGTAGAAGGAGCAAACACAAGAGAAGCAAGAGTAGTCCTCAGTGTGTCGTGCCACTCACGGGGTGCCTGGCGAAGACCGTAGACTGGCCGCCGGAGGCTCCACTGGGTACCAGCAGGAAACGACCCAGTGAAGCCAGGTGGGCGGCGCAGCCAGATCTCCTCGTGCAGGCTGCCCTGTAGGAAAGCAGTGCTGAAGTCAAGAGAGTGGAGCTCGTAGTCACGCTGAGCGGCGACGTGCAGCAGAACCCGAAGAGTGGTCATCTTCGGGGTCGCGGAGAAGGTCTGGAAGAAGTCAACTCCCTCTCGCTGACTGAAGCCTCGTGCAACGTAACGCGCCTTGAAGACAGGCGGAAAACCCGGCGGCCGCTTCACCCTGAAAATCCACATGCCACTGACGATGTTCGCCCCAGGTGGGGGAACCTCGTCGACGTAGGTGCCTGTGGACTTCCAGGAGGCCATCTCTGCGTCCATGGCTGTCTGCCACTGAGAGGAGTAGGGACCCTCCATCGCCTCTGCGTAAGAGCGTGGGGTCGGGATGTCTGGTGCATACGGGTCTCCCTTAGGGGCAATCAGCATGGACACGAGATGAGGCAAAGCAGCGGCAAAGCACTGAAACTCCTCCTGCCTGTCCTCAAGGACGTCCGTGCCAAGAGCACACTCACCCTCGACGGACGGAGGACAGACAGACTCAGACTCAGCAACAAGGCTAGCAGCGTAGTCTAGACGACAGGCGGCAGCAAAGTCAACTAACCCAGCGACTAGAGCAGACGCAGCAGAGGACTCAAAGGTAGGGTCAGTGACAACAGTGGTGAGGAGATGCGTGACAGTAGGACTGGCAGCACGAAGGGAGTCAGACTCCGGGTCAGCAAGAGCAGGAAGAGAGGACGCTGGAGGAGACAGCAGAGGGACACGCTGTGGAGCAGTGGAAGGACGCAGAGTCATGTAGTGAGTGCCAGGGACAGGAGGAGGACGCTCGCGCGGAACACGACGACGAGTACGGACAGGCGACTCTGAACGAGACTCAGGCGACGCAGGACGAGACTCAGGCAACGCAGGACGAGACTCAGGCGCACGACGCTCCGTAAGACCTCTAGTCGGCCCAGCGTAAGGAGAAGGACCAGGTAGCGGAGAGGCAGGCTGTAACTGTGACTGCGATTGGACCGGTGGTGGACTCAGTAGGGGAGGAGTAGGACCAGTAGAGGGCGGGAGGTCAAGAACCTGGTGGAGGAGCGGAACGTAGTACGGCCGCGGCCGTGCAGGATCTCCGGAACCAGCAGAGACAACACCAGCACCCTCAGCCCCAGGGTCGCCAGCTACAACTCCCGCAGTACCACCCGCAGCACCCAGCAGCTCCAGTAACTCCAGCTCCAACTCCCGCAGCAGCTCCAGTCCCAGCAGCTCCAGTACCTCCAGCATGAGCACCTCCAGAACCAGCGGTTCCAGCAGCTCCAGCACCAGCAGTACCTCCAGCAGCTCCAGCACCAGCAGCACCAGCTCCAGGGTCCGCAACACCAGCAGCGGCTCCAGCTCCGGGGTCCTCAGCACCAGCAGCAGCTCCAACTCCAGGGTCCTCAGCACCAGCAGTAGCTCCAACGCCAGGGTCGTCAGCACCAGTAGTAGCTCCAACTCCAGGGTCGTCAGCACCAGCAGCAGCTCCAACTCCTGGGTCCTCAGCACCAGCAGCGCCACTCCGAAGACTGCAGCGCCGAGCGTACCACTCTCGGAGCCGCTGGGGAGAGGGGAGCTCCCGCCTAGGCGGGGAACCACGAGCACCAGCTCCAGCAGCACCCCTAGTCCCAGAAGCACCTCTCCTGAGGCTGCAGTACCGCGAGTACCACTCACGCAGCTGCTGTGAAGAGGGAGGGTCTCCAGGCGCCGTGCTCTCAGTCGCAGCACCCCCAGGCTCAGTACCCCCAGACGTAGCACTCTCAGGTCCAGCACCCCCAGGCTCAGCACCCCCAGGCTCAGCACCCCCAGACTCCTCACCCCCAGGCTCCGCACCCCCAGGCTCCGCACCCCCAGGCTCCGCACCCCCAGGCTCCGCACCCCCAGGCTCCGCACCCTCAGGCTCAGCACCCTCAGGCTCAGCACCCCAAGCAGGACGAGAGTCGACAGCTACCTCGACAGGCTCAACCGGGTCTACCTGGGACACACCTGAGGGAGCGGCACCCTGAGGGGGGAGGGGGTCTACCACAGCAGCACCTGGAGCGAGGAAGAGAGGCGGGGGGGGGAGCGGGGCAGTGCGGTAGGGGAAGAGGCGGTAGTAGGGGACGGACTCGTCGAAAGTGACGTCCTGAGAGGGCAGGACACGGCGCGAGGTGGCGTGGTAAAACTGCCAACCAGACGCGTCCGGGACAAAGCCAAGGAAGACACAAGGAATAGCGCGGGAGGAGAGCTTGTCCGCGGACGTATCGCGGACAAAAGCTCGAGATCCCCAGACCCGAAAACGCGACGCATCGCCAACCTCTCCCGTCCAACGCAGTGTCGGCGAAGTCTCCGGAATGGAGACACGGGGCCAGAGGTTGAGCTGATGCGCAGCGTATCGGACCGCAAACGGCCACAGAAAGTGGGGGGCAGCCGCATGGATCAAGGAGGTGCGAGCGACCTCCATGACCAGGCCAATGCGGCGCTCAGCAACCCCATTCTGCTGTGGAGAGGCCGGAAGCGTGAACGACTGCTCAATGCCCTGCCCCTGACAGTAGGCCCTCAAGAGGTCGGAGGAAAACTCCCCACCTTTGTCAGAGTGCAGACGCAGGACAGGAAAGTCCGAGTGGAACCTCTCGCTGAGCTGGAGACGGGCAGCGCGGATCCAAGGGATCAAGACATCAGGGACTTCACCCTTGGTGCGCAAGGGGAAGACCGTGGTGTAGCGCGAGTAGTCGTCAACAACTATCAAGAAGTACCTCTCGTGACCCTGTCCACGGACGCGGGCTGGGCCCCACACGTCCATGTGGAGCGTCTGCAGGGGAGCAGTCGTCGGGGGAAAGGAGGAGGAGTGAGGAGCAGCGCGCTGCCGCCCCTCGACACAGGGAAGACAGGGAGGAGCAGGCGAGGGTGGGAGGGGAGGTAGAACCCTGGGAAGACCAGAGACAAGGTACCGGGAGTGCATGCCACGAAGGCGCTGCACTGACGGGTGACCAAGGCGGTGGTGCCAGAGGACGGTCTTGTGCGCCAGGGAGCGACACGAGCAGGGGGCCGACAGCTGACCTGACGCAGACGCAGACGCAGCTACCTGAGGGGACGCAGTGGTCAGTGTGTACAGGTCCGACCCCAGCTGCCGAGTGAAGGTAGCCAGGTGGCGACCCGTCCGAGCGCACGTGCAGTGTGTCACGCGCTCGTAGGCAGGGGTGAACTGGTGGACACCCCCGTCCTGGAGCGCACTACCCGCCACCAAGTTCGTAGAGAACAAGGGGAGGTAGAGACCTGACAGTGTGCCCGACGGGACCGTAGGACAAGGGAGGACAGTGGAGGAGGTCGCAATGACCGGACCCCCAGAGGGGTCAGCGAGGGAGACAGCGACCGGCCGAGCAAGCTGCTCAAGGGCAGTGCGGTCACGAAAGAAACAGCGGGAAGCACCTGAGTCCAGTGTGAAGGTGTGCAGTGCCTCAGTAGACGCAGTACCAGAGGGCGCAGACTCACGAGTACCTAGAGCAGCAGCCTCACCAGCACCTGGGGCAACAGACACACTAGCACCTAGAGCGGCAGCCTCACCAGCACCTGAGGCAACAGACACACGAGCACCTAGTGCGGTAGCCTCACCAGTACCTAGAGCAGCAGACTGGATACCGGGGTCAGGCGGCACACACAGGTGACAGGCACTCTCAGCACTAGTAGACAATGCATACATGGCAGTGAGGATAGCATCATAGTCAAGAGCAAAGATATCTACCCTCTGTCTAAGCAGCTCCAGCCAGGAGGGGAGCTCAGCGGCGTCGCCAAACTCTGTACGCCAAGTGTCGCTCAGTCCGGGCACCCGTGCTAATAACGTACGGGCAGCGAGCAGTACTCAGCGACCCTCTACTCTGAGCGTACCACTCACGAAGCTGCTGGGGCGAAAGAGGCTCGTGCGGACGACGCTGCTGCTGCACCGGGCCACTACAAGAAGCTCCCGAACTACCCACTCCAGGACGACTCCCACTACTGCCATCCCGACAACCCCAACTGGCGTACCACTCACGAAGCTGCTGGGGCGTGAGGGACACACGCGGACGGCCGTGGAGCTGCATCTGGCCACGCCAGGAGCAGCAGTAGCAGCAGTAGTAGTAAAAGCAGGAGCAGCAGTAGCAGCAGGAGCAGTACGGGCAGGGCAGTGCTCACCAGTGGTGGGAAGGGCAGGCGCAAGACGGCGGCGACAGCGGGGCCGCTACAGCTGTAGGGCGGGGCCGGGCCGTGGCAGGGAGCTCCGCGGCAGCTGCTGCAGGGCGGGGCCGGGCCGCGACGGCAGCTGCTCCAGGGGCCAGGGGCGGCTCCCGCAGTGGCGGCTGCTCCAGGTGGCCAGGGGCGGCTGCTGCAGGGACGGCTGCTCCAGGGTCCAGTGGCGGCTGTAGGTGCGGCTGCTCCAGGGGCCAGGGGCGGCTGCTGCAGTGGCGGCTGCTCCAGGGGCCAGGGGCGGCCGTCTCAAGGGCGGGCGTGGGGTAGGGCAGGGCGCCGCGGCGAGCAGAGGCGACTGCAGTAGTGAACAGTAGTAGCAGCGCGGCTCGGCTGGGGCGACGCGACGGGCTGGGGCAGCCCGCAAGGGCGACGCGACGGGCTAGGGCAGCCCGCAAGGGCGACGCGACGGGCTAAGGCAGCCCGCAGGGGCGACGCGACGGGCTAAGGCAGCCCGCAGGGGCGACGCGACGGGCTAGGGCAGCCCGCAAGGGCGACGCGACGGGCTGGGACAGCCCGCATGGGCGACGCGACGGGCTAGAGCAGCCCGCAAGGGCGACGCGACGGGCTAAGGCAGCCCGCAGGGGCGACGCGACGGGCTAAGGCAGCCCGCAAGGGCGTCGCGACGGGCTGGGGCAGCCCGCAAGGGCGACGCGACGGGCTAGGGCAGCCCGCAAAGGCGACGCGACGGGCTAGGGCAGCCCGCAAGGGCGACGCGACGGGCTAGGGCAGCCCGCAAGGGCGACGCGACGGGCTAGGGCAGCCCGCAGGGGCGACGGGACAGGCTAGGGCAGCCCGCAAGGGCGACGCGACGGGCTGGGGCAGCTGCGCGTGCGGCTGTGCGGGCGGCTGCGCGTGCGGCTGCGCGTGCGGCTGACGGGCGGCGCGCGCGGCTGTCCTAGGGTGCAAGACGGCACTAGTAGGGGCACTCGACGGCGCTAGAAGGGGCGCTCGACGGCGCAAGAAGGGGCGCTCGACGACGCTAGGAGGGGCGCTCGACGGCGCAAGAAGGGGCGCTCGACGGCGCTAGTAGGGGCGCTCGACGGCGCTAGAAGGGGCGCTCGACGGCGCGGCGGAACGGTGGGCCCAAACCAACGTCGGTCCTAGGTCCTGACCTAGGCGTCGGATACCATGTTAGAATCTAGAAGTGAACGAGGATGATGAAACTAGGCAGCAGGGTGATACAAGTAGGCAACCCTAACAATGTTGTACCCCCTAAGGCTAAACCCACTATAGCCTACACAATATAAACATATATAATGTTTGACACGACTTTATCACAGGACTTCCTTCGACCTCACGGGGACATGATTCTATCCTCGTAGTGATCGATAAGTTCTCCAAAATGGGTCACTTCATCCCGACCAACGCCACAGCTACAGCTGAAGCAACTGCTCGCCTCTTCTTTGACCGCATCATCACCATCCACGGCATCCCCGCTACACTCATCTCAGACAGAGACCCCAAATTCACGAGTAAGTTCTGGAAGGAGCTCATGGGATTATTGGGGACCAAACTTGCGATGTCCTCAGCATACCACCCACAGACTGACGGATAGACAGAGTGACTCAATCAGGTGGTTGAACAGTTACTGCGTACAGCTTGCAAGGACGACGTCAGCCACTGGGACACACAGTTACCGACCCTAGAGTTCGCTTACAACAACGCGTCACATGCGGCCACAGGGAAAACTCCTTTCTTCCTGTGTTACGGACGGGAACCGCTCACACCACAGCAGCCAACCAGACCGGCACATGTCCAAGCCGCACACGACTTCGTCACCACCATGCAGCAGCTATGGGAGAAGACTCAGCGATGACTCATCACGATGCAGACCTCCCAGAAGCAGTATGCCGATCGACAGCGACGAGATCACTCAGTAGCAGTCGGAGATCAGGTGCTTCTTGACACACGCAACTTGAACCTGTCTCACCTCCCATCCAAACTCCGGCCTCGCTTCTATGGTCCTTTTCTCGTTGAGGCACAGGTGACACCAGTTACATTCCGCTTGCGCTTACCAGATACGTGGAAGCTTCACAATGCTTTCCATGTCCAGCTACTGAAACCCTACAAGGACCCCAACCAACAGTTCCAGGGACGGCAGCTACCGCCTCCACCACCTGTTCTCATACAGGATGAACCCGAGTACGAAGTGGAGCGCGTTCTCACTCATCGACACCGCGGCAGCAAGACCCTCGAGTTCCTGATCCGCTGGAAGGGATATGACCCCACTGAGGACAGTTGGGTTGCAGAAGCTGATATGGGCAATGCACGCCGTGCTCTCAAGGACTATCTTGTCAAGCAGGGTGTATCTCACGCCACCCAGCTTTAAGGGGGGGACGTGTGAGAGTACGACGGCTTATGCCAGCTATGCTTGCTTGCCTTTACTTTATTATGCTATTTCTAGCTTAGGTTTATTTTATGCATGTATGAATTGCTTGATTTCCTAGGCTAGGTGCTTTCCTATATTTTATTATAGTTATAGCACCGAGCTAGGTTGCGTGCACCGAATTCTGGCTTTTCGGTTGTCACCGAATTGCCTTCTACCGAATTCGGGAAGGCTCTGTTCGGGACGCTTTGCGACCCTCGGAACCTTCGCGTAACACCTGGTTACTAGGCCTTGTGTCGAGCCTATATATAGCCTCGTGTTGTGCCCAGGTGTTCATTCAATTCAAACTCTCTTTTCTGAGCTCGATCCTAGATCCTCACAGTAGCCATTCAGGCTTTAATAATGTTAATCAACAACACTGTTCTATCCTCCGTTTCTGGTCCAACTTCTTATCTGATCGAACTTCAAGGCATGATCCCAAGGCGATGACCTCGGGAGTTCATCACTTCCTTCAAGAAAGCAAGTCGGTGAAGATAGGGGGAGAGAGTGAAGGCAGGGAGCTAGAGTTCATCACTTCCTTCAAGCACCAATGACCTGTTATAAGGAGGTGGTGCTCAGTCCTCGAGCAGCATCAGCTTCATTCGACTATCACTCGGCTTTTCTTTGGCTGCTTTTTGAGTATCATCATCGCACCATGCCTCCGAAACGGACGACGAAGGCCACTGCGGTTGTCACACTCCCTGACGACCTTCTGACAGACCCGATCATCATGCCGATTCTTGCAGTGGATGGGGCTGAGAATCAAGGATCGATCGACACGGTTAATGTGCCGGCAGCCATGGACAATGCTGCTGGGAACGCTAAGGGTTCGGCCACTACTGCTGCTGCTGTCGCTGGATGTTCTGGTATGTCAGTGGAAGAGAAGTGTCAGGACAATCAGGCTCCTTCCGTGGCGACTGTCGATTTCCTGGAGGATGATGAGGATGAAGAGCTGGAAATCGACATTGCCAAGGAAGATGCTTTCCGTCTTCGTTATACAGCAATCTTACTCATTCCGATGGTGCTTTCTCAGGAGGTTAAGGCCATTATTCCTGCTGTCCGTCTCCTGATGACGAAGGTCTGGAGCTCGTCCTTGACTGAGAACGCTGGGGTCACGGCTAACATACAAGAAATGTCACCTGGCTTTGTGGCGAAGACGCGTTTCTGCCGGCTTCAGATCTCCTTTCTGGATGAGCGTGATGCTCATCACATCAAGTTTCACGTTTTTTAGTACCAGAAGGCGAATGCTCCAGCGATCAAGTGCATCTGGCAGCATACGGAGGATGCTACATACCTTAAGGAAAAAGCGGCTCACCCTCTTGCTGTCGGAGTGATTTTCCGCCGAGTTCCTGCTACATTGTCCCGGATGTGTTGAAGGACCTGCTCGTTTGCTTCAAGCTGAAGATGCGCAAGCAGTCGGCTTTTAAGGAAGGGTTTGGTTTCCACCGCGTAGCTCACCCACTTACCGGAGCTGACACCGACGTGATCAAAGGCTTGGTCGTTCAGCACCCTAGTGATCGTTACCGCTGGCGCCATGTGGTTGACAACCCGATGGGATCCAGAGAAAAGCTTCTGGTCCACTACCCTGCACTGTCTTGCCTGCTCTGCGGTGGACAGCATTATGACATATATCATGATCTGTTCATCATAGAGCGGCAGAACAATATAGGGAAGTGGAACCTTACCTTGGGAAAGTCTCATAGTATCAATGGTAACTGCATCGGTCATTTTCATAACTTTACAGCTTTACCTCCTTCATCCCTCACTGACGATCTCTGTTGCGCTCGCAGCTGCCTCTCTGCTCTCGTCACTCCCATACTGAAAGACCCATCCATCGCTCTTGTCTCGACCGGCAGCAACCGCGAAGAGTGGATCTGCACACAAGTGTGTTGCGGGAAAGCGAAATGGAAAACTTTCTTGGCCGCTGCGGATCACATCATTACTGCGACTCACCTGCTGAACCAGGAGAAGCTGGGTACGGCTACAAAGGCCTCAATGGACAAGACCAACCTTGCCGGACTGAAGAAATATTACAGCTTCTGAGGCTGCAGAATGAGAACCGCGTGCTGTTAGGGATCGTTGGGTGGAGTGCAGTAGTCAGTGTAGTCACCATCTTCAGCCTGTGGATGAACAAGGGCTGCCAACCAGTTATCAAATGAGTAACACAAATTTCTTCTCCTTAGCAGGCCTTGACGTCAACGGCCTAGGTGACAGAACAAAGCAAGACAGAGTTTCAACCTGGACCAGAACAGCAGCAGATATCATTATTCTCACAGACACAAGACTTCCCGATGACCATTCTTATTGGAAATCCCCATCCTTCACTACAGTCCTTACAACCCCACCTACTGACAAAGCCGGAGGCGTCGCCGTTCTTACCAGAGACCCTACAGTCCTCTTCACAAATACAAATACTCACCCGTCAGGTAGACTGATTGTAGCCACTGTCAGCCGGTTCGGTTTCACCCTCACCCTTATTGCCGCTTATTTTCCCGCAGAAGCAACCGATAGATGCTCCTTCTTGATGATCGTAGTCGGTCCGGCTTTTGACCAGATCCCCATTACTGACCATGTAGTTCTCCTGGGCGACCTGAACTCGGTAGAGGCCCCAATATTAGACCGGACATCCCAATCAGGTACTTCTTTAGAAAATGATAGGCTTATTTCACGCTGCAGCCGCTTTCAGCTCTCAGACGCATTCCGCACGCTCCACCCTAAGCTCAAAGAATATACCTTTTACGCAGCCTCTAAGCAATCCAGCTCCCGCATTGACCGCGCACTCGTTTCTTGCTCGCTTCTGCCGCACCTTGACATAGCTGCACACATACGACCTGAGGAATATATTTCAGATCATGGTTTCAGGATTAAAATCGCCTTAAAGATCAAAGCCTCTTCTCACCTGGGCCTCGGCATCTGGAGGTTGCATGCAGCGGCGATAGGCAGGCCCGGAATTCGGAATGCGGTTGAAGCTGCCCTGACAAAGGCGGCTGAGGAAGGGGAAGGGAACTTTGAGCTACTCTTGGGGAGACTCAACGCGGGGTTGCGTTCATACATGAAGGAGGAGAACAAGAGAGTGAAAAAAACAACAGCTCATCTGGCAGAAGTGGTGGCGGAGCTTCATCAGGAGCAGATGAGAAACCCGGGTTGCCAGAAGACGCGCGATCTGCTACACATCAGAGACGCGCAGCTGAAAGAGTATCATGCGTCAAGAAAGGACAGGCTTCATGTGATGACGGGGACAAACGTGGAACTGGCTGGGGAGGTCCCTTCCCCCTTCCTATCAGCGAGGGTCAAGGTCAGGAAGCAGAAAACTCAGATAGCGGAGCTGGTGGTTGGCGGCTCCAAGATTTCTGACTCACCCGGGATTCTGAAGGCCGCGACGCAGTAATTTACCGACTTGTTTGGTACTGACGGTCGGACGTCGGCAGAGAGGTGGAAACCACTTGCTGAAAGGAAGTTGGATGCAGATGCCACGGCTGGGCTAGCAGCAGACTGGACGGAGGCAGAGGTGAAGCAGGCTTTCAAAGCGCTGGCGGACGGCAAATCCCCTGGGAAAGATGGGCTCCCAAAAGAACTCTTTGAAAGACACTGGGACGTCCTTGGCAAAGAATTTCTCCGCATGGCGCAATCCTTCGCTGACTCAGCGTCCATCCCTGCAAGCATCAAGGAAGCGGTTACAATTCTGCTCCATAAAAAAAGGCAGAAGGTGTCAGATTTATATGACATAGCTACTGTAGGCTAGAGTGGGGTAGCACATATGGGGTACAGTTTTCTAGGGTTTGCTTCTTGTACCCAACTTTCACTTAGTCATTCTCATTCCTGTTTTTCTTGATTCACATGGTATAGAGCGGGTTCCTACATGGGACCGTTCCTTCCTAAGGGCCCACCATAAGAATTTTTTTTTTGCTGCCCGCGCACATTGCGCCCTGCCCTAAAAAAAAAGTTTTTTTTTTTTTTTTTTTTTTTTAGCGGCCCCTACGCTGCCTCTACGCGGCCCCTACGCCGCCTCCCACGCGCCCCCTATGCGGCCCCTGGCGGCGCCCTGACGAGGCCCCTGCCGGCGCCCTATCGCGGCCCCTGACGCGCCCCCCTGGTGGCGCCCTGACGCGGCCCCTGGCGGCGCCTGACGCGGCCCTGACGCGGCCTGACGCGGCCCCTGGCGGCGCCCTGACGCAGCCCCTGCCGCGGCCCTGACGCGGCCCTGCCGCGGCCCCTGACGCGGCCCTGACGCGGCCTGCCGCGGCCCCTGCCGCGGCCCTGAAGCGGCCCCTGACGCGGCCCTGACGCGGCCCTGACGCGGCCCTGACGCGGCCCTGCCGCGGCCCCTGGCGGCGCCCTGACGCGGCCCCTGACGCGGCGCCCTGACGCGGCCCCTGCCGCGGCCCTGACGCGGCCCTGCCGCGGCCCCTGACGCGGTCCTGACGCGGCCTGCTGCGGCCCCTGCCGCGGCCCTGAAGCGGCCCCTGACGCGGCCCTGAAGCGGCTCTGCCGCGGCCCTGACGCGGCCCTGACGCGGCCCCTGACGCGGCCCCTGCCGCGGCCCCTTACGCGGCCCTGACGCGGTCCTGCCGCGGCCCCTGGCGGCGCCCTGACGCGGCCCCTGACGCGGCGCCCTGACGCGACCCTGCCGCGGCCCCTGACGCGGCCCCTGCCGCGGCCCCTGACGCGGCCCCTGACGCGGCCCCTGTCGCGGCCCCTGACGCGGCCCCGCCTCCTCTCAGCGGCTCCACCGCCTCCTCTCAGCGGCCCCGCCGCCTCCTCCCAGCGGCCCCGGACGCCGCCCTCTCAGCGGCCCCGCCGAGCCGCCCAGCAGCCGAGCCGCCGAGCCGCCCAGCAGCCGAGCCGCCCAGCAGCAGAGCCGCCGAGCCGCCCAGCAGCCGAGTCGCTGAGCCGCCCAGCAGCCGAGCCGCCGAGCCGCCCAGCAGCCGAGCCGCCCAGCAGCCGAGTCGCCGAGCCGCCCTGCAGCCGAGCCGCCCGAGCCGCCCTGTCCGGTAAGAGCAGCGCCTCTCTCACAGCACTGCCCTCACCCCACTGTTTGCACTGCTAGTCTACTACTGTCATGGCTACCCCTAGTGTCCTCGCTTTTGACGCTGAGGGTCGGGCCATTGACTTTGACGTCTGGATAGATGACCTGCAGCTTTTCTTACAGTGCGATAGGGCAGACGGCCTCTCCCTCTTTGACCTCACTTCTGGTGCCTCTCCTGCTCCCGCCACTGATGCTGACGCAACTGTTCGCTCCCAGTGGGCCACGCGCGATGCTGCTGCACGTCTTGCTGTGCGTCGCCACCTGCCTACCTCTGAGCGTGCGCACTTTAGCCAGTACAAGAGTGCTCAGACCTTGTACGACGCTGTAGTTGCACGCTACTCCTCCCCTGCCACTGCTGCACTGAGCCGCCTCATGCTACCGTACCTCTTCCCTGACCTTGCTGCCTTTCCCACAGTCGCTGACCTCATCACGCACCTCCGCACTAGTGACACTCGCTACCGCGCTGCGCTTCCTGCTGAGTTCTGCGCCAAGAACCCCCCCCCCATGTACATCACCCTCTACTACATCGTCACCCGTCTCCCTGACTCCCTTCGCGTAGTCAGGGACCACTTCCTCTCGGTTTGTCCCACCACTCTCACCGTTGACCTCCTCGAGAAGGCCCTCCTAGCAGCAGAAAAGAGCATAGTCGCTGTAGGAGCCTCTCGTGGTGACCCTCGCACCCCCATCTTTGAGGGGTGTTCCCCCTCCCCTCTTTTGCCCTCTGTTGCCTCTGCTGCTGCGGCCGACCTCGCTGGTTTGGAGTCGGTTGGGGCAGCGTCTACCCCTAGCGGGAGACGCCGCCCTGGCAGGGGCAAGGGGGGCAGGGGCGCTGGAGGAGCTAGCGGGGGCAGTGGAGGCGGCGGTGGAGGTGGTGGAGGAGGTGGTGGTGGCGGTGGGAGTGGTGGCGGGGGTGGAGGTGTAGGTGGCGGCAGTGGAGGCGCAGGAGGCAGCGGCGGTGGCGGAGGGAGCGGAGGTGGCGGCGGTGGAGGAGGAGGCGGCGGAGGAGGTGGAGCTGGTCGGGGTGGCGCTGCGCAGAGGGTCAGCTCCGGTGGTGGTCAGCGCAGCAGCAGCAGCAGCAGCAGCAGCAGCAGCAGCAGCAGCAGCAGCAGCGCACTCGTGACGTCCCCTCCCCTCAGCAGCTCCGTGAGTGGTACACTGCACGCCAGAGGGGTGGGGGTGCTGGTCCGTGCACCTACGTCCTGCGCACCGGCGACCGCGCGGGTGAGCAGTGCGGGGGTGCGCACTCCACCCAGCGCTGCTTTGGCCGCCTCACGGACGCTTGGCGTCACCAGTTTCCTGAGGCCACTGAGATCCCCCGCTGGGGTGAGCTGTCTAGGGCGGGTGTAGCTGTCTTTGACCTTGACTTTGATGCTATTCTTGCTGCCGTGTATACTGTGACTATTAGTGATGAGGGTGACTGTTACCGGTGTTTTCCGCCCGACCCGGGCATTGAGACTGCTGCTCTAGGTACTGGTGAGGCTGCTGCTCTAGGTGCTAGCGAGGCTGCTGCTCTAGGTGCATCTACTCCCTCAGGTGCTGGTGAGTCTGCTCTCTCAGGTTCTGCGTCGGCTTCGGCCTCCCACACCTTCACACTTGACTCGGGGGCTTCTCGCTCCTTCTTTCGAGACCGCACCACACTCACGCCGCTTGGCCGGCCAGTTGCGGTCTCCCTGGCAGACCCCTCTGGGGGTCCTGTCCTTGCTCACTTCTCCACTGTCCTCCCGTGTCCGGCGGCCCCCTCTGGCACCCTGTCTGGTCTCTACCTCCCCTCGTTCTCTACGAACTTGGTGAGTGGTGCTGACCTACAGGATGCGGGGGTTCACCAGTTCACTCCTGCGAGTCAGCGGGTGACCCACTGCACGGACGCTCGGACAGGCCGCCACCTGGCCACGTTTACACGTCGGCCAGGGTCGAGCCTGTACACACTGACCACTGCGTCTCCTCCAGTCCTGCGTCTGGTCAGGTAGCTGCGTCGGGTCAGGTGTTTGCTGCAGCGTCCAGGTCTGGTCCTGAGTCTGCCCCCTGCTCGTGTCGCCTCCTGTCTCACGAGACTCTCCTCTGGCACCACCGCCTTGGCCACCCCTCCCTGCTTCGTCTCCGGAGCATGGCCTCCCGTGTCCTTGTCTCTGGTCTTCCCCGGTCCCTCCCTCCCCTTCCTCCGGGGCCAGGCCCTACCTGCGTCCCCTGTGTCGAGGGACGGCAGCGGGCTACCCCTCACTCCTCCCAGTTTCCTCCGACAGAGGCCCCGCTGCAGACGCTTCACATGGACGTGTGGGGCCCGGCCCGCGTCCGTGGACAGGGTCACGAGCGCTACTTCCTGCTGGTGGTTGACGACTACTCGCGTTACACCACAGTCTTCCCCTTGCGCAGCAAGGGTGATGTCACTGAGGTGTTGATCGACTGGATCCGCGCAGCTCGTCTCCAGCTCAGGCGGAGCTTTGGCTCGGACTTTCCTGTTCTGCGTCTGCACTCTGACAGAGGCGGAGAGTTCTCCTCTGGCCTTCTGCGAGCCTACTGTCGTGCACGAGGCATCCGCCAGACCTTCACGCTTCCGGACTCTCCACAGCAAAATGGGATTGCTGAGCGCCGCATTGGCATGGTCATGGACGTCGCCCGTACGTCCATGATGCATGCGGCTGCCCCCCATTTTCTGTGGCCGTTTGCGGTTCGGTACGCGGCGCATCAGATCAACCTTCAGCCCAGGGTCTCCATGCCGGAGACCTCCCCAGCTTTGCTGTGGACGGGGAAGGTTGGCGATGCGTCTGCGTTCCGTGTCTGGGGATCTCGGGCGTTTGTCCGCGACTTGTCTGCGGACAAGCTGTCCCCTCGTGCTGCTCCTTGCGTCTTCCTGGGTTTCCCCCCTGACGCCCCAGGGTGGCAGTTCTACCACCCCACCTCTCGCCGTGTTCTGTCCTCCCAGGACGTCACGTTCGACGAGTCGGTCCCCTACTACCGCCTCTTCCCCTACCGCACTCCGTCCCTCCCCCCGCCACCGCTCTTCCTTGTACCAGGTCCCCCCCCGGTAGACCCCCTCCCCCCTCAGGGTCCTGCCCCTTCAGGTGTGTCCCAGGTAGACGCTGTTGAGCCTGTCGAGGTCGCTGGTGACTCTGGTGCTGCTGAGGGTGCTGAGCCTGGGGGTGCTGACTCTAGGGGTGCTGAGCGTGTGGGTGCTACGCCTGGGGGTGCTGAGCCTGGGGGTGCTGAGCCTGGGGGTGCTGAGTCTGGGGGTACTACGACTGGGGGTGCTGAGCCTGGGGGTACTACGCCTGGAGGTGCTGAGCCTGGGGGTGCTGCATCTGGGGGTGCTGAGCCTGGGGGTACTACGCCTGGAGGTGCTGAGCCTGGGGGTGCTACGCCTGGTGGTGCTGTGCCTGGCGGTTCACCGGGTGCTCCCTCTCGCCGAGAGCCACTCTCTCCCCAGGAGCTGCGTGAGTGGTTTGCCCGGCGCTGGAGGCGAGCTGCTGGAGCTGCTGGAGCTGGAGGTGCTGCGGGTACTGGAGGTTCTGTTGCTTCTGAGGGAGCTGGTGCCACGGGTCCCGGAGGTGCTCGTACTGGGAGTTCTGGAGCTGCTGGACCTGCGGGTACTTCTGGAGCTGGAGTTGCTGCGGGTGTTGGCGCGGAGGCTACTGCTGTCGGTCCTGGAGGCAGTCCTGCTGGGGGTACTACTGGTGCTGCTGGGGGTTCTGGAGCTGGAGCTGCTACTGGTGCTGGTGCTGCCCCTGCGGGTGCTGGTGCTGTCCCTCCTGTGTCTGGAGTCGCCGCGCAGCCTCGGCCGTACTTCGTTCCGCTCCTTCAGCAGGTTCTTGGTCTCCCGCCTTCTACTGGTCCTCCTCCTCCCTTAGAGTGTCCACAGCATGTCCCGTCGCAGTTACAGTTACAGCCGGCCTCCCCACTGCCTGCTCCGTCTCCCTACACTGGTCCTACTGGAGGTCTTGCTGAGCGTCGTGAGCCTGCGTCTCGCCCTGCGTCGCCTGTCCGTGCTGCTCGCACTAGTGGTCGCGGTTCGCGTCAGCGTCCTCCTCCTGTCCCTGGCACGCACCGGATGTCTCTGCGTCCGTCCACTGCTCCTCTGCGTGCCCCTTTGCCTTCTCCTCTTGAGTCTTCTCTTCCTACTCTTGCCGACCCGGAGTCGGACTCTCTTCGCGCTGCCAGTCCTACTGTCACGCGTCTCCTTGCTACGGTTGTCACTGACCCTTCCTTTGAGTCCACTGCTGCGTCTGCTCTAGTTGCTGAGCTCGTCGACTTTGCTGCTCGCTGTCGCCTAGACTACGTCGCCAGTCTTGTTGCTGAGTCTGAGTCTGTCTGTCCTCCGTCCGTCGGGGGTGAGTGTGCCCTTGGCACGGACGTCCTTGAGGACAGGCAGGAGGAGTTCCAGTGCTTGGCCGCTGCTTCACCTCATCTCGTGTCCGTACTGCTTACCCCTGAGGGAGACCCGGATGCACTTGACATCCCGACTCCGCGCTCTTACGCGGAGGCGATAGAGGGTTCCTACTCCTCTCAGTGGCAGGCAGCAATGGACGCAGAGATGGCTTCCTGGAAGTCCACAGGCACCTACGTTGACGCTGTTCCCCCTCCTGGGGCGAACATCGTCAGTGGCATGTGGATTTTCAGGGTGAAGCGACCGCCGGGTTCTCCGCCTGTCTTCAAGGCGCGTTACGTGGCTCGTGGCTTCAGTCAGCGGCAGGGAGTTGACTACTTTCAGACCTTCTCTCCCACCCCGAAGATGACCACTCTTCGGGTACTGCTGCACGTAGCTGCTCACCGTGACTACGAGCTACACTCTCTTGACTTCAGCACTGCTTTCTTGCAGGGCAGCCTGCACGAGGAGATCTGGCTGCGTCGCCCACCTGGCTTCACTGGGTCTTTTCCTCCTGGCACCCAGTGGAGCCTACGGCGGCCAGTCTACGGTCTCCGCCAGGCACCGCGTGAGTGGCACGACACACTGAGGACTACACTTGCGGCTCTTGGGTTTGCTCCCTCTACTGCCGACCCGTCGCTGTTTCTGCGCACCGACACTTCTTTGCCGCCGTTCTACATCCTCGTGTACGTCGACGACTTGGTCTTTGCCACAGCTGACACTGCTGGACTAGCCCACGTGAAGTCCGAGCTGCAGAAGAGACACACGTGCACTGACCTGGGTGAACTGCGCAGCTACCTTGGCTTGCAGATCACTCGGGACAGAGCACGCCGCACCATTACCCTGACTCAGTCACACATGGTGCAGCAGGTCCTTCAGCGCTTCGGCTTCACGTACTCCTCGCCTCAGGCCACTCCTCTGCCTACTCGCCACTCGCTCTCAGCTCTGCCTTCGGATGAGTCCGTAGAGTCGAGTGGCCCGTACCCAGAGCTTGTTGGCTGCCTCATGTACCTGATGACCTGCACACGACCTGACCTTGCATACCCTCTTAGCATTCTTGCACGCTATGTTGCTCCTGGGAGACACAGACCGGAGCACATGGCTGCAGCGAAGAGGGTGTTGCGCTACTTGTGCAGTACGTCGGGCATGGGGCTTGTGCTTGGAGGGCAGAGTCCAGTGGTCCTTACTGGGCACGCAGACGCTTCTTGGGCTGACGACCAGGCTACGCAGCGGTCGTCGCAGGGTTACACCTTCAGCCTTGGTTCCGGCTCTGTTTCGTGGCGGGCTACTCGCTCGTCTTCTGTTCTCGGCTCCAGTTGTGAGGCTGAGATCTACGCAGGAGCCATGGCTGCACAGGAGCTTCGCTGGCTCACCTACCTGCTGACTGACCTCGGAGAGTTGCCTCGTTCTCCTCCAGTGCTGTACGTAGACAACAAGGCCATGCTGGCCTTGTGTCGGGAGCAGCGACTGGAGCACAGAACGAAGCACATTGCTCTCCGCTACTTTCTTGCTCGTGAGCTGCAGCAGCGTGGTCAGCTGCGTCTTGCGTACGTGGCCTCTGAGGCCAACACTGCTGATATCTTCACCAAGGCACTTGCGCCTTGTGACCATCAGCGCTTCTTTACTCAGCTGGGCCTTGTGCCTACCTTGCCTCACTTGCTCACCTCTTGATCTTGCTTGTACTGTTACATATATATATACCTGCTCTTGTTTGTCTAGCCTTTTTATATATATGTGTACTCCTGCTTGTGAACTGGCCTTTGTCAGAACATTATATAGCTTATGCTGTTGTGTAGGCTATAGTGGGGTATCCCATAGGGGGTACAACCCAATTAGGGTTTCCTATTTGTACTCACTTCATTTCATAGTTCACCCATTCTCGTTCCTCATTTCCACATGGAATCAGAGCAGGTCCCCTCCTAGGGACTGCTTCTAGGGCCCACCGAAGCGCGCCCCGAGGCGCGTTTTCCTTTTTTTTTTAGCGACCCTCCGTGTCGCCCCTTGCGGCCCCGCCGCCCTCCCTTCGCGGCCCCGCCGCCCTACTAACGCGGCCCCGCCGCCCTTCCTTCGCGGCCCCGCCGCCCTGCTCGCGCGGCCCAGCCGCCCTCTGCTTCGCGGCCCCGCTGCCCTGCTCACGCGGCCCCGCCGCCCTCTGCTACGCGGCCCCGCCGCCCTGCTACAGCGGCCCCGCCGCCCTCACGTCGCGGCCCGCCCGCCCTCTGCTTCGCGGCCCCGCCGCCCTGCTCACGCGGCCCCGCCGCCCTGCTCACGCGGCCCCGCCGCTCTCTGCTAAGCGGCCCCGCCGCCCCACTACAGCGGCCCCGCCGCCCTCACGTCGCGGCCCGCCCGCCACCCTACCTGCGGCCCGCCCGCCGCCCTACCTGCGGCCCGCCCGCCACCCTACCTGCGGCCCGCCCGCCGCCCTACCTGCGGCCCGCAAGCCGCCCTACCTGCGGCCCGCCCGCCGCCCTACTTGCGGCCCTACCGCCGCCTTCCCTGCGGCCCGCCCGCCGCCCTACTTGCGGCCCTACCGCCGCCCTACCTGCGGCCCGCCCGCCGCCCTACCTGCGGCCCTACCGCCGCCCTACCTGCGGGAGCCGCCTAGCAGCAGAACCGCCGGGAGCCAAGCCGCCTTGCCGCCGAGCCGCCCGGGAGCCGAGCCGCCCTGCAGCCGAGCCGCCCGGGAGCCGAGCCGCCCTGCCGCCGAGCCGCCCGGGAGCCGAGCCGCACTGCCGCCGAGCCGCCCAACAGCCGAGCCGCCCAGCAGCCGAGCCGCCCTGCCGCCGAGCCGCTGAGCAGCCGAGCCGCCCTACTGCCGAGCCGCCCGACCTGCCCTGTCCGGTGAGCACAGCCCCACTGTCACTGCGTGCCCTTCCCCTACTGCTTGCACTGCTCGTCTGTCGTCGTCATGGCTACCCCTAGTGTCCTCGCTTTTGACGCTGAGGGTCGAGCCATTGACTTTGAGGTCTGGGTCGACGACCTGCAGCTGTTCTTACAGTGCGATAGGGCGGACGGTCTTTCCCTCTTTGACCTCACCTCTGGCGCCTCTCCTGCCCCTGCTACTGATGCTGACCCCACTGTTCGCTCTCAGTGGGCCACCCGCGATGCTGCTGCGCGTCTTGCTGTGCGTCGCCACCTGCCTACCACTGAGCGCGCGCACTTTAGTCAGTACAAGAGTGCTCAGACCTTGTACGACGCTGTAGTTGCGCGCTACTCTTCCCCTGCCACTGCTGCCCTGAGCCGCCTCATGCTACCGTACCTCTTTCCTGACCTTACTGCCTTTCCCACTGTCGCTGACCTCATTACGCACCTCCGCACTAGTGACACTCGCTACCGCGCCGCCCTTCCTGCTGAGTTCTGCGCCAAGAACCCCCCCCCCATGTACATCACTCTCTATTACATAGTCACACGCCTCCCTGACTCCCTTCGCGTAGTCAGGGACCACTACCTCTCGGTCTGTCCCACCACTCTCACTGTCGACCTCCTCGAGAAGTCCCTCCTGGCGGCGGAGAAGAGCATCGTCGCTGTAGGAGCCTCTCGTGGTGACCCTCGCACCCCCATCTTTGAGGGGTGTTCTCCTTCCCCCCTGCTGCCCTCTGTTGCCTCTGCTGCTGCTGCCGACCTGCTTGGTCTTGAGTCGGTCTGCGCGGCGTCTGCCCCTAGCGGGAGACGCCGCCCTGGCAGGGGCAAGGGGGGCAAGGGCGCGGGTGGAGCTGGCGGGGGCGGTGGAGGAGGCGGTGGAGGCGGAGGAGGGAGTGGGGGTGGCGGTGGGAGTGGTGGCGGGGGCGGTGGTGGCGGTGGCAGCAGCGGAGGAGGAGGCGGTGGTGGCGGCAGCGGTGGGAGCGGAGGCAGCGGTGGTGGTGGAGGTGGAGGCAGCGGTGGCGGAGGGGGTGGAGCTGGTCGGGGTGGTGCCCCGCTGCGTAGCGGCCCTGGTGGTGGCCAGCGTCAGCAGCAGCAGCAGCAGCAGCGTTCGCGGGACATCCCCCCGCCCCAGCAGCTCCGTGAGTGGTACACGCAGCGTCAGCGGGGTGGGGGTTTTGGTCCGTGCACCTACGTCCTTCGTTCCGGTGACCGAGCGGGTGAGCAGTGTGGGGGTGCGCACCCCACTCAGCGCTGCTTTGGCCGCCTGACGGACGCTTGGCGTCAGCAGTTCCCCGAGGCCAGTGAGATTCCCCGTTGGGGAGAGCTGTCTAGGGCTGGCGTAGCTGTCTTTGATCTTGACTTTGATGCTATCCTTGCTGCCATGTATGCTGTGACTATTAGTGAGGAGGGTGATTGTTACCAGTGTTTCCCGCCCGACCCGGGCATTGGTACTGCTGCGCCAGGTACTTCTGCGGCTGCTGCTCTAGGTGCCAGTGCGTCTGCACTCTCAGGTACTGGTGAGGCTGCGCTCTCAGGTACTGCGTCGGCTTCGGCCTCCCTCACCTTCACACTTGACTCAGGGGCTTCTCGCTCCTTCTTTCGAGACCGCACCACACTCACGCCGCTTGGCCGGCCGGTTGCAGTCTCCCTGGCTGACCCCTCTGGGGGTCCTGTCCTCTCTCACTTCTCCACTGTCCTCCCGTGTCCGGCTGCCCCCTCGGGCACCTTGTCTGGTCTGTACCTCCCCTCGTTCTCGACGAACTTGGTGAGTGGTGCTGACCTGCAGGATGCGGGGGTTCACCAGTTTACTCCTGCGAGTCAGCGGGTGACCCACTGCTCGGATGCCCGCACAGGCCGACACCTGGCCACGTTCTCGCGTCGGCCAGGGTCGAGTCTCTACACACTGACCACTGCGTCTCCTCCTGTCCCTGCGTCTGGCCAGGTAGCTGCGTCGGGTCAGGTGTTTGCTGCTGCGTCCAGGTCTGGTCCTGAGTCTGCCCCCTGCTCGTGTCGCCGCCTGTCTCACGAGACTCTCCTGTGGCACCACCGTCTTGGCCACCCCTCCTTGCTTCGTCTTCGGGGCATGGCTTCCCGTGTCCTTGTCTCTGGTCTTCCCCGGTCTCTCCCTCCCCTTCCTTCGGGACCCGGACCTTCTTGTGTCCCCTGTGTCGAGGGGCGGCTCCGGGCTGCCCCTCACTCCTCCCAGTTTCCCCCGACAGAGGCTCCTCTGCAGACGCTTCACATGGACGTGTGGGGCCCCGCCCGCGTCCGTGGGCAGGGTCACGAGCGCTACTTCCTGCTGGTGGTTGACGACTACTCGCGTTACACCACAGTCTTCCCCTTGCGCAGCAAGGGTGATGTCACTGAGGTGTTGATCGACTGGATCCGCGCAGCTCGTCTCCAGCTCAGGAGGAGCTTCGGCTCGGACTTTCCTGTTCTGCGTCTGCACTCTGACCGAGGTGGAGAGTTCTCCTCTGGCCTTCTGCGAGCCTACTGTCGTGCACGAGGCATCCGCCAGACCTTTACGCTTCCGGACTCTCCACAGCAAAATGGGATTGCTGAGCGCCGCATTGGCATGGTCATGGACGTCGCTCGTACGTCCATGATGCATGCGGCTGCCCCCCATTTTCTGTGGCCGTTTGCGGTTCGGTACGCGGCGCATCAGATCAACCTTCACCCCAGGGTCTCCCGGCCGGAGACCTCTCCAGCTCTGCTGTGGACGGGGAAGGTCGGCGATGCGTCTGCGTTCCGTGTCTGGGGATCTCGGGCGTTTGTCCGTGACTTGTCTGCGGACAAGCTGTCCCCTCGTGCTGCTCCCTGTGTCTTCCTCGGCTTCCCCCCTGACGCTCCAGGGTGGCAGTTCTACCACCCCTCCTCTCGTCGTGTTCTGTCCTCCCAGGACGTCACGTTCGACGAGTCAGTCCCCTTCTACCGCCTCTTCCCCTACCGCACTCCTTCCCTCCCCCCGCCACCGCACTTCCTTGTGCCAGGTCCCCCCCCGGTAGACCCCCTTCCCCTTCAGGGTCCTGCCCCTTCAGGTGTGTCCCAGGTAGACGCAGTCGAGCCGGTCGAGGTTGCTGGTGACTCTGGTCCTGCTGCGGGTGCTGAGCCTGGGGGTGCTGAGTCTGGGGGTGCTGAGCCTGGGGGTACTGCGACTGGGGGTGCTGAGCCTGGGGGTGCGGAGTCTGGGGGTACTGAGCCGTGGGGTGCTGCTACTGGGGGTGCTGAGCCAGGGGGTGCTGCGTCTGGAGGTGCTGAGCCTGGAGCTGCGGAGCCTGCGGCCACTGGACCTCCCCTTGTGGCGTCTGGCGGTGCGGGACCTGGCGGTTCTCCGGGTGCTTCGCCTCGGCGGGAGCCCCTCTCTCCACAGGAGCTGCGTGAGTGGTTTGCCCGGCGCTGGAGGCGTGCTGCTGGAGCTGGAGGTTCTTCGGCTACTGAGGGTGCTGGTGCCGCGGGTCCCGGAGGTGCTGGAGCTGGAGCTGCTGAGGGTGTTGGCGCTGAGGCTACTGCTGTCGGTCCTGGAGGCGGTCCTGCTGGGGGTGCTACTGGTGCTGCTGGAGGTCCTGGAGCTGGAGGTGCTGCTGGCGCTGGTGCTCCCGCTTGGGGTACTGGTGCTGTCCCTGCTGTGTCTGGAGTCGCCTCGCGGCCTAGACCGTACTTCGTTCCGCTCCTTCAGCAGGTTCTTGGTCTCCCGCCTTCTACTGGTCCTCCTCCTCCCTTAGAGTGTCCACAGCCTGTCCTGTAACAGTTCCAGTTACAGCCGGCCTCCCCACTGCCCGCTCCTTCTCCCTACACTGGTCCTACTGGAGGTCTTGCTGAGCGTCGTGAGCCTGCGTCTCGTCCTGCGTCGCCTGTCCGTGCTGCTCGCACTAGTGGTCGTGGTTCGCGTCAGCGTCCTCCTCCTGTCCCTGGCACGCACCGGATGTCTCTGCGTCCGTCCACTGCTCCTCTGCGTGCCCCTTTGCCTTCTCCTCCTGAGTCCTCTCTGCCTGCTCTTCCTGACCCGGAGTCGGACTCTCTTCGTGCTGCCAGTCCTGCTGTCACACGTCTCCTTGCTACTGTCGTCACTGACCCCTCTTTTGAGTCCACTGCTGCGTCTGCACTTGTTGCTGAGCTCGTCGACTTTGCTGCTCGCTGTCGTCTAGACTACGCTGCCGGTCTTGTTGCTGAGTCTGCGTCTGTCTGTCCTCCGTCCGTCGGGGGTGAGTGTGCTCTTGGCACGGACGTCCTTGAGGACAGGCAGGAGGAGTTCCGGTGTCTGGCTGCTGCTTCACCTCATCTCGCGTCCGTACTACTTGCCCCTGAGGGAGACCCGGATGCACTAGACATCCCGACTCCGCGCTCTTACGCGGAGGCCGTAGAGGGTCCCTACTCCTCTCAGTGGCAGGCAGCTATGGATGCAGAGATGGCGTCCTGGAAGTCCACAGGCACCTACGTTGACGCGGTTCCCCCTCCTGGGGCGAACATCGTCAGTGGCATGTGGATCTTCAGGGTGAAGCGGCCGCCGGGCTCTCCACCTGTCTTCAAGGCGCGGTACGTCGCTCGTGGCTTCAGTCAGCGGCAGGGAGTTGACTACTTTCAGACCTTCTCTCCCACCCCGAAGATGACCACTCTTCGGGTGCTGCTGCACATAGCCGCTCAGCGCGACTACGAGCTCCACTCTCTTGACTTCAGTACTGCTTTCTTGCAGGGTAGCCTGCACGAGGAGATCTGGCTGCGCCGTCCACCTGGCTTCACTGGGACTTTTCCTCCTGGCACCCAGTGGAGCCTCCGACGGCCAGTCTACGGTCTCCGCCAGGCACCGCGTGAGTGGCACGACACACTGAGGACTACGCTTGCGGCTCTTGGGTTTGCTCCCTCTACTGCTGACCCGTCGTTGTTTCTGCGCACCGACACTTCTTTGCCGCCGTTCTACGTCCTCGTGTACGTCGACGACTTGGTCTTTGCCACAGCTGACACTGCTGGACTAGCCTACGTGAAGTCCGAGCTGCAGAAGAGACACACGTGCACAGACCTGGGTGAACTGCGCAGCTACCTTGGCTTGCAGATCACTCGGGACAGAGCACGCCGCACCATTACCTTGACTCAGTCACACATGGTGCAGCAGGTCCTTCAGCGCTTCGGCTTCACGTACTCCTCGCCTCAGGCCACTCCTCTGTCTACTCGCCACTCGCTCTCAGCTCTGCCTTCGGATGAGTCCGTAGAGTCGAGTGGCCCGTACCCAGAGCTTGTTGGCTGCCTCATGTACCTGATGACCTGCACACGACCTGACCTTGCATACCCTCTTAGCATTCTTGCACGCTATGTTGCTCCTGGGAGACACCGACCAGAGCACATGGCTGCAGCGAAGAGGGTGTTGCGCTACTTGTGCAGTACGTCGGGCATGGGGCTAGTGCTTGGAGGGCGGAGTCCAGTGGTCCTCACTGGGCACGCGGACGCTTCTTGGGCAGACGACCAGGCTACACAGCGGTCGTCGCAGGGTTACACCTTCAGTCTTGGTTCCGGCTCTGTCTCGTGGCGGGCTACTCGCTCGTCCTCTGTTCTCAGCTCCAGTTGTGAGGCTGAGATCTACGCCGGGGCCATGGCTGCACAGGAGCTTCGCTGGCTCACCTACCTGCTGACTGACCTTGGAGAGCCGCCTCGTTCTCCTCCAGTGCTGTACGTAGACAACAAGGCCATGCTGGCCTTGTGTCGAGAGCAGCGCTTGGAGCACAGAACGAAGCACATTGCTCTCCGTTACTTTCTTGCTCGTGAGCTGCAGCAGCGTGGTCAGTTGCGACTTGCTTACGTGGCCTCTGAGGCCAACACTGCTGATGTGTTCACCAAGGCACTTGCGCCTTGTGACCATCAGCGCTTCTGCACCCAGCTGGGTCTTGTACCTGTCTTGCCTCACTTGCTCTCTTCTTGACCTTGCTTGTACTGTTACATATATATACCTGCTCTTGCTTGTCTAGCTCTATATATATATATGTGTACTCCTGCATGTGAACTGGCCTTGTGGCCTTGTCGTTGTGCTCGGACTGTGTGGTGACTTTGTGATCCACCCTGAGCTTGCTCTGCTTTGCTTGACTGGTCTTGTGACCCCTTGTTCTCCCCCACTTTGCCTATGGGGGTGTGTCAGAACATTATATAGCTTATGCTGTTGTGTAGGCTATAGTGGGGTATCCCATAGGGGGTACAACCCAATTAGGGTTTCCTATTTGTACTCACTTCATTTCATAGTTCACCCATTCTCGTTCCTCATTTCCACAGCCTTGTGGCCTTGAACTTGTGCTCGGAATGTGTGGTGACTTTGTGATCCACCCTGAGCTTGTTTTTTGCTTTGCTTTGCTTGACTGGTCTTGTGACCCCTTGTTCTCCCCCACTTTGCCTATGGGGGTGTGTCAGATTTATATGACATAGCTACTGTAGGCTAGAGTGGGGTAGCACATATGGGGTACAGTTTTCTAGGGTTTGCTTCTTGTACCCAACTTTCACTTAGTCATTCTCATTCCTGTTTTTCTTGATTCACAGAAGGACAATCTGGATAACTACCGACCAATCACATTACTGAACTTTACGTACAAAGTGCTGGCGCGGGTGGTGGCGAATCGGATGAAACCGCATCTGCACAAGGTGATGTAAAACATTATATATGTTACTGCTGTGTAGGCTACAGTGGGTTAGCCATTAGGGGGTACATTTCTCTAGGGTTTCATACTTGTACTCCCAAATGTTTCTAGTTCATCACTTCTTGATTCTGACAGGTGATTTCGGCGGAGCAGTACGGTTTTATTCCCGGCAGGAGAATCTCAGATGCCATCGGCGTGGTCGCTGATGTTATCGAAGCGGCGAAGAAGGGAAATGAAGACTGGTATATGTTGCTGGTGGACTTTCGCAAGGCTTTTGACTCGGTGTCAAGAAGCTTCCTTTTCAGCGTCCTCAAGGAGATGGGCTTCCCGGAGAGATTTGTCGGTTGGGTGGAAGGTCTGCACAAGGACACCAGAACGAGACTGCTGATTAATGGCTGGTTAGGGGAAGCAGTGGAAGTGAAATCCGGGGTGAGGCAAGGCTGCCCACTCGCTCCCTACCTGTTCCTATGTGCGGTGGAGCCTCTGGCGCAGGAAGCAGTACGGCGGAAGCTTGGTCTTTGCAATAAGGCAAACCAACGGTTAGCGTATGTTGGTTATGCGGACGACACGACACTTTTTTTGGACGGGAAAAGACAAATCGCCAGAGCTGAGAAGCTGCTGATTTACTTTGCCAGGCTGTCGGGGCTGCAGACGAACAAGAGTAAGTCGGTGATCCTCCCGATTGGCCACAACATCGGGAGAAGGCCGGGTACGCTGGGAGGTTTCAAATGGGCTAAGGCGGACGAAGCGGAGAGAGTACTGGGCGTCTGGGTCACTCCCTCCGGAAGCAGTGAGCCGACCTGAAAGCGGGCTTTTGAAAAGATAATCGTGGAACTGATAAAATGGAAGGCGCTGTTCCTCACGATCGCAGCGAGGGTCGTGATTATCAACTGCTACATCACACCGAGGATAGCCTATCAAGCACAAGTGTACCCCCCAACAGAGGAGATTTGGAAGAAGCTCACGAAGCCGATTCACAACTCTCTAACGGGCAACAACGCAACGGCAGAGAAGGGTTTTGTGCTGTGGAACTGGGGGCTGCTTACCACGCCGAAGGCTGACGGAGGCCTTGGAGTTTTAGATCCGGAGATTCTTCTAGCCTGCCTCACTGCAAGGAGAATCGGCTGTTTGCTGCTGGAGGAGAATGGGAAAAAGAAGGAGATTATGCTCAAGGCGGCGGGGCTACCGCTCGGGGAGGACACATTTCTGGCTCATGAACGGCTGTTGAAGCATTGGCCGGGGGAAAACGAGCGTTGGATGCGGACGTGCGAGATTTTCATGAACTCTCCAATTGCAGACACCGGGAAGTCCTGCAGCAGATAGGAGGTGGCGCACGAGAGGGTTGTTTTCAACCGGAAGCTGCTGCTGAACGGCACAAACCCGGTGGGGGGGCAGAAGGAGGCTAAGGGTCTCTGGGGGACACGGCTGGGTGACCTGGTAACCGCGCCGCATGATGGTGCAGTGGAGATTAAAGACATCGACACGCTAGGGCAGGAGCTGCGCAGCAGAGCTTCAGCTCGGCTGGCTCTCAAAGCATTTGATGCAGCGCCGCAGGAGTGGAAAGCAGTGCTTACTCCGGAAGCCAGATGCGAGGGTGCAGAGACTGTGGGGCGAAACTCGTCAGGCACAGGCGGAGGTGGGGATCATGCGGCGGCAACAATCTTCCGTTCGGCGGTTTTCACGAACGGGCAGTTGTCATCCTTGAAGCAACTGAGGGAATCGTGGGCCAAGCCGGATGCGGTCCCTACGAAGCAAGAAAAGTGGTCCGGCAAGTGGAGCAGCAAGATAGACTGGGAGCGTGTCATCCGTACCAGAAACTCGCTTGCCATCCCGAACCGACCGCGTGATGTCCTCACACGTATCCACAACCACAACCTTCATGTTGGGGAGAGGGTGGATTTTCTCAGCAGCAAACCAAAATGCCCATACTGCGGGGAGATTGAGACACAGGGCCACAGCCTTTTTAGCTGCCCGATGATTCAGCTTGTGGTCTCTGGTCTCCGGCGCGCCTTGCGCATGCTCAATCCTACAAGGACACCTGCCTCGCTCGGCGATCTACTGTTCCAGGAAACCGGAACCACGTCAGATTTCCCTGAGGCCACGCTGACGGCCATCACTTTCCATCAGCTATTGGTGGAACGTTGTGATGCAAGCTTCCGTGGGCAGAAGTTCAGAGCTCGGCGAGTACTCAGGACAATCGGGACGGCTTTTCGGCTGCATGCAAGGGTGTACACGAGGGTGACAGGGGCGAAATGTGTGAAGCCGGGCAAGCTGGGGAAGCTCAAGAGGGTCAGAGGGGTTTTTTAAGCAGAGCAGAAAATGCTGATGAGGATCAGGGAGGTTGGCGACAAGAAGTGGAATTGGTCGGCCAGTTTCGCGGCAATCTGGAACAGGCCAAGGAGGGCTTTCCTACCGCCCTAGTTGTCTCGCTGGGCAGCGCAAGGTGTCTGCCCTCATGCTCAGTTACGACTGCTATTGTTGTATGCATTGTCTCTTTAAAGTATACTTCAATTACCAAAAAAAAAAAAAAAAAAAAAAACTCCCCTTCACCTCTACTTCCCCTTTGTCCCCCCCCTCCCTTTGCCCCCCCTCCCTTTTCCGACACCTTTCCTCACCGTGTTTGTTCTCTTTTGCCTCTCTAGACTGTTAGAATCTAGGAAACGAACGAGAATGATGAAACTAGGAATAAGGGGGATACAAGTAGGAAACCCTAAGAAGTTGTACCCCCTAAGGCTAAACCCACTATAGCCTACACAATATAACCATATATAATGTTTGACACACCCCCATAGGCTAAGTGGGAGACAACCAGATGGTCACAAGACCAGTCAAGCAAAGCAAAGCAAGCTCAGGGTGGCTCTCAAGGAGACCACACAAATTCCGAGCACAAGAAAGTGGCCACAAGACCAGTTCACATGCAGTTTGATAATATAGCAAGAGGTACAGTGATCACAACCTAGCAAGTGTAAGCATGCAGGTATATATATAGAGATCACAGAACAAGCAGAGTCAAGAAGTGAGCAAGTGAGGGACAGTAGGCACAAGGCCTAGAACAGTACAGAAGCGCTGATGATCACAAGGCTGAAGCGCCTTGGTGAACACATCAGCAGTGTTGGCCCGAGTGGCCACGTAAGCAAGACGAAGCTGACCACACTGCTGCAGCTCTCGAGCAAGGAAGTAGCGCAGAGCGATGTGCTTCGTTCTGTGCTCCAGTCTGTGCTCCTGACACAAGGCAATGGTAGCCATGTTGTCGACGTACAGCACTGGAGGAGAACTAGGCCGCTCTCCCAGGTCAGTCAGTAGGTAGGTGAGCCAGCGTAACTCCTGTGCAGCCATGGCTGTGGCGTAGATCTCAGCCTCACAACTGGAGCTGAGAACTGAAGACGAGCGAGTAGAACGCCAAGAAACTGAACCAGAGCCAAGGCTGAAGGTGTAACCCTGAGACGACCGCTGCGTAGCCTGGTCGTCAGCCCAAGAAGCGTCTGAGTGTCCAGTAAGGACAACGTCACTCCGTCCTCCAAGCACAAGCCCCATGCCCAACATACTACACAAGTAGCGCAACACCCTCTTAGCGACATAGCGTGCTAGGATGCTAAGAGAGTATGCAAGGTCAGGTCGAGTGCAGGTCATCAGGTACATGAGGCAGCCCACAAGCTCTGGATACGGGCCACTCGGCTCAACGGACTCATCCGAAGGCAGAGCTGAGAGCGAGTGACCGGTAGGCAGAGGAGTGGCCTGAGGCGAGGAGTACGTGAAGCGGAAGCGCTGAAGGACCTGCTGCACCATGTGTGACTGAGTCAAGGTGATGGTGCGGCGTGCTCTGTCCCGGGTGATCCGCAAGCCAAGATAGCTTGTCAGTTCACCCAGGTCTGTGCACGTGTGTCTCTTCTGCAGCTCCGACTTCACGTGAGCAAGTGCCGCAGTGTCAGCAGTAGCAAAGACCAAGTCGTCTACGTAGACGAGAACGTAGAACGGCAGCAGAGTGGTGTCGGTGCGTAGAAACAGCGACGGGTCAGCAGTAGAAGGAGCAAACCCAAGAGCAGCAAGAGTAGTCCTCAGTGTGTCGTGCCACTCACGGGGTGCCTGGCGGAGACCGTAGACTGGCCGTCGGAGGCTCCACTGGGTACCAGGATGGAACGACCCAGTGAAGCCAGGTGGGCGGCGCAGCCAGATCTCCTCGTGCAGGCTGCCCTGCAAGAAAGCTGTGCTGAAGTCAAGAGAGTGGAGCTCGTAGTCACGCTGAGCGGCGACGTGCAGCAGAACCCGAAGAGTGGTCATCTTCGGGGTCGGGGAGAAGGTCTGGAAGAAGTCAACTCCCTCTCGCTGACTGAAGCCTCGTGCAACGTAACGCGCCTTGAAGACAGGCGGAAAACCCGGCGGCCGCTTCACCCTGAAAATCCACATGCCACTGACGATGTTCGCCCCAGGTGGGGGAACCTCGTCGACGTAGGTGCCTGTGGACTTCCAGGAAGCCATCTCTGCGTCCATGGCTGTCTGCCACTGAGAGGAGTAGGGACCCTCTATCGCCTCTGCATAAGAGCGCGGAGTCGGGATGTCTGGAGCATCCGGGTCTCCCTCAGGGGCAACCAGCATGGACACGAGATGAGGTAAAGTAGCGGCTAAGCACTCAAACTCCTCCTGCCTGTCCTCAAGGACGTCCGTGCCAAGAGCACACTCACCCCCGACGGACGGAGGACAGACAGACTCAGACTCAGCAACAAGGCTAGCGGCGTAGTCGAGACGACAAGCGGCAGCAAAATCAACTAACTCAGCGACTAGAGCAGACACAGCAGAGGACTCAAAGGTAGGGTCAGTGACAACAGTGGCGAGCAGACGCGTGACAGTAGGACTGGCAGCACGAAGGGAGTCAGACTCCGGGTCAGCAAGAGCAGGAAGAGAGGACGCAGGAGGAGACGGCAGAGGGACACGCTGAGGAGCAGTGGAAGGACGAAGCGCCATCTGGTGAGTGCCTGGGACAGCAGGAGGACGCTGACGCGGGACACGACGACCAGTGTGAGCAACACGAACAGGCGACGCTCGACGAGACTCAGGCGACGCCGGACGAGACTCAGGCTCACGACGCTCAGTAAGACCTCCAGTCGGACCAGTGTAAGGAGAAGGACCAGGGAGTGGCAAGGCAGGAGGGAGCTGGGACTGCGACTGGACTGGCGGAAGACACTCTAAGGAGGGAGCAGGACAAGGAGGAGGCAACTGACCAAGAGCCTGCTGAAGGAGCGGAACGAAGTACGGCTGCGGCCGCGTAGCGCCTCCAGAACCAGCAGAGAAACCACCAGCAGCCTCAGCTCCAGGGTCTCCAGCTACAACACCCGCAGCACCACCAGTAGCTCCAGCAGCGCCAGCACCTCCAGCACCAGTAGCACCAGCAGCTCCAACTCCATGGTCCTCAGCACCAGCAGCAGCTCCAACTCCTGGGTCCGCAGCACCAGCAGCAGCTCCAACTCCAGGGTCCGCAGCACCAGCTGCAGCTCCAACTCGAGGGTCCGCAGTACCCGCAGCAGCTCCAACTCCAGGGGCCCCAGCACCAGCAGCGCCACTCCGAAGACTGCAGTACCGCGAGTACCACTCACGCAGCTGCTGGGAAGATGGAGGGTCTCCAGGCGCCGTACGCCCAGGTGTAGCACCCCCAGGCTCAGCACCCTCAGTCGCAGCACCCCAAGGCTCAGTACCCTCAGACGTAGCACTCTCAGGTCCAGCACCCCCAGGCTCCGCACCCCCAGGCTCCGCACCCTCAGGCTCCGCACCCCCAGGCTCCGCACCCCCAGGCTCTGCACTCTCAGGCTCAGCACCCCCAGGCTCCGCACACTCAGGCTCAGCACCCCCAGGCTCAGTACCCCAAGCAGGACGAGAGTCGACAGCTACCTCGACGGGCTCAACCGGGTCTACGTGGGACACACCTGAGGGAGCGGCACCCTGAGGGGGAAGGGGGTCTACTACAGCAGCACCTGGAGTGAGGAAGAGAGGCGGGGGGGGGAGCGGGGCAGTGCGGTAGGGGAAGAGGCGGTAGTAGGGGACGGACTCGTCAAAAGTGACGTCCTGAGAAGGCAGGACACGGCGCGAGGTGGGGTGGTAAAACTGCCAACCAGACGCGTCCGGGACAAAGCCAAGGAAGACACAAGGAACAGCGCGGGAGGAGAGCTTGTCCGCGGACGTATCGCGAACAAAGGCTCGGGATCCCCAGACCCGAAAACGGGACGCATCGCCAACCTTGCCCGTCCAACGCAGTGTCGGCGAAGTCTCCGGAACGGAGACACGGGGCCAGAGGTTGAGCTGATGCGCAGCGTATCGGACCGCAAACGGCCACAGAAAGTGGGGGGCAGCCGCATGGATCAAAGAGGTACGAGCGACCTCCATGACCAAGCCAATGCGGCGCTCAGCAACCCCATTCTGCTGTGGAGAGGCCGGAAGCGTGAACGACTGCTTAATGCCCTCCTACTGACAGAAGGCCTCCAAGAGGCCGGAGGAAAACTCCCCACCTCTGTCAGAGTGCAGACGGAGGACAGGAAGGTCGGAGCGGAACCTCTCGCTGAGCTGGAGACGGGCAGCGCGGATCCAAGGGATCAAAACATCAGGGACTTCACCCTTGGTGCGCAAGGGGAAGACCGTGGTGTAACGCGTGTAGTCGTCAACAGCTATCAAGAAGTACCGCTCCTGACCCTGTCCACGGACGCGGGCTGGGCCCCACACGTCCATGTGGAGTGTCTGCAGAGGAGCAGTCGTCGGGGGAAAGGAGGAGGAGTGAGGAGCGGCGCGCTGCCGCCCCTCGACACAGGGAAGACAGGGAGGAGCAGGCGAGGGTGGGAGGGGAGGGAGCACCCTGGGCAGACCAGAGACAAGGTACCGGGAGTGCATGCCACGAAGGCGCTGCACGGACGGGTGACCAAGGCGGTGGTGCCAGAGGACAGTCTGGTGCGACAGGGAGCGACAAGAGCAGGGGGGCGACAGCTGACCAGACGCAGACGCAGACGCAGACGCAGCTACCTGAGGGGACTCAGTGGTCAGTGTGTACAGGTCCGACCCCGGCTGCCGAATGAAGGTAGCCAAGTGGCAACCCGTCCGAGCACACGTGCAGTGTGTCACGCGCTCGTAGGCAGGGGTGAACTGGTGAACACCCCCGTCCTGGAGCGCACTACCTGCCACCAAATTCGTAGAGAACAAGGGGAGGTAGAGACCTGACAGTGTGCCCGACGGGACCGCAGGACAGGGGAGGACAGTGGAAGAGGTCGCAATGACCGGACCCCCAGAGGGGTCAGCAAGGGAGACTGCAACTGGCCGAGCAAGCTGCTCAAGGGCAGTGCGGTCACGAAAGAAACAGCGAGAAGCACCTGAGTCCAGTGTGAAGGTGTGCAGTGCCTCAGTAGACTCAGTACCAGAGGGCGGAGACCCACAAGCACCTAGAGCAGCAGCCTCACCAGCACCTGGGGCAGCAGACACGCGAGCACCTGGAGCGGCAGCCTCACTAGCACCTGGGGTAACAGACGCACTAGCACCTAGAGCGGCAGCCTCACTGGTCCGAATGCCCGGATCGGGCGGAACACGCAGGTACTGAGCACTCTCTCCACTATCAGACATCACATACATGGCACCAAGAATAGCATCAAAGTCAAGAGCATAGACATCAATGTTCTTCCTCATCAGATCAGCCAAGCGGGGCAGCTCAGTGGCACCAGGAAACTGGGTGCGCCAGGCATCGTCAAGGCGGGAGAAGCAGCGCTGCGCGGTGTGCGCCCTCCCACACGTCTGACCAGTGCGGTCACCTGTGCGAATGACGTACGTGCAGCTAAGACCACCCCCCCCCCCCCCATGCTGAGAGTACCACTCACGAAGCTCCTGGGGCGACAGAGTCTGCTGCTGGCGCTGACCACCACCTCGACCACCACCTCGACCACCACCACCCCTGCCTCCACCGCGGCCACTGCCGCCACCACCACCGCCCCCACCCCGGCCACCTCCTCCGCCGTTGCCGCCACCACCCCCACTGCCGCCACCACCCCCACTGCTGCCACTAGCCCCTCCAGCCCCGCCACCACCACCGCCCCCACCACCGCCCCCACCACCGCCTCCCCCGCCGTCACCACCACCTCCCTTGCCCCCTTTGCCCTTGCCGCTGCGGCGCCCACTCGGAGTGGACGCAGTCCCGACCTGCTCAGTACCTAGGAGGTCGACAGCAGCAGCAGAGGCGACAGAGGGGAGAAGGGGGGAAGGGGAACACCCCTCGAAGAAAGGGATGCGGGGGTCGCCACGAGAGGTACCTACAGCGACTATGCTAGCCTCAGCTGCAAGCAGTTCCTTCTCGAGGAGGTCAATGGTGAGCTCAGTGGGGCAGCGAGCGAGGAAGTGGTCCCTGACTGCACGGAGCGAGTCAGGGAGACGGGTGACTAGGTGGTAGAGAGTCAGCCACAGCGGGGGGGGGTTCTTGGCAAGAAACTCAGCGGGCATAGCGGCACGGAAGCGGGCCTCACTAGAGCGAAGGTGCGTGATGAGGTCAGCGACTGTGGAGAAAGCGGACAGGTCTGGGAACAGGTAGGGGAGCGAGAGACGGCCTAGCGCAGCAGAGGCAGGTGAGGAGTAGCGTGCGACTACAGCAGTGTACAGTGCCTGCGCAGTCTTGTGCTGGCCAAAGTGCTCGCGCTCATCTAACGGCAGTGAGTTGCGAATAGCGAAGCGAGTGTGGGCGTCGCGAGTCTGCCACTGTGAGCGAGCAGTGCTATCAGCAGTAGCAGCAGGAGCAGCAGCGTGTCCTAGCGCGTGATCGTACAGTGAGATATCCTCCTTGGCAGTGAGCTGGAGGAAGAGGTGCAGGTCATCGAGCCAGGTGTCAAACTTAATGGGGCGGCCCTCAGCATCGAAAGCGAGCACAGCAGGGCTAGCCATAGTTGCAGTAGGAGCAGTAGTGACAGCTGGAATAGAAGTAGCGTCAGTAGCAGTGACAGTAGGAGGAGGAGCGCGGCTCGGTAAGGCGGCGCGGCTCAGTAAGGCGGCGCGGCTCTAGCAGGGCGGCGCGGCTCGGTGGGGCGGCGCGGCTCGGATGGGCGGCGCGGCTCGGGTGTGACAGTGCGCAAGCGGGGCTGCAAGGGCAGGGCTGCGCGGAGGGAGGCACGCTAGGGCGTGCAGAGTAGGGCGGGGCCTGGTCTCACGGGGCCGGCAAGGGTGGGCTAGTGGGGCGGGGCCGGTACTCGAGGGGCACGCGAGGGCGTGCAGAGCGGGGCGGGGCCTAGTCGCGCGGGGCACGCAAGGGCGAGCTAGCGGGGCGGGGCCTGTTCTCGAGGGGCACGCAAGGGCGCGCGGGTGGGGCAGGGCCGGTCGCACGGGGCACGCAAGGGCGCGCGAAGGAGGGCGGGGCCGGTTCGTAAGAGGCGCGCAAGGGCGCGCGGGGCAGCTGGCGCGGGGGGCCGTTCGAGGCACGCAAGGGCGCGCGGGGCAGGCGACGCGCGGGAGGCTGCGCGGGTCGCACGCTAGGGCGTACGAGGAGGGCGGGGCCGATCGCGCGGGGCACGCTAGGGCGTACGGGCTGAGCGGGGCCGGTTCGCAAGGGGCACGCTAGGGCGCGCTACGGGGCAAAAAAAAGAACGGGCGCTCGAGGGCGCGACTAAGCGAGGCGCGCTCGGGCGCTACTAACGGAGACGGTGGGCCCATTCATCGGTCCTAGGTTACGACCTAGGCTCGTAATACCATGTTAGAATCTAGGAAACGAACGAGAATGATGAAACTAGGAATGAGGGGGATACAAGTAGGAAACCCTAAGAAGTTGTACCCCCTAAGGCTAAACCCACTATAGCCTACACAATATAAACATATATAATGTTTGACATAGACCCATCGTCCTTCCACCTGTCTTATCTCCTCTTCCCACCCCCCACCCCCCTTTCCTCGTCAATGTACAGATTGCAATAGCGACTGTTGCAATGGCTGGAGCCCAGCAATGAGAGTAAGAGTAATGCCGAACAGGGTTCATGCTAATAGTTAACGGTCCGATCGATTTCCAGACTTGCTTGCATATGGAATTTACTTGCACATTCACCAGCAGGCCCTCGGAATGAACTTACGGCACAGTGATCAATCAGTGTTGTCAAAAAAAAAAAAAAAAAAAAAAAAAAAAAAAAACTTCAATTATTCTGAATCCGAGTAACATGCTGCGTGAAGCTGGTCATCGTCCTGATGCAACGCATCGAACAATGTCCCAAATGTGTTTGGCGGGCGATGGCCTCGCCATTCATCCCTTGGTCGAGCCATGGCCGAGCCATTCACACATTGACCGAGACATTCACTCATTGGCCAAGCTTTGGCCGAGCCACGTACCCCTTGGCCGAGCCATTCTCCCCTTGGACGAGCTATGGCATTGCTGCTCACCCCTTGGCCGAGTCATGGGCGGACCATTCACCCCTTGGCCGATTCATGGCCGATCCATTCACCCTTAAACCGAGCTAAGGCCGAGGTATTTAACCCTTGGCCATGCTATGATCGAGCCATTCACCCCTTGGCCGAGACATTCACCCATTTATCGAGCTATGGCCGAGCCATTCCTCTCTTGGTCGAGCCATGGCCAAGCCACTCACCCCTTGGCCGAGCTATGGCTGAGTCATTCACCCCTTGGCCGAGCATTGGCCGAGCCATGCACCCTTTGGCCGAGCCATTCACCCCTTGGCCGAGATATGGCCGAGCCATTCACCTCTGCCGAGCTATGGTCGAGGCGTTCACCCTTGGCATAGCAATTCACCCCAAGCTATCTTCTTGCAATTCAACACTTGGCCGAGCCATGGCCAAGGCATTCACTAAATCACAATTATCACTACCTCATCACAGTAACCAATACCCTATCACAATTATCATAACCACATTATCATTACCATTACCCTGTCGGAATTAAGGTTAATTCGGGTTGCTCCAATAAACATATGTAGTGGTACATCTACACTATAGTAGTGTAGAATACATTGGTTTGGTTGGGAGAACTTGTGGTGTACACTCTTTAGAGTGGACCACCTCCCAAACCCTATAGGTTAAACCACAAATCATTACAGTACCTTCGCGCACTGCCCCATCTCAACCCACGACGGGTCCGTTGGCTCGACTTCCTCGAGTCCAACTTCCCCTATACGGTCACCTGCAAGAAGGGTGCTTCGAATATCGCCGATGCACTGACCCGCCCGACTGCTCAAATCCACGCGATACTACTTGCCCATACCAGCCCACTGCTCACAGGACTATTTACCCGCGGCTACCAAACAAACCCATTCTTCACAGGAGGAAATTCGCATCAGTTTGCATCAGCAAAAGGGATATATTACGTAAAAGCTGACACCGACCCCATCTGGGCACCATGATACACGCTACTATGGGAGTTACTGTTACAGGAGGTACATGACGGAGTTGCCTCAGGACACTTCGGGTCGAAAAAACACAACAGCAACTGCAGCGGTACTATTACTGACCCGAGATGCTGACCGACTTGCAACGACATATGGCATCGTGTCCCACCTGCCACCTCATGAAGTCTCCACGACAACGACCGGCAGTACAGTTGCAGCCGATACCACCCCCAGAGCGTGCTTGGCAGCAGGTGACGATGGAATTCGTCACGGGGTTACCGGCTGGGGCAAGTGGATATTATGCGATCGTGGTCGTCGTCGATGGGCTCACGAAAATGGTCGATTTCACAGCATGTAAGAATTCAATCTCAGCCAAAGAAACAGCATGACTCTTCATCGCAACCGTTGCTCGACTTCACGGGATACCCGCGGCGATGATCAGCGACCGCGACACGAAATTCACCAGCAACTTCTGGCGCAACCTATGGCAGCACTTTGGCATGAGACTGCAATTCAGTTCATCGTACCACCCCGAAACCGATGGTCCAACTAAGAGGACCAAAGAGACCATGGAGCAGTTAATCCGAGCCACGTGTGACGACCCGTCAACTTGGGAGTAGCAGTTGCCACTCATCGAGTTCGCATACAATAACTCCACATCAGCCACGACGCTGCAGTCCCCAGTCTACCTCAACTATGGCCAAAACCCAACAATGCCCATAACGCCGATCCCCGACAACCCAGTCCCACGTGCGCAGTATTTCGCCGAAACTTTACAAGCAGCCGGACCCGAGCAGCCGAAGCCATTAAATAATCAAACATCATCGCTAAACGCAATGTCGACAGCCACCGCCGCCCCGTCACTTACCAACCCGACGACTTCGTACTCCTCGACACCCAGAACCTCCGCCTGGCCATAACCCCAAAACTCCACCTCCGATATTGTGGCCATTTCGCATCAGCCACATGGTAACACTCGTCACCACCCACCTCCTCCTACCCGCCGACTAGTACGTTAGCCCATCATTCCACGTCAGCCTCCTCGGCCCCTAAGTCCCATCTATGAGCCAATTACTACGCAGCCGGCCATCCACCATAACACGACTACCGACAGAGCTCGTCTTCAACCATGAGAAAATACTGAGTCATCGAGTTCGTGACCCACGTGGAGCCCGCAGGATCAAGTTTCTGATTCGCTGGAAAGACCGCACACCCACCAAAGACAATTGGGTGCCCGTGGATAAAATTGAGTATCTGCGCAACCGCAATTTTCGAGATGCACACACCCAGAACCAAGGAGGCTCCTTGAGGAGGAGGGTACTGTAAGGAGAATTCCATTTCCTTACTTCGCACCCCTGCGTACCGCGTACACGACTATTCCCGCCAACAGCACCCTACAGTAAATAATTACCACTCGCGACACTCGCCTCGACCACTGTTCCCGCCACTGTTCACATCGCGACCCAACCTTACGGTTCGGTTGGTAACCGCGGTCTGGCCCTCCATCTCGACAATTCCCAGCCTCGGCGCCAGGCCCGTCGTGCACCCCACAGTACACGTGTTACTGTTACTACGCTAGTTTCGCTATATAACATTTGCTCCATCCCTTCGCTCATTGTACTCTTGCTTTGATAGTGCAATCCTCATTCGCTCACTCAATCGCCCTCGTATCAGGATCCAATAAATACGATAGTTATACGTGGATTTTCAAGTGAAATAATCTTTTATTGTCAGTAGTATCCAGGGCCCTCCCTATCAGACATTTTTGTCTGTTTTTTCTGAAATATTAGACGATTTTTTTTTTTTGCTTATCTGATTTCTAAGAAATATTCTGGCCCTGAAATCTGATGCATCATAAATAGATTTTTGTATGATTAAAAAGACGTGAGTGTAGGATATTTCAGGTACTTGTATCAGTTCCGTCTGAAACCGAGTCATATAGAGTATGCCGTGATTGACGCGTGATTTACGTTTACTGCGTCAATCACGGCACGTTCTAGACGTCAGAGTGCGTGCATGGGGTGACGGCGCAACGGAGCACACTGCCATTTTGGACGACTGCCAAGCAGCTCTCCCTGCTATTGGTCAACTTTCGAGCCAGCGCAGAAGTTGATTGGATAGCAGCGCCTCGCGCGACTTGCACAGACTGTTGTCCATCATCATGCTGGACGAGGGTTGGAGTGGGGCACCGCGGTGCGTTGTAAATCATGTACGCACCAGATTCAGCTGAAATGCTCGGCTGGCTCCCCCCTCCTGCTCCATCGCTCCCTTCAATAGCTAGCCCAGCAAAATTCCTACCCCTCCTAGTCTCTCGCGTATTGACACCATCTTCCCAGGGCCCTGTCGCCATGGATGGTGGTGACGCTGACGACCCCGCTAGTTCGCGCCGTCCACTTACTGGACTAGACTTCCTGAGAGGCGGTCCACCACCCGCCACGCCAGAAATAGATCTTGTCGAGCAGCTCCCCGTACCCACCCACGAACCAAATGGCCCGCTGTTAACCTGCGGTGAACTCTCAGTGATCCGCCCAGTGGACGAGTCGCCCAGTAGAACGACGGGCAGTGTAGCTACTCCCACATTTAGTGCAGTCCGATCTGCAAGAGTTGCCCGGTTTCCGAAGTTCGTGAAGTACACCCAGTCCACTATTCGCATTGCTCGAACGCGCATGCCGCACGTTCGCATTACGCAAGCCAGGGTGCGAGCTCCCGCAACTCCATCTACTCCGCAAACTTCTGCTGGCACGAACACCACGCCATCGGATCCAGGGCCGTCAACGCCCTCTCCGTTGGTTCCCGACCCCGATGCGCTTCTCGAAAAACTGCAGAAGAAGTGTACTGACATATGGCAACGTCGATTCCCCGGGTTAGTCATCTCGCAGCGCAAGGATGGCCACCCCTGCATAAAGTGCAGTGTCTGCCTGGCTTACGGACTGCCACACTGGCAGTACGGCAAGGCGGGCAAGGGTGGCGTGGATATCCAGAAGCAGACCATGCGCAAGCATGGTCTGAGTCGCAAGCACCGGCATTCACATTCGCAAAATTTCATGCATAAGCACGGATGGCGCGAATGTAATGGTCGGTAGTCAGAATGGGCTGGTGGCCCGACTGCGTATGCGAGTCCCTACCTTGTCGCGTGCCATTGCCTTGCACACCGGTAATGCTTCCCTTTTTTGACGTATTTAGTGTATGTGTATTATCTTGTTATCCCGTTACTAACGCGTGTTTTGGCTCTTTGCAGTGAGGCGCTCGCCGCCAAAGATGGCGCGACGAACATCCCCGACTTCAACATCTTCGATCAAGGGATCCGCGCCATCGCGAACCTCATCGGAGGAAGTTGCGTCGTGCACCAGAGGTTCTACGAACTGCAGCACGTGTTCCACGAAACAAGCTTGGAGATTCGCTGGCTGTCGCGTGGCGATGCGGTATCTCGCCTTGTCGCTGTCCTGCCTGCAGCGATCGTCCTACTCTGGGAGAAAGACAAGACGACCTATCATCTTGTTACAAGCTTTAAGTTTCATTTTTTCTTGTTCTTTCTTGCTGATGTCCTGAAGGAGCTCAACGAGCTCAACAAAAGGTTTCAGCGCCGAGCGGTGACTTCGATTTTATTGCCTTCCCGGGGTGCCCCCTTTGTTTGATGACTCATAATGTTCGTGTTTATGATGTCGCAGGTGGACATTACCCAAGTCATGGGGCAGGTGCAAAACACCTGCAGCAAGCTGAAGGCACGCCATGTGGAGTACGGTGTTAATTTCACCGAGGACAGCGAGCGCCTCAGCGCCTTCCTCGAAGCGCAAGCTTTTTCTGCCGGTCGCCTACCCGGAGGCCGTGGCCAAGCGCGACCGTTTGTGCGCGGAGTGGTTCGGCTCCCTCCGCAAGATGTTCAACGCTGACAATTGTTCTCTGCCATGTACAGTTTTATCACGCTTTCCAAGTTTGCAAGTATTAATAAGTCTACTAAACCTTGTAGAACCTTTCATATTCACTACGTGTGTTGTTTGTCTTAACACGAGTTAACTGGAAGAAGGCCGAGCAGGAGCTGCCCCGCTTCACCCGAGTGATAGCGGCGCAGTACAAGGACCAAGCGTTCCATGTGGGCTTGAGATTGGGAATCCTCGTTTTCCAATCTCGTTCGACTGTGGGTGGCTGTGGCCGTTCTTCCGCTCAGCACCGTGGAGTGCGAGCGTGGCTTCAGTCGCCAGAACGTCATCAAGTCCTGGCTCCGGAGCAACCTCTGCAACGCGCGACTCGCAGACCTCATGTGCATCTCCTTGCTCCAATACGATCCCAACTGGGACGACGTGGTGAATCTGTGGCGCGCATCAAAGAAGAGGCGCCCTGCAAGAAGTCAGTGGAGTGGCTTACAACAAGACCAAGCGCACAGGGGCAAAGACAGAGGCTACAGCTGTCAAGAATGAACCTGAGCGAAGTGGGCCTCCTCAGACTCAGGGAGCAGGCTGCTGAGGGTGATGCAGGCCGCAGCGTCACGCAACTTCCACGCTGTGAGGTCAGCACGCTGGCGGCTATAACGATCTCTGGCTGCGTCGCTAGGGTCAGTGCCTAAGGGTGCAGGATCGTCGGGCTTAGGAAGGTCGCCAGAAGCGTGCGCCCACAGAGACTCATCTGCCTGAACCTGGCTCTCTAAAAGGCGGCGCGCACGCAGGAGCCAGACGGAGAACTCAAGCGGCCTACCCTCGGCGTCAAAGCGCAGAACCCTAGGGGTCGCCATAGCGGTAGCGAAGGGGTGGGAACTGCTGTTGCCGAAACCCTAAACGACTGAAGGGCCTGCGTAGAGCGTGACAGACAGTGCGGTGCGACGTGACAGGACGCAACTGGCGGGGACGGGCATGACAGGCGCGGACTGGCAGAGCGCACGGGGCGCGACGGACGGGCAGGGCGCACCGGGCGCCACGGACGGGCAGGGCGCAGCGGGGGCGCGACGGACGGGGGACGGGACGGCAGCGCGACGCGACGAGCAGGGGACGCGACGGGCAGGGGACGGGACGGCAGCGTGACGCGACGGGCAGGGGACGGGACTGGCAGCGCGACGCGACGGGCAGGGGACGCGACGGGCAAAGGACGGGACTGGCAGCGCGACGCGACGGGCAGGGGACACGACGGGCAGGGGACGCGACGGGCAGGGGACGCGACGGGCAGGGGACGGGACGGGCAGGAGACGGGACGGGCAGAGGACGGGACGAGCAGGGGACGGGACGGGCAGAGGACGCGACGGGCAGGGGACGCGACGCTACGGGGAGTGCTAGCGCTACGGGCGCTTCGTAACGGAACGGGCACGCGCTAAGGGCGCGACGGGACGAAACAGGCGCAGCGGTAACAGTCGACTACGCGCTAGGGGCGTGATGGGCACTAGGGTACGGGACAGGCTCGGGCGCTACGGACGTGAACGAGAGGAACGGGATCCCACAGGATCCTAACCTAGGTGATACCGTGTCAAGAATGACAGTGTGGTTTGACTAAGGTTGGTTGGGGTACATAAACCTAACCCTAACAGTTGTACCCCCTATAACACACCTCATTAAGACTACCACATCTGACAACAGCGCCTGACACAACAGCTGAGAATACGCCTGTGTCGCTTGGAGAATGCAAGCACAGAAAGAAACCAAAAGCTCAAGTCGTAGTTAGTGACAGTGAAGACGAAGGAGTAGATGTGCGTGCGACTGTTGCACTTAGCGATAATGACTTAGTTAAACCTAGTTAAATGAGCGATAATAACTGTGGAGCTGTAGTAGTGAATGTAGGAGTAGAAGGTTAGGTTTAATACATCAGGCATTAACTACTGTGGAGTAGACGGGCCCGTCTGCTGCATCAGGCACCCTCAGATGCTAGGGAAAAACATGGACCATAAGACAGGGAAACCTAGACATTTCCGATGGATCATACGGGCCCGGAGGGCCCGTCTGATGCATCAGGGGGCTCCAGGGACTAGCGAGGGCCCTGGTAGTATCATTTATTTCGCTGGAATGAAGATACTTTCTTAGTAATCTGAGTTCCGGGATATTACAGAATTGTAACAGGTGCTGAAGACATCACATAACGAGTACACTTTCAAAGTGTGGGAAGCGGCGCGATCTCATTCATCTTCTTCCAGACCGAGCGGGCGAACACGCGGCTCAGCCACGTTTTCAGATTAGGGCGGGACTCAAACAAATTCCCAACTCCCGCCGCCTGAAGAAGCTCAATGACTGGCAGATGTGTCAAACTTGCGAGAGTGAACGAGTCGCCCACCAGATACTCCCGCCCATCGAGATGCGTTTCGTAAATATCGAGGATCTTCTCCAGCTGCACATTGCACGAAGCGGATGAGAGATAGGAATCGATGCAGGAACGGCGAACGGACATCATGAGATCAATATTCAGCCAGTTTCGCCAGGATTAGCGCAGACGATGACCTAATCGAAAGTTGCAAGAAGAGATGATGGTGCATTATTATGGCCGTAGCTAGTAGTAGATTCTTCGACCATGGACGTTGTCAGCTCACCTTGTTCGTCGCCGCATCAACCTTCTCCTCGTCAGGCTCGCCAATCTTCTGAAACCTCTTAAAAACTCGTTCAAACGCGATCGCGATCGCCTCGGGCGAGAAAGCGTTGACCTCCGTCTCGATCCACTGGTTCACGCGGCCTCGCTCCAACGCGTCATTTCCCAGCAGGCTGACTCCGCGTTCCGCGCCGTACTTGTCGGCGAGGTACCGCATGATGGCTCGAGACTCTGGAATGGTAAGGGAAAACAACCATGTCAAGCTGCGTCTTGCACAGGGAGCGAGACAACAACATTCAACCTACTGTGTCGTCCGAGTAGCACGAGTAAATGTCTGACGTGCACTGAGGCGAAAACATATATTTCAGGCACTTGTGATAATAGACGCAGCAAAAAGGGTTACCCCTTACCACGACCGACCAAAACGGACAGGCTCGGCCTCTCAATTTTCAAACACCAGCAGTTACGGCGAGGACCCGTCCATGAATCCAAGTGAGTCGTCAACGGTATGGAACGGTGGCCATCGGTGCAATTCAAATTGCCATCGGTGCAATTCTTCTTGGCTCGTCTGCATGCATCTTCCCCAAAAGCACCTACCCCAGATGCGCTCGCCGTCGTCTTCGAGAAGAGGCAGCTTCCCGAAGGGCTGCTTGGCGAGAAACGCGGGCGTGCGCGATTCGCCCTTGGTGCCGTCGACAAACTCCCACTCGTAGCCCTGCGCGGGGCGAGGGGAAGAAGGGTTGGGGTGGGTAGGGGAGGGGTGGGAATCTGTGAAGTTATCCGGATGTCATAGGGGAGGGGGGGAGTTTGGTTTCGTGTGTTGGGAGGAATATAGGGGGGGATGCAAATCCATGCTTTTGAAAAACACGGTCTTGCAAATAATCCTGCGTCTCATTTGACCTCTGAGGCCTGCGGAGATGTCGCGTCGCGTCACAACACGTTGTGTCAACGAGTGGAAATGGAAGATGGGACATGCCTAAACGCACCCTCTTCAAAAACAGATTTGGGTTGAGGAGCCACGCTTTGCCACGAGCGAGACAGAGCTTATATCGGGTTCGACCCGATCTAACGGCGTCGGGATCGCACCTCAATGCCGAGTTCGTGCAGCGTGAGCAAGACGCGGCGGACGAAGGGCGAGTAGCCCATGCCGTAGAGCTTCAAGCTGGCCATCTGATGTGAACGCGCCGCGGCTCGGTTCTGACGAGAGTAATGCCCTTCCAAGTATACTAGAGCTCAAACTCGATTTGGGAGGTATCTCGCTTCTCTCCCGAGCAAGTCACCGCTGATACCTAGCCTACTTGAGTGAGCGCGGATGAGCAGGCTGGTTGTGGGTGAGACGAATAGCAGATGTCGGAGGAGCACGTATTTGCTTTTAAAGGTTGATCATTTGAGCCGCATTTAGTACCTCCATCAAGCAGGGTGATAATCACCCAGCCCGATAGTTCCATGCGCTGTGGACTGTCACTGTCCCACCCACTGTCCCAGTTAGATCGTCGGCAAAATCTTCCGTTTCCCACCCACCGTCGTCGCGAGAGGAGGGAGGGGAGGAGGGAGCAGGCGAGTGAGGTATCTCGCGCCTTGGTATTTCGTGCGTCAGCGTGATCGAAGGCGAAGGTTCACTGCGCTTGCTGCTTGCGCTTGACGCATCGGAGCTGACGTTCAGTAATAATTACTGTATCTGTAGTACGTTGATACGGATATGCCTTGCAAATCATTCTGTTGTCAATTCAATATCATTATCAATAAAAAAAAAAGTGGCAATGCTTTTTATGCAATATCATTTATACATGGGAAAGCTGATAACTCAACGCCCTTGAAGAGATGCAGCCCTTCCCCCTCTGCAGAATACCCAAGTCCCACAACAGCTGCTGCCACCTGCTGTGGCTGTATCAGTGTATCACCAACCCCCACCACACACAGTTGCCACTGCTGCTGTTTTTGTTTCCCCCACATTCCCCACTGCTACACCTGCTGCTTAGGGTACATTCCTGCGAAGACATGCCTTTAATTTAGGCGTCACAAAAGCAGTGTACCGCTCTGCACCGCATTACACCTAAGCATCAAACGTTTCCACCACACTGCATCTCGACGTTGAGACGCGAGGCTTTTGTGACGCGCTCCAGGAATGTACCCTTAGGAGCGAGCGGCGAGCTGCAGAGCATCCTGAAGAACACGATGACAGCACTCCACACACTGCATTCACGGTCGTACGACTCGTAAAATACTCTGGAGCCATGTAGAATGGTGTACCCACCACCTCGAGAAAAGGAACACTCCGAGCGAGCCTAGCAGCCACACCAGATCCGATCAGCTGAATCTGCAGCAACTGAAATCGCCTTATTCAGTATTCTCCTTATTAGCATGATTCAATAGAAGGATGTTCTCGGATTTGATGTCGCGGTGCAGGATGCTGTGCGAGTGGCAAGGTTGCAAGGCAGGCACGAGAAATTTGGCAGCGTGCTTGATCCAAAAGATCTTGTTGAGCCCTTAAGTTCCTCTGCGAGTGCCACCTCATTGCGCACTGCTTCCACGTCAGCAGCGCTCTGCACAGTTGGGGTAGGCATGAGGCAGGAGGCACGGCAGAAAGCAGAGGAGAGCACAGGCGCCAAAGATGAAGACAGAAGCAGAAAAGAATTGGGTTAAGGGCAGAGCAAACAGGAGGAAAACAAAGCAGGGGGGTCAGAGCAGGGGATCAGAGCAGCGAGAACAGAGCACGGAGATCAGAGCAGCGAGAACAGAGCAAGGAGATCAGGGCAGCGATTTCAGGGTAGAGTGACTAGGGCAAGGGAGATCCCCATGGCATGGAGAACACACCTGGAACGCAGCCTTCTGGATGCTCTTGCAGATAGCTGAACTCGGCTGCATCAGCACCTCCCCCACTTGCACCTCCTCTCCTCTGCTGCTGTGGTTGCGAGTCCACAAACAGTTGTTTTCCAAAGCTCAACCGAGGCTGCAGGCTCGGATTCTGAGTCAAGAGCCGGCTCCGAGGCTCGGAATCTGAGGCTGGCGTCATGAGGTGCCGATGGACAGCTGTTGGCACATCCAGTCAGTGAATAGACTGCGTTGACTGCGTTGACTGCATTCACTGCATCGACTCTGTTAATGATTCTAGACGTTGTAAGCATGGACTGCGTCGATTGCGTTGACTCCGTTGACTTGGTTGACTTGGCTTGCACGGCTGACTTGAGGGAATGCGGGCGATACGAGCTTCTGAGGAGCATCATCGAACCACTGCTGCATCAGCCGCTGCCGCTGCTTCCGCCCCACCACCCTTGGTGCGGCGGCAGTGTTTTGAACCATTGACGTCGCTTCCTTCACCCAATCCTTGAGCGCCACATCAGCTGCCGCGGTAGTTCCACTAGTAGCAGCTCCGCTCTCAACAGAAGACTCGCAGGGAAATGCGGGGAGCGGCTCCCCGTTGGCGCTGAATCGCATGGAGTTGGACGGGCAGGGAATGGGGTCGGCGGCGAAACGAGACATCAGGCATGCGGAGGCGAAAGGAGAGGCGGAAATTCCTTCCGCAGAAGGGAATGCGGAAGGGGAGGCGGAAGGGAGGGCGGAAGGGGAGGGGGTAAGGGAGGCGAAAGGGGAGGCGGAAGGGGAGGCGGAAGGGGAGGCGGAAGAGGAGGCGGAAGGGGAAGCGGAAGGGGAGGCGCGGAAGTGGAGAGTGGTCGTGGGGCTCCAGCTCGTGGCGCCATCCTGATGTGACGTAGTGGCGCCACAGGTGGTGGCGCCACAGGTGGTGGCGCGGCCGCAGTAAGCGCCGTCACAGCTGGCGGCAGTGCTGAGCTGAATCTCCAAGAAACTTCCCGGATTCAGCGGCAACGCCGCGCCGCGGACCAGCCAATGCCGACTCCCGCCGCCGCCGGGACTGGGGTTTGCGCGAGCTCGCCGCGTCGCGGCGTTAGTCGACGGCGTGCAATGCGGCGTGGACGACATGATCCCAACTTTGACGTGATTGCTAGTCGAACCGGCGCGCGATAGCGAAGCGGAGCAGGGCTTGAGCTGCGACCGTTGCAGCTGTGGGGTTGAATCCGTAAACCGACTCAGAAAGAAAGCGTTCTGGAATTCGCGTCCGCGGCGACTGTATTCATAGTGGCCTTAGAGGTATGCCGATGCCGCGGCAGCGGGTGAATGCCACGAAGAAATATCCCATTTCTCTTGGCGTGGAAGGGCCGAGGTGCATCGAGGGATCTGATCTGAGGGAGGAATGCCCTCAGCGGCAAGTTATCAAATGTGCGCTGGACTGTAACCGGCGTATCAGAGTCTGATGTGTCAGCGCCGGTAACCGTAACAGACGGTTACAGATGGGAGATATGCGAGGGACGTGAGAGGGGCGGGGAAGCATGGGGGCGGGGGCGGCCGCGGAGGAAGAGATATATATTTCCCTCCCCCACCCCCCCCCAAAATATCCCCGCGGGATATTGTAACAAGGGGCACCTGCGCGGGAGCCAGCGTGAAGTGCACGGGAGGCGGAAACATGCAGCAGCCGCGTGCAAGGGTGAACGTGGGCAGCGCAGGGGAGAACGTGGGCAGGACGTGGGGGACTCATGTGAAGAGGACGAAACAGAGGTTTCGTGCCTTGAATGACTTTGACGGACTTACGCGTGGGACAGGTGGCGGAAGTCCAGATTTGAAGGAATAGAAATGTAACACGTGTTCAATTGCAGTGAGTAGTACAAATGTAAATAGGAAAGGTAGAATGCGGTCCGATGTTGGGGCTGGCCACCCGAATCAACATCTCGAGCCGCATGTCTGAATTGTAAATGTACTGTACATATAAAAATGCATTCGTAGGATAGAGAGAGTAGTTTTGCTGTTTCTCTTTCTGTTTGTTCTTCCTTGCTTCTAAGGAAAATCCTTTGGTGAAATTCTCAGCCAGAAACACTAGAACAAGCCCAAGAGCCGTTGAGCTTGTTCCACTTGGTCTCAGAGCCTGTTTTTTCCTCGTGAGTTGCTGCCGGGTAATTTTTGCACCATGGCCGATTCAGAGCGTGATGCCGCGGTTCGAGAGCTCGTAGCCAAGGAGGTGCAGGCTGCCCTGCAGAACGCAGCTGCACAGCAAGGAGCAGCTACAGCTCCGGGAAGCGTAGTGGGATCTCTTTCCCATGTGAGAGCATCGATGCCGGACACCTTTGTTCCAGGGAAAGGACAACCGGTGGTTCGACGATGGCTCTTCCTAGTGGAAGAATATCTACGCTTGAGCCATGTGGCTGGTGAAGAGTGGGCGCCGTTCGCTGGAACCCTACTCAGAGGCTCTGCGGTTGCATGGTGGCAATCGGTGTGACCTGTTATCCAAACCTGGCAGCAATTCAAGGAAGCTCTCGTTGCGTCATACGAACCTATCAACGCGATGGCAAGGGCGCGTGATCAACTTGCGAATCTGCGGCAGCGTACTTCTGTAGCGGATTACATCGCTGAATTCCGTAACATCTCCACCGAAATTTCAGACCTTTCAACGGCTGAGGCGCTAGACAAGTTTAAGCGCGGGTTGAAAGACGACGTTAGGATGGAGGTAGAGGTGCAGGGCTGTAGTTCGCTTGAGGAGATGGCGCGTGTCGCTGAACGTTACGATGAGATTCACTTTGGTAACCGTCGCAACCGTTTCAACCGTGGGATGCGGTTCAGTCCGAACATGTTCCAGCCTTTCCATGGGGAGCAGCGTGGTGGTGCAGGACCGACACCAATGGAGCTGGATGCGATTGATAAGAACAAGGAGAAGCGGAAGGGCTTTGCTGGAAATTGTTTCAAGTGTGGGAAACGCGGTCACAAAGCGCTCAACTGCCCTACCAGGCCTAGGCAGCCGGGAAACAAGCCTCACCAGTAGCTTCGGGGCGAGTTTCTGGTGATGAGGAGTGCCCCACCTTGCTGACTCCATCCTCAACACCGCTGCAGCAGGAGTCGGAAGGAGCAATTGTACTTCGGGGGCAGATTCGTGGTAAGGAGGTAAAGATGTTGCTGGATAGTGGTGCTTCATCCAATTTCATTTCTTCTCGCCTGGTGCATGAATTGAAGTTACCTGTGCAGAGCAGTACAGTGGAGAGTACGGTGCGCATGGCGGATGGTGTAGTGAGGAGCTGTGGACCTGAGTTGTACCCGGTCAACTGCAACATAGGGGAGTTTCATGGGAAGATTCGGTTTCAGCAAATCTGGCTAGACAGTCATGACATCATCTTGGGCAGGAACTGGTTGGCAGCAGTGAACCCTCAGGTGAATTGGAGAACCAGGGAGGTCAAGGTGCTGTTTGGGGGAAGATCTGTACACCTACCAGTGGTGCAGCAGCAGGAGGGGATGACCTTGCAGCTGATTACTGCGAAGCAGTTTGGTAAGGCCATTCGGGGGGAGGAAGCAGTTTTTCTAGGTCTCATCACAGAGGTTCAGCCTACATCACCCGACGCAGTAACACCAACGGTTTCAGCATCACATGAGGATGAGGAGTTAACACAGGGTGCGGAGAAGCTGCTGGAATTTTTTTCAGGGGTGTTTCCCGAGGACTTACTGGCTGGACTTCCTCCTAAGCGGGCTGCAGATCATAGGATAGAGCTGATTCCTGGATCTACCCCACCGGTTAGACCGACCTACAAGATGAGTGCAGTGGAGCTGAAGGAGCTGAAGAAGCAGTTAGAGGACCTATTAGCTAAGGAGTTCATTCAGCCTAGTTCTTCTCCGTACGCTTCTCCGGTGCTGTTCGTGCGGAAGAAGGACGGTTCTCTGCGGATGTGTGTAGATTACCGTGGGCTGAACAAGATAACAGTGAAGAACCGGTACCCACTGCCACGGATAGATGAGCTGTTCGAGCAAGTTGGTGAGGCACGATACTTCTCGAAGCTGGATCTGCGTTCGGGGTATCATCAGGTGCGGATTCAGAGTGAGGACATCCCAAAAACAGCATTCCGAACACGGTATGGTCACTATGAGTTCCGTGTGTTGCCCTTTGGTCTCACCAACGCTCCAGCCACCTTCCAAAGCATGATGCAGAGCATTTTCAGTGATTTAATTGACAAGTTTCTGGTGGTTTTCATTGATGACTTGCTGGTTTACAGTCGCACTCGTGAGGAGCACCTGATGCACCTTGAGCTGGTCCTTGCACGACTGAGTGAGCACAGATTGTATGCCAAGCGTTCCAAGTGTGAGTTCGGCAAAACTAAGCTCTCATTTCTGGGTCATGTCATTTCTCATGGGAAGCTAGAGGTGGACAATAGTAAGGTAGCAGTGCTGAAGCAGTGGAAGCAGCCGAGTACAGTGAAGGAGGTGCAGGCGTTCTTGGGGTTAGCCAACTACTACCGGCGGTTTGTGAAGGGATTTGCAGCAGTGGCAGCACCTCTGACCGATCTCTTACGGAAGGATTCTTCATTCTCTTGGGGACCATTGCAGCAGCAAGCTTTTGAGCAGCTCAAAACTTCTCTGACTTCACCCCCTGCCCTAGCAGTACCGAATCCAGAGCTCCCGTACTTCATTTGGTGTGATGCATCAGACGTTGCCCTTGGAGCAATTCTCTGACAGGAGCAGGAAGCTGGGCTGCAGCCAATAGCCTTTGAGTCAAGGAAGCTGATTGTTGCAGAGCGAGCATACCCCATTCACGAGAGAGAGGCACTTGCTGTGGTGCATGCACTGAAGAAGTGGCGCTGTTATGTGGAGATGCAGCCCGTCACAGTCTTCACTGATCACCGAACACTGGAGTACCTGAAAACACAGTCACAGATCACACCACGGCAGGCGCGGTGGGTTCAGTTTCTGGAGCAGTACGTTCCCAACCTTCAGATTGTGTACAAACCAGGGCGCTTCAATCCGGCAGATGTTCTGTCACGACCAGCAGCAGAGGAGCTGAATGTCATGGGTGTAGTTACATGGGACCGCAACTTCATCACTCGTTTCAGCCGGGGTTACAACCGTGATCAGCTGTACCAACAGAAAGTCCCCCATGACCCATCCTTTCTTTTCAGCAACCCCTTTTGGACCCGTGCAGATTCTGGTGCTGTGTGTGTACCTGATGACTCCAGGCTTCGCCAGCTGCTACTACATGAGTACCATGACAACCGGTCACATTTCGGCAGTGACAAGACGTATGCTGCCATTTCCCGTGACTACTACTGGCCTGGACTGTCTCGGAGTGTAGCAGAGTATGTTTCTTCATGCCCTACCTGTCAGGTCAACAAGGCTCGCACCACTGCACCGGCTGGTCTGCTGCAACCATTGGAGATACCCACAGCCCCCTGGACTTGTGTTTCTCTGGATTTTATCACAGACCTACCCCGCACCCCTACAGGCTTTGATAGCATCCTCGTGGTCATTGACAAGCTGTCCAAGATGGCTCACTTCATCCCTACAACTGGCACAGTGACTGCTGCCTCCACGTCAGCAGTGCTCTGCACAGTTGGGTAGGCAAGAGGTGAAGGTGAAGGCAGAAGGTGAAGGTGAGAAGAAGAGGCGTAATGGGGAGCAGGGCTGGAGAACACAAGCAAAGTGCCAAAAAAAAAAGGCATAGTGTTTAGGTGAAGGTCAAACAGAAAGGTATAGGGTTCATGTGAAGAAGTAACCCACCTGGAACGCGGATTTCCGGATGCTCTTGCAGGCAGCGTGCTCCCCCGTGCTGCGGTGCACGCATCGCCGAATCACTCCGTACTGCCCCCTGCCTATCTCCTTCTTCAGCAGAAGCCACCTCCGCCGAATGTCCTCCACTGGCCGCCCCAACACCTCCCCCACTTGCACCTTCCCCATTTGCACCTCCCTCTCATCTCGTGCTGGGATTGTGTGTGCGTTGGCGTTTGCTTTCGGAGGCTCTACCGAGGCTGCAGGCTCAAATTCCAATTTCCGAGCTGACTCTGAGGCTCGGAGTCTGAGGCTGGAGCCAGCAGGTTCGGATTCAGAGCAGTCACTGCGAGTTGTCACACTGGCTGCGTTGACTGTGTTGACTGCATGTTGTGTGTTGCCCATGTTGGTCGTGTTGACAGCATGGACTGCGTTGAATTCGGCGTTGACTTGGTTGACTCCGCTGGTTTGGTTGAATCCAGGGAAGGCGGGAGGAAGCATCCCATCAGGAGCATCATGGAACCATTGCTTCAGCAGCGACTGTCGCTGCTTCCGCCCCACCACCATTGGAGCCGTTTCAACCGTCGCTGATGCCGCTGCCTTTTTCAACCAATCCCCAAGCGACACGTCAGCAGCTCCTCCCTCCGCGGAAAATCCGCAGTGAAACGCGGAAAACGATTCTCCGCCGTTCTTGTCGAATCGCGCGGCATCGGACGGCCACAGAATCGCGTCAACGGGGGGAATCTGGAACGCGTGCGGCCACGCGGAGGCGGAAGGGAAAGCGGACGGGAAGGCGGAAGGGAAGGCGGAAGGGGAGGCGGAAGGGGAGGCGGGGAAGTCGAGGGTGGCCGCGGGGCTGGAGCTCATGCCGACATTCGTTGCGGTGCCATAAGCGCCATAAGCGCCGACGCAATCATCCCCATTCCCGCTTCGGCCGCCGGCGGCCGCGTTCAACGCAAAGTCTGCGCGAGCCCGCCGCGTCGCGCTGGGTGACGGCGTGCGATTCGTGCTCCCCATGATTCAAATCTGACCGTTGAGTCAAAGTGCACGAGAGATGCGGAAGAAATAGTGCTGCTAGCACTACTAGTAGTTGCTAAAATCCCGCCGGAACGGGGCTGGTAGTACGAGGGCGAATTCGTAAAAAAAGAATCTGGTGCCGATATGGAACTCGCATTCCCTGCGAGCGTATTCATACTGCGAGCGTAGTAGCAGCAGCTGATGAGAGGGGCGGGGGGTGAATTCGTGTTTCGGGGGAACTCGCATTCTCTGCCGCCGGTGGGTCGATCGGATGGGCGCAAGGGCACGGCGAAGGCGAGACGCGCGGGAACGAAGCACTCGCGAGTCGCGGCCTTTTCTCGCGCAGGCGGTGGTAAGCCACGCAGACTGCGTAGCGGACTTGCAACCGTCTTCGGCGGAGAAGCGATCATCGGGGGAGCAGTGAGCTGCGGCGCGCGGCTCATTTGATCCATGGGCCACACCCGCTCGTGTCGTGAGTGAATGCGACAAGACACGTCGCGGCGCGGACTTAGTCGAGTCATCCTCCACTCGCGTCTATCTTCAAGAGGAAGTTCATCTCATGAACCTTCGACGGCTGCTTCGCTGCTGTACACCCATTTTTCGACAACTTTCAACCCAGTATTTCCACGCAGCGGTTCGGTGTCTTCACCCAACCCTTCAGGCTGCTGAGCTGGAAAAGCGTGGATGCATCCGGGAGGAAAGGTACCACGTGTAGATCTTCCATTCTGAACTGTAGTTGCACCTTCAGCACCAAGTGGCGGCGCGGGTGTGAAATGATCGGGAACTACTAGATGCCTCCCCCCCTCCTTCCTCCCTCTCCAGTAGTTTCACCCCCTCTTGGTCGGGCAGATTGTTACGCGATTCGACTACTTCGGTGGCAGAACAATCGAGAAATAAGTGTATTAGATGAACCATGAGCTTCACGTGGGTGTGGAAGGAAAGCGTGTATGGGAAAGGGCGGCACTCAGAGACAACGAGGCGAGGTAGCAAGCCGCCGCAAAGCTTGCTGAACTGCTACAGTGATCCAATCACGGTACTGTGCGTGACGAGATGCTGACTACGCTTCGTCGATGCCGACGTGGATGAAGGGGGGTATAAGGAATAAAGCTGAGATTCCCCATTCCATGTGCTCGGATCGCTATCTGCCAAGGAAAAGAACGTGTACTGCGTATGGTGACGTGTAGTGCTGAGTGCACTCTACGCGTGGTATAAGAAATGCGAGGAAGGCTATTCGATAACGCAGCTCGCCTGCAATGTTGCTCGCAGCTTGGAAAAAGAGAAATGGTGATTCGTGGAGGGGAGTAATGGAGAGCTGTTCATTTGGTGGTAGCTGCTGTAATTGGGTGGGGAGTGGAGTGGGAGAATGTTTCGTATTCTATAGAGAGGTTCAATACGTTATGAAACTATTCGAAACGCTTCGGCGTGTTTAATTGTGGTGCAGAAAGGCCAATACTTAGCAGCACCTCATCAAGATGACCAAGGAAAAGCGGGGAACGCGATCGAAGGGGAACGGGCTCAGTAGGGCTCGTGAGAGGGAGAAGGGAAAGCACGAAACTGGAATGGAGTTTTGGGTTGGGGCGTGTTTATTGATAAAATCGATGGCTGGTACCAGCGGAAAATGATTGATTCAGAAGATGTTTTCACTTTTTGTGTCCCCGAGACGTACCACAAACGTGACAAACACGGCTGTTTCACTTTGGAGAGCACATGCGTGCGACCCCTACCCTCGGGTTTGACAGCACTGTTTGAGGCTCTACATTACGCAGGGCGATTTCGCCAACGCGCACTCTCCCACAGGTGAACTTGCACAGGTTTTCACAGAAGGCATCGGGGCGGGGGTTCCACCGAAACTCCTGGGCGTTGAGTGCGCGGTTCGGGTGCTGAGTCTGATCAAGCCGCAAAGGGAAGCCAAAAAAAGAAAACGAATCAGGGAGCATCTTGCAATCGACGCTGACGTGCCCACCACCAGTTCGCCAAAACCAAAGTGCCCATGCCTTTCCGAGATCCCTGGACATGGACCGCAGATTTGTCCTTTGAGCATCTGGAGAGTCTCAGACATCTGCAAGAAAGCCAGCGTGTCGTAACTTCAGTGGGTGGACTTCCAGGATCTCTCTCGGGCACTCCGTCTGAGCCCGTCCCGTTCAACCGCACTCTGGAGATTCAATACAGATTGTGTCGAATGAATGTACAAACAACAATATCCAGATCGAATGAATGTACAAACAACAATACCCAGATCGAATGAATGTACAAACGACAATCTCAATTATGAATATATGAAACATCAGGCTAGCATGCAAACAGGGCTTCAAATTCTCAAGGACCTGTTATCAAGATAGCTACAAACCAGGCAATGTAAAAAATGGTGGCAAATCCAATCCAGTGGATAAGTAACTCGGATATCGATGGCTCGCCTAGAGTGCCAACCAGTCGTTTTCTGACAAAGGCCATCACGAGAATGTTGAGCCATTGCCTCGCCAGCTCTGGACGTCAAAGAGTCAACAGGACCCATTCATCAGCCACCGCAGGTCTCGCTGAGCTCTCTCCTATCTGCACACTTTGTCGCCACTTAATTCCGCACTGCCTCCACGTCAGCAGAACTGTGCACAATTGGGTAGGCAAGAGGTACCAGGTAGGTCGAAAAGGAAAAGAAAACACAGACGCGGAAGATGAGGACAAAGGCTGAAAGGATTTTTGGGTTAGGGACAGAAGAAACAGGAGGAAAAACAGGGCAGGGAGATTAGAGCAGGGAAATCAGAGCAGGGAGATTAGGGAAGGGAGATTAGGGATGGGAAGATAGGGAAGGGAGGTTGGGGAAAAGAGATTATGGAAGGAAGATTAGGAAAGGAAGATCAGAGAAGGGATTTTAGGGAAAGGAGAGTAGGCAAGGGAGGCAGAGAAGGGAGATTAGAGAAGGAATATTAGAGAAGGGAGATCAGGGAAGGGAGATTAGGCAAGGGAGATAAGAGAAGGGAGATCAGGTAAGGGGGATCAGGTAAGGGAAAATGAGGCATGGCAGGGAGAGCGCACCTGAATGGCGGCTTTCCAGATGCTCTTGCTGGCAGCTATCTCTCAAATGCTGCAGTGCACGCATCTTCTTATCACGCCATACTGCCCCTTGCCTTCCTCCCTCCTCACCACCACCCACTGCCGCCCCAGCACCTCCCCCACTTGCACCTCCCCCATTTGCATCTTCCGCTCCTTTGCTGCTGGGGTTGCGAGTCCTCAGGCTCGTGAATTCCGAGGATCAACCGAGGCTGGAGGCTTGGATTCCAAGTCGAGAGCTGACTACGCGGCTCCAAATCTGAGGCTGGCGTCATCACATGCTGATTCAGAACAGTCTCTGACAGCTGTTGCCAAATTCACTGCCGCGTTGACTACGTTGACTGCAATAACAGATTGACTCTGTTGACTTCAGGCGTCGTAAGCACGGACTGCTTCCAATGCGTTCACTTGGTTGACTTGGTTTGTTTGGTTGACTTGAGGCAATGCGGGCGAAACGAGCTTATGAGGAGCATCGTCGAACCACTGCCGCACCAGCCGCTGCCGCTGCTTCCGCCTCACCACCCTTGGTGCGGCGGCAGTGTTTTCAACCATTGACGCCGCTTCCTTTATCCAATCCTCAAGCGCCACGTCAGCTGCCGCGGTACTACCACTAATAGCGGCTCCGCTCTCAACAGAAAACTCGCAGTGAATCGCGGGGAGCGGCTCTGTGTTGTTTGCGCCGCTGAATCGCATGGAGTTGGACGGACATGGCATGGAGTCGCCGGCGAAACGAGACATCTGGCATGCGGAGGCGGAAGGGGAGGCAGAACTTCCTTCCGCATAAGGGAATGCGGAAGGGGAGGCGGAAGGGGAGGCGGAAGGGAATGCGGAAGGGGAGGCGGAAGGGGAGGCGGAAGGGGAGGCGCGGAAGTGGAGAGTGGTCGTGGGGCTCCAGCTCGTGGCGCCATCCTGATGTGCCGTGGCGACGCGGCCGCAGTACGCGCCGTCACAGCCGGCGGCGGCGCTGAGCTGAATCTCCAAGAACCTTCCCGGATTCAGCGGCAGTGCCGCGCCGCGGCCCAGCCAATGACGACCCCCGCCGCCGCCGGGAGTGGCGTTTGCGCGAGCTCGCTGCGTCGCGGCGTTAGTCGACGGCGTGCGATGCGGCGCGGACGACATGATTCCAACGTTGACGTGACTGTTGCGCGCGGCGATCGCTAGTCGAAACAGAGAGAAACGGGAATGCTTGAGCTGCGACCGTCGCAGATGTGGGGGTGAATCCGTAAACCGACTCAGAAAGAAAGCACCGTTCTAAAACGAGTCGCGTTCGCGGCGAGTGTATTCATACTTTGCTAGTAGCAGCAGCAGCAATCGTCGGGGAAGATGATGAAGCAGCGGGTGAATGCCATGAAAGAGATATCTCATTCCTCGTGACGTGGAAGGGCGGGGGTCCATATCGGGGGGCTGCCGTGGTGTCGATGCCCTCAGTGGTAAGTTACCCTAAACTTTGCAAGTGGGCTCGCTGTAACTGGCGTATCAATGCCTTTAATGTCGTCAGCGCGGTAACCGTCACTGATGGTTACGGATGGGATTCGCGTAAGTAATAAGATATGCGAGCGACGAGGAAGCACGCGGGGCGGGGGCGGGCCGCAGGGGGGAAGAGAGATGTGACGCACGACTCGCGGGAGTGGGGCTTCCCGCACTGCACTGCCAGCCATCGGCGGAGCAATGATCAGAGGAGCAATTCCTAACGGTACTATTGGCGGTGCATTTTCAGTATTCGTGCCACGACACGACCCCGGCTTTGACGAGTCACCATGACGAATCGCGTCACCTTATCAGCCTGTGGCGAAGAATCGGACGGACTCGGAGGAGTCTCAGGCTACTGTAGTACCGCCGTGCATTGGGTAATATATTGCACTGCCTGCGTCAGCAGGTAGTGCAATGAGTCAGCGGGCAAGAAAAAAAATAAACCCCACATGGAAGGCATGCAACTCGGGAGGCATCAACCCTAAAATTTTAGGGTTGAGGATCCCGAGTTGCATGCAGTCTGGATGGGTTTTAGTGTTTTTCTGCCCGCGGGCAGAATGCTGACTCACCTTGTAGCGTCGTTTAGCGAAACGGTAGCGCTACCGAGCGCTACCGACGCTACCGAGTGAGATGTATTGGTTGCATTCCAATTACTGGTGTACACGTGTAATGCCACGTCGTGCAATATATCCTCCAAATCGAGGTCGCAATAGTATCATAATAGTGTACGCGGGAGATCGTGATGTGCTGTCTTCTAGCAGTTAGCGAGCCGCCTACCAGAGCACGCATGGCTAAGTGCTGACTGTTAGGGTATTACTACTAAGCGCGGAACTTAAGAGCTCGTGCTGCGAAGAACTACTAGCATGTACTAGTGTTGACCTCAAGTTCTACTGGGTTTGCCATCAAGTGTTGACTACACTTCGTGAGAGCGAACGCGGACGAGCCTGAAGCGTAGTGTAGTTCTGCGTCGGGCTTCCCTTCCGTTCGCGCTCGGAACGGGATCTGCTGAGAAGGTGCGAACGGCCTTGCTGGCGGACTGTACAGAACAGTACTGAACCGCTGTGGCACTCCGTGACGGGATTTTTGGACGGTTCTGGCTGGATGTGTGGTGGTGAGGTGACAGCAGCGACCTGTGTGCTGCGCACTTACACGTGTTTGAGACGGATATTTCGCATGCAATGCCGTTGCTTGCCTGTTTGGAAGGGAAGCGATTGGGTGGTGGAGTGGCTGCTTGCGCCAGCTTCACAGCAGGTTGTGTGTGATGCGGTTGTGTATGATGTGGTTAGATCAATAAAGCATGATTATGATGCTTTTATAATCTACCGTAACAAAGGTAAGGAAATTATATTGCAGCAGGGAAGGATTATTTGATACATGATACAACAACAGAGGAATACATATGGTATCATATACATGTCAGAATAATACAAACCTTAAAAAGGGGAAAACCATGTGCAGTCGGTAGAGCAACACCTTGTGCAGGAGGTGGTGACTCACTCGTGCTCTGCAAACAATCAAGGCCCACAGTAAGGAATACTACATTCACTTCCAGAAAAAAGGTGACACCAAATGAAGGAAAACTGAGACTTCTATTCAGCAAGAATGTAATTCATGCCAATTCGGCTGCAGGGATCAGCACAGAGCACGCGAACGGGGAGATGCTTGGCTGGTGACACCTGCCATCTCCTGCTGCGGCTGAACCCTCCGCTGCTGCGTCACCTGCCATCTCCTGCTGCTCCGCTTGGCCTCCTGTGTCAGAATCTAGCAGCAGGAATGGATGAACTATGAAAGAGTTGGGTACAAATATGAAACCCTAAAAGGGGCTGTACCCCATATTGGCTACCCCACTACAGCCTAAACATATGTAGTAGATATATCATTTGACACACCCCCATAGGCAAAGTGGGGGAGAGCAAGGGGTCACAAAACCAGCCAAGAGGAGCAAAGCAAGCTCAGGTTGGATCACAACGTCACCACACACACTGAGCACAAGCAAAGGGCCACAAGGCCAGTTCACATGCAGATGTATATATGCAACAACAACAGCACAGTGATCTCTACCTAGCAGAGCAAGCATGCAGGTATATATATAGATCACAGTACAAGCAAAGTCTACAGCAAGTGAGGAAAAGTGGGCACAAGGCCTAACAAAGTGCAGAAACGCTGATGATCACCAGACGGAAGTGCCTTGGTGAATATATGAGCAGTGTTGGCCCGAGTGGCCACGTGAGCAAGACGAAGCTGACCGCGCTGCTGCAACTCTCGAGCCAGGAAGTAACGCAGAGCGATGTGCTTCGTTCTGTGCTCCAGTCTGTGCTCCTGACACAAGGCAATGGCGGCCTTGTTGTCGACGTACAGCACTGGAGGAGAACGAGGCCGCTCTCCCAGGTCGGTCAGCAGGTAGGTGAGCCAGCGTAACTCCTGTGCAGCCATGGCTGTGGCGTAGATCTCAGCCTCACAACTGGAGCTGAGAACTGAAGACGAGCGTGTAGAACGCCAAGAAACAGAGCCAGAGCCAAGGCTGAAGGTGTAACCCTGTGACGACCGCTGCATAGCCTGGTCGTCAACCCAAGAAGCGTCTGAGTGCCCAGTGAGGACAACTTGGCTCCGCCCTCCAAGCACAAGCCCCATGCCCGATGTACTGCACAAGTAGCGTAGTACCCTCTTAGCAACATCCATGTGCACCTTTCAGTGCCGACCAGGAGCCACGTAGCGAGCAAGAAGGCCAAGAGGGTACGCAAGGTCAGGACGAGTGCAGGTCATCAGGTACATGAGGCAGCCCACTAGCTCTGGGTAAGGACCACTCGGCTCTACGGACTCGTCTGAAGGTGGAGCTGAGAGCGAGTGACCTGTAGCCAGAGGAGTGTGCTGTGGCGAGGACCAGGTGAAGCCGAAGCGCTGAAGGACCTGCTGCACCATGTGTGACTGAGTCAGTGTGATGGTGCGGCGTGCTCTGTCCCGGGTGATCTGCAAGCCAAGGTAACTGCGCAGCTCACCCAGGTCTGTGCACGTGTGTCTCTTCTGCAGCTCCGACTTCACCAGGGCGAGAGCCTCAGTGTCAGCAGTGGCAAAGACCAAGTCGTCGACGTACACGAGGATGTAGAACGGCGGCAGAGAAGTGTCGGTGCGCAGAAACAGCGACGGGTCAGCAGTCGACGGAGCAAACCCAAGAGCAGCAAGTGTCGTCCTCAGTGTGTCGTGCCACTCACGTGGCGCCTGGCGGAGACCGTAGACTGGCCGCCGGAGGCTCCACTGGGTACCAGGAGGGAACGACCCAGTGAAGCCAGGAGGGCGGCGCAGCCAGATCTCCTCGTGCAGGCTGCCCTGTAAGAACGCTATGCTGAAGTCAAGAGAGTGAAGCTCGTAGTCACGCTGAGCGGCAACGTACAGCAGTACCCGAAGAGTGGTCATCTTCGGGGTGGGGGAGAAGGTCTGGAAGAAGTCGACTCCCTCCCGCTGACTGAAGCCTCGAGCAACGTAACGAGCCTTGAAGACAGGTGGAGAACCTGGCGGCCGCTTCACCCTGAAAATCCACATGCCACTGGCGATGTTCGCCCCAGGAGGGGGAACCTCGTCGACGTAAGTGCCTGTGGACTTCCAGGATGCCATCTCTGCGTCCATGGCTGTCTGCCACTGAGAGGAGTACTCACCCGCGATCGCCTCAGCGTAAGAGCGCGGGGTCGGGATGTCTGGAGCATCCGGGTCTCCCTCAGGGGCAAGCAGCATGGACACGAGATGAGGCGCAGCGGCTGCAAGACACTCAAGGTCCTCCTGTCTGTCCTCAAGGACGTCCGTGCCAAGAGCACACTCACCTTCGACGGACGGAGGACAGACAGACTCAGACTCAGCAACAAGACTAGTGGCGTAGTCTAGACGACAGGCAACAGCAAAGTCAACAAGCTCAGCGACTAAGGCAGACGCAGCAGCAGACTCAAACGACGGGTCAGTGACAACTGTGGCTAGCAGACGCGTGACAGTAGGGTGCTCAGCACGAAACCGGTCAGACTCAGGGTCCGCAACGACAGGCAGAGAAGACGCAGGAGGAGACGGCAGAGGAACACGCTGCGGAGGAGAGGAAGGACGACGGACTACGAGGTGGGTGTCGGGGACAGCCGGCTGACGCGGACGAGGAACACGACGACCGGAACTACCAGAACGGAGAGGCGAGACAGGACGCGACGCAGGCTCACGACGCTCAGTAAGACCCCCTGTCTGCTCAGTGTAAGGAGAAGGAGCAGGCAGCGGTGAGCCAGGCTGTAATGGAAGACCAGTAGACGAAGGGAGACTAAGAACCTGGCGAAGCACAGAGGCAGGCGGTGGCTGAGACGACGGAGACGGCGGAGCGAAGAACAGGCGCGGCTGTGCAGTGACACCAGCACCAGCAGCTCCAGTACCCCCAGCAGCTCCAGCACCTCCAGCAGCTCCAGAACCCTCAGCGCCAGCTCCTCCAGGACCAGCTCCACCAACAGCAGCACCCCCAGAACCGGCACCTCCAGTCCCAGGGTCTCCAGCCTCCGTGTCTCCAGCAGCAGCACCCTCAGACTCAGCACCTCCAGCCCCAGCAGCTCCAGTACCTCCAGTACGAGCACCTCCGGGACCAGCACCACTCCCAGCTCCAGTGACGTCAGTAGAAGTTCCTCCAGCGGCAGAGCCCCGAGCTCCAGAAGCGCGACCCTGACGGCGACCGTACCAGTCGTGCAGCTGCTGTGAGGTGAGAGGCACACGCGAACGAAGGCGGCCACTCCAAGGAGACCGCGTAACAGCAGACTCAGAACCCTCAGCGCCAGCACCTGCAGCAGCTCCAGAACCTCCAGCACCAGCACCCGCAGCAGCTCCAGAACCTCCAGCGCCAGCACCCTCAGCAGCTCCAGAACCTCCAGCTCCAGCGCCACCAGCGCCAGCACCTCCAGCTCCAGCGCCACCAGCGCCAGCACCTCCAGCAGCTCCAGAAACTCCAGCTCCAGCACCCTCAGCGGCTCCAGAACCTCCAGTAGAAACAACTCCAGTAGCAGAGTCACCAGCACCAGCGCCTCCCGCAGCAGGGCCCCTAGCTCCAGCAGCGCGACCCAGACGGCTAGCGTACGACTCACGCAGCTGCTGTGGGGAGAGAGGGAGTCGACGACGAGAGCGCAGCGGCGAGGCACCAGCGGAGCGACTACGCAGACGGCCGCTCCAGGGAGACTGCTCACCAGACGCCTCAGCGCCTCCAGGTGCAGCACCCCCAGACCCAGTACTCCCAGGCACAGCACCCCCAGACTCCTCACACCCAGGCTCAGCACCTCCAGTCTCCGCACCCCCAGGCTCTGCACCTCCAGGCTCCGCACCCCCAGGCTCAGCACCCCCAGGCTCCGCACCCCCAGAAGCAGCACCCTGAGCAGGACCACCCTCAGCAGGACCTGCGTCACCAGTGACCTCAACCGGCTCAGTCAAGGGGGGAGGGTCTACCTGAGACACACCTGAAGGAGCAGGACCGGGAGCGGGGAGGGGGTCTACCTGGGGAGCACTTGGAGCGAGGAAGAGCGGCGAGGGGGGAGAGGGGCAGTGCGGTAGGGGAAGAGACGGTAAAAGGGAACCGACTCGTCAAACGTGACGTCCTGAGAGGGGAAGACACGGCGCGAGGTGGGGTGGTAAAACTGCCAACCAGGCGCGTCAGGGACAAAGCCAAGGAAGACACATGGAACAGCGCGGGCGGAGAGCTTGTCCGCGGTGGTATCGCGGACAAAGGCACGAGCACCCCAGACCCGGAAACGCGACGCATCGCCAACCTTCCCCGTCCACAGCAGTGTGGGCGAGGTCTCCGGCAAGGAGACACGGGGCCAGAGGTTGAGCTGATGCGCGGCGTACCGGACCGCAAACGGCCACAGAAAATGGGGGGCAGCCGCATGGATCATGGAGGTACGAGCGACCTCCATGACTAAGCCAATGCGGCGCTCAGCAACCCCATTCTGCTGCGGAGAGGCCGGAAGCGTGGACGTCTGGCGGATGCCGTGCTCCGCACAGAAGGCTGCCAAGAGGTCTGAGGAGAACTCACCACCTCTGTCAGAGTGCAGACGCAGGACAGGAAAGTCCGACTGGAACCGCTCGCGGAGCTGGAGACGAGCAGCGCGGATCCAGGGGATCAAAACATCAGGGACATCCCCCTTGCGCTGCAAGGGGAAGACCGTGGTGTAGCGCGTGTAGTCGTCGACGACCAGCAGGAAGTACCGCTCGTGGCCCTGTCCACGGACGCGGGCTGGGCCCCACACGTCCATGTGGAGAGTCTGCAGGGGAGCCTCTGTGGGAGGGAACGAGGAGGAGTGAGGAGCGGCGCGCTGCCGCCCCTCGACACAGGGAAGACAGGGAGGAGCAGGCGAGGGTGGGAGGGGAGGTAGAACCCTGGGAAGACCAGAGACAAGGACACGGCGGTGCATGCTACGAAGGCACTGCACCGAGGGGTGACCAAGGCGGTGGTGCCAAAGGAGGGTCTGGTGCGACAAAGCGCGACACGAGCAGGGGGCCGCTAGGTGACCTGACGCAGACGCAGACGCAGCGACCTGAGGGGACACAGTAGTCAGTGTGTACAGACTCGAGCCAGGCGCACGGGTAAACGTGGCCAGGTGCCGGCCCGTCCGGGAACACGTACAGTAGGTCACGCGCTGACCTCCAGGAGTGAACTGGTCAACCCACTGGTCCTGGAGGTCAGCACCACTCACCAAGTTCGTAGAGAACGAGGGGAGGTGAAGACCTGACAGGGAGCCAGACGGGACTGCCGGACACGGCAGGACCGTGGAGGAGTGCGCAAGTACTGGACCCCCAGAGGGGTCTGCCAGGGAGACTGGAACCGGCCGGCTGAGCGGCGTGAGGGTGGTGCTGTCACGAAAGAAGGAGCGGGAAGCACCTGAGTCAAGTGTGAAGGTGTACAAGGCCTCAGCAGGCGCAGTACCAGAGAGAGCAGACTCACCAGCACCTGGAGCAGCAGCCTCACCAGCACCTAGAGTAGGAGACGCACTAGCACCTAGAGGATCAGCCTCACCAGCACCTGGAGCAGCAGCCTCACCAGCACCTAGAGTAGGAGACGCACTAGCACCTAGAGCAGCAGCCTCACCAGCACCTGGAGCAGCAGGCTCTATACCTGGGTCAGGCGGCACGCACAGGTAACAGGCACGGTCAGCACTAGTAGGCAATGCATACATGGCAGTGAGAATAGCATCAAAGTCAAGAGCAAATATATCTACCTTCTGCCCAAGCAGCTCCACCTAGTCGGGGAGCTCAGCCGCGTCGCCAAACTCGGTACGCCAGGCGTCGCTCAGACGGGCGAAGCAGCGGGACTGTGTGTGACCAAGCGTCCCGCAAGCCTGACCAGTCCTATCACCTGTGCGAATGACGTACGGGCAACGAATGGTACTCCCAGACCCTCTACTCTGAGCGTACCACTCGTGAAGCTGCTGGGACGTAAGTGTCTCGCGTGGATGCCGCTGCAGCTGCAGCTGGCCACTGCCAGACGCTCCCAACTGACCAGCTCCAGGGCGACAGCTACGACGGTTACCGCGACAACCCCAACTAGCGTACCACTCACGAAGCTGCTGGGGCGTGAGAGACTCGCGTGAACGTCGCTGGAGCTGCATCTGGCCACCGCCAGTAGCAGCAGTAGCAGTAGTAGTAGCAGCAACAGTAGCAGCAGCCTAGCAGTAGTAACAGAAGGAGCAGCAATAGCAGCAGTAGCAGCGCGGGCAGGGCAGGCGCGGCAGGCAGGCAGGCAGGCAGGCAGGCAGGCTGGCAGGCAGGTGGCGCTACAGTGCGCGAACAAGGCAGGTGCTCACCAGTGGCGATCAGGGCCGGCGCTCGGCGGGCGGCGGCCGGGTAGGCGCACGACGGCGGCGACGGCGAGGCCGCGACAGCTGCGGCAGAGCAGGGCCGCGTCGGCGGTAGGGCAGGTCCGCGACAGCTGCTGCAGGGCGGGGCCGTGACAGCTGCAGGAGGCTCCGCGGCGGCTGCTGCAGGGCAGAGCCGTGACGGCTGCAGGAGGCTCCGCGGCAGCTGCTGCAGGGCGGGGCCGCTACTGTGGCAAGGCGCTCCACGGCAGCTGCTGCAGGAGCGACAGCGGCAGTCAGACAGGGGCGGCGTCCAGAGGAGGGGCGTCGCGACAGGCCGGGGCGACGTCCAGGGGGGGGGGGCGCCGCGACGAACAGGGGCAGCCGCGGCGCGCGGGCCTGCAGCACGCAACGCGAGCTGCGGGCGCGGCGCGCGAAGCCGCCGCGGGCTGCGCAAGGACGGCAGCCGCGGCGCGCGGGGCTGCAGCGCGACGTGCGGGCAGCTGACGCGACGCGCGGGGCTGCAGTGCGACTCACGAGGCTGCAGCGCGACGCGCGGGGCTGCAGTGCGACGCATGGGGCTGCAGCACGCAGCGCGGGCTGCGGCCGCGGCGCGCGGAGCAGCAGCGAGCCGCGCGCGGGCTGCTGCAGGGCGGGGCCAGGTGGGGCCGCGTCAGTAGCAGGTCGTGGCCGCGAGGAGGGGCGGCGCTCTGGCCTGACAGGCCTGCAGGGGCGGCTCGCGGGCCTGACGGGTCTGCAGGAGCGGCTAGCGGGCCTGACGGGCCTGCAGGGGCGACGTGCGGGCCGTACGAGTCTGCAGGGGCGGCGCGCGGGCCTTACGGGCCTGCAGGGGCGGCGCTCTGGCCTAGGGCAGCAGTAGGCAGCGCTAGGGCTACAGGACGGCGCGCGCAGCGCAGCACGTCACAAGGCAAGGCATGCAGGCAGGCAACACGTGGGGTAGCGTGGTAACCGCAACGGTAGGTGGGCCCGGAAAAAAAAGTCGGTCCTACGGACCTAGTGCTCTGAAACCATGTCAGAATCTAGCAGCAGGAATGGATGAACTATGAAAGAGTTGGGTACAAATATGAAACCCTAAAAGGGGCTGTACCCCATATTGGCTACCCCACTACAGCCTAAACATATATAGTAGATATATCATTTGACATCCTGTACCCACCGTCACACACCACCCCCACCACCATTACTGCTGCTGCTGCTGGTGCCTCCACGATTCATGCTGCTACCACCGTGCTGTTGCCGTGAAAGGGGAACGAGCCGCAGGGCATCATAAGGAGCACGGCACCAGCGCTCCACACATCGCAATCTGCCCCGTACGACTCAGAAAACACCTCTGGACTCCTGCGGAGACATGTAGGCTGCTGTGCCTGTCATCCCTGATAGACCCACACCGAGTGTGCCTAGCAGCCAAACCAAACCCGATCAGCTTGACTTCACAGCTACTGACATTGACATTGGCTATCCCGGTATCGGCCGTTGAGTTTCGCTGGGAATGCCACGTCAGCAGCGCTCTGCACAGTTAGAAAGACAAGAGGCACGAGGCAGGGCGGAAAGGGAAGGAAATCACAGACGCTGAAGGTGAGGACAAGAGGCAAATGGATTTGGTTCAAGAGAAGGGAAAACAGCTAGTTGAGGAGATTGGGGTGAGGCGGGGAAATCAGGGTGGGGGAGATCAGGGTGGGGGAGATCAGGGTGGGGAGAACACGTTTGGGAGATCAGGGTTGGGAGATCAGGGTGGGGAGATCAGGGTGGGGAGATCAGGGTGGGGAGATCAGGATGGGGAGATTAGGGTGGGGAGATCAGGATGGGGAGATCAGGGTGGGGAGATCAGGCTGGGGAGATCAGGGTGGGGAGATCAGGGTGGGGAGATCAGGATGGGGAGATCCCATGGCAGCGCGACCACACCTTAATGGCTGCCTTTCGGAGCTGACTCCGAGGTTCAAAATCTGCGTCTGGCGTAGCAGGTGTTTTTTCAGAATAGTCGCTGACAGCCGTTGCCGCATTCACTGCATTGACTGTGTTGACTGCGCTCGATGCGGCGAAGGCGTTGAGAACATGATGTCCGGGACAGCTTCGAACAAGTCAGGTTGGCTCAGTCAGTTTACTCGGTTGACTTGAGGGAATGTGGGCGAAACGAGCTTATGAGGAGCATCATCGAACCATTGCCGCATCAGCCGCTGCCGCTGCTTCCGCCCCACCACCCTTGGTGCGGCGGCAGTGTTTTCAACCATTGACGCCGCTACTTCGTGGAACCAATCCTCAAGCGCCATGTCGGCAGTCGCGGTACCACCACTAGCAGCTGCTCCCTCAAGACCGCAGGGAAACGCGGCTTCTCCGTCGATTGCACTGAATCGAGCGGCATCGGACGGCCAAGGAACGGAGTTGGCGAAAGGAGACGCCGGGAACGCGTGCGGCGGCGGGGAGGCGGACGTTCTATCGGCGGAAGGAAAGGCGGACGGTGGGAACGGGGAAGAGAACGCGGAAGGGGAGGCGGGGAAGTGGAGAGTGATCGTGGGGCTGCAGCTCGCGCCGTCAAAACCGGCGGCGGCGACATCCGGAGCGAATGATGATGTGACATTTACTGCTGCATGTGAGGACGCGGCGCCGCAGTAAGCGCCGTCACAACCGGCGGCGCGGCTGAGCTGAATCTCGAAGTACCGCCTCGAACTCCGCGGCAGTGGCGCGCCGCCGCAGGGGCCGCCGGTGGGGTTTGCGGCGCGAGCTCGCCGCCGCGGCGTCGCGGCGCTGGTCGACGACGTGCGATGCGGCGTAGACGACATGAAGATTTCACTGGCAATCGCGGACGACTCGGAGATTGCTACTGCTAGTTGAAACGGCGAGAGAAACGGGGAACAGCCAGTGCGATTGTTGAGCCCGTGGTTTTCAGTGGGAAGCCTTGAAACGGATTCCGTGAAAAACTGGAGCTGCGGCGGCGGGTGAAGTCGAATGGCGTTCTGGAATTCGAGTTTGTGGCGAGCGTATTCATTCATACTACTAATACTACTAGCATCAATCGACTTGGATGCGGCGGCGGGTGGATCGATGCGCGTGGAAGCGGGGACTTTCCAGATGCGGTGGATGGATGCCATGTCCATGAATCTGGGCTATCGAGGGGATGGTTACCTCGAGGATGCATTGCATTGGCTGTCATGTAGTGGTCACGCAAGGTTGAGGAGCAGAGCTTAACGCGCCAGCGTTGCAAAGGACTCTCTAGAAAGCCTGGCGGACACTGGTACTGCCGTCCATCTTGCGCAGCAAGCTTATCAGTACTAAACGAACGCGTGTGGCTACTAAGTGCTGACTACGCTGCTTACCAAGAGCGGAACGAGCCAGCGCTGCGAAGGGCAAGAAGTGTACGTACCTACCTAGTGTTGGGAACACCGCTTTCCGCGAAAGTTCTATGGTCTGGGTATGCGCGTGTGAGAAATGCTGACTTCGCTTCGTGGGGGCCAACGCGGATGAGGAAACGAGAAGGAGAGCAGTTCTGCATTTGCGAGGTTCTCGTATCCACGCGCGCGGAACGGGATCTGGTGCGAAAGCCACGGGGTAGCACGTGCCTAGCTGGCGGCGCAGTGTACTGTGCATTATGACGCACTGTACGGTACTGCTGCGTGTCAGACCGTGACTTATCATGCTTTGGACGGTTCTGAATGTGTATGGTGACGTGACGAACTGTCTTCTCTTCAGCACCCCCGCTTACCGAGCCCTGCGCGTACTATATGAGAAGATTCTAACAACGCGCGCTCTTTATTTGTCTGCAATGCTGCTGCGTTGGAAGGAGAGCAAATGGGAGCTGAGCTAGAGCACCTGCTGCACAGCAGGGGCTCGTGTGATGTGGTTGGTGGCATGGAGAAAAAACTGCAGCTTTCTTGAGATTAGGGCGAGAATGCGCAAGGGAGGGCGAGAATGAAGAAGGAGGGCAAGAATGCGCGAGGGAGGACGAGAATGAAGAAGGCAAGGGCGAGAATGAAGACGGTAAGGGCGAAGGGGATGATGGTGGGTTGGGTTGGGTTGTTTACCCAAGAAGATCCGCCGCGCGCTCCAGCAGGGCGCTTGACTGACATCGGTGTGATGGGGCTGCGGTGCGGATTTGCGAAATTGCGGAAGGATTTTTCCAGCACACAGACAGGAAATTTCGATGGCATTTACGGTGGCAAAATTATAGGAGAGTGCGCGGCTCGGGTGCTGATTCTGTGATTGCGCGAACGAAGCGAGCGCGGCAAAATGTGCCAAATCAGGGAGCATCTCGCAATCGATGCTGATGTGCCTGCCACCAGTTGGCCAGAAACTAACCTAGCCTTTCCGAAAAGCTTGGATTGCGCGGGACAGTGCTGTTCTCCACCACGGCCTGTCTAACAAATACTGCCAGCGTGTCGTTGCATTTTTCAGGCATTGGGTTGACCAGAGATTCATGTGTACGGTATGACATGTCTCTGCAGAAAGCATCTTGTCGTCTTGTAGACGTGCAACGCTTCGATATGGCAAGCATATGTGACAGCATAAACGCAAGAGAACGGAGTGTCACATGTTATTTTGAACAATTTTATGAACTAAACCAGTTGGGAAAGTTCATTTTAGTGACAAGGGGAGAAAACCAGCTGATAAAAAAGATTTGACATAACTAGGCCCAACATTATGCTGGAAAACGGACTCCAAAACATTTTCGTCCATTTACTACTTTCTGCCACATCATGTTATCAGCTGCAGCAGCTACTTCCCCTTTCCCACTGCTGCATTTTTTGCTGTCCTTTCTTCCTCCAATTCTTCTTCTTCTTCTTCTGCTGCTGCTGCTCCTGCTGCTGCTGCTGCTGCTCCTGCTGCTGCTGCTGCTGCTCCTGCTGCTGCTGCTGCTGCTCCTGCTGCTGCTGCTGCTGCTGTTCTGTCTGTCACGAAGGAAGGGAGTGTGGCCGAAGAGCATAAGGAAGAGAGCAAAGCAACACCAGCGCTCCGCACATCACACTCAGCACTATACGCCCCTGAAAACACAACAGCAGCCATGAATTCTGCTGTACCCACAGGCGGCCTTTCGGATGCTCTTGCTCGTAGTGATCTCCCCGGTGCTGCTGAGCACGCATCTCCATATCACGGCGTGCTACCCCCTGCCTATCTCCCTCCTCACCACCACCTCCTGCCGCCCAATGCCATCCACTCGCCGCCCCTCAACTCCTCCCCCACTTGCACATTCGGATCCTCCGCGGCTGGGATTGCAAGTTGACAGGTGATTGATTTGGGGGGCTCATCCGAGGCTGCAGGCTCGAGTTCTGAGTGGGGAGCTGAATCCGAGGCTCGGAATTTGAAGCTGGCGTCAGCGGGTGCTGATTCAGATTAGTCGTTGTTGCCGCATTGACTCCGTTTGACTGCATTCACCGCGTTGACTGCCTTCACCGCGTTGACTGCATTCACTCCATCGACGTGTTGACTTTGCTGGAATCGAATGCGTTGACTTGGTTGACTTTGCTGGTTCGGTTGATTTCAGGGAATGAGCCCATCAGGAGCATCGTCGAACCACTGCCGCATCAGCCGCCGTCTCTGTTTCCGTCCCAGCACAATTGGTGCCACCGTTTCAACCATTGGAGCCGCCGCTTCATCCATTGACGCCGCTGCTTCTTTCAACCAATCCTCAAGCGCCACGTCGGCTGCCGCGATATCAGGATCCGCCACGGGGAACGGCTCTCCGTCAATTGCGCTGCATCGCGCGGAATCGGACGGCCAAGGAATGGAGTCGGCGAAAGGAGACATGATCGGGAACTCGTGCGGCCACGCGGAGGCGGAAGGGAAGGCGAAAGGGGAGGCGGAAGTCTCTTCCGCGGAAGGAAAGGTGGAAGAGAACGCGGAAGGGGACGCGGGGAAGTCGAGAGTGGTCGTGGGGCTGCGGCAGCTCGGAATGGCGACATCCGTAGCGGCGGATGTGACGCCGCAATGATACGCGCCGACATGGTCGGCGGCGGCAGCGGCGCTGATCTGAATTTCGAAGGTTCTGCTGGAATTCAGCGGCAGTGGCGCGCCGCTGTGAAGCCAATGACGACTATAGTCGCCGGGACTGGAGTTCGCGCGAGCTCGCCGCGTCGCGGCGCTGGTCGACGACGTGCGATCCGACGACATGATTCCAACGTTGGACAAGCTCGTTAGTCGAAATTGCGCGAGATCGCTACTGGTAGTCGAAACGGGCGAGAAATGGAGAGAAACGGGAAGTGCTGATTGGCGAGCTTCAGGGAGCCTGGAACCAGTAAGAAAGCCTTGAAAGGGGATACTGTACGGGAAATGGCTTGAGCTGCGACTGCTACGGGGTGAGTTTGTAACGACTCTGTTTTGTAGGGCGATCTGTTTGTGGACTTTTCATTACGGGGAGTAAACGGACGAGTTTTGACGTTCTACAGTACTCGCCGACGCGGATCGATGGAGCTGCGTGCAAAGGAGAGGAAACATTTCCCGCGACGCTAAGGAAACCTGGGGTTCATGGGCACAGCCGTGCAGTGAGTGCCCTCAGCGGTAAGTAACCAATGCGGTCTCGAGAAAATCCATGCCATGCGCTCCGATCACCAATACTGATTCAGTTTCATGATGACTCAGCGGCGGTACAGTTACTTCCGTTAGTGAGGAGAGGAGGGCCCGATGAGATGCGTGAAGAGCGACGCCATGGACGGACGTGAGAATGATCGCGCAAAAGGCGGGGGTGGGGGAAAATGTTTGGAAGGGGGAAAGGGGAAGGCTTGACGCGCGGCTCGCGGGAGTTGGACTTTCCCTCGCACTGCACTGCCAGCCATCGGCGGAGCACCGATCAGCGGAGCACCGATCGGCGGAGCACCGATCGGCGGAGAATCGATCGGCGGAGCACCGATCGGCGGAGAATCGATCGGCGGAGAAGATCAGCGGCGACTGTGACCCTTTCGTTTGGCAGCCGCCGCTCTCCGAGAGAATCTCTCCTGAGGCCTGAGGCCAGGTCACGACACGACTCGTCACCCCGCCATTGACGAGTCATCGTGACAGCGTCTCGCGTCATCGCATCAGATCAGATTTTCACGTCGATTCGGACAGACTCGGCCAGTCTTGGGCTACTGTAGCATGTTGCGTTGGCTGTCTTGTAGGGGTCACGAGAGGACGAGTAGTTCTAGTAGAATAGCCAGCGCTGCGAAGGACTGGTCACAGGAAAGCTTATTCGAGCGTACCGGTGGCAGTAAAATAGTGTAACGCTCGTGGCTTCTAAGTGCTGACTATGCTGCTTAGTACTAAGCGCGGACCTTAGGGCCAGTGCTGTGAAGGGCTAGTAGTGTACGTGCGTAGTACCGCAAAGCGTGGTGCAATGCTAGTACTAAGTATGCGGGTGTGAGAAATGCTGACTACGCGGGCCAACGCCGATGAGGAAAAGAGGAGGAGAACTCTCTTCTGACTTTTCTCCTAACCACGCCGCACTAGGAACTGTAACACGTGCCAGCTGTTCCACTGTAGCGTTCAACGGTTACGCGCTGTCAGCCGTGACTTATTATTTGGACGGTTCTGAACGTGTATTTTGACTAACTATTTTCTCTTGGGCACTCGTGCTGTCGGGTGCAAGTGCGCCTTTAGTGTATTCGACATCTAACGACGGACGCAACTCGTTTGCATGCTGTTTGCTCGATGGAAGTGGAGAGAAAGAGGAAGGAGCTAGCGAGCTGTAGCGCCTGCTGGACAGCGGGGTCTAATTGCTTGTGATGTGGTTGGAGAAAATTAGCGGTTTTCTTTGGGTTAGGATAGGGCAGGAATGAGTAGGCTAAGGGCGATGGAGATTATCGTGGCATGGATTTGTCTAAGAAGATCCGCCGCGGTCTCCAGCTGGGCGGGTAAAATCGGCGGGAGAATGAACGGACTGGCGCAATCACATGATGCTCAAGGCTGTGTTGTGACTGGTCCTTTCTCATGTTGGATTGAAACCCCGTCCATATTCGAACACCTGCCAACGGTACATCGTTTACAGTCATGAGGGAGGCGTGTAACTTTTTCCTTATCTGACCATCCGGACGGCCCATCGTCCGGACTTTTGTAAGGTTACTAACTTCGTGAATTTTCGCTTCGTCTCTGATTCGTGGAAGGATGATGCCGAATTCAGCCTAAAAAAGTCCGGACGTTTAGCCGTCCGAACGGTCAAAAATAGAAAAAGTTACACGCCCTACCCATGCACACCAGGAGACGTCACTCACATTCTGATGTTGGGACTGCAAAGTTCATTTACACATTTTTCTGGTGGCAAACTGTGCGAAGACACAAGGAGCGGTCTGCCCATATAGTTATTGACACTCCAAAGGCGAGTGTCACTAACGCACGATGGCAGATTGAGGCCGGAATTCGCGGCTCGGGTGCTGATTTTCTGATCGCACCGAATTAATCGACCGCGGAAAACGGGGAGCATCTTGCATTCGATGCTGACGTGCCTGCCTGCCCCGAGCAGCAATCGAAAACCGAGCCTTTCCAAAAAACCGTGGACTGTGGGGGTCCATACTGCAGCTTCGATATGCCAAGCATATTCGAACATAAACCCAAGAGTAGGAAGAGTAATATAATAAAGCAAAAGCATGTGGTAATTGACACATGTAGTTGGAAATTCCAACTTGGAATATATTTTATGCGATGATACTTGCAAGGAAAGCCAACAAAACACTGTGCACAGGTGCAGCATGGAGGCTGCATTTTGCAGTATTCACACGCCCTGCCTGCACTCTCGTCATGCTGTTTATGTCTCTATACCCCTTTTAACATGGTTTGTGGGCTGACCAACCGTGAGGGGCATGAAAACCTCTTTAAGAAGCATACTGCGCAAACCTCTCGATGGGTAAGAGTTTATCGTGTGCCAACGGGACTTTATTTAACCATGACCTTCCTGTCTTCTCTGATGCCAAATTCCATTCATGCTCTGCAAAACAACCACATAGCATCACACCCATCAGTCGTGCCACAAAATCATACAAAATAACAGATTTCAACCACGTGAAAACCACCTCTCCTCTCTTCCTGACTCAGGGGGGCTAATCAGCTTACCGAGAATCATCTTACCAAGAATCAGCTTACAGAGAATCAGCTTACCAAGAATCAGCTTACCGAGAATCAGCTTACCGAGAATCAGCTTACCGAGAATAAGCTTACCAAGAACCAGCTTACAAAGAATTAACTCACCAAGAATCTCGTTCAAAGTGATTCGGGTGCAGAGAGCATGCGAATGATGAGATGCTTGGCTGGTGACGACAGCTCCTGCCACCCCCGGCTGTGGATGAACCCCCTCCTCTTCACCTCCACTACCCTCCGCCACACACCCTCTTCATCACCTGCTGCTGCTCCCTCCTCCCAACTGCTGATGCCCCTGCTGCCTTTTCTGCCCTTTCTGCTGCTCCTGCTGCTGCTGCTGCTGGAGTGGATGGGTCTATCACGTGGGAATGGAGTCTGCCCGCAGAACATCATGAAGAGCGTAACACCGGCGCTCCACACATCGCATTTAAGGCGATGCCCCTGAGAACACCTCTGGAGCCATGTATTCTGCCGCCCCCACTATCCCCAATAGAGGAACACGCCTCCTTGGGAGGTCCTCGTTATATGCACGTCCTTGGGTCAAATGCTTCCAGCCCGTGAGTTCCTCTGTAAATGCCACGTCACTTCGCACTGTCTCCACGTCAGCAGCACTCTGCACAACTGGGGTAGAGACACGAGGCAGGAGGCAGGGCGGAAAGGGAAGAGGAGCACAGATGATGAAGATGGGGACAAGAGCAGAAAGGATTTGGGTTAAGGGCAGAGGAGACCGGAGGGAAAATAGGACAGGGAGATCAGGGAAGGGAGATGAGAACATGGAGATTAAGGAAACGAGATTTGAGGCAGGGCAGGGAGACTATATGGCAGGGGGATCACCATGGCAGAGAGCAACCTGATTTTGAGGGCAGGGCAAGGAGGTGAGGGCAGGGTAGTTCAGCGCCGTACCTGATTGGCGGACTTTCGGATGCTCTTGCAGGCAAGGTGTTTCCCCGGTGCTGCGGTTCACGCATCTCCATATCACACCGTACTGCCCCCTGCCTATCTCCCTCCTCGACACCACCCATGCCGGCCAATGTCCTCCACTCACCGCCTCAACACCTCCCCTTGCACCTCCCCCACTTGCTCCCCACGTGCGCCTCCCTCTCTTCTGCTGCTGGGGTTGCGAGTCCATAGAGGTTGCCTTCCGGGGCGCACCCAAGGCTGCAGGCTCGGATTTCAAGTCCGGAGCTGACACCAAGGCGCAGAATCTGAAGGCTGGAGAGAGGGGATGTGGCGGGCGGATGAATGGATGGTCAGTGGCCCATGGACGGGCGAGAGAGGGGATCTTACTCCCCTTCAAGTTGACGCGGAAGGAGTGGCAGTGGGTCAACCAGAGCGAGCTACAGGGTTGACCGATTGTGTCCGTGACCGCTGATGAGTCAGCTCAGCGCTGGTACCCAGTGCCAGTGATGGGGGTTGATGGGGGGGCTGATGAGTGAGTGGCGGGGAGGGACGTGAGGGTGGGGGGAGGGTCGTGGGCGACTTTTGAGTCGACTCAAAAGTCACCTCAGTGCCAGTGATGGGGGTTGATGGGGGGCCTGATCTGATGAGTGAGTGGCGGGGAGGGACGTGAGGGTAGGGGGTGTTGGAGTGGTTCGTAACAACCACCCACGACTTTCAACTGGCTGAGGCATTTGGAGTTAAGGTAATTTGTGTTTCATGAGATGGGAGTTTCTGTGCTTTAGGTTTGAGCGTTTACGGTTCGTGATTCGCCTTATCGGTTCATGAGTTATGAGAGTTTTCGTGAAGGTTTGAGTATGTGAGAGTTCATGTGTGTTCGGATGTGTTCGTGTTATTTCATGTGTTCTGCGAGTCACGAGTGTTCGTGAAAGTGTCATGAATGTTCATGAGTGTTTCGTGAAGTGTTCATGTATTTCCGTGTGAGTTCATGAGTTTTCAGGTAAAGTTTGTGAGATGCGTTTTCGTGTGTTTTCATGAGTGCGTTCGTTATTTCGTGTTTGTTCATGGGAGTTCGGGGAATTTCGCCCCTGGTCAAGGTATTGAAGGGGTGCCGAGCACTGTACTGATTCTGGCGCAATTATGGGAGTGGCGCCAAGTGGTAGTAGTGTGCCAGCATGTGCACACGCGAGGCCTGAGGCTGCAGATGGATTCGCCACACGCGCAAGTGGGGTGTGCAGGTGGCGCGAGGGAAAAGGCCGAGAAATCGTGGGTCCAGGTTGGATTACGTGGGACCCTCGAGCCTTTTGTCTGCATTATCCGAGGAGAAAACTCACCAGGGTGTTTCACGAAGTGCGCGATTAATTTCGACGCAGGTGCGAATTGTGCGAGGAGGATTTCGACGACTTCGCAATTCCGTCACGTAACTTCGCGAAATCGTCAGGTGTTTCCGTGAGCTGTCACGAGCTGTCGCCACGAAACACCACGAGCGTCCACGAGCGTTCGCGAGCAAGTATGGCCCATAGGAACAAGTGTGGGCGAGCATGTTTCAACTCATTTCGCATGGTGAAAGCTGGCATTTCGAAGTATGTTTCCAGCTATCATTTCGGTGGGCTGTTAGTTTTTGATTTCGGTGGGTTAGTATAAGATTGTGCTTGTGTTTCTTTGTGATTAATCCTCAACGAATTATCATTCCTCTTTCAACGTATTGACGTGAAGAGTATTTCTGGAGACGTGACAATTGATCAACAAGACGCTGCGCAATTAAGTGTGGGACTACTCTAGTGCGTATACACTTGGAGAACCGTGGGCCCGAGGACGAGGCCAGGTGGAGATCACTTAGTGTGACTTAAGTGGTGCGCATAGAGCAGACTAAGGGCTAATAGTAGCCAACAAGTGGTATCAGAGCTGGTTGAAGTGGCGTTTTAGCATTCTTAAGAGCGGACGAAGCCTTCAAGATGACGGGTGGTCAATCGGAGGCTAGTTCGGGCTCCTCTGTGAGCATTGGAGATCCCCAAGTGAAGGCTCTTCTAGAAATGCTAGCGCACGGATCGGTAGTGGCGAAACCTACCATAGGGCTAAGCGAGGCTCAGCGTTTCAACGGGAAGAACTACAGCACGTGGCGTTTGAAGTTTATACGGAGGGCGAAGGAGGTCGGCTTCTGGGAGCTCTACCGTGCGGTTGAAGCAGGAAAAGAAGCTTCATGGGCGGCAAAAACGGATGAAGAAAAAGCGGCATACAAAAGGAGGAGTGAGCAAGCATTCTTTCAGTTGTGCCACTCAGTTTCTGATGGAATTGCTGTGGGTATGGATCAGTTTGCAGAACATGAAGACCCTGCATGGCAAGCATGGGCGTACATGGAGTCGGCCTACCTAGGCCAAATGGAGAGCAACATAGCTGCGGTACGAAGGAAATTGCTGCTGATGAGCATGGAGCCGAATCAGAAGATCATTGACTACATCAACCTTGCTAGGAGCTACAATGACGACTTGGCTGCGATGGGTGCGGAGGAAAGTGAGCGGGCGATGATGGGATATATCATCAACGGGCTACCAAAGGATTGGGCGGGAGAGAAGCCGGCGCTGATCTGCAACCCGCCTGCAAACATGACGAGGCTACTCGAGATGCTTCAAGCGTTGGAGTTGTCACGAGAAGATTCCAAGCGGAGGGAGAAAGCTGTTGACGGCATGGAGCAGGAGAAACCTGCATTGGTGAATGCGGAAGCTGCGGGAAGAACCTCGGGAGCGTGTTACCAGTGTGGTAGGATGGGGCACCGTGCGTTTGAGTGCGTGGAGAACCCAAGAAGCAGAAATTACAAGGGGAACGGTGCGGGATGGAGCGGAGCACAGCATAGTGGTGCTGGAAACGGAAGGGGACCAAAAGGGAAGTTTGGTGGAGCATGCCACCATTGCAAGAAGATTGGGCACAGGGCGATTGACTGCTACTCTAATCCCAGCAGCCGAAGTTATAAGGGACCGCAGCAGCAGGGAACAACGCCTCCTAAAGCGAATGCAGCAACTGCAGCGGAGAATGACAAAGAGGATGTCATTCTGGGTGGTGCACACAAGGCAAATGTGGCGCGTGCATCAGAGGTGTGCATGCTGGCAAAAGGAGGTGGAGACGCTGCGTGGTTCATGGACAGCGGGTGCACTCAGCACATGACGAATCATAGTGAGTGGTTGACTGGAATGAGGGAGTCAAGTGTGCCTTATGTGATATTGGGAAATGAAGGGAAATTGCCTGTGAAGGGTGAGGGAGAGCTGGTGTTGCAAGGACAGTATGGGGAATTGAAGTTGGAGAATGTGCTGTTTGTGGATGGATTGGCTTTGAATCTGATAAGTCAATCACAGTTGGACAGCACCGGGTGTAAGACCTTCAGTGACAAAGGGAAGATGTGGGTGTTTGATCATGCATGGAATGTTATTGCTGAGGGGATGAGGAATGATGGGTTGTACGAGATGAAGCTGAATGAGAAAGTCTTGGCTGCTGAGAAGGCTACCTACCAGCCACCACCGAAGGAGGGAGTGATGGCGAGGGAGGAGTTGAAGGCGAAGCTAAAAGGAGTACTGGTAGAGGAGCTACAGGTGGAAGCTGTTGCAATGGTGGCAGCAGCTGCAAAAGTGGATCTAGAGACCTTGCATAGGCGTCTAGGACATGCGGGGATGGAGCGGATTAAGGAGCTCGTGAAGAAGGGCATGGCAGCTGGTGTGGAGCTGAAGGAAGGAGATGGGAGTAAAGGGAGGTGCGGCAAGTGTGTGGAAGGCAAGATCTCAAAAACCCCCCATCCCATACACCAGGTTCAGGAGCCCTACGTCGCAATGGAGATAGTGGCAGCTGATGTGTGCGGGCCGTTGAGGGAAACTTCTAGGCATGGAAGCCGGTACTTCGTCACTTTCACTGACCTAGGAACTAGGCACACGTGGGTGACAGAGATCAAGGATAAGACAGAGGTGTTTTCCAGTTTTCTGGACTGGATGGCGGAAGCTGAAAGGCAGAGTGGGAAGCAGCTGAAGGTGTTAAGGACTGATAACGGTGGGGAGTTTGTGAATGCGGAGTTCAACAGTTTTCTGCGTACGAAGGGGATACTGAGGCAGCTAACGGTACCATACACCCCACAGCACAACAGCATTGCAGAGAGGGTAAACAGGTCACTATTGGATAGTGTGAGGACCATGCTAGCTGATAGCGGTCTTCCACTGAAGTATTGGGGAGATGCCTTGGGGGTGGCATGCTGGGTGAAGAACAGATTGCCTACCAAAGGCCTTGCAGCAGATACTACTCCGCATGAGGCTTTCTATGGGAGGAAGCCGAACATGGGGTTTGTGAGGGTGTGGGGCTGCATGGCTCAGTATAGGGAGCCAGCTGGACCGGACCACAAGCTCCTACCAAGGAGCAAGTGGGGAATCAACCTTGGGATGTGCAAGGTGAGCAAGGGCTGGGTGATAAAGGATGTGGAGACGGGGAAGATGGTTGTGACGAGGGATGTGATTTTCTACGAGAACGTCAACTATCTACAGTGGAAGGGAGTGAACAAGGAGATAGCAATGGGAGCGGCAGCCGTGCTTGATAAGGTGGAGAAGCTGCTAGAGGAGAAGGAGATTGAGGGGATAGGAAGTGATGATGACGCGATAGGAGATGACGTGGAGCAACCAGCAGATGGAGTTCTTTGGGCATTGGATTCACAGGACAAGAGGGTTGTAGAGGAGGCAGCAGTAATGGAGAAAGATGGGCATCAGGAAGTAGAGCATGGAGAGACGGGTGCTGAGGAGGAAGATCAATGTGTGGAGCTTGGGGACAGCAGTGAAGGGTCAGCAAAGGGTGATGAGCATGATCCGTGGAAGCTGATTGAGAGTGATTCTAGCAGTGAAGCTGCTAAGGAGATTGATGAGCTGCTGGAGGATGGAGCCATGGTGCTAGGAAAAGAACGAGGGCTTGACGAGATATATGCAGCGACAAAGGACGTGAGTAAGGACGAGTCAACTGCTGAGGAAATGGGGCGCGGTATGAGGGTTAAGAAGAGAACTCACAGATTTGTTTCCCTGGTCATGACCCCTCGGAAGGATGTGAAGACCCATCTTTTATTCACAGCAACAGCAACGGCGCTGCTGACACAAGGACTAATGGAGAAACATGACCTGCCTAAGGAGCCCATGACGGTAGAGGAGGCCTTGGCAGGACCACAAAAGGAGCAGTGGATGGCTGCAATTCAGGAGGAGCTGGATACACTAGCAGAGAGAGGCACTTGGGAGTTAGTGCCTATGCCGGAAGGAAGGGCAGCAGTGGGGGTGAAGTGGATATTCAAGATTAAGACAGGGGACATGGGGCAGCTGGAGCGCTTTAAGGCAAGGCTGGTGGCAAAAGGGTATACTCAGGTCGAGGGGATTGACTACACCGAGACTTACGCCCCCGTGAGCAAGCTTACAACTGCAAGAGCATTTCTAAAGGTGGTAGCGGCAAGGGGCTATTTCTTGGTGCAGTTGGACATCAAGAATGCGTTTCTGCATGGGGTAGTGAGGGAGGAGCTGTACATGGATCAGCGAACCGGGCTTGAGGATGGCACGGACAGGAAGAGTAAGTTGTTGAAGGCGCTATATGGGCTGAAGCAGAGTCCACGAGAGTGGTACAAGGCGATGGATGAGAGGCTGCTGAAAGGAGGGTTTCAGAAAAGTGAATGTGACCGAGCATTCTATTGGAGGGGAGAAGGAGAAGAGAAGGTGTACTTGCTGCTCAATGTGGATGATATCCTCATAGCAGGAGCATTACCGACTGAGGTGGAGAAGGTGTGTGAGCACCTAGCTGAAGTTTTTCAGGTGAAGCAGATTCCTAGGACGACACTGTTTCTGGGGATGAACCTGGAGCGGAACGTGGAAGAGAAGAAACTCTTCTTGTACCAGAAGAAGTATTGCAACCGGGTGCAGCAGAGGTTCGGCCAGGGTTACACCAAGGAGATTACTACACCACTCAGCGGCATGGCAACCAATGATACCGAGCAGGAAGAGGATGTGAAGCAATGGGGAGGAGAAAAGAAGGCGCTGCAGATGTACCAGTCGATGGTGGGATCGGTGATGTATCCGGTCTCATGCACAAAGGTCGACATGGCGTATGCGGCGAGCTATTTGGGGCAGCATGTACAGCAGGGAAGGAAATGGAGGGAGATGAAGCGAGCACTTAGTTACTTGGTGCAGCATGAAGACGAGGGTCTTCTCTTTGAGGGAGGGGAGGAAACTTTGCAGCTGGTGGGGTATGCAGATGCCTCGCATGCATCGGACAAGAAGACAGGGAAAGGTGCATATGGTTATGTGTTCCTTCTTGGGGGCACGGCCATCATGTGGCAAGCAAAGAAATTGGCGGACATAGCACTGTCAACTGCTGAAGCTGAGTATATGGCACTGTTCTTTGCGTGCCAAGAGGGAGTGTGGCTGAGGAGGTTGCTGACAGAGTTCGAGATCGCTGTTGAGGGGCCTACTATTGTGAGGTCGGTCAGCAAGTCAGCCATTGACTTGGCCAGAAACGACAACTGGCACGGGAGGACGAAGCACATGAATGTGAAGTATCATTGGGTGCGGGAGCAGCTTGAGAAGCAGCAATTCAAGTTTGAGTTTGTTCCCACTGATGAGCAACCAGCGGATTTCTTGACCAAGGTGTTACCTAGGTCTAACTTCGAGTACTGCAAGGAGAAGGTTGGGATTCGTCAGTTGAAGGAGCTGCAGGGGAGTGTGAAGCTGAGTTAGATGTCAAGGAGCAGGGGAGCATGGTGGCGTGTGTGGTTGCCGAACCACAGGGGAGATTGTTGGAGTGGTTCGTAACAACCACCCACGACTTTCAACTGGCTGAGGCATTTGGAGTTAAGGTAATTTGTGTTTCATGAGATGGGAGTTTCTGTGCTTTAGGTTTGAGCGTTTACGGTTCGTGATTCGCCTTATCGGTTCATGAGTTATGAGAGTTTTCGTGAAGGTTTGAGTATGTGAGAGTTCATGTGTGTTCGGATGTGTTCGTGTTATTTCATGTGTTCTGCGAGTCACGAGTGTTCGTGAAAGTGTCATGAATGTTCATGAGTGTTTCGTGAAGTGTTCATGTATTTCCGTGTGAGTTCATGAGTTTTCAGGTAAAGTTTGTGAGATGCGTTTTCGTGTGTTTTCATGAGTGCGTTCGTTATTTCGTGTTTGTTCATGGGAGTTCGGGGAATTTCGCCCCTGGTCAAGGTATTGAAGGGGTGCCGAGCACTGTACTGATTCTGGCGCAATTATGGGAGTGGCGCCAAGTGGTAGTAGTGTGCCAGCATGTGCACACGCGAGGCCTGAGGCTGCAGATGGATTCGCCACACGCGCAAGTGGGGTGTGCAGGTGGCGCGAGGGAAAAGGCCGAGAAATCGTGGGTCCAGGTTGGATTACGTGGGACCCTCGAGCCTTTTGTCTGCATTATCCGAGGAGAAAACTCACCAGGGTGTTTCACGAAGTGCGCGATTAATTTCGACGCAGGTGCGAATTGTGCGAGGAGGATTTCGACGACTTCGCAATTCCGTCACGTAACTTCGCGAAATCGTCAGGTGTTTCCGTGAGCTGTCACGAGCTGTCGCCACGAAACACCACGAGCGTCCACGAGCGTTCGCGAGCAAGTATGGCCCATAGGAACAAGTGTGGGCGAGCATGTTTCAACTCATTTCGCATGGTGAAAGCTGGCATTTCGAAGTATGTTTCCAGCTATCATTTCGGTGGGCTGTTAGCTTTTGATTTCGGTGGGTTAGTATAAGATTGTGCTTGTGTTTCTTTGTGATTAATCCTCAACGAATTATCATTCCTCTTTCAACGTATTGACGTGAAGAGTATTTCTGGAGACGTGACAATTGATCAACAAGACGCTGCGCAATTAAGTGTGGGACTACTCTAGTGCGTATACACTTGGAGAACCGTGGGCCCGAGGACGAGGCCAGGTGGAGATCACTTAGTGTGACTTAAGTGGTGCGCATAGAGCAGACTAAGGGCTAATAGTAGCCAACAGGGGGAGGGTCGTGGGCGCGCGGAGGGGGGGAAGGAGAGAGGCGTACCGCGCGACTCGCGTCGGACGGACGCACTGCACTGCACGGCCAGCCATCGGCAGAGCGGAGCAGGCGAGCGCGACACTCGGAGTGACCCATCTGTTTGGCTTGGCATTGGCACCCCCGCCGCTCTGTACAGTATTCAAAGTTTGATCTTGGCCTGAGTCACCTCGAGACAGGCGGACACGTCATCCCGATTTTGACGAGTCATCGTGACAGCGACTCGCTTGATCTCATCACACGTCAGCTTCCAACGACGAATCGGACGGGCTCGCGGAGAGGCTTGGGGTTTACTGCATTGCTGTGCATCGGCGGGTACGCGGCAAGGTGGATGCGGATGCGGCGAAGAGTAGCGCACGAAGAGCGAGCGTTTGCAAAAGACACCGGCAATACCGCCAGCCAAGCTTGGGTGGGCAGCGTATTACGCAGCAAGCGTTGTACACACATTCTGCTTTCGGTGAAAGTGCGAGTGGCGCGTGGGAGAAGTGCTGACTATGCTTCGTGAGGACCAGCGCGGATGAGCAAAGAACGCTTTCGGCCTGCGCGGAGAGGGTGAGCAGTTCTGCATTTCCGAGGTTCTCCTATCCACGCTCTCGGAACGGTATCTGCGGAGAAAGCCACGGGCAAACACGTGCCTAGCTGTTCCACGTGCACTGTTCATGGTGGCGCATGTACCGTCCTGTTGTGTCAGTCCGTGACTGTTTTTTGGACGGTAATGACAAACTATCTTCTCTTGGGAATCCTTGCTTGGCGGGTAGTGTCAGATTTATATGACATAGCTACTGTAGGCTATAGTGGGGTAGCACATATGGGGTACAGTTTTTCCTAGGGTTTGCATTTGTACCAAACTTTCCCTTAGTCATTTCATTCCTCGTTTCTTCTCCTGGTATCGAGCAGGTTCCCTAGTGGGAACGATTCCTAGGGCCCACCACCACGAAATTTTTTTTTCCTGCCCGGAGCGCGCTTCGCTCCGGCCCGAGTCGCGCCCTGTGTGCTCTCCCTACCGTCGCGCCCTCGCTAGGCCCCTCACGGCCCCGTCGCGTCGCCCTTAGCGGCCCTCTCACGGCTCGTCGCGCCGCCCCTACGGCCCTTCGCGCCGCCCTTACGGCCCTTCGTGCCGCCCTTACGGCCCGTCGCGCCCGTCGCACCGTCCTTACGGCCCCTCGTGCCGCCCCTTACGGCCCCTCGCGCCGTCCCTTACGGCCCCTCGCGCGGCCCCTTACGCCCCTTACGGCCCCTCCCGCGGCCCCTCACGGCCCCCTACGGCTCGTCGCCGCCCTCCGCGGCCCCGCCACCTACCTGTGCGGCCCCGCCACCTACCTGTGCGGCCCCGCCACCTACCTGCGGCCCCGCCACCTACCAGCGGCCCCGCCACCTCCCCGCGGCCCCGCCACCTACCTGTACGGCCCCGCCACCTTCCTGCTGGCCCCGCCACCTACCTGCGGCCCCGCCACCTACCAGCGGCCCCGCCACCTACCTGCGGCCCCGCCACCTACCTGCGGCCCCGCCACCTACCAGCGGCCCCGCCACCCACCTGCGGCCCCGCCACCTACCTGCGGCCCCGCCACCTACCAGCGGCCCCGCCACCTACCTGCGGCCCCGCCACCTACCTGCGGCCCCGCCACCTACCTTTGCGGCCCCGCCGCCTTCTCTCAGCGGCCCCGCCGCCTCCTCCCAGCGGCCCCGGACGCCGCCCTCTCAGCGGCCCCGCCGAGCCGCCCAGCAGCCGAGCCGCCCAGCAGCCGAGCCGCCCAGCAGCCGAGCCGCCCAGAAGCCGAGCCGCCGAGCCGCCCAACAGCCGAGCCGCCGAGCCGCCCAGCAACCGAGCCGCCGAGCCGCCCAGCAGCCGAGCCGCCGAGCCGCCCTGCAGCCGAACCACCCGAGCCGCCCTGTCCGGTAAGAGCAGCGCCTCTTTCACAGCACTGCCCTCACCCTACTGTTTGCGCTGCTAGTCTACGGCTGTCATGGCTACCCCTAGTGTCCTCGCTTTTGATGCTGAGGGTCGGGCCATTGACTTTGACGTCTGGATAGATGACCTGCAGCTTTTCTTACAGTGCGACAGAGCAGACGGCCTCTCCCTCTTTGACCTCACTTCTGGTGCCTCTCCTGCCCCCGCTGCTGATGCTGACGCCACTGTTCGCTCACAGTGGGCCACGCGCGATGCTGCTGCACGTCTTGCTGTGCGTCGCCACCTGCCTACCTCTGAGCGTGCGCACTTTAGCCAGTACAAGAGTGCTCACACCTTGTACGATGCTGTAGTTGCGCGCTACTCCTCCCCTGCCACTGCTGCACTGAGCCGCCTCATGCTACCGTACCTCTTCCCTGACCTTGCTGCCTTTCCCACAGTCGCTGACCTCATTACGCACCTCCGCACTAGTGACACTCGCTACCGCGCTGCGCTTCCTGCTGAGTTCTGCGCCAAGAACCCCCCCCCCATGTACATCACCCTCTACTACATAGTCACCCGACTCCCTGACTCCCTTCGCGTAGTCAGGGACCACTTCCTCTCAGTTTGCCCCACCATTCTCACCGTTGACCTCCTCGAGAAGTCCCTCCTAGCAGCAGAGAAGAGCATAGTAGCTGTAGGAGCCTCTCGTGGTGACCCTCGCACCCCCATCTTTGAGGGGTGTTCCCCCTCCCCCCTTTTGCCCTCTGTTGCCTCTGCTGCTGCGGCCGACCTCGTTGGGCTTGAGTCGGTCGGTGCGGCGTCTACCCCTAGCGGGAGATGCCGCCCTGGCAAGGGCAAGGGGGGCAGGGGCACTGGAGGAGCTAGCGGGGGCGGTGGAGGCGGCGGTGGAGGCAGTGGAGGGGGTGGGGGTGGCGGTGGGGGTGGTGGTGGGGGTGGAGGTGTCGGTGGCGGCGGTGGAGGCGGAGGCAGCGGCGGCGGTGGCGGTGGGAGCGGAGGTGGCGGCGGTGGAGGCGGCGGCGGCGGAGGAGGTGGAGCTGGTCGGGGTGGCGCTGCGCAGAGGGTCGGCTCCGGTGGTGGTCAGCGCCAGCAGCAGCAGCAGCAACAGCAGCAGCAGCAGCAGCAGCGCACTCGTGACATCCCCCCTCCTCAGCAGCTCCGTGAGTGGTACGCTGCACGCCAGCGGGGTGGGGGTACTGGTCCGTGCACCTACGTCCTACGCACCGGCGACTGCGCGGGTGACCAGTGCGGGGGTGCGCACTCCACCCAGCGCTGCTTTGGCCGCCTGACGGACGCTTGGCGTCACCAGTTCCCTGAGGCCACTGAGATCCCCCGCTGGGGTGAGCTGTCTAGGGCGGGTGTCACTGTCTTTGACCTTGACTTTGATGCTATTCTTGCCGCCATGTATACTGTGACTATTAGTGATGAGGGTGACTGTTACCGGTGTTTTCCGCCCGACCCGGGCATTGAGTCTGCTGCTCTAGGTACTGGTGAGGCTGCTGCTCTAGGTGCTAGCGAGGCTGCTGCTCTAGGTGCGTCTGCTCCCTCAGGTGCTGGTGAGTCTGCTCTCTCAGGTTCTGCGTCGGCTTCGGCCTCCCACACCTTCACCCTTGACTCGGGGGCTTCTCGCTCCTTCTTTCGAGACCGCACCACACTCACGCCGCTTGGCCGGCCAGTTGCGGTCTCTCTGGCAGACCCCTCTGGGGGTCCTGTCCTTGCTCACTTCTCCACTGTCCTCCCGTGTCCGGCGGCCCCCTCTGGCACCCTGTCTGGTCTTTACCTCCCCTCGTTCTCTACAAACTTGGTGAGTGGTGCTGACCTACAGGATGCGGGGGTTCACCAGTTCACTCCTGCGAGTCAGCGGGTGACCCACTGCACGGACGCTCGGACTGGCCGACACCTGGCCACGTTTACCCGTCGGCCGGGGTCGAGCCTGTACACCCTGACCACTGCGTCTCCTCCAGTCACTGCGTCTGGTCAGGTAGCTGCGTCGGGTCAGGTGTTTGCTGCAGCGTCCAGGTCTGGTCCTGAGTCTGCCCCCTGTTCATGTCGCCTCCTGTCTCACGAGACTCTCCTCTGGCACCACCGCCTTGGTCACCCCTCCCTGCTTCGTCTCCGAGGCATGGCCTCCCGTGTCCTTGTCTCTGGTCTTCCCCGGTCCCTCCCTCCCCTTCCTCCGGGGCCTGGCCCTACCTGCGTCCCCTGTGTCGAGGGGCGGCAGCGGGCTGCCCCTCACTCCTCCCAGTTTCCTCCGACAGAGGCCCCGCTGCAGACGCTTCACATGGACGTGTGGGGCCCGGCCCGCGTCCGTGGACAGGGCCACGAGCGCTACTTCCTGCTGGTGGTTGACGACTACTCGCGTTACACCACAGTCTTCCCCTTGCGCAGCAAGGGTGATGTCACTGAGGTGTTGATCGACTGGATCCGCGCTGCTCGTCTCCAGCTCAGGCAGAGCTTCGGCTCGGACTTTCCTGTTCTGCGTCTGCACTCTGACAGAGGTGGAGAGTTCTCCTCTGGCCTTCTGCGAGCCTACTGTCGTGCACGAGGCATCCGCCAGACCTTCACGCTTCCGGACTCTCCACAGCAAAATGGGATTGCTGAGCGCCGCATTGGCATGGTCATGGACGTCGCCCGTACGTCCATGATGCATGCGGCTGCCCCCCATTTTCTGTGGCCGTTTGCGGTTCGGTACGCGGCGCATCAGATCAACCTTCACCCCAGGGTCTCCATGCCGGAGACCTCCCCAGCCTTGCTGTGGACGGGGAAGGTTGGCGATGCGTCTGCGTTCCGTGTCTGGGGATCTCGGGCGTTTGTCCGCGACTTGTCTGCGGACAAGCTGTCCCCTCGTGCTGCTCCTTGCGTCTTCCTTGGCTTCCCCCCTGACGCGCCAGGGTGGCAGTTCTACCACCCCACCTCTCGCCGTGTTCTGTCCTCCCAGGACGTCACGTTTGACGAGTCGGTCCCCTACTACCGCCTCTTCCCCTACCGCACTCCGTCCCTCCCCCCGCCACCGCTCTTCCTTGTACCAGGTCCCCCCCCGGTAGACCCCCTCCCCCCTCAGGGTCCTGCCCCTTCAGGTGTGTCCCAGGTAGACGCAGTCGAGCCTGTCGAGGTTACTGGTGACTCTGGTGCTGCTGAGGGTGCTGAGCCTGGGGGTGCTGACTCTGGGGGTGCTGAGCGTGTGGGTGCTACGCCTGGGGGTGCTGAGCCTGAGGGTGCTACTACTGGGGGTCCTGAGCCTGGGGGTGCTGAGCCTGGGGGTGCTACGCCTGGGGGTGCTGAGCCTGGGGGTGCCACGCCTGGAGGTGCTGAGCTTGGGGGTGCGGAGCCTGAGGGAGCTGGGCCTGCTCGTGTGGCGTCTGGCGGTGCTGAGCCTGGAGGTTCTCCGGGTGCTTCGTCTCGGCGGGAGCCACTCTCTCCACAGGAGCTGCGCGAGTGGTTTGCCCGGCGCTGGAGACGTGCTGCTGGAGCTGGAGGTTCGTCGGCTGCTGAGGGTGCTGGTGCCGCGGGTCCCGGAGGTGCTCGTACTGGGAGTACTGGAGCTGCTGGGCCTGCGGGTACGACTGGAGCTGGAGCTGCTGAGGGTGTTGGCGCTGAGGCTACTGCTGTCGGTCCTGGAGGCGGTCTTGCTGGGGGTGCTACTGGTGCTGCTGGAGGTACTGTGGCTGGAGGTGCTGCTGGCGCTGGTGCTGCCGCTGGGGGTACTGGTGCTGTCCCTGCTGTGTCTGGAGTCGCCGCGCGGCCTCGGCCGTACTTCGTTCCGCTCCTTCAGCAGGTTCTTGGTCTCCCGCCTTCTACTGGTCCTCCTCCTCCCTTAGAGTGTCCACAGCCTGTCCCGTCACAGTTACAGTTACAGCCGGCCTCCCCACTGCCCGCTCCTTCTCCCTACACTGGTCCTACTGGAGGTCTTGCTGAGCGTCGTGAGCCTGCGTCTCGCCCTGCGTCGCCTGTCCGTGCTGCTCGCACTAGTGGTCGTGGTTCGCGTCATCGTCCTCCTCCTGTCCCTGGCACGCACCGGATGTCTCTGCGTCCGTCCACTGCTCCTCTGCGTGCCCCTTTGCCTTCTCCTCCTGAGTCCTCTCTTCCTGCTCTTCCTGACCCGGAGTCGGACTCTCTTCGTGCTGCCAGTCCTACTGTCACGCGTCTCCTTGCTACTGTTGTCACTGACCCTTCCTTTGAGTCCACTGCTGCGTCTGCCCTAGTTACTGAGCTCGTCGACTTTGCTGCTAGCTGTCGTCTAGACTACGCTGCTAGTCTTGTTGCTGAGTCTGAGTCTGTCTGTCCTCCGTCCGTCGGGGGTGAGTGTGCCCTTGGCACGGACGTCCTTGAGGACAGGCAGGAGGAGTTCCAGTGTTTGGCTGCTGCTTCACCTCATCTCGTGTCCGTACTGCTTACCCCTGAGGGAGACCCGGATGAACTTGACATCCCGACTCCGCGCTCTTACGCGGAGGCGATAGAGGGTCCCTACTCCTCTCAGTGGCAGGCAGCTATGGACGCAGAGATGGCTTCCTGGAAGTCCACAGGCACCTACGTTGACGAGGTTCCCCCGCCTGGGGCGAACATCGTCAGTGGCATGTGGATTTTCAGGGTGAAGCGGCCGCCGGGTTCTCCGCCTGTCTTCAAGGCGCGTTACGTGGCTCGTGGCTTCAGTCAGCGGCAGGGAGTTGACTACTTTCAGACCTTCTCTCCCACCCCGAAGATGACCACTCTTCGGGTACTGCTGCACATAGCTGCTCACCGCGACTACGAGCTGCACTCTCTTGACTTCAGCACTGCTTTCTTGCAGGGCAGCCTGCACGAGGAGATCTGGCTGCGTCGCCCACCTGGCTTCACTGGGTCCTTTCCTCCTGGCACCCAGTGGAGCCTCCGGCGGCCAGTCTACGGTCTCCGCCAGGCACCGCGTGAGTGGCACGACACACTGAGGACTACACTTGCGGCTCTTGGGTTTGCTCCCTCTACTACCGACCCGTCGCTGTTTCTACGCACCGACACTTCTTTGCCGCCGTTCTACATCCTCGTGTACGTCGACGACTTGGTCTTCGCCACAGCTGACACTGCTGGACTCGCCCACGTGAAGTCTGAGCTGCAGAAGAGACACACGTGCACAGACCTGGGTGAACTGCGTAGCTACCTTGGCTTGCAGATCACCCGGGACAGAGCACGCCACACCATTACCCTGACTCAGTCACACATGGTGCAGCAGGTCCTTCAGCGCTTCGGCTTCACGTACTCCTCGCCTCAGGCCACTCCTCTGCCTACTCGCCACTCGCTCTCAGCTCTGCCTTCGGATGAGTCCGTAGAGTCGAGTGGCCCGTACCCAGAGCTTGTTGGCTGCCTCATGTACCTGATGACCTGCACACGACCTGACCTTGCATACCCTCTTAGCATTCTTGCATGCTATGTTGCTCCTGGGAGACACAGACCGGAGCACATGGCTGCAGCGAAGAGGGTGTTGCGCTACTTGTGCAGTACGTCGGGCATGGGGCTTGTGCTTGGAGGGCAGAGTCCAGTGGTCCTCACTGGGCACGCAGACGCTTCTTGGGCTGACGACTTGGCTACGCAGCGGTCGTCACAGGGTTACACCTTCAGCCTTGGTTCCGGCTCTGTTTCGTGGCGGGCTACCCGCTCGTCTTCTGTTCTCGGCTCCAGTTGTGAGGCTGAGATCTACGCCGGGGCCATGGCTGCACAGGAGCTTCGCTGGCTCACCTACCTGCTGACTGACCTCGGAGAGCCACCTCGTTCTCCTCCAGTACTGTACGTAGACAACAAGGCCATGCTGGCCTTGTGTCGAGAGCAGAGACTGGAGCACAGAACGAAGCACATTGCTCTCCGCTACTTCCTTGCTCGTGAGCTACAGCAGCATGGTCAGCTGCGGCTTGCGTACGTGGCCTCTCAGGCCAACACTGCTGATATCTTCACCAAGGCACTTGCGCCTTGTGATCATCAGCGCTTCTGTACTCAGCTGGGTCTTGTACCTACCTTGCCTCACTTGCTCACCCCTTGACCTTGTTTGTACTGTTGCATATATATATACACCTGCTCTTGCTTGTCTAGCCTTATATATATATGTAATCCTGCATGTGAACTGGCCTTGTGGCCTTGAACTTGTGCTCGGAATGTGTGGTGACTTTGTGATCCACCCTGAGCTTGTTTTGCTTTGCTTGACTGGTCTTGTGACCCCTTGTTCTCCCCCACTTTGCCTATGGGGGTGTGTCAGATTTATATGACATAGCTACTGTAGGCTATAGTGGGGTAGCACATATGGGGTACAGTTTTTCCTAGGGTTTGCATTTGTACCAAACTTTCCCTTAGTCATTTCATTCCTCGTTTCTTCTCAGGTAGCACTCTTCTGGATGCGTGCTCAAAATTCTAATTAACGCCGCGCACAGCTCGTCTGCTCTGCAGCAATGCTGCTTGCTTGCTTGCTTGCTGGGAAAGAGAGCTAATGAGCGTTGACCTTTGCACCTGCTGTGCAGCGAATGGGCTAAAATGGTTGTATTCGTTAGGGTAGTGCGCGAATGGGAAGGGAAAGGAAGGGAAGGGAAGGGAACGGTGAAGGGGAGAGGGTTGGGTTGGGTGCTGCGGGGGTGAAGGGCGGGGTCGGGTGCGATGCGATACGATGGCAGTGCAGATTTGCGTAATCGCGGATTTTCCCCATCGCACAAATTCCGAAGTTTCGACCAACATTTAGGCTTGCTTTGCAAATGAGCGGAGAGTGTGCGGCTCGGGTGCTGATCCTGTGATCGAGCGAATGAACCGAGCACGTCAGAATTTGCCAGATCTGTCTAAGTATATGCATGTTATATATGTGTAGGCTGTAGTGGGGTAGCCAATATGGGGTACAGCCCCTTTTAGGGTTACATACTTGTACCCAACTCTTTCATAGTTGATTCAATCCTGTCTCTAGATTCTAACATGGTATCAGAGCAATAGGTCCGTAGGACCGTCTTTTTTTCGGGCCCACCTATCGCTACCCCACGACTGTGCCTGTGACTGTGCCTGTGACGTGCTGCGCTGCGCGCGCCGTCTGACTGCTGCCTTCTGTCTGCTGTCTGAACGGTCTGCTGCTGCTTAGAGCGCGCAGACCTAATTCCTGCGCGCGGCCCGTTTTTTCCCCGCGCGTCGCCCTAGCTGCTCGAGTCGCGCCTCGGCAGCCCGCGCTGCTTGCTGCAGCCTCGCGCGTCGCGTCTGCTGCCCGCGCATCGCGTCCGCTGCCCGCGCGTCGCGTTCGCTGCCCCGCCCGCGCGTCGCGTCTGCTGCTCCGCGCGTCGCGTCTGCTGCCCCGGGTCTCCCTCAGGGGCAAGCAGCATGGACACGAGATGAGGCGCAGCGGCCGCAAGACACTCAAGGTCCTCCTGTCTGTCCTCAAGGACGTCCGTGCCAAGAGCACACTCACCTTCGACGGACGGAGGACAGACAGACTCAGACTCAGCAACAAGACTAGTGGCGTAGTCTAGACGACAGGCAACAGCAAAGTCAACAAGCTCAGCGACTAAGGCAGACGCAGCAGCAGACTCAAACGACGGGTCAGTGACAACTGTGGCTAGCAGACGCGTGACAGTAGGGTGCTCAGCACGAAACCGGTCAGACTCAGGGTCCGCAACGACAGGCAGAGAAGACGCAGGAGGAGACGGCAGAGGAACACGCTGCGGAGGAGAGGAAGGACGACGGACTACGAGGTGGGTGTCGGGGACAGCCGGCTGACGCGGACGAGGAACACGACGACCGGAACTACCAGAACGGAGAGGCGAGACAGGACGCGACGCAGGCTCACGACGCTCAGTAAGACCCCCTGTCTGCTCAGTGTAAGGAGAAGGAGCAGGCAGCGGTGAGCCAGGCTGTAATGGAAGACCAGTAGACGAAGGGAGACTAAGAACCTGGCGAAGCACAGAGGCAGGCGGTGGCTGAGACGACGGAGACGGCGGAGCGAAGAACAGGCGCGGCTGTGCAGTGACACCAGCACCAGCAGCTCCAGTACCCCCAGCAGCTCCAGCACCTCCAGCAGCTCCAGAACCCTCAGCGCCAGCTCCTCCAGGACCAGCTCCACCAACAGCAGCACCCCCAGAACCGGCACCTCCAGTCCCAGGGTCTCCAGCCTCCGTGTCTCCAGCAGCAGCACCCTCAGACTCAGCACCTCCAGCCCCAGCAGCTCCAGTACCTCCAGTACGAGCACCTCCGGGACCAGCACCACTCCCAGCTCCAGTGACGTCAGTAGAAGTACCTCCAGCGGCAGAGCCCCGAGCTCCAGAAGCGCGACCCTGACGGCGACCGTACCAGTCGTGCAGCTGCTGTGAGGTGAGAGGCACACGCGGACGAAGGCGGCCACTCCAAGGAGACCGCGTAACAGCAGACTCAGAACCCTCAGCGCCAGCACCTGCAGCAGCTCCAGAACCTCCAGCACCAGCACCCGCAGCAGCTCCAGAACCTCCAGCGCCAGCACCCTCAGCAGCTCCAGAACCTCCAGCTCCAGCGCCACCAGCGCCAGCACCTCCAGCTCCAGCGCCACCAGCGCCAGCACCTCCAGCAGCTCCAGAACCTCCAGCTCCAGCACCCTCAGCGGCTCCAGAACCTCCAGTAGAAACAACTCCAGTAGCAGAGTCACCAGCACCAGCGCCTCCCGCAGCAGGGCCCCTAGCTCCAGCAGCGCGACCCAGACGGCTAGCGTACCACTCACGCAGCTGCTGTGGGGAGAGAGGGAGTCGACGACGAGAGCGCAGCGGCGAGGCACCAGCGGAGCGACTACGCAGACGGCCGCTCCAGGGAGACTGCTCACCAGACGCCTCAGCGCCTCCAGGTGCAGCACCCCCAGACCCAGTACTCCCAGGCACAGCACCCCCAGACTCCTCACACCCAGGCTCAGCACCTCCAGTCTCCGCACCCCCAGGCTCCGCACCTCCAGGCTCCGCACCCCCAGGCTCAGCACCCCCAGGCTCCGCACCCCCAGAAGCAGCACCCTGAGCAGGACCACCCTCAGCAGGACCTGCGTCACCAGTGACCTCAACCGGCTCAGTCAAGGGGGGAGGGTCTACCTGAGACACACCTGAAGGAGCAGGACCGGGAGCGGGGAGGGGGTCTACCTGGGGAGCACCTGGAGCGAGGAAGAGCGGCGGGGGGGGAGAGGGGCAGTGCGGTAGGGGAAGAGACGGTAAAAGGGAACCGACTCGTCAAACGTGACGTCCTGAGAGGGGAAGACACGGCGGGAGGTGGGGTGGTAAAACTGCCAACCAGGCGCGTCAGGGACAAAGCCAAGGAAGACACATGGAACAGCGCGGGCGGAGAGCTTGTCCGCGGTGGTATCGCGGACAAAGGCACGAGCACCCCAGACCCGGAAACGCGACGCATCGCCAACCTTCCCCGTCCACAGCAGTGTGGGCGAGGTCTCCGGCAAGGAGACACGGGGCCAGAGGTTGAGCTGATGCGCGGCGTACCGGACCGCAAACGGCCACAGAAAATGGGGGGCAGCCGCATGGATCATGGAGGTACGAGCGACCTCCATGACTAAGCCAATGCGGCGCTCAGCAACCCCATTCTGCTGCGGAGAGGCCGGAAGCGTGGACGTCTGGCGGATGCCGTGCTCCGCACAGAAGGCTGCCAAGAGGTCTGAGGAGAACTCACCACCTCTGTCAGAGTGCAGACGCAGGACAGGAAAGTCCGACTGGAACCGCTCGCGGAGCTGGAGACGAGCAGCGCGGATCCAGGGGATCAAAACATCAGGGACATCCCCCTTGCGCTGCAAGGGGAAGACCGTGGTGTAACGCGTGTAGTCGTCGACGACCAGCAGGAAGTACCGCTCGTGGCCCTGTCCACGGACGCAGGCTGGGCCCCACACGTCCATGTGGAGAGTCTGCAGGGGAGCCTCTGTGGGAGGGAACGAGGAGGAGTGAGGAGCGGCGCGCTGCCGCCCCTCGACACAGGGAAGACAGGGAGGAGCAGGCGAGGGTGGGAGGGGAGGTAGAACCCTGGGAAGACCAGAGACAAGGACACGGCGGTGCATGCTACGAAGGCGCTGCACCGAGGGGTGACCAAGGCGGTGGTGCCAAAGGAGGGTCTGGTGCGACAAAGCGCGACACGAGCAGGGGGCCGCTAGGTGACCTGACGCAGACGCAGACGCAGCGACCTGAGGGGACACAGTAGTCAGTGTGTACAGACTCGAGCCAGGCGCACGGGTAAACGTGGCCAGGTGCCGGCCCGTCCGGGAACACGTACAGTAGGTCACGCGCTGACCTCCAGGAGTGAACTGGTCAACCCACTGGTCCTGGAGGTCAGCACCACTCACCAAGTTCGTAGAGAACGAGGGGAGGTGAAGACCTGACAGGGAGCCAGACGGGACTGCCGGACACGGCAGGACCGTGGAGGAGTGCGCAAGTACTGGACCCCCAGAGGGGTCTGCCAGGGAGACTGGAACCGGCCGGCTGAGCGGCGTGAGGGTGGTGCTGTCACGAAAGAAGGAGCGGGAAGCACCTGAGTCAAGTGTGAAGGTGTACAAGGCCTCAGCAGGCGCAGTACCAGAGAGAGCAGACTCACCAGCACCTGGAGCAGCAGCCTCACCAGCACCTAGAGTAGGAGACGCACTAGCACCTAGAGCAGCAGACTCACCAGCACCTGGAGCAGCAGCCTCACCAGCACCTAGAGTAGGAGACGCACTAGCACCTAGAGCAGCAGCCTCACCAGCACCTGGAGCAGCAGCCTCACCAGCACCTAGAGTAGGAGACGCACTAGCACCTAGAGCAGCAGCCTCACCAGCACCTGGAGCAGCAGCCTCACCAGCACCTAGAGTAGGAGACGCACTAGCACCTAGAGCAGCAGCCTCACCAGCACCTGGAGCAGCAGGCTCTATACCTGGGTCAGGCGGCACGCACAGGTAACAGGCACGGTCAGCACTAGTAGGCAATGCATACATGGCAGTGAGAATAGCATCAAAGTCAAGAGCAAATATATCTACCCTCTGCCCAAGCAGCTCCACCCAGTCGGGGAGCTCAGCCGCGTCGCCAAACTCGGTACGCCAGGCGTCGCTCAGACGGGCGAAGCAGCGGGACTGTGTGTGACCAAGCGTCCCGCAAGCCTGACCAGTCCTATCACCTGTGCGAATGACGTACGGGCAACGAACGGTACTCCCAGACCCTCTACTCTGAGCGTACCACTCGTGAAGCTGCTGGGACGTAAGTGTCTCGCGTGGACGCCGCTGCAGCTGCAGCTGGCCACTGCCAGACGCTCCCAACTGACCAGCTCCAGGGCGACAGCTACGACGGTTACCGCGACAACCCCAACTAGCGTACCACTCACGAAGCTGCTGGGGCGTGAGAGACTCGCGTGAACGTCGCTGGAGCTGCATCTGGCCACCGCCAGTAGCAACAGTAGCAGTAGTAGTAGCAGCAGCAGTAGCAGCAGCCTAGCAGTAGTAACAGAAGGAGCAGCAATAGCAGCAGTAGCAGCGCGGGCAGGGCAGGCGCGGCAGGCAGGCAGGCAGGCAGGCTGGCAGGCAGGTGGCGCTACAGTGCGCGAACAAGGCAGGTGCTCACCAGTGGCGATCAGGGCCGGCGCTCGGCGGGCGGCGGCCGGGTAGGCGCACGACGGCGGCGACGGCGAGGCCGCGACAGCTGCGGCAGAGCAGGGCCGCGTCGGCGGTAGGGCAGGTCCGCGACAGCTGCTGCAGGGCGGGGCCGTGACAGCTGCAGGAGGCTCCGCGGCGGCTGCTGCAGGGCAGAGCCGTGACGGCTGCAGGAGGCTCCGCGGCAGCTGCTGCAGGGCGGGGCCGCTACTGTGGCAAGGCGCTCCACGGCAGCTGCTGCAGGAGCGACAGCGGCAGTCAGACAGGGGCGGCGTCCAGAGGAGGGGCGTCGCGACAGGCCGGGGCGACGTCCAGGGGGGGGGGGCGCCGCGACGAACAGGGGCAGCCGCGGCGCGCGGGCCTGCAGCACGCAACGCGAGCTGCGGGCGCGGCGCGCGAAGCCGCCGCGGGCTGCGCAAGGACGGCAGCCGCGGCGCGCGGGGCTGCAGCGCGACGTGCGGGCAGCTGACGTGACGCGCGGGGCTGCAGTGCGACTCACGAGGCTGCAGCGCGACGCGCGGGGCTGCAGTGCGACGCATGGGGCTGCAGCACGCAGCGCGGGCTGCGGACGCGGCGCGCGGAGCAGCAGCGAGCCGCGCGCGGGCTGCTGCAGGGCGGGGCCAGGTGGGGCCGCGTCAGTAGCAGGTCGTGGCCGCGAGGAGGGGCGGCGCTCTGGCCTGACAGGCCTGCAGGGGCGGCTCGCGGGCCTGACGGGTCTGCAGGAGCGGCTAGCGGGCCTGACGGGCCTGCAGGGGCGACGTGCGGGCCGTACGAGTCTGCAGGGGCGGCGCGCGGGCCTTACGGGCCTGCAGGGGCGGCGCTCTGGCCTAGGGCAGCAGCAGGCAGCGCTAGGGCTACAGGACGGCGCGCGCAGCGCAGCACGTCACAAGGCAAGGCATGCAGGCAGGCAACACGTGGGGTAGCATGGTAACCGCAACGGTAGGTGGGCCCGGAAAAAAAAGTCGGTCCTACGGACCTAGTGCTCTGAAACCATGTCAGAATCTAGCAGCAGGAATGGATGAACTATGAAAGAGTTGGGTACAAATATGAAACCCTAAAAGGGGCTGTACCCCATATTGGCTACCCCACTACAGCCTAAACATATATAGTAGATATATCATTTGACATCCTGTACCCACCGTCACACACCACCCCCACCACCATTACTGCTGCTGCTGCTGGTGCCTCCACGATTCATGCTGCTACCACCGTGCTGTTGCCGTGAAAGGGGAACGAGCCGCAGGGCATCATAAGGAGCACGGCACCAGCGCTCCACACATCGCAATCTGCCCCGTACGACTCAGAAAACACCTCTGGACTCCTGCGGAGACATGTAGGCTGCTGTGCCTGTCATCCCTGATAGACCCACACCGAGTGTGCCTAGCAGCCAAACCAAACCCGATCAGCTTGACTTCACAGCTACTGACATTGACATTGGCTATCCCGGTATCGGCCGTTGAGTTTCGCTGGGAATGCCACGTCAGCAGCGCTCTGCACAGTTAGAAAGACAAGAGGCACGAGGCAGGGCGGAAAGGGAAGGAAATCACAGACGCTGAAGGTGAGGACAAGAGGCAAATGGATTTGGTTCAAGAGAAGGGAAAACAGCTAGTTGAGGAGATTGGGGTGAGGCGGGGAAATCAGGGTGGGGGAGATCAGGGTGGGGGAGATCAGGGTGGGGAGAACACGTTTGGGAGATCAGGGTTGGGAGATCAGGGTGGGGAGATCAGGGTGGGGAGATCAGGGTGGGGAGATCAGGATGGGGAGATTAGGGTGGGGAGATCAGGATGGGGAGATCAGGGTGGGGAGATCAGGCTGGGGAGATCAGGGTGGGGAGATCAGGGTGGGGAGATCAGGATGGGGAGATCCCATGGCAGCGCGACCACACCTTAATGGCTGCCTTTCGGAGCTGACTCCGAGGTTCAAAATCTGCGTCTGGCGTAGCAGGTGTTTTTTCAGAATAGTCGCTGACAGCCGTTGCCGCATTCACTGCATTGACTGTGTTGACTGCGCTCGATGCGGCGAAGGCGTTGAGAACATGATGTCCGGGACAGCTTCGAACAAGTCAGGTTGGCTCAGTCAGTTTACTCGGTTGACTTGAGGGAATGTGGGCGAAACGAGCTTATGAGGAGCATCATCGAACCATTGCCGCATCAGCCGCTGCCGCTGCTTCCGCCCCACCACCCTTGGTGCGGCGGCAGTGTTTTCAACCATTGACGCCGCTACTTCGTGGAACCAATCCTCAAGCGCCATGTCGGCAGTCGCGGTACCACCACTAGCAGCTGCTCCCTCAAGACCGCAGGGAAACGCGGCTTCTCCGTCGATTGCACTGAATCGAGCGGCATCGGACGGCCAAGGAACGGAGTTGGCGAAAGGAGACGCCGGGAACGCGTGCGGCGGCGGGGAGGCGGACGTTCTATCGGCGGAAGGAAAGGCGGACGGTGGGAACGGGGAAGAGAACGCGGAAGGGGAGGCGGGGAAGTGGAGAGTGATCGTGGGGCTGCAGCTCGCGCCGTCAAAACCGGCGGCGGCGACATCCGGAGCGAATGATGATGTGACATTTACTGCTGCATGTGAGGACGCGGCGCCGCAGTAAGCGCCGTCACAACCGGCGGCGCGGCTGAGCTGAATCTCGAAGTACCGCCTCGAACTCCGCGGCAGTGGCGCGCCGCCGCAGGGGCCGCCGGTGGGGTTTGCGGCGCGAGCTCGCCGCCGCGGCGTCGCGGCGCTGGTCGACGACGTGCGATGCGGCGTAGACGACATGAAGATTTCACTGGCAATCGCGGACGACTCGGAGATTGCTACTGCTAGTTGAAACGGCGAGAGAAACGGGGAACAGCCAGTGCGATTGTTGAGCCCGTGGTTTTCAGTGGGAAGCCTTGAAACGGATTCCGTGAAAAACTGGAGCTGCGGCGGCGGGTGAAGTCGAATGGCGTTCTGGAATTCGAGTTTGTGGCGAGCGTATTCATTCATACTACTAATACTACTAGCATCAATCGACTTGGATGCGGCGGCGGGTGGATCGATGCGCGTGGAAGCGGGGACTTTCCAGATGCGGTGGATGGATGCCATGTCCATGAATCTGGGCTATCGAGGGGATGGTTACCTCGAGGATGCATTGCATTGGCTGTCATGTAGTGGTCACGCAAGGTTGAGGAGCAGAGCTTAACGCGCCAGCGTTGCAAAGGACTCTCTAGAAAGCCTGGCGGACACTGGTACTGCCGTCCATCTTGCGCAGCAAGCTTATCAGTACTAAACGAACGCGTGTGGCTACTAAGTGCTGACTACGCTGCTTACCAAGAGCGGAACGAGCCAGCGCTGCGAAGGGCAAGAAGTGTACGTACCTACCTAGTGTTGGGAACACCGCTTTCCGCGAAAGTTCTATGGTCTGGGTATGCGCGTGTGAGAAATGCTGACTTCGCTTCGTGGGGGCCAACGCGGATGAGGAAACGAGAAGGAGAGCAGTTCTGCATTTGCGAGGTTCTCGTATCCACGCGCGCGGAACGGGATCTGGTGCGAAAGCCACGGGGTAGCACGTGCCTAGCTGGCGGCGCAGTGTACTGTGCATTATGACGCACTGTACGGTACTGCTGCGTGTCAGACCGTGACTTATCATGCTTTGGACGGTTCTGAATGTGTATGGTGACGTGACGAACTGTCTTCTCTTCAGCACCCCCGCTTACCGAGCCCTGCGCGTACTATATGAGAAGATTCTAACAACGCGCGCTCTTTATTTGTCTGCAATGCTGCTGCGTTGGAAGGAGAGCAAATGGGAGCTGAGCTAGAGCACCTGCTGCACAGCAGGGGCTCGTGTGATGTGGTTGGTGGCATGGAGAAAAAACTGCAGCTTTCTTGAGATTAGGGCGAGAATGCGCAAGGGAGGGCGAGAATGAAGAAGGAGGGCAAGAATGCGCGAGGGAGGACGAGAATGAAGAAGGCAAGGGCGAGAATGAAGACGGTAAGGGCGAAGGGGATGATGGTGGGTTGGGTTGGGTTGTTTACCCAAGAAGATCCGCCGCGCGCTCCAGCAGGGCGCTTGACTGACATCGGTGTGATGGGGCTGCGGTGCGGATTTGCGAAATTGCGGAAGGATTTTTCCAGCACACAGACAGGAAATTTCGATGGCATTTACGGTGGCAAAATTATAGGAGAGTGCGCGGCTCGGGTGCTGATTCTGTGATTGCGCGAACGAAGCGAGCGCGGCAAAATGTGCCAAATCAGGGAGCATCTCGCAATCGATGCTGATGTGCCTGCCACCAGTTGGCCAGAAACTAAAAATCCCTAGCCTTTCCGAAAAGCTTGGATTGCGCGGGACAGTGCTGTTCTCCACCACGGCCTGTCTAACAAATACTGCCAGCGTGTCGTTGCATTTTTCAGGCATTGGGTTGACCAGAGATTCATGTGTACGGTATGACATGTCTCTGCAGAAAGCATCTTGTCGTCTTGTAGACGTGCAACGCTTCGATATGGCAAGCATATGTGACAGCATAAACGCAAGAGAACGGAGTGTCACATGTTATTTTGAACAATTTTATGAACTAAACCAGTTGGGAAAGTTCATTTTAGTGACAAGGGGAGAAAACCAGCTGATAAAAAAGATTTGACATAACTAGGCCCAACATTATGCTGGAAAACGGACTCCAAAACATTTTCGTCCATTTACTACTTTCTGCCACATCATGTTATCAGCTGCAGCAGCTACTTCCCCTTTCCCACTGCTGCATTTTTTGCTGTCCTTTCTTCCTCCAATTCTTCTTCTTCTTCTTCTTCTGCTGCTGCTGCTCCTGCTGCTGCTGCTGCTGCTCCTGCTGCTGCTGCTGCTGCTGTTCTGTCTGTCACGAAGGAAGGGAGTGTGGCCGAAGAGCATAAGGAAGAGAGCAAAGCAACACCAGCGCTCCGCACATCACACTCAGCACTATACGCCCCTGAAAACACAACAGCAGCCATGAATTCTGCTGTACCCACAGGCGGCCTTTCGGATGCTCTTGCTCGTAGTGATCTCCCCGGTGCTGCTGAGCACGCATCTCCATATCACGGCGTGCTACCCCCTGCCTATCTCCCTCCTCACCACCACCTCCTGCTGCCCAATGCCATCCACTCGCCGCCCCTCAACTCCTCCCCCACTTGCACATTCGGATCCTCCGCGGCTGGGATTGCAAGTTGACAGGTGATTGATTTGGGGGGCTCATCCGAGGCTGCAGGCTCGAGTTCTGAGTGGGGAGCTGAATCCGAGGCTCGGAATTTGAAGCTGGCGTCAGCGGGTGCTGATTCAGATTAGTCGTTGTTGCCGCATTGACTCCGTTTGACTGCATTCACCGCGTTGACTGCCTTCACCGCGTTGACTGCATTCACTCCATCGACGTGTTGACTTTGCTGGAATCGAATGCGTTGACTTGGTTGACTTTGCTGGTTCGGTTGATTTCAGGGAATGAGCCCATCAGGAGCATCGTCGAACCACTGCCGCATCAGCCGCCGTCTCTGTTTCCGTCCCAGCACAATTGGTGCCACCGTTTCAACCATTGGAGCCGCCGCTTCATCCATTGACGCCGCTGCTTCTTTCAACCAATCCTCAAGCGCCACGTCGGCTGCCGCGATATCAGGATCCGCCACGGGGAACGGCTCTCCGTCAATTGCGCTGCATCGCGCGGAATCGGACGGCCAAGGAATGGAGTCGGCGAAAGGAGACATGATCGGGAACTCGTGCGGCCACGCGGAGGCGGAAGGGAAGGCGAAAGGGGAGGCGGAAGTCTCTTCCGCGGAAGGAAAGGTGGAAGAGAACGCGGAAGGGGACGCGGGGAAGTCGAGAGTGGTCGTGGGGCTGCGGCAGCTCGGAATGGCGACATCCGTAGCGGCGGATGTGACGCCGCAATGATACGCGCCGACATGGTCGGCGGCGGCAGCGGCGCTGATCTGAATTTCGAAGGTTCTGCTGGAATTCAGCGGCAGTGGCGCGCCGCTGTGAAGCCAATGACGACTATAGTCGCCGGGACTGGAGTTCGCGCGAGCTCGCCGCGTCGCGGCGCTGGTCGACGACGTGCGATCCGACGACATGATTCCAACGTTGGACAAGCTCGTTAGTCGAAATTGCGCGAAATCGCTACTGGTAGTCGAAACGGGCGAGAAATGGAGAGAAACGGGAAGTGCTGATTGGCGAGCTTCAGGGAGCCTGGAACCAGTAAGAAAGCCTTGAAAGGGGATACTGTACGGGAAATGGCTTGAGCTGCGACTGCTACGGGGTGAGTTTGTAACGACTCTGTTTTGTAGGGCGATCTGTTTGTGGACTTTTCATTACGGGGAGTAAACGGACGAGTTTTGACGTTCTACAGTACTCGCCGACGCGGATCGATGGAGCTGCGTGCAAAGGAGAGGAAACATTTCCCGCGACGCTAAGGAAACCTGGGGTTCATGGGCACAGCCGTGCAGTGAGTGCCCTCAGCGGTAAGTAACCAATGCGGTCTCGAGAAAATCCATGCCATGCGCTCCGATCACCAATACTGATTCAGTTTCATGATGACTCAGCGGCGGTACAGTTACTTCCGTTAGTGAGGAGAGGAGGGCCCGATGAGATGCGTGAAGAGCGACGCCATAGACGGACGTGAGAATGATCGCGCAAAAGGCGGGGGTGGGGGAAAATGTTTGGAAGGGGGAAAGGGGAAGGCTTGACGCGCGGCTCGCGGGAGTTGGACTTTCCCTCGCACTGCACTGCCAGCCATCGGCGGAGCACCGATCAGCGGAGCACCGATCGGCGGAGCACCGATCGGCGGAGAATCGATCGGCGGAGAACCGATCGGCGGAGAATCGATCGGCGGAGAAGATCAGCGGCGACTGTGACCCTTTCGTTTGGCAGCCGCCGCTCTCCGAGAGAATCTCTCCTGAGGCCTGAGGCCAGGTCACGACACGACTCGTCACCCCGCCATTGACGAGTCATCGTGACAGCGTCTCGCGTCATCGCATCAGATCAGATTTTCACGTCGATTCGGACAGACTCGGCCAGTCTTGGGCTACTGTAGCATGTTGCGTTGGCTGTCTTGTAGGGGTCACGAGAGGACGAGTAGTTCTAGTAGAATAGCCAGCGCTGCGAAGGACTGGTCACAGGAAAGCTTATTCGAGCGTACCGGTGGCAGTAAAATAGTGTAACGCTCGTGGCTTCTAAGTGCTGACTATGCTGCTTAGTACTAAGCGCGGACCTTAGGGCCAGTGCTGTGAAGGGCTAGTAGTGTACGTGCGTAGTACCGCAAAGCGTGGTGCAATGCTAGTACTAAGTATGCGGGTGTGAGAAATGCTGACTACGCGGGCCAACGCCGATGAGGAAAAGAGGAGGAGAACTCTCTTCTGACTTTTCTCCTAACCACGCCGCACTAGGAACTGTAACACGTGCCAGCTGTTCCACTGTAGCGTTCAACGGTTACGCGCTGTCAGCCGTGACTTATTATTTGGACGGTTCTGAACGTGTATTTTGACTAACTATTTTCTCTTGGGCACTCGTGCTGTCGGGTGCAAGTGCGCCTTTAGTGTATTCGACATCTAACGACGGACGCAACTCGTTTGCATGCTGTTTGCTCGATGGAAGTGGAGAGAAAGAGGAAGGAGCTAGCGAGCTGTAGCGCCTGCTGGACAGCGGGGTCTAATTGCTTGTGATGTGGTTGGAGAAAATTAGCGGTTTTCTTTGGGTTAGGATAGGGCAGGAATGAGTAGGCTAAGGGCGATGGAGATTATCGTGGCATGGATTTGTCTAAGAAGATCCGCCGCGGTCTCCAGCTGGGCGGGTAAAATCGGCGGGAGAATGAACGGACTGGCGCAATCACATGATGCTCAAGGCTGTGTTGTGACTGGTCCTTTCTCATGTTGGATTGAAACCCCGTCCATATTCGAACACCTGCCAACGGTACATCGTTTACAGTCATGAGGGAGGCGTGTAACTTTTTCCTTATCTGACCATCCGGACGGCCCATCGTCCGGACTTTTGTAAGGTTACTAACTTCGTGAATTTTCGCTTCGTCTCTGATTCGTGGAAGGATGATGCCGAATTCAGCCTAAAAAAGTCCGGACGTTTAGCCGTCCGAACGGTCAAAAATAGAAAAAGTTACACGCCCTACCCATGCACACCAGGAGACGTCACTCACATTCTGATGTTGGGACTGCAAAGTTCATTTACACATTTTTCTGGTGGCAAACTGTGCGAAGACACAAGGAGCGGTCTGCCCATATAGTTATTGACACTCCAAAGGCGAGTGTCACTAACGCACGATGGCAGATTGAGGCCGGAATTCGCGGCTCGGGTGCTGATTTTCTGATCGCACCGAATTAATCGACCGCGGAAAACGGGGAGCATCTTGCATTCGATGCTGACGTGCCTGCCTGCCCCGAGCAGCAATCGAAAACCGAGCCTTTCCAAAAAACCGTGGACTGTGGGGGTCCATACTGCAGCTTCGATATGCCAAGCATATTCGAACATAAACCCAAGAGTAGGAAGAGTAATATAATAAAGCAAAAGCATGTGGTAATTGACACATGTAGTTGGAAATTCCAACTTGGAATATATTTTATGCGATGATACTTGCAAGGAAAGCCAACAAAACACTGTGCACAGGGGCAGCATGGAGGCTGCATTTTGCAGTATTCACACGCCCTGCCTGCACTCTCGTCATGCTGTTTATGTCTCTATACCCCTTTTAACATGGTTTGTGGGCTGACCAACCGTGAGGGGCATGAAAACCTCTTTAAGAAGCATACTGCGCAAACCTCTCGATGGGTAAGAGTTTATCGTGTGCCAACGGGACTTTATTTAACCATGACCTTCCTGTCTTCTCTGATGCCAAATTCCATTCATGCTCTGCAAAACAACCACATAGCATCACACCCATCAGTCGTGCCACAAAATCATACAAAATAACAGATTTCAACCACGTGAAAACCACCTCTCCTCTCTTCCTGACTCAGGGGGGCTAATCAGCTTACCGAGAATCATCTTACCAAGAATCAGCTTACAGAGAATCAGCTTACCAAGAATCAGCTTACCGAGAATCAGCTTACCGAGAATCAGCTTACCGAGAATAAGCTTACCAAGAACCAGCTTACAAAGAATTAACTCACCAAGAATCTCGTTCAAAGTGATTCGGGTGCAGAGAGCATGCGAATGATGAGATGCTTGGCTGGTGACGACAGCTCCTGCCACCCCCGGCTGTGGATGAACCCCCTCCTCTTCACCTCCACTACCCTCCGCCACACACCCTCTTCATCACCTGCTGCTGCTCCCTCCTCCCAACTGCTGATGCCCCTGCTGCCTTTTCTGCCCTTTCTGCTGCTCCTGCTGCTGCTGCTGCTGGAGTGGATGGGTCTATCACGTGGGAATGGAGTCTGCCCGCAGAACATCATGAAGAGCGTAACACCGGCGCTCCACACATCGCATTTAAGGCGATGCCCCTGAGAACACCTCTGGAGCCATGTATTCTGCCGCCCCCACTATCCCCAATAGAGGAACACGCCTCCTTGGGAGGTCCTCGTTATATGCACGTCCTTGGGTCAAATGCTTCCAGCCCGTGAGTTCCTCTGTAAATGCCACGTCACTTCGCACTGTCTCCACGTCAGCAGCACTCTGCACAACTGGGGTAGAGACACGAGGCAGGAGGCAGGGCGGAAAGGGAAGAGGAGCACAGATGATGAAGATGGGGACAAGAGCAGAAAGGATTTGGGTTAAGGGCAGAGGAGACCGGAGGGAAAATAGGACAGGGAGATCAGGGAAGGGAGATGAGAACATGGAGATTAAGGAAACGAGATTTGAGGCAGGGCAGGGAGACTATATGGCAGGGGGATCACCATGGCAGAGAGCAACCTGATTTTGAGGGCAGGGCAAGGAGGTGAGGGCAGGGTAGTTCAGCGCCGTACCTGATTGGCGGACTTTCGGATGCTCTTGCAGGCAAGGTGTTTCCCCGGTGCTGCGGTTCACGCATCTCCATATCACACCGTACTGCCCCCTGCCTATCTCCCTCCTCGACACCACCCATGCCGGCCAATGTCCTCCACTCACCGCCTCAACACCTCCCCTTGCACCTCCCCCACTTGCTCCCCACGTGCGCCTCCCTCTCTTCTGCTGCTGGGGTTGCGAGTCCACAGAGGTTGCCTTCCAGGGCGCACCCAAGGCTGCAGGCTCGGATTTCAAGTCCGGAGCTGACACCAAGGCGCAGAATCTGAAGGCTGGCGTCAGCAGGTGCTGTTTCAGAATAGTCGTTGACAGCTGTTGCCGCAGTCACCGCGTTGACTGCCGCGTTGACTAGATTTGCTGCGTTGACTCTCCATTTACTCTATCGTATGCATTGACTGTGCTGTGCTCCATTGACTGTCATTGAAGGCGTTGACTCAGTTGACTCGGTTGACTCTCGGTTGACTCGGTTGACTCGGTTGACTCGGTTGACTCAGTTGACTCGGTTGACTTGCCTAGTTCGGTTGACTTGAGGAAATGCGGGCGAAACGAGCTTATGAGGAGCATCATCGAACCACAACAGCATCAGCCGCTGCTGCTGTTTCCGCCCCACCACCCTTGGTGCCTTACCAACCCCTAACGCGACCACTTCGTCGAACCAATCCCCAAGCGCGCGGTACCGTTAGTAGCAGCTCGTCCCTCGCAGGAAAACGCGGCTTCTCCGTCGATTGCGCTGAATTGAGCCGCGGCATCGGACGGCCAAGGAATGGAGACTGCGAAATGAAAGGCTGAAGGGAACGGGGAAGGAAAGGCAGAAGGGGAGGCGGAAGGGGAGGCGAAAGGGAAGGCGGAAGTGCCGTCCGCGGAAGGAAAGGCGGACGAGAGCGCGGAAGGGGAGGAGGGGAAGTCCAGCGCAGCCGTGGGGCTGTGGCTCGTGGCGACATTCGTAGTAGCGGCGGATGTGGCATGATCTGGCAGATGTGAGGTGGCGACGCCGCTGTAAGCGCCGTCACAGCCGACAGCGCTGCAGAGTTGAATCTCCAAGGGCCTCCGAGAATTCAGCGGCGGTGGCGCGCCGCCGCGGGGCCTGGGGGTTGCGCCGCGAGCTCGCCGCGTCGCGGCGGCGCCGGACGACGACGTGCGATGCGGCGTGGACGACATGACTCAGCTGTGTGGACGATTGCTACTGCTCGTTGAAACGGCGTGAGATCTCGGTCGCTAGTAATAGTCGAAAACGACGCAAAACGGGGAATGTATGGCATTCTGGAGTTCGAGTTCGCGCCGGGCGCTTTTATTTTATACTCGAGGTGGGTGGGATGCGTGCGGGTGGATCAACGTGAGTGTGGAGGGAGGGGATGTGGCGGGCGGATGAATGGATGGTCAGTGGCCCATGGACGGGCGAGAGAGGGGATCTTACTCCCCTTCAAGTTGACGCGGAAGGAGTGGCAGTGGGTCAACCAGAGCGAGCTACAGGGTCGACCGACTGTGTCCGTGACCGCTGATGAGTCAGTTCAGCGCTGGTACCCAGTGCCAGTGATGGGGGTTGATGGGGGGGCTGATGAGTGAGTGGCGGGGAGGGACGTGAGGGTGGGGGAAGGATCGTGGGCGACTTTTGAGTCGACTCAAAAGTCACCTCAGTGCCAGTGATGGGGGTTGATGGGGGGCCTGATCTGATGAGTGAGTGGCAGGGAGGGACGTGAGGGTGGGGGGAGGGTCGTGGGCGCGCGGAGGGGGGGAAGGAGAGAGGCGTACCGCGCGACTCGCGTCGGACGGACGCACTGCACTGCACGGCCAGCCATCGGCAGAGCGGAGCAGGCGAGCGCGACACTCGGAGTGACCCATCTGTTTGGCTTGGCATTGGCACCCCCGCCGCTCTGTACAGTATTCAAAGTTTGATCTTGGCCTGAGTCACCTCGAGACAGGCGGACACGTCATCCCGATTTTGACGAGTTATCGTGACAGCGACTCGCTTGATCTCATCACACGTCAGCTTCCAACGACGAATCGGACGGGCTCGCGGAGAGGCTTGGGGTTTACTGCATTGCTGTGCATCGGCGGGTACGCGGCAAGGTGGATGCGGATGCGGCGAAGAGTAGCGCACGAAGAGCGAGCGTTTGCAAAAGACACCGGCAATACCGCCAGCCAAGCTTGGGTGGGCAGCGTATTACGCAGCAAGCGTTGTACACACATTCTGCTTTCGGTGAAAGTGCGAGTGGCGCGTGGGAGAAGTGCTGACTATGCTTCGTGAGGACCAGCGCGGATGAGCAAAGAACGCTTTCGGCCTGCGCGGAGAGGGTGAGCAGTTCTGCATTTCCGAGGTTCTCCTATCCACGCTCTCGGAACGGTATCTGCGGAGAAAGCCACGGGCAAACACGTGCCTAGCTGTTCCACGTGCACTGTTCATGGTGGCGCATGTACCGTCCTGTTGTGTCAGTCCGTGACTGTTTTTTGGACGGTAATGACAAACTATCTTCTCTTGGGAATCCTTGCTTGGCGGGTAGCACTCTTCTGGATGCGTGCTCAAAATTCTAATTAACGCCGCGCACAGCTCGTCTGCTCTGCAGCAATGCTGCTTGCTTGCTTGCTTGCTGGGAAAGAGAGCTAATGAGTGTTGACCTTTGCACCTGCTGTGCAGCGAATGGGCTAAAATGGTTGTATTCGTTAGGGTAGTGCGCGAATGGGAAGGGAAAGGAAGGGAAGGGAAGGGAACGGTGAAGGGGAGAGGGTTGGGTTGGGTGCTGCGGGGGTGAAGGGCGGGGTCGGGTGCGATGCGATACGATGGCAGTGCAGATTTGCGTAATCGCGGATTTTCCCCATCGCACAAATTCCGAAGTTTCGACCAACATTTAGGCTTGCTTTGCAAATGAGCGGAGAGTGTGCGGCTCGGGTGCTGATCCTGTGATCGAGCGAATGAACCGAGCACGTCAGAATTTGCCAGATCTGTCTAAGTATATGCATGTTATATATGTGTAGGCTGTAGTGGGGTAGCCAATATGGGGTACAGCCCCTTTTAGGGTTACATACTTGTACCCAACTCTTTCATAGTTGATTCATTCCTGTCTCTAGATTCTAACATGGTATCAGAGCAATAGGTCCGTAGGACCGTCTTTTTTTCGTGCCCACCTATCGCTACCCCACGACTGTGCCTGTGACTGTGCCTGTGACGTGCTGCGCTGCGCGCGCCGTCTGACTGCTGCCTTCTGTCTGCTGTCTGAACGGTCTGCTGCTGCTTAGAGCGCGCAGACCTAATTCCTGCGCGCGGCCCGTTTTTGCCCCGCGCGTCGCCCTAGCTGCTCGAGTCGCGCCTCGGCAGCCCGCGCTGCTTGCTGCAGCCTCGCGCGTCGCGTCCGCTGCCCGCGCATCGCGTCCGCTGCACGCGCGTCGCGTTCGCTGCCCCGCCCGCGCGTCGCGTCTGCTGCTCCGCGCGCCGCGTCCGCAGCCCGCGCTGCTTGCTGCAGCCCCGCGCGTCGCGTCCGCTGCCCGCGCGTCGCACTGCAGCCCCGCGCGCCGCGGCTGCCGTCCTCACGCAGCCCGCTGCGGCCTCGCGTGCCGCGCCCGCAGCTCGCGTAGCCCGCTGCAGTCCCACGCGCCGCGACTGCCCCTGTTCGTCGCGGCGCCCCCTGGACGTCGCCCCTGCCTGTCGCGACGCCCCCTGGGTACCGTCCCTCCTTGTCGCGGCGCCCCCCCCCTGGACGCCGCCCCTGCCTGACTACCGCCGTCGCTCCTGCAGCAGCTGCCGCGGAGCGCCCTGCCACGGTCGCGGCCCCGCCCTGCAGCAGCTGCCGCGGAGCCTTCTGCCGCCGTCGCGGCCCTGCCCTGCAGCAGCTGCCGCGGAGCCTCCTGCCGCTGTCGCGGCCACGCTTTGCAGCAGTCCTCGCGGCCCCGCCCTGCAGCAGTCCTCGCGGCCCCGCCCTGCAGCTGTCACGGCCCCGCCCTGCAGCAGCTGTCGCGGACCTGCTCTACCGCCGACGCGGCCCTGCTCTGCCGCAGCTGTCGCGGCCCCGCCGTCGCCGCCGTTGTGCGCCTACCCGGCCGCCGCCCGCCGAGCGCCGGTCCTGCTCGCCCGGCGAGCGCCTGCCCTTCCCACCACTGGTGAGCACCTGCCTTGTTCGCGCGCTGCCGCGCCATCTGCCTGCCTGTCTGCCTGCCTGCCTGCCTGCCTGCCGCACCTGCCCTGCCCGCGCTGCTACTGCTGCTAGGCTGCTGCTGCTGCTACTGCTGCTACTACTCCTACTGCTGCTACTGGCGGTGGCCAGATGCAGCTCCAGCGACGTCCGCGCGAGTCTCTCACGCCCCAGCAGCTTCATGAGTGGTACGCCAGTTGGGGTTGTGGCGGTAGCCGTCGTAGCTGTCGCCCTGGAGCTGGTCAGTCGGGAGCGTCTGGCAGTGGCCAGCTGCAGCTGCAGCGGCGTCCGCGCGAGACACTTACGTCCCAGCAGCTTCGTGAGTGGTACGCTCAGAGTAGAGGGTCTCAGAGTACCGTTCGCTGCCCGTACGTCATTCGCACAGGTGATCGGGCTGGTCAGGCTTGCGGGACGCTTGGTCACACACAGTCCCGCTGCTTCGCCCGTCTGAGCGACGCCTGGCGTACCGAGTTTGGCGACGAGGCTGAGCTCCCCATCTGGCTGGAGCTGCTTAGGCAGAGGGTCGATATCTTTGCTCTTGACTATAATGCTATTCTCACTGCTATGTATGCATTGCCAACTAGTGCTGACGGTGCATGTTACCTGTGCGTACCGCCTGACTCAGGTATAGGGCTTGCTGCTCTAGGTGCTGGTGAGGCTGCTGCTCTGGGTGCTAGTGCGTCTCTTGCTCTAGGTGCTGGTGAGGCTGCTGCTCTAGGTGCTAGTGCGTCTCCTGCTCTAGGTGCTGGTGAGGCTGCTGCTCCAGGTACTGGTGAGTCTGCTCTCTCTGGTACTGCGCCTGCTGAGGCCTTGTACACCTTCACACTTGACTCAGGTGCTTCTCGCTCCTTCTTTCGCGACAGCACCACCCTCACGCCGCTCAGTCGGTCGGTTGCAGTCTCCCTGGCTGACCCCTCTGGGGGTCCAGTCCTTGCGCACTCCTTCACGGTCCTGCCGTGTCCGGCGGTCCCGTCTGGCTCCCTGTCAGGTCTTCACCTCCCCTCGTTCTCTACGAACTTGGTGAGTGGTGCTGACCTCCAGGACCAGTGGGTTGACCAGTTCACTCCTGGAGGTCAGCGCGTGACCCACTGTACGTGCTCCCGGACGGGCCGGCACCTGGCCACGTTTACCCGTGCGCCTGGCTCGAGTCTGTACACACTGACTACTGTGTCCCCTCAGGTCGCTGCGTCTGCGTCTGCGTCAGGTCAGCTAGCTGCCCCCTGCTCGTGTCGCGCTTTGTCGCACCAGACCCTCCTTTGGCACCACTGTCTTGGTCACCCCTCGGTGCAGCGCCTTTGTAGCATGCACCGCCGTGTCCTTGTCTCTGGTCTTCCCAGGGTTCTCCCTCCCCTCCCTCCCTTGCTTGCTCCTCCCTGTCTTCCCTGTGTCGAGGGGCGGCAGCGCGCCGCTCCTCACTCCTCCTCGTTTCCCCCGACGATTGCTCCCCTGCAGACCCTGCACATGGACGTGTGGGGCCCAGCCCGCGTCAGTGGGCAGGACCGCGAGCGGTACTTCCTGCTGGTTGTTGACGACTACTCACGTTACACCACGGTCTTCCCCTTGCGCACCAAGGGTGAGGTCCCTGATGTTTTGATCCCTTGGATCCGCGCTGCCCGTCTCCAGCTCCGCGAGCGGTTCGGGACGGAGTTTCCCGTCCTGCGTCTGCACTCTGACAGAGGTGGGGAGTTTTCCTCCGACCTTCTGCAGAGCTTTTGTCGTGGGGAGGGCATTCGCCAGACGTTCACGCTTCCGGCCTCTCCGCAGCAGAATGGGGTTGCTGAGCGCCGCATTGGCTTGGTCATGGAGGTCGCTCGTACCTCCATGGTCCATGCGGCTGCCCCCCATTTTCTGTGGCCGTTTGCGGTCCGCTACGCCGCGCATCAGCTCAACCTCTGGCCCCGTGTCTCCTTGCCGGAGGCCTCGCCCACACTGCGGTGGACGGGGGAGGTTGGCGATGCGTCGGTGTTCCGTGTCTGGGGTTCTCGTGCCTTTGTCCGCGATACCACCGCGGACAAGCTCTTCGCCCGCGCTGTTCCATGTGTCTTCCTTGGCTTTGTCCCTGACGCGCCTGGGTGGCAGTTTTACCACCCCACCTCGCGCCGTGTCTTCCCCTCTCAGGACGTCACGTTCGACGAGTCGGTTCCATTTTACCGTCTCTTCCCCTACCGCACTGCCCCTCTCCCCCCCGCGCCGCTCTTCCTCGCTCCAGGTGCTCCCCAGGTAGCCCCCCTCCCCACTCCCGGTCCTGCTCCTTCAGGTGTGTCTCAGGTAGACCCTCCTCCCTTGACTGCGCCGGCTGAGGTCACTGGTGACTCAGGTCCTGCTGAGGGTGGTCCTGCTGAGGGTGGTCCTGCTCGGGGTGCTGCTTCTGGGGGTGCTGAGCCTGGGGGTGCGGAGCGTGGGGGTGCTGGGACTGGGGGTGCGGAGCCTGGAGGTGCTGAGCCTGGGCGTGAGGAGTCTGGGGGTGCTGAGCCTGGGGGTGCTGAGTCTGGGGGTGCTGCACCTGGGGGCGTTGCGGCGTCTGGTGAGCAGTCTCCCTGGAGCGGCCGTCTCCGTAGTCGCTTTGCTGGTGCCTCGCCGCTGCACTCTCGTCGTCGTCTCCCTCTCTCCCCACAGCAGCTGCGTGAGTGGTACGTTAGCCGTCAGGGTCGCGCTGCTGGAGCTAGGGGCCCTGCTGCGGGAGGCGCTGGAGCTGGTGACTCTGCTACTGGAGTTGTTTCTACTGGAGTTCCTGGAGCAGCTGGTCCCGGAGGTGCTCGTACAGGAGGTACTGGAGCTGCTGGGACTGGAGGTCCTGCTGGACCTGGAGGTGCTGCTGTCGACTCAGAGGTTGGAGGCCCTGGAGCTGGAGGTGCCGGTTCTGGGGGTGCTACAGCTGGTGGTGCTGGAGCTGGAGGTTCTGGAGCTGCTGTGGGTGCTGGCGCTGGAGGTTCTGGAGCTGTTGGAGGTGCTGGCGCTGGTGGCGCCGGAGCTGGAGGTTCTGGAGCTGCTGCGGGTGCTGGCGCTGGAGGTTCTGGAGCTGCAGGAGGTGCTGGAGCTACTGGTGCTGGTGGCGCTGCGCCGCCGTGACTGTTAATCGCTCCGCCGTCACCTTCGTCTCTGCCCCCGCCTGGCTCCGTGCTTTGCCAGGTTCTTAGCCTCCCGTCTTCTACTGGTCTTACAGCCTGGCTCACCGCTTCCTGCTCCTTCTCCTTACACTGAGCTGACAGGCGGTCTTGCTGAGCGTCGTGAGCCTACGTCTCGTCCTGTCTCGCCTGTTCGCACTGTCCGCACTGGTCGTACTGGTCGTCGTGTTCCTCGTGAGCGTCCGCCGGCTGTCCCCGGCACACACCTCATGGCCCTGCGTCCTTCCTCTGCTCCGCAGCGTGTTCCTCTGCCGTCCCCGCCTGCGTCTTCTCTGCCTGACGTTCTAGAGCCTGAGTCTGACCGCGCTCGTGCTGCTCACCCTACTGTCACGCGTCTGCTAGCCACAGTTGTCACTGACCCGTCGTTTGAGTCTGCTGCTGCGTCTGCCTTAGTCGCTGAGCTTGTTGACTTTGCTGCTGCCTGTCGTCTAGACTACGCCGCTAGTCTTGTTGCTGACTCTGGGTCTGTCTGTCCTCCGTCCGTCAGGGGTGAGTGTGCTCTTGGCACGGACGTCCTTGAGGACAGGCAGGAGGACCTTGAGTGTCTTGCAGCCGCTGCGCCTCATCTCGTGTCCATGCTGCTTGCCCCTGAGGGAGACCCGGATGCTCCAGACATCCCGACCCCGCGCTCTTACGCTGAGGCGATCGCGGGTGAGTACTACTCTCAGTGGCAGACAGCCATGGACGCAGAGATGGCATCCTGGAAGTCCACAGGCACTTACGTTGACGAGGTTCCCCCTCCTGGGGCGAACATCGTCGATGGCATGTGGATTTTCAGGGTGAAGCGGCCGCCAGGTTCTCCGCCTGTCTTCAAGGCTCGTTACGTTGCTCGAGGTTTCAGCCAGCGAGAGGGAGTTGACTTTTTCCAGACCTTCTCCCCCACCCCGAAGATGACCACTCTTTGGGTGCTGCTGCACGTTGCCGCTCAGCGTGACTACGAGCTTCACTCTCTGGACTTCAGCACAGCTTTCTTACAGGGCAGCCTGCACGAGGAGATCTGGCTGCGCCGCCCTCCTGGCTTCACTGGGTCGTTCCCTCCTGGTACCCAGTGGAGCCTCCGGCGGCCGGTCTACGGTCTCCGCCAGGCGCCACGTGAGTGGCACGACACACTGAGGACGACACTTGCGGCTCTTGGGTTTGCTCCGTCGACTGCTGACCCGTCGCTGTTTCTACGCACCGACACTTCACAGCCGCCGTTCTACATCCTCGTGTACGTCGACGACTTGGTCTTTGCCACTGCTGACACTGAGGCTCTCGCCTTGGTGAAGTCGGAGCTGCAGAAGAGACACACGTGCACAGACCTGGGTGAGCTGCGCAGTTACCTTGTCTTGCAGATCACCCGGGACAGAGCACGCCGCACCATCACACTGACTCAGTCACACATGGTGCAGCAGGTCCTTCAGCGCTTCGGCTTCACCTAGTCCTCGCCACAGCACACTCCTCTGGCTGCAGGTCACTCGCTCTCAGCTCCACCTTCGGACGAGTTCGTAGAGCCGAGTGGTCCTTACCCAGAGCTAGTGGGCTGCCTCATGTACCTGATGACCTGCACTCGTCCTGACCTTGCGTACCCTCTTGGCCTTCTGGCTCGCTACGTGGCTCCTGGTAGGCACCGAAAGGTGCACATGGATGCTGCTGAGAGGGTACTGCGCTACTTGTGCAGTACATCGGGCATGGGGCTCGTGCTTGGAGGACGGGGCGACGTTGTCCTCACTGGGCACTCGGACGCTTCTTGGGTTGACGACCTGGCTACGCAGCGGTCGTCACAGGGTTACACCTTCAGCCTTGGTTCTGGCTCTGTTTCTTGGCGGTCTACACGCTCGTCCTCTGTTCTCGGCTCCAGTTGTGAGGCTGAGATCTACGCCACAGCCATGGCTGCACAGGAGCTACGCTGGCTTACCTACCTGCTGACCGACCTGGGAGAGCGGCCTCGTTCTCCTCCAGTGCTGTACGTAGACAACAAGGCTGCCATTGCCTTGTGTTAGGAGCACAGACTGGAGCACAGAACGAAGCACATCGCTCTGCGTTACTTCCTTGCTCGAGAGTTGCAGCAGCGTGGTCAGCTTCGTCTTGCTCACGTGGCCACTCGGGCCAACACTGCTGATATATTCACCAAGGCACTTCCGTCTGGTGATCATCAGCGTTTTTGTACTTTGTTAGGCCTTGTGCCCACCAGGGACGTTGCTAGTCAAAAACCTCGTCTGACAATCAGACAGGCTTTCTAGCTTTCGTCTTATCATCAGACGGATTTTAAAGCGCAGTCTGCCTGTACAGACGAAGTTCATTTACCTGGTCTGTTTTTTTAGACGAAACATATTTCCCAGTCTGAATGGCAGCATAACATAAATTATCATTACAAGTTACTCGGTATCACTATCAGACTCACTAGAACTAACAGAACAATCATCCTCATCCTCTGACACTTGCTCTTGCTCTTCCTCTTCCACACGGCCCTTGCTCTTCCTCTTCCACACGGGGATACAGGCCTCTTCGGCCGCTACTTCTTCTCTCTCCCTTACCGCTTCCGCCTCTGCGTCACGCGCGGCTCTTGCTGCTGCGGCAGCTGTTGCTTTAGATGCTGCCGCTGCTGACGCTTGAGCCGATGATGTTGCCCGCTTTGCCCGCTTCATCGCTCGCCCTGCTTGCGCCATCACGACCTCCTTCGCTGGCCGGCGCTTCTTGCTCCCGTGCCACACCGACATTATCGTCTGCGGCTCCAACCCATAATCCAGCAGCGACACGGTCATCAACTCGCCGAGCGTCGCGTCGCATAGGTTGTTGCGCATCCAGCTCTTGATCACATTCTGCCGGCTGAACCCCCTCTCGCACTCCACTGTGCTGAGAGGGAGGACAGCCACTGCAATCCACAGCCTGACAAGGTTCGGGTAGGCTGTGGACCAATCATCACTTGAGAGCATGTGATTCAGACTGTCGTGGAAGCTCAGGTCTTCGTGGTGGGTTGCGAGAATGCTGGTGAAACTCCAGAGCTCCTTCTTTGCCTTGCCCCAGTGGATACTTGTTGATCGGGATGCAAACGGAGCGCACGTCGAGAGGTAAGGGGAGAAAGTATGCTGTACAAATCTATGGGGGAGAGAGAGAGTACGCCGTACAAAGGTAACGTGGAGTGTTTGCATAATACAAAGTAAGTGGGAGAGGATGTATAAAAAGTCCGTGCGGTAAACGTTGGTTACTCACCCGGAAGTGTGTCTGGATCACCCGGCTCTTTCTTGAAGAGATCCCTGAATCCCTGCAGCCACTGAGGTAACCTTACCTCACGCCTCGCCCGCGTGGTAGGGTAAGAACTCTGACGGAAGAGTCGAGCTCCTTTCAGCGACGACAGGTCCTTCATACGATTAGTGAGGTTGAAGACAACCTCCTTGCCAAACTCGCTGGCGAGGTTTATGCATGCTTGGAGGTCCGACCCGCTGGTCTGCCCCTTCAGGTGCTTCTCGTGCAGCTCGTATGTGTGGGTGGTGGGCGTGCCGTCTGAATCAACACCCTCCACTTTCACCGAGCGCTGCTGGCGACTCTGATGTTTTTGCAGGAACACTGCTAACCTGCCACTGTTGTCGCCGAACGCATCCTTGTAGTCGACGTATCGGCTACTTAGGGTGTTCAGCGTGTGCTGCAGAACTGGCTGAACCACTGTCACGTCAACCTGTCGAAGTGGGGTTGGGTTTAAGTCACATGAAAGGGTGATTAGAACAATGTCGCGACACCCAAGGGTTTACAGCAAAACGACTCAAGCGCACAAGTCCCTCACCTGACGTCGTTGAAACTTCAGGTTGAGGTAGTTCAACTCCTTCAGCACATCAGCAAGGAAGTAGAGAAGGAACTGGAACTTGAAGCTTGTGACGATGTTGTATGTTTTCTTGTCATACTCGTACAGCAGCAAGACCACTGCAGGGAAGACGTCCGCGAGCCGTTCTATGGCGTCTCCACGAGAGAGCCACCTTACGTCCTTGATACCCTGCACCTCTAGGTTAGTCTCTGTCACCACCTCTTGCAGCTGCATGAAACGAGAGTGCTTAGGACTAGATCGGCCGAGGAGATCAGAGACTTTGCGGACCACCTTATCGATAATCCCAAGATCCGGGATAGCAGTGGCAGCATCCTTCGCGGCAAGTGCCTCCCTGCAGTGAAAAAAACATAGCAGTTAGCACATGTTGATTGATTAAAACAGAGTTTCAGGGGATGTCAAATTATAAACCGAGGGGCCTACATGTGCGCAATACAGTGACAGGACACCAAGTGCGGTACACGCGTACGCAGGCGCGCCACCACTCCAGATTTACCGCCGGTCATCACGCTCGCTCCATCCGTGGATATGCCTGATATCTTCGCGATCTCCACCCCATTGCTTTCCAGGTGAGTCAACAAGACGAGGAACAGTGAAGCCGCGTCGCACTTGTCAACAGAGAGATTCGCGTAGAACTCGGTCACGACGCTCCAGTGCCGTAAGAAGGTGATGTATACAATCATATGTTTCCCGCGCCGCCTGTCTGTGCTCTCGTCGAGTTGAATGCCAAGGTAGGGACTCTCTCGGATATGACGCAGTTGTGAGGCCTTCAAGAAAGACACCAATGTCCCCATGAGCTGCTTGAAGCCGTACCTGCACACTCAAAAGACAACGAGTAAATTAGTTAACCCAGGTAAGTTTAGGTACAGCTGACATGTTTACGATCCACTTACTTGCTGATGTACGTCCCGTGATCCTTCAATGGGAGATCCGGAGTCCCCATCTCTGCCATGAATTGCACCAGTGACATAAACAGGGCAATGGGTGCATCAGATTTACAGATGAAGTGAACGATTAACAGCAACTTCATGAGGCGACTAGCCTCAGCGTCGCCATTTGCAAACTTTGCAATCAACGGCTGCCTCGTTTTGTTCCCTTCCCGTAGCTCCTTCCTCTCCACCGCTGCTTCGTGCTTGATGCTGTGATGATGTTTCCGCATCGTCTGCTTCTGTATGTCAATCCCGCCTTCGCCGTTCCTCCCATAATGGTAGTCAGAGTCGCCGTAAGCGATGCACACCGTACACTTCATGCACGGTCGTCCTTCGCTTGTCTCCGAAATGACGAGCCACGGAAAATGTCGTGACCACTGCTCCTTGGCCTTCAACTGGAGTTCTTCAACCGTCAGGAAGAACGGCCCATCGTCCGAGGGAGGGGTTGCACGGGTGGTGTCGTTGTCAACCACGTCAGGTGTTGGAGCAGCGGTGGTCGACTGCTTTTTGAATGGGAGTTTCGGTTGCTTGTACTTCTTAGAACCTGGGAAACGAGTAGGAAAGAATGGCAGGCGAGAAGGTTTAGAAGCAGCGGTTGTGCGTGGTGACAAAATAACAGTGGGCGAGCGAACGGGAGAGCTAGCGGCCACACAAGACGGGCGCGGGGAGGGTGCAGGGGAGGACGGCTTCCAGACATCCTCATCGTCGATGGGTGTAAAAGGGTATGTTGGCGCCTCGGCTGTAAGGGGCACTTCGACGCCAGCAGGTTCGGCGCTCCCTGGTGCTACCGTCGACTTGGGTCGAACGCTAAGCCCCGTCAAGAAATCGAGCCCGGTATGCTTCTCTGTAGCGACGACACCAACTGGTGAGGCACTGTCAGAGGTCCACTGGTGATCCCCGATTGATCCTAGGGAAGGGTTACAGGCACGTCGGCCTGGGGGGTTATGGGCGCACCCACCCGCTACACAAACAAGCCCTTTTATCCCAAAGGTCTAAGTGGTTGGGATTCTGACATGGTATTAGAGCGAAGGTCTCGGGTTCGTATCCCGGTGTATGCACTTCGGGCATCCCAGTGCGGGGGGGTGTCAGAGGTCCACTGGTGATCCCCGATTGATCCTACGGAAGGGTTACAGGCACGTCCGGCACTAGTAGGCAATGCATACATGGCAGTGAGAATAGCATCATAGTCAAGAGCAAAGATATCTACCCTCTGTCCAAGCAGCTCCAGCCAGGCGGGGAGCTCAGCCTCGTCGCCAAACTCGGTACGCCAGGCGTCGCTCAGACGAGCGAAGCAGCGGGACTGTGTGTGACTAAGCGTCCCGCAAACCTAACCAGTCCGATCACCCGTGCGAATGACGTACGGGCAGCGAACGGTACTCAAAGACCCTCTACTCTGAGCGTACCACTCGTGAAGCTGCCGGGACGTAAGTGTCTCTCGCGAACGCCGCTGCAGCTGCGGCTGGCCACTGCCAGACGCTCCCAACGGACCAGCTCCAGGGCTACAGCCACGACGGCTACCGCCACAACCCCAACTACCGTACCACTCACGAAGCTGCTGGGGCGTGAGAGACTCGCGCGGACGGCGCTGGAGCTGCATCGCAGCAGTAGCAGCAGCAGCAGCAGCCTAGCAGCAGTAACAGAAGTAGCGGCAGCAGTAGCAGTAGCAGCGCGGGCAGGCAGGCAGGCCGACAGGCAGGCAGGCAGGCCGGCAGGCAGGCAGGCAGGCAGGCCGGCAGGCAGGCAGGCAGGCGGGCAGGGCAGGCGCGGCAGGCAGGCAGGCAGGCAGTGCGCTAACAAGGCAGGTGCTCACCAGTGGCGCGAAGAGCAGGCGCTCGCCGGGCGAGCAGGGCCGGCGCTCGGCGGGCGGCTGCACGGGGTCCAGGGGCGGCTGCACGGAGTCCAGGGGCGGCTGCACCAGGGGCGGCTGCTTCAGGGGCCAGGGGCGGCTGCTCTGGGTCCAGGGGCGGCTGCTCAAGGGTCCAGGGGCGGCTGCTCTGGGTCCAGGGGCGGTTGCTCAAGGGTCTAGGGGCGGCTGCACCAGGGGCGGCTGCTGCAGGGGCCAGGGGCGGCTGCTCAGGGTCCAGGGGCGGCTGCACCAGGGGCGGCTGCTATAGGAGCCAGGGGCGGCTGCTCTGTGCGGTTACAGGCACGTCGGCCTGGGGGGTTATGGGCGCACTCACCCGCTACACAAACAAGCCCTTTTATCCCAATGGTCTAAGTGGTTGGGATTCTGACAGGCACTACTGGGGGATATGGGAGGTGCTTCAGAGCGCCCATCGGACGCCATGACGAAGTCGTTGCTCCTAGGCTGATGTGTCTGCTGGTTTCGACTAGAGGGAACTACGGAACTCGGCTGGGTGGAAGAGATGGAAGAACCACCACAATAACGTGAAGTCCCCATGGTGACGCGCACCCTCTGATGTCGACAGTGGCTGCACGAAGGTGCCATCCACGTCGCTCGTATGCGCTGGCAGCATCCCGCCGCCCAGCCGTTTGGCATCTTCTATGCCAGCGGTGAATGTCGGGCAACTTCTGAGTCAGAAGTTGCCAGGGACGGATGGCAGTGGCAGCAAATATGTGCTGGCAGGGTGTATCATAAATGCGATGTGAAGGTAATTGCAATCCACAATCAGTGGCCGAGTGGGCCTGAGCACTGGCCCAGTGGGCCAATGGGCTAGTGGACGCGTGAGTCTGTGGGCTAGTGGGCCAGGTTGCCGGTATCAGACGAAAAAAAACGCGATGTCTGCCAATTCAGACGAAACATATAAGCAAGTCTGCAAATTCAGATGAATAAAAATTGCAAATATTACAGTTCAGATGAAAAGCAAATGCCTGTCTTGGACATCAGATTAACAGCCTAACCTGAGTCTGATTTTAAGACCATCGGACCAATTTGGTCTGATGTCGACGTCCCTGGTGCCCACGTTTCCTCACTTGCTGTAGACTTTGCTTGTACTGTGATCTATATATATACCTGCATGCTTGCTCTGCTAGGTAGAGATCACTTTGCTGTTGTTGTTGCATATATACCTCTGCATGTGAACTGGCCTTGTGGCCCTTTGCTTGTGCTCAGTGTGTGTGGTGACGTTGTGATCCACCCTGAGCTTGCTTTGCTTCTCTTGACTGGTCTTGTGACCCCTTGTTCTCCCCCACTTTGCCTATGGGGGTGTGTCAAAGTATATGCATGTTATATATGTGTAGGCTGTAGTGGGGTAGCCAATATGGGGTACAGCCCCTTTTAGGGTTACATACTTGTACCCAACACTTTCATAGTTGATTCATTCCTGTCTCTAGATTCTAACAAGATCAGGGAGCATCTCGCAATCAATGCTGACGTGAATGCCACCAATTCGCCAGAAACGAGTAAACCCAAGCCTTTCCGAAAAGCGTGGACTGCGTGGACAGTGCTGCACTACAAGGCCTGTCTTCTCGAAAAAGTCGGCCTATCCGAAAATTAGCCCGTGTGTCGTGGAAGCAGACGTGGCATGGCATTCCTTCCAGTGGGTGAAATTTCAAGGCATTTCCCAAAAACGTCATATGAGAACTTTGCTGAGTGCGTCTTGTAGACATGCGGCATTCCGATATGTGAGTACACAAGACAAGGAAGAGTAGCAGAAAACTATCAACAAAACTTTTAGTCAACGCTGTGTTTAATTTTGGTAAAGATACAACAACAGCGTTGAGTAAAGACACAACAGGGGGTCTATTGTTCACACGCCCCCTACCCTCCCATCACGCGGTTTACTCACATCTTCTCAGCAACTCTACGGAATTTGAAGTGTCGATGAGATGACATAAATTTGGGCTGGCTATTATGAGGCATGAAACTTATTACATCTACTACAGTCCTGTCTTGATTGTGCAACAACTAATCACTCGCCAACCAAAAAATGCACCGCAAATAAACTGATTTTTTACCATTGCCTTAATCAACCCTCCCTACCGTACATACAACCAGCAGTAAAAGGGGAATGATAACACCAAAGTGCTAAAACCAGCTACCGCAGTACTGCGGTACCAGAAAATTATTAGTACAGTACAATGAATTAAATACATTATATCGGTACATGTGGCCTTTCAGTATTAGATTCTACTGAGCCGGTTCCGACCATGTCCTTATTCTCCTCTCTGCGGCCACAATCCATTCATGCTCTGCAAAACAGCCACGCATCGCATTGGAACTGTCAGTCTCGCAAAAAAATAGACAAGAACCGAATTCAGCCCATGTAAAACACCTTTCCTCCCCTCCTCATCCCTTGTGCTACTCGAGACTACATAGCTCACATGATCAATTCGTAGCGGAAACATAAGCTGAAGTTACAACTCACCAAGAATCTGGTCCACTCTGATTCGGGTGGTGGGATCAGCAGAGAGAATGCGAATGATGAGATGCTTGGCTGGTGACGACAGCTCCTGCCACCTCCAGCTGTGGCTGAACCCCCTCCTCTTCGCCTCTAGTACCTTCCGCCACACACCCTCGTCAGCTGCTGCTCCCTCCCCCCCACTGCTGCTGCCCCCACTGCCTTTCCTGCAGCTGCTGCTGGAGTTGGCAGGTCTATCTCGCAGGTACGGAGTTTGCCCGCAGAGCATCACGAAGAGCGTAACACCAGCGCTCCAGACGTCGCACTCACGGCCGTATGCCCCTGAGAACACCTCAGGAGCCATGTACTCGGCCGTGCCCACCACCTCCGAAAGAGCAACACCCGGAGCCATTCTTGTAGCGACTCCAAAGTCGATCAGTTTTACGCTTTCAGGCGATTCTGGGAACATGCTGAACATGGCTCCTGGGACGTCCTCGTTATAAGCAGTGGTGTTCGATATAAGCACGTTTTCGGGTTTGATGTCGCGGTGCACGATGCCATGCGAGTGGCAGTGCTGCAATGCCAGCATGATCGATCGGAAGATGCATGCTGCGGAAGGTTCCGAGAGCCTTTTGTGGGAGTCAATGCAGTCAAACAGGTCTCCCCCCTCACAGAGCTCCATCACCACGTGCACGTGCTGGGGGTGGGAGGAAGGAGGGAAGGTGGGATGGAGGGATGGCATGTAAAAAAGGAGAAAAACTAGGCAAGGATGAATGCGATTGAATATGGGCAAAATCTTTAGGTGGGAAAGGGAAAACTCGATGGGTATTGGCATGGGTAAAACGAGCTACTAAAAAAAAAAAAAAATTTAGGAAAAAAACTCGCTGGAATTTCAAAAGCCCCTTTACACATAAAGCACAGTTATGACTCCCGCCGCCGCCGGGACTGGGGTTTGCGCGAGCTCGCCGCGTCGCGGCGTTAGTCGACAGCGTGCAATGCGGCGTGGACGACATGATCCCAACTTTGACGTGATTGCTAGTCGAACCGGCGCGCGATAGCGAAGCGGAACAGGGCTTGAGCTGCGACCGTTGCAGCTGTGGGGTTGAATCCGTAAACCGACTCAGAAAGAAAGCGTTCTGGAATTCGCGTCCGCGGCGACTGTATTCATAGTGGCCTTAGAGGTATGCCGATGCCGCGGCAGCGGGTGAATGCCATGAAGAAATATCCCATTTCTCTTGGCGTGGAAGGGCCGAGGTGCATCGAGGGATCTGATCTGAGGGAGGAATGCCCTCAGCGGCAAGTTATCAAATGTGCGCTGGACTGTAACCGGCGTATCAGAGTCTGATGTGTCAGCGCCGGTAACCGTAACAGACGGTTACAGATGGGGATTTGCGTAAGTGATGAGATATGCGAGGGACGTGAGAGGGGTGGGGAAGCATGGGGGCGGGGGCGGCCGCGGAGGAAGAGATATATATTTCCCTCCCCCACCCCCCCCCCAAAATATCCCCGCGGGATATTGTAACAAGGGGCACCTGCGCGGGAGCCAGCGTGAAGTGCACGGGAGGCGGAAACATGCAGCAGCCGCGTGCAAGGGTGAACGTGGGCAGCGCAGGGGAGAACGTGGGCAGGACGTGGGGGACTCATGTGAAGAGGACGAAACAGAGGTTTCGTGCCTTGAATGACTTTGACGGACTTACGCGTGGGACAGGTGGCGGAAGTCCAGATTTGAAGGAATAGAAATGTAACACGTGTTCAATTGCAGTGAGTAGTACAAATGTAAATAGGAAAGGTAGAATGCGGTCCGATGTTGGGGCTGGCCACCCGAATCAACATCTCGAGCCGCATGTCTGAATTGTAAATGTACTGTACATATAAAAATGCATTCGTAGGATAGAGAGAGTAGTTTTGCTGTTTCTCTTTCTGTTTGTTCTTCCTTGCTTCTAAGGAAAATCCTTTGGTGAAATTCTCAGCCAGAAACACTAGAACAAGCCCAAGAGCCGTTGAGCTTGTTCCACTTGGTCTCAGAGCCTGTTTTTTCCTCGTGAGTTGCTGCCGGGTAATTTTTGCACCATGGCCGATTCAGAGCGTGATGCCGCGGTTCGAGAGCTCGTAGCCAAGGAGGTGCAGGCTGCCCTGCAGAACGCAGCTGCACAGCAAGGAGCAGCTACAGCTCCGGGAAGCGTAGTGGGATCTCTTTCCCATGTGAGAGCATCGATGCCGGACACCTTTGTTCCAGGGAAAGGACAACCGGTGGTTCGACGATGGCTCTTCCTAGTGGAAGAATATCTACGCTTGAGCCATGTGGCTGGTGAAGAGTGGGCGCCGTTCGCTGGAACCCTACTCAGAGGCTCTGCGGTTGCATGGTGGCAATCGGTGCGACCTGTTATCCAAACCTGGCAGCAATTCAAGGAAGCTCTCGTTGCGTCATACGAACCTATCAACGCGATGGCAAGGGCGCGTGATCAACTTGCGAATCTGCGGCAGCGTACTTCTGTAGCGGATTACATCGCTGAATTCCGTAACATCTCCACCGAAATTTCAGACCTTTCAACGGCTGAGGCGCTAGACAAGTTTAAGCGCGGGTTGAAAGACGACGTTAGGATGGAGGTAGAGGTGCAGGGCTGTAGTTCGCTTGAGGAGATGGCGCGTGTCGCTGAACGTTACGATGAGATTCACTTTGGTAACCGTCGCAACCGTTTCAACCGTGGGATGCGGTTCAGTCCGAACATGTTCCAGCCTTTCCATGGGGAGCAGCGTGGTGGTGCAGGACCGACACCAATGGAGCTGGATGCGATTGATAAGAACAAGGAGAAGCGGAAGGGCTTTGCTGGAAATTGTTTCAAGTGTGGGAAACGCGGTCACAAAGCGCTCAACTGCCCTACCAAGCCTAGGCAGCCGGGAAACAAGCCTCACCAGTAGCTTCGGGGCGAGTTGCTGGTGATGAGGAGTGCCCCACCTTGCTGACTCCATCCTCAACACCGCTGCAGCAGGAGTCGGAAGGAGCAATTGTACTTCAGGGGCAGATTCGTGGTAAGGAGGTAAAGATGTTGCTGGATAGTGGTGCTTCATCCAATTTCATTTCTTCTCGCCTGGTGCATGAATTGAAGTTACCTGTGCAGAGCAGTACAGTGGAGAGTACGGTGCGCATGGCGGATGGTGTAGTGAGGAGCTGTGGACCTGAGTTGTACCCGGTCAACTGCAACATAGGGGAGTTTCATGGGAAGATTCGGTTTCAGCAAATCTGGCTAGACAGTCATGACATCATCTTGGGCAGGAACTGGTTGGCAACAGTGAACCCTCAGGTGAATTGGAGAACCAGGGAGGTCAAGGTGCTGTTTGGGGGAAGATCTGTACGCCTACCAGTGGTGCAGCAGCAGGAGGGGATGACCTTGCAGCTGATTACTGCGAAGCAGTTTGGTAAGGCCATTCGGGGGGAGGAAGCAGTTTTTCTAGGTCTCATCACAGAGGTTCAGCCTACATCACCCGACGCAGTAACACCAACGGTTTCAGCATCACATGAGGATGAGGAGTTAACACAGGGTGCGGAGAAGCTGCTGGAATTTTTTTCAGGGGTGTTTCCCGAGGACTTACCGGCTGGACTTCCTCCTAAGCGGGCTGCAGATCATAGGATAGAGCTGATTCCTGGATCTACCCCACCGGTTAGACCGACCTACAAGATGAGTGCAGTGGAGCTGAAGGAGCTGAAGAAGCAGTTAGAGGACCTATTAGCTAAGGAGTTCATTCAGCCTAGTTCTTCTCCGTACGCTTCTCCGGTGCTGTTCGTGCGGAAGAAGGACGGTTCTCTGCGGATGTGTGTAGATTACCGTGGGCTGAACAAGATAACAGTGAAGAACCGGTACCCACTGCCACGGATAGATGAGCTGTTCGAGCAAGTTGGTGAGGCACGATACTTCTCGAAGCTGGATCTGCGTTCGGGGTATCATCAGGTGCGGATTCAGAGTGAGGACATCCCAAAAACAGCATTCCGAACACGGTATGGTCACTATGAGTTCCGTGTGTTGCCCTTTGGTCTCACCAACGCTCCAGCCACCTTCCAAGGCATGATGCAGAGCATTTTCAGTGATTTCATTGACAAGTTTCTGGTGGTTTTCATTGATGACTTGCTGGTTTACAGTCGCACTCGTGAGGAGCACCTGAAGCACCTTGAGCTGGTCCTTGCACGACTGAGTGAGCACAGATTGTATGCCAAGCGTTCCAAGTGTGAGTTCGGCAAAACTAAGCTCTCATTTCTGGGTCATGTCATTTCTCATGGGAAGCTAGAGGTGGACAATAGTAAGGTAGCAGTGCTGAAGCAGTGGAAGCAGCCGAGTACAGTGAAGGAGGTGCAGGCGTTCTTGGGGTTAGCCAACTACTACCGGCGGTTTGTGAAGGGATTTGCAGCAGTGGCAGCACCTCTGACCGATCTCTTACGGAAGGATTCTTCATTCTCTTGGGGACCATTGCAGCAGCAAGCTTTTGAGCAGCTCAAAACTTCTCTGACTTCACCCCCTGCCCTAGCAGTACCGAATCCAGAGCTCCCGTACTTCATTTGGTGTGATGCATCAGACGTTGCCCTTGGAGCAATTCTCTGCCAGGAGCAGGAAGCTGGGCTGCAGCCAATAGCCTTTGAGTCAAGGAAGCTGACTGTTGCAGAGCGAGCATACCCCATTCACGAGAGAGAGGCACTTGCTGTGGTGCATGCACTGAAGAAGTGGCGCTGTTATGTGGAGATGCAGCCCGTCACAGTCTTCACTGATCACCGAACACTGGAGTACCTGAAAACACAGTCACAGATCACACCACGGCAGGCGCGGTGGGTTCAGTTTCTGGAGCAGTACGTTCCCAACCTTCAGATTGTGTACAAACCAGGGCGCTTCAATCCGGCAGATGTTCTGTCACGACCAGCAGCAGAGGAGCTGAATGTCATGGGTGTAGTTACATGGGACCGCAACTTCATCACTCGTTTCAGCCGGGGTTACAACCGTGATCAGCTGTACCAACAGAAAGTCCCCCATGACCCATCCTTTCTTTTCAGCAACCCCTTTTGGACCCGTGCAGATTCTGGTGCTGTGTGTGTACCTGATGACTCCAGGCTTCGCCAGCTGCTACTACATGAGTACCATGACAACCGGTCACATTTCAGCAGTGACAAGACGTATGCTGCCATTTCCCGTGACTACTACTGGCCTGGACTGTCTCGGAGTGTAGCAGAGTATGTTTCTTCATGCCCTACCTGTCAGGTCAACAAGGCTCGCACCACTGCACCGGCTGGTCTGCTGCAACCATTGGAGATACCCACAGCCCCCTGGACTTGTGTTTCTCTGGATTTTATCACAGACCTACCCCGCACCCCTACAGGCTTTGATAGCATCCTCGTGGTCATTGACAAGCTGTCCAAGATGGCTCACTTCATCCCTACAACTGGCACAGTGACTGCTGCTGGAACTGCCAAGCTGTTTTTCACTCAGGTGGTGAGGCTACACGGACTGCCCTCAGCCATAATCAGTGACAGAGACACACGGTTCCTCAGCAACTTCTGGACTGCACTGTTTCAACTGCTGGGCACACAAATCCGACTCTCTACAGCCTACCACCCTGAAACTGACGGCCAGACAGAGCGCATGAACAGAACCTTGGAGGATGCACTACGCTCGTGTGTGAATGCTATGCAAACTGACTGGGATCAGCACTTGGCAGCAGTGGAGTTTGCCTACAACAGCAGTCCCAACATTGCCACGGGAGAGCCACCGTTTCTCTTAGCTACTGGACAGCTACCACGCTCAGTCACATCCCTCCCTCACTCTCTTCATTCCCCTAACCCCACAGCAGCAGATTTCATCTCTTCTCATCACCGCATTCTTCAACTTGCCCGAAGGAAGCTTCAGCTTGCACAAGAGCGCCAAGTTCGATATGCCAACCAGCATAGGCGTCACACCACTTTCAGAGTTGGTGATTTGGTGCTGCTTTCAACGGCTAACCTGCCTCTGCTGAATGCTGGAACTTCTCGCAAGCTCGCACCCAGATTCGTTGGACCATTCCCCATCACCAAAGTTCTCTCACCGGTCAGCTACCAACTTCAACTCCCTTCTCACATGACCATACACCCTGTTTTCCATGTTCACCTTCTTCGTCCTTACCATACACCCTCTCACCCATTCCAGCCCCGCCCACCCATGTTCTCTGCCCATCCGGACCTGCATGAGGTCGACTCCATCCTCTCACACCGTGACACTCCGGTTGGCCGTGAATACCTCATTCACTGGCGCAACACCTCAGCATCTGAAGACTCATGGGAGCCGTTCTCCAACCTCAGCCATGCTCCTCGTGCCATTGGAGTCTATCTTGCCTCATTGGCACCGAGGACGGTGCCTTCAGGGAGGGGAGGTAATGTAACAAGGGGCACCTGCGCGGGAGCCAGCGTGAAGTGCACGGGAGGCGGAAACATGCAGCAGCCGCGTGCAAGGGTGAACGTGGGCAGCGCAGGGGAGAACGTGGGCAGGACGTGGGGGACTCATGTGAAGAGGACGAAACAGAGGTTTCGTGCCTTGAATGACTTTGACGGACTTACGCGTGGGACAGGTGGCGGAAGTCCAGATTTGAAGGAATAGAAATGTAACACGTGTTCAATTGCAGTGAGTAGTACAAATGTAAATAGGAAAGGTAGAATGCGGTCCGATGTTGGGGCTGGCCACCCGAATCAACATCTCGAGCCGCATGTCTGAATTGTAAATGTACTGTACATATAAAAATGCATTCGTAGGATAGAGAGAGTAGTTTTGCTGTTTCTCTTTCTGTTTGTTCTTCCTTGCTTCTAAGGAAAATCCTTTGGTGAAATTCTCAGCCAGAAACACTAGAACAAGCCCAAGAGCCGTTGAGCTTGTTCCACTTGGTCTCAGAGCCTGTTTTTTCCTCGTGAGTTGCTGCCGGGTAATTTTTGCACCATGGCCGATTCAGAGCGTGATGCCGCGGTTCGAGAGCTCGTAGCCAAGGAGGTGCAGGGAGCGCCGACGGCTGATCTCCGCGCGCCAGAGCCGTTGGTGGCGGAGGGCGCAGGTGCGGGCGGGAGGCGGTGCGCGGCGCGGCGGAACGGCGGAGAGTGGGAGATGGAGGGGGGGCTGGGCGGCGATCCGGAGAGTGCGGGCGGAGATGCGGAGAGAGGGCGCGGGGATGCGGAGAGAGAGGGCGGGGATGCGGAGAGAGAGGGCGGGGATGCGGGGAAGTCAAAGGTCGTTGTGGGGCTGCCGCCCTGCTGCTGGTACCGATTCCGGTGTTGGTGTTGGTCATGACGATGCAGGCGACGAGATGCTGCTGTTACGAGATGCTTTTCGTCGTGATGGTAACCGATTCTTCGTCATGGTGGTCATGGTGGTGGTGGAGGTGGAGGTGGTGGAGGTACCGAGTGGTTGCGGCATTGGCGGCCGCGCAGGGACCATCGTGCTGGCTCATAACGATCAGCTCGTGCCAGTCGTTACAACAAGTGGTACTGTTACTTGTAATAGTACAACTCGTTGTACCACACGCTGCTTGGCGCGCTTGCGCATTGCATTCCGCCCCATCCGCACGATGTCCCCCCCTCCGCCGGGGATTCCCGCGCGCGCCGGTGTTCATCCCGCCGTTACTAATGATTCTCGGAAGCGCGTCGTCTGAACTGACTGGAAACATCTTGTTTGATAATCGACTTTCAAGCGCGCTCGCTTTCGCTCGTAGTGCTTCTCGGTCCAGGGGAATTCGTGGTGATAGCTGGGCACGCTCTGTCCTGCTCGGGCTCTGCAAGGAGTCTCGCGGACCAAACAGTTGCTCTGTCCTCAAGCGGCGAGTTCGATCGCAGCAGGTCAGATAGATATTTTTCGCCTATTCAGAGAATCAATGTATGCGTTGAGCTATGCTTCGCTTAGGTCGCGGCTTTATAAGACCTAAGCTCAAGCTGGCGTGGGATAGGGGGACAGGATCACTCGTAGAAGCGACTCGTGTACGACGAAACTTTCGTCACACAAGGAACCAGCTCTTCCCTGAGGAATCCCGAATATGCTTGTGCTACTTGTGTACTGTGGTAGTCTGTTGTACTGTGGAACATCGACTCTGTACTGCTGTCGGCCACGCGAGCATCGAGATTGGCGCAAGGCAACGCAACGCGGTGCGCGTGGAGCGGCAGGACTGCTGCTCGTCGCTTGGATAGCAGCGCCCGCCCTGTTGTCAAGCGAGCGTGGGCGTCGTCGCGACGTTGCGAGCCCATTTTGTGCCAACGGCGCGAAACCGCGACAACTTGGAAGTCACAACTTGCGAGCAGAGAACCCGCAACGGATCGCCAACGAGGCGAGGAAAGGGGCCGGGACATTACAGTACTGTTCTAGAGTTGCAGGATCACCCGATACGCAGAGCTATGACATAGCGCGTTTCCTACACTGGACGGATTCGATGGACGGATATGACAAGGCTAGTGTGTCACCGAGATAGCTCCATAGCAGCTGATTTCAAAGCTTCAGCAAAAAAACAAAAGACACCGGAGTGGGTTGGAAACGTTTTCCAGGATTTGCGTTCGGTACAAAAACAAAATGCTTCGTGATATCAATTTGAGACCTCCTGGGGAGGGATGTGGATTCAGATGACGGGGCTGGATCACCCAGCCTGGATGCTTGGCCTGGTTGGGGGTTGGCGTTACGACGGGGAAGATAGGGCTGCACCGTTGATATGGAAAGCGATTCGGCGAATTCTGATGGTAACCGATGGAAGCTGGAGGGGAAATGGGCGGGGTAGCTTCGCAATGTACAGCTGGGAACGCGGATGGGCGAATAGTTGACGAAGCCCGATTCCGCTTCGCGATTGACGGTGAGGTGCTTTGGTCATGGTGCTGCTGTTCGTTCGCAGAACAAATCGACGAGCTCCGTGATCGAAACGCGAGCCGTCGCTAGCCGATACCGAAACGGATTGGTGGATAGAGACTGTGGCGAATGTAGGTTACCGAATGAGAAAGCATCTTGCCCAAAGGGCACGTGTGTGTATGCCACACCACCAAAAAGCATCGCTGCAGTGCTGTAGCCCCACCAGCAAGTCCATCCATCCACGCACAGAAGGGACCTTTTGTCGTCATTGCGCGTCAGCAAGGGTTGGACCAACCAGACAGGTTTTGCGGGGAAAGATCCCGCGCCTTTGTGCAGACGTGTAATGGCGTCAGCACTGATGCGGGTTCCATCCCATTTCGGCAGGTATGTTAGATAAAACCGCCCTTGATAAAATGTTCCAACATCTGTGGCTCACTAAAAGGCGACAATGCGGATGGGTATGTCCATAATATATATGACACCATAAGAAGAAACTCCTTCCCCAAGCATAACATATCTGACATCATCTGTGTGTGTACAATAAGAACGCGTCACCTTTGTTCGAACCTGGCACCGATCCTGCGAAGGATCGTCTTTTAGCGGGGATAAAATAAAATAAAAAAAAAAAAAAAAAAAAAAAAAAAAAAAAAAAAAAAAAAAAAAAAAAAAAAAAAAACGAAGGGTTTCTCTTTTAGGGCGAAAAACCCTTCGTTTTTCCCTTTTTATCCCCGTTACGAAACGATCCTGCGTAGGATCGGTGCTGGGATCGAACAAAGGTGACGTGTCCTAAACAAGCATTCAATGAAACTTGTTTCCCTCTTGCATGTGAGAAGTAATAACAGGGTTACCACCTCCCCTCTTCACAGGCCTGTTACAACGACACATTGATCCAGCAGCATATATGATCGCACATGTAGGTAATATTTCGGCATTGTTCATCGCTTTAATTAAAGGTGACTCGTATGGTATTCAGTTCAGTTTAACAGCACCCAGATTTCGCCTTCTCTACAGTAGCAGACCACCAAGCACCAGCCACCGAAGCCGGAAACCTTGCCCAGGCAGTGAAGGGGCCCTGGTGAGCCCCCTTCTCAGTAACAGTGAATGCACTGCTGTAGCGCGACACAGTCAGCATGGCAGCAGTTGTAGCATCCACAGGCGTGGGCACACCCGTCTTGAACACCCTCACATCGTCCAGGGTGAATTCCCCCGCTTGCTCGGGAATAGACCCGGAATACGTCACCATCTGCCCGAAATTCTCGGGCAGGTCCTCGCCTTCTCCGTCGCCCGCCCCTGACGGCAGCTTCACCGCCCGAACGGTCAGGCTGTAGAATCTGATCAGGCCGACCCGGGTGGCAATCTCTGGATTTTCCACATCGAGCTCTCGAGCCTCCACCACTCCCCACCCACCCAGACCCACAGAGGTCATGAGGCGGCGGAAGTCCTCCAAATAGAGAGCACCGCTGAGGCACTCACCGAACAGTACCTGCCAGGAATAGGGTACAGACATCACAGGGAGGGGTTGGGACAACATGAGGTGAAAGGCCACTCCCCACCCACCCAGACCCACAGAGGCCATGAGACGCCGGAAATCTTCCAAGTAAAGTGCTCCACTGAGGCACTCCCCGAAAAGAACCTGCCAAAACACATCACAGGTGGTGATTGGGAAGCATGAGGTGAAGGGCTTAACCACCTGCCCAGATCCACGCCCAAATCCACAGAGGCCATGAGACACCGGACATCCTCCAAGTAGAGAGCTCCGCTGAGGCACTCGCCAGAGTGAGCCTACCAGAAACAAGTCACAGGGAGGGAGTGATTGAAACGACACGAGGTGAAGGTGATTGGGAATGCAGGAGGTAAAGGGCTTAACCACCCCCAACCCACCCAGACCCACAGAGGCCATGAGGGAGCGGAAATCCTCCAGGTTGAAAACCCCCGTTAGACAGTCGGCAGGCCAAAGAGAACCGGATGCCATGGTGTTAAGAGGGAAGCGTACCACGCAATTGAGGTGATGGGAGGGCAGTGACGAAAGAGAGGTGATGGGAGGGCAGTGACGAAAGAGAGGTGATGGGAGGGCAGTGACGAAAGAGAGGTGATGGGAGGGCAGTGACGAAAGAGAGGTGATGGGAGGGAAGTGACGAAAGAGAGGTGATGGGAGGGAAGTGACGAAAGAGAGGTGATGGGAGGGAAGTGACAAAAGAGAGGTGATGGGAGAGAAGTGACGAAAGAGAGGTGATGGGAGGGAATGAGGCAGTAAGTCAAGTAGAGAGCACCATTGAGACAGTTGGAAGAGGGTGAGGTGGAATTGGAGTGAGGGGGAGAAATTTGATGGGAGGCAATGAGGCGGTGAAAACCCACCAAGTAGAGAGCCTCACTGAGAGGAACTCACCGACTACACCTGCCCCTTTGCTGCCCTACCCCCCTGCCCCCCTACCCCTTAACCCCCTACCCCTTGAACCCCCAACCCCCTAACCCTTATCCCCCTACCCCCCTACCCCTTACCCCTCTGCCCCTTACCCCCCCTACCCTCTGCCCCTTACCCTCCCTACCCCCCTGCCCCCCTGCCCCACTGCCCCCATGCCTTCCTACCTCCTTGCCTCCTTGCCCCCTTATCCCCCTGCTTCCCTGCCTCCCTGCCCCCCACTCCTTTACCTCACCTTGACCTTTTGTGCAACAACATATCTCCACTCCACTCCTCCCCACCTCACCTTGTCCTGTTGCAGGTGCTTGGGGATTCTGCGGTCGGCAAAGACGTCTGAGAAGTAGAGCTCGCCGCCCGTCTTGAGCACGCGGGCGATCTCGGCAATCACAGGCACCTTGCTGGGGGCGAGGTTGATGACGCAGTTGGACACCACCACGTCCACGGAGCTAAAGGGAGAGGAGAGGAAGAGGGGTAGATAAAGGGGGGTGGAAGTTTGAGGCAGAAAGAGGGAAGTGCTGAGGTGAGACAGTGATTGACCCTGCTGGGGGGGCGAGGTTGACGACACAGTTAGACACCACCACGTCCACCGTGCTGTGAAGGGAGAGAAGAAGGGTGTAAGACGAGGGGGATAATAAGAGAAAAGAAGGGCATAAGATGGGGTGTAGAAGTGTCCTGCTGGGGGCGAGGTTGATGACACAGTTGGACTGTGTTGGGGAAGGGCAAGAGAGGAACAAGATTGGAAAGAGGACCATTAAATGGGGAAGAACAAGAATGAGTGCAAAGGCATGAACGGCGACTGGCAAGAAGAGGGGGAGGGGGGGGGGGGGAAAGGGAGGGTGGGGGTTGGTGAGAGGGAGTTGCGCGGGGAAGGGAGCGAGCAAGACAGTATGCCATGAGGTGTGGTCCACAGAGGTGTGCTTAACAACGGGAGAGTCGAAATGCAAGATGGTGAGAGTGAGGCATCGTGGGCCGAGGTGCACAGAGATACACATGTTCCCAACCCACCCACCCACCCACCCACCCACCCACCCACCCACCCACCCACCCACCCACCCACCCACCCACCCACCCACCCACCCACCCACCCACCCACCCACCCACCCACCCGGCCACCCACCCACCCGGCCACCCACCCACCCGGCCACCCACCCACCCACCCACCTGTCCTCGACATTAGCCGCCCTGAGATCCTCTATAAACCCCTTCCTGAACGACACGTTGGACTTCTCGAATCCAAACTTCTCCCGGTGGTACTCCTCGTGCTTGCGTGCCACTGCCAGCTGCTCGTCTGGGCACGGGAAATTTCAAGCGGAGGGGGAGAAGGGTGGGGGGAAGAAGGGGGAACGGAAGGAGGGAGGGAGATGCATGGGGAAGTGTCCTCGTAGTGATACTCCTCGTGCCTGCGCGCCACTGCCAGCTGTTCGTCTGGGGAGTACAGGAAGGCGGAACGGGAGGGGGAGGGAAGGGAGGAAGACGAATGAGCGGGTGTGCCTCTCAGCGGTGCCTCTCAGCGGTGCCTCTCAGCGGTGCCTCTCAGCGGTGCTTCTCGTGCTTGCGCGCCACTGCCAGATTCTCGTCTGCTGATGAGGGCATCAGATGCAGGAGTGGTGAGCGGAAGAGAGGGGGAAGGGGGGAGGGTTTTGGAGAACATGAGCAGTCAGTGACACTCCTTGTGCTTCCGCGCTCGTGCTAGCTGCTCGTCTGGGGAGTTGATTAGGAGCGGAAGGGAAGGAGGAGGGCGGAGGGAGGAGGGGAGGGGAGGGAGGGAAGGGAGAATGGAGGGTGGGGAGAGGGAAAGCAGAGGGGAGGGGGGGGGGGGGGGGCGCGGAAAGGAGGCGGGAGGATGGGGAAGGAAGGGGGGGGGCGAGGAGAGGGAGAGGGAAGTTAAGATCCTGGCAATGCCTGGTTGTGCTTGCCACCTGACTGTGCATCGATGCGCAAGAGGGAAGGAGGGGAAAACTGACAGGGTTAGTCAGGGTTTCACAATGACTTTGGGGATGTAATATTGAAAATAAAGAAGGAGGGGGAGGGGGTAGGTGGAGGGGTTGATGGGAATGTTATTCCCCCGACAGTTCGTTCTGTGTTCTGTTGATCAACCAGAGTATTAAAACAACAGCTCGCGTTCCGTGTCGGCCCCTCCCCCTACCCTCTCCCTCGTCCTACCCTCTCCCTCGTCCTACCCTCTCCCTCGTCCCCCTTCCCTCTCCCTCGTCCCCCTTCCCTCTCCCTCGTCCCCCTTCCCTCTCCCTCATCCCCCTTCCCTCTCCCTCGTCCCCCTTCCATCTCCCTCGTCATAACCCTTGCTGACCTGTCATGTCGATCCCGATGACCTGGCCTGTGGGCCCCACCAGCTGAGCTGCCACGTAGACGTCCCTCCCCGTTCCGCACCCCAGATCCAGCACCGTGCAGCCCTGCAGCGAGGGGAGGGAAGGAGAGAGGTGGGGTGGGGAGGGGAGGGGAGGGGAGGGGAGGGGAGGGGAGGGGAGGGGAGGGGAGGGGAGGGGAGGGGAGGGGAGGGGAGGGGGAGAGAACGAGATGGACTCTCGGCTCTGGGGAACTACGGGATCCTGGCAGGCCTTGGCTGGCCCCAGAAGGCCGCAACTCACCCCAGGAGGCCCCATCTGGCCAGGCAGGCCCAGGCTGAACCCAGGACGCGACCGGGGAGGTCTGAGTGTGCTTTTGAGTCGACTCAAACCACACCCAGAGAGGCTAATGACCACCACGCTGGCTGGCGCGGACGCGAGACGTGAGGTGCATTCAATTCCTATAGATCCGAAATGTTGACCAAAATGTTGACCTGTAACGGAGCAATGTAAAAAACCAGCTCACTTGTCCTTCTAACGAAGCAAAATGCAGGGGGGGATAGATCCAGTGAGTATCCGGGCGCAAGGAACGGCTCAGATCACTTTCACATTAATGTACCTTGAGCAGGGGAGGGATGGGCGAACCACAGCCGTAGAATTTCGACAAGATCTCATCGTGGACGTTGCTGAGCAGGCGACGAATGTCCTCCCCCAAGCCGCCCTTCACCAAGCACGCTGACGTCTGCAGATCCGTCTGCTGCTGCACCGTCTTCCCGTAATACTCGCTCACGTCAGCATGCGTCACGTCGCTCCCCGCGCCGCCGGTCGCGGCGGCGGGAGACGCGGAGGACTTAGGCCCGCAGCAGCTGCTCTTAGTAGGCTCGGTCGGAGCGGGAGCAGTCTTGGGACCGCAGCACCCGCTCTTAGTGGCTTCAGCCGCCGGAGCCGGAACGGTCTTTGGCCCGCAGCAGCTGCTCTTAGTAGGTTCTGACGGAGCGGGAGCAGTCTTCGGACCGCAGCACGATGAGGTCACCGCCTTGGCTTCCGACGGAGCGGCGGACGCCTTAGGCCCGCAGCACGACGTCGGCTTCGCGACGGGAGTTGCCTTGTTACAGCACGACATGGCGAATGATGTTGCGAAAGGACGGCGGATCAGAGAAGATTGAAGTGCACGAATCAACATTGGTGATATCGATTCTGGCGGTGTGAAAGGCTCACAAATCAGCTTTCGGTGTGTCGCATGGACTCCCCGTTGCGTGACAATCTCAAGATGAGTTCTTTTATGTTTAGGAAGCTCGGATAGATGCCGAATCGACGGCTACGGTTTTCGACAGGTATGGGCGGGAAAGAACATTCAAGAGGTCATACTCGACTTGTCGCCCACTCGCGAAGTCTATCGTTACATTCTGTAAGGAAATTTCCATTTCCTTACGCCTCAGTCCTTGCTTAGCGCGTACGTCACTGTAGCACCACAGTCAGCACCGTTACCACTCGCAATCCTCGCTTCGACAATCTTCCCGCCACCTCGCCCGTCACACCCCGACCTCACGGCTCGGCTGGTAACCCGCGCTCCGGGCCTCCACCTCGACATTCCCAACCTCAGTCCCAACCTCAGTCCTTGGCCCGTCGCGCGTCACCCACAGTTCGTTACCATTACCACTGTGGCCTTCGCTATTTAGTTCTCGCTCAATCCTTCGCTCATTGTACTGTTTTTGCTTCGATAGTGCAATTCTCGCTCGCTCGCTCAATTGCACTCGTAACACTTGGTATCCATAGCCTACGATCTTCTCTCGGACCGCATCCACGCCTTCGCTTCCCCACTATCTCAATTTTGGGGGGGGTAGACGCCTCTCAGCGACCAAGCACCACCGCTCGAAGTGCTCTCTCGTAAGCACGCAAGGCCACGACAGAGGCTCTCGCTGAGCTTGCCTGACACCCCCGCCATGGCTGAATTTAATATCGCGACACTGACGCATGAGCAGCTCGATCGCCTGGTGAGCCAGCTCGAGAATTCCGCTCTCGAAGTTGCGACACTCTCGGCGGAACTTGACGCCGCCCGCCGGCAGTCGGCGACGAATGCACCTGCAGCAACACCAACACCCGCAAATGAACCTGCACAGTCGGACGAGCCAATCGTCATCTCGTCCGGAACACCATCACAGCACGACAGCGTGGGACAGCGCTCAAGCGTAGCCAGTGATAGCGCAGCCCAGTCAATGCCCGGCATGACGAGGAACAGGGCCGCTCCGACCGTGAATACGCCGCGCGAAACGCGTCGTCATGTCGGATTTGCGGCACCAGCAGGCACCGACGACATTTACGAGCCAATGCCGCTCAAGCTACAGCGCCCGCCCTGCTTCGATCGTAGCCAACGCGGGAGTCCGACGGTTCAATCGTGGATTTTCACGATGAACGTGTTTTCGATGCCAATTACGTCGTCGCGGACGCAGCGAAGATTCGATATGCAGTTTTGCTGCTACGGGGTCCCGCCATGGACTGGTGGCGAGTGATCGTCACTTCGCCGCACGCCTACGAGCCACCGTCGCAAGAGGAAGAGCCCGCGGGGCCGGCCGTTACCTGGCGTTCTTTCTGCGAAACCGCCCAGAAAAGCACGTGGGATGCGTGGGGCGCAGGGCTTCGGGCGCGCTTCGAGCCGATCGCAGCTTCAATCTCGGCGCGTCAGAGACTACGCACTTGGCGACAGCTCGGGTCGGTTCAAGACTATACGAGCGGTTTTCTTGCCCTATGCGACAAGTTGGCTACATGCACGAAGCGGAGCGGGTGGACCGTTACGTCGGAGGGCTGAAGCCGGACATCTCGCACGAAATCATGCTACGCGGACTCTCGAACTTCAACGAGATTCTTGCGCTCGCCGAGAAGATCGACATATTGCGCCGATCGAGGCCGCGGTCCTACTACGGACATCGCCCTCGGGGACCGACCGAGCACGCCACCATACATGCCGTTGCGACGAATGCAGCTGCCGCGCCGTTTAAGGGGCGTTGCAATAGGCCGGGCCACCGCAAGAGCGAGTGCCTAGAGGAACTAAGGCGCCGTGGAGCAGAGCAAGGGAGGGAATCTCAGAGGCAGGGAAACGCCAGCAGTCAGTAGAAAACAGGCCAACTACTGACGAGATCACCTGCTCGCCCAACCTCACCGACCCTCACCGAGTCACAATACCGATTCACGCCATCGATCGGGCTCGGATGAATAAGGAGGGTACAGCGACGGATTGCCCTACACTGATTCACGGGAAAATACAGGGAGCAGCAGTAAAGATATTTATAGATGGAGGGGCAAGTCATAGTTTAGTTAATACCGCGACCGCACGAAAACTGCAGCTGACACTTAGTCGGTGTTAACCGGAGATAGATGCACGCTTAGTCGATGGCACACCTCTGGCTATACGGGAAAAAGTGGAGAGAGTAAAAGTCCGCTGCGGGGGGAACTTCGGGTTTACACAGGAAATGCTCGCGACGACACTGGATGGGCACGACATTTTACTGGGACGTGATTGGCTGCGACGATACAACCCACGAATTGGTTGGACGACGGGTAGCTGCACTGTGCGAAGTAGCGGTAACTGGGTCGAATTACCTCGCTGGCAGTCGCCCGAGTCTTCAACGGTCCATGTCAACGCCATCACGATGAAACGGGCTGTCACCACTGGAGCTGACGTGTACGCAGTGGATATAGCAGTACTGGGAGAGGCAGAGGCGCCGAGTGATTTTCAGAAACTTCTAGCAGCTGTACCGCCCGAACTACAGGAACTGTTGAAACGGTACCCGGGGATTTTCCCGGATGACTTACCGGAAGGACTGCCACCTCAGCGCGCGCACGACTACAAAATAGAGTTAGAACCGGGGGCACAGCCAACTGTACTGCACCAGTTCAAACTGACACAGCCAGAGCTCGATGAGCTCAGGAAGCAGTTAGATTACCTGTTAGAGAAGCAGTTCATCCGATCGAGCTCGTCACCGTTTGCCGCACCGATACTGTTCACACCGAAAAAAGACGGAGGTTTTCGCATGTGTATTGATTACCGAGCACTGAACCGAGTAACCATCAAATCGCGATACCTGATTCCCCGCGCTGACGAACTGATAGACCAACTGCGAACCGCCCGAGTGTTTTCGAAGATTGACTTACGGGGGGGGTTACCATCAGATTCGAGTCGAACCATCGGACTGCGCTAAGACAGCTTTCCGCACTAGATACGGATCCTTCGAGTACACCGTCATGCCTTCTGGACTGACAAATGCCCCCGCGACATTCCAGATGACCATGAACGAGGCGTTTAGACCGCTGTTAGATAAGTGCGTGATAGTTTACCTCGACGACATTCTCGAATACAGCCGGGATAAGCAGCAGCACTTAACAGACTTAGAAGCAGTGTTTAAGATTTTAGACGAAAATCGACTACTGACCAAGGGATCGAAGTGTGATTGTTTTCCGGACCGACTAGAGTTTCTGGGGCACGTGATTTCAGAGGCTGGGGTCGAAATTGACCCAAATAAGCTGGATACGGTCAAAGCGTGGCGCCCCCCGACGAACCTCACGGAATTACAGAGTTTTTTAGAATTCATCAACTACGTCCGTCGGTTCGTCCCCGACATGGCACAGCTGACTGCCCCGCTCACTGACCTACTGCGGAAGGGGGTAGAGTTTACGTGGGGGGAGAAAGAGCATGCTGTCTTCTCTGCCCTGAAAAATGTTCTCTGTACACCACCCGTCCTCCGCATTGCCCACCCCCACCGCCCTTTCGAAGTCGTTACGGACGCAAGCGACATCGCCATCGGAGCAGTCCTGTTACAGGATTTCGGCAACGGCCTCCAGCCCATCGCGTACGAATCACGGAAGCTGCACCCACCCGAGAAGAAGTACCCGATACACGACCGCGAAATGCTCGCGATCGTGCACGCCTTCAAAGTGTGGCGCTGTTACTTGACCGGAGCCGACGTGACAGTACTGTCAAACTTATATGATTTAGCCTGTGTAGGCTGTAGCGGGTTAGACACTAAGGGGTACACAATTCTGCTCACGGCCCCTCGCGGCCCCTCTCACGGCCCCTCCGCGGCCCCTCTCACGGCCCCTCCGCGGCCGTTCGCGGCTCCTCCGCGGCCCCTCTCCCGGCCCCTCGCGGCCCCTCTCACGGCCCCTCGCGGCCCCTCTCACGGCCCCTCGCGGCCCCTCCGCGGCCGTTCGCGGCCCCCTCGCGGCCCCTCTCGCGGCCCCTCCGCGGCCGTTCGCGGCCCCTCGCGGCCCCTCTCCCGGCCCCTCGCGGCCCCTCTCACGGCCCCTCGCGGCCCTGTCGCGGCCCCTCCCGGCCCTGTCGCGGCCCCTCGCGGCCCCTCGTGGCTCGTCGCGGCTCGTCGCGGCCCCTCCGCGGCCCCTCTCCAGGCCCCGTCGCGGCTCCCTCGCGGCCCCGTTGCGGCTCCCTCGTCGCCCCTGCCCGCCGCGGCGCCCTTCCCTAACCCGCGCCCTGGAGCAGCCGCCACTACAGCAGCCGCCCCTGGAGCAGCCGCCACTGCAGCAGCCGCCCCTGAAGCAGCCGCCACTGCAGCAGCCGCCCCTGGAGCGGCCGCCCCTGCAGCAGCCGCCCCTGGAACAGCCGCCACTGCAGCAGCCGCCCCTGGAGCAGCCGCCACTGCAGCAGCCGCCCCTGGAGCAGCCGTCCCTGCAGCAGCCGCCCCTGGAACAGCCGCCACTGCAGCAGCCGCCCCTGGAACAGCCGCCACTGCAGCAGCCGCCCCTGGAGCAGCCGCCACTGCAACAGCCGCCCCTAGAGCAGCCGTCCCTGCAGCAGCCGCCCCTGGAGCAGCCGCCCCTGCAGCAGCCGCCCCTGGAGCAGCCGCCCTGCAGCAGCCGCCCCTGGAGCAGCCGCCCCTGCGACTGCCGCCCCTGGAGCAGCCGCCCCTGCAGCAGCCGCCCCTGGAGCAGCCGCCCCTGCAGCAGCCGCGGAGCCCTCGCCCTGCAGTGGTAGCGGCCTCGCCGTTGCCGCCGTCGTACGCCTGCCCTTCTCGTCACTGGTGAGCACTGCCCTGCCCATACTGCTGTTACTGCTCTTTCTATTGCTACTGCGGCTACCACTGCTCCTCCTGCTCCTGGCGGTGGCCAGATGCAGCTCCAGCGACGTCCGCGTGAGTCCCTCACGCCCCAGCAGCTTCGTGAGTGGTACGCTACTTGGGGTTGTCGGGGTGGCCGTAGTGGGAGTCGTTCTGGCGTGAGGAGTTCGGGAGCTGCTTGTAGTGGCCAGGTGCAGCTGCAGCGTAGTCCGCGCGCGGTCCTTTCGCCCCAGCAGCTTCGTGAGTGGTACGATCAGTGTGGAGGGTCACGGGGTACTGCTCGTTGTCCGTACGTCATTCGCACTGGTGCTCGGACTGGTCAGCCCTGCGGGACGCTTGGTCACGCCGAGTCCCGCTGCTTCGCCCGTCTGAGCGACGTCTGGCGTACGGAGTTTGGCGACGCCGCTGAGCTCCCCGACTGGGTGGAGCTGCTTAGGCAGAGGGTAGATATCTATGCTCTTGACTATGATGCTATCCTCACTGCCATGTATGCATTGCCTACTAGTGATGTGGGTGACTGTTACCTGTGTGTTCCGCCTGACCCGGGCATTGAGGCTGCTGCTCTAGGTGCTGGTGAGGCTGCTGCTCTAGGTGCTAGTGCGTCTGCTCCTCCAGGTGCTGGTGAGTCTGCTGCTCCAGGTTCTGGTGAGTCTGCTGCCCCAGGTGCTGGTGAGTCTGCTGCCCCAGGTGCTGGTGAGTCTGCTCTCTCAGGTACCACGTCGTCTCAGGTGTTACACACCTTCACCCTTGACTCGGGTGCTTCCCTCTCCTTCTTTCGAGACCGCACCACACTCACGCCGCTTAGTCGGCCGGTTGCAGTCTCCCTGGCAGACCCCTCTGGGGGTCCCGTCCTTGCCCACTTCTCCAATGTCTTACCGTGTCCGGCGGCCCCTTCTAGCTCCCTGTCAGGTCTTTACCTCCCCTCGTTCTCTACGAACTTGGTGAGTGGTGCTGACCTACAGGATGCAGGGGTTGACCAGTTCACTCCTGCACGTCAGCGAGTGACCCACTGTACGTGTGCTCGGACGGGCCGACACTTGGCCACGTTTACCCGTCAGCCGGGGTCGAGCCTGTACACACTGACTACTGAGTCTCCTCAGGTAGTTGCGTCGAGTCAGGTGTTTGCTGCAGCGTCCAGGTCTGGTCCTGAGTCTGCCCCCTGCTCGTGTCGTCTCCTGTCTCACCAGACTCTCCTCTGGCACCACCGCCTTGGTCACCCCTCCCTGCCTCGTCTCCGAGGCATGGCCTCTCGTTTCCTTGTCTCGGGTCTCCCCCGGTCCCTCCCTTCTCTTCCTCCGGGGCCTGGCCCCACCTGCGTTCCCTGCGTCGAGGGGCAGCAGCGCGCCGCTCCTCACTCCTCCGAGTTTCCGCCGACAGAGGCTCCGCTGCAGACTCTTCACATGGACGTGTGGGGCCCAGCCCGCGTCCGTGGACAGGGTCACGAGCGTTACTTCCTGCTGGTGGTTGACGACTACTCGCGTTACACCACAGTCTTCCCCTTGCGCACCAAGGGTGAGGTTACTGGGGTGTTGATCGACTGGATCCGCGCTGCTCGTCTCCAGCTCAGGGAGAGTTTCGGCTCGGACTTTCCTGTTCTGCGTCTGCACTCCGACAGAGGTGGAGAGTTTTCCTCCGACCTTCTGCGAGCCTACTGTCGTGCGAGGGGCATCCGCCAGACGTTCACGCTTCCGGCCTCTCCACAGCAAAATGGGATTGCTGAGCGCCGCATTGGCATGGTCATGGACGTCGCTCGTACGTCCATGATCCATGCGGCTGCTCCCCATTTTCTGTGGCCGTTTGCGGTTCAGAAGCGGCGCAGCAGATCAACCTTCAGCCCCGGGTCTCCATGCCAGAGACCTCCCCCACCCTGCGGTGGACGGGGAAGGTTGGCGATGCGTCTGCGTTCCGTGTCTGGGGATCTCGGGCTTTCGTCCGAGACTTGTCTGCGGACAAGCTGTCCTCACGTGCTGTTCCCTGCGTCTTCCTTGGCTTCCCCCCTGACGCGCCTGGTTGGCAGTTTTACCACCCCACCTCGCGCCGTGTTCTGTCCTCCCAGGACGTCACGTTTGACGAGTCGGTTCCCTACTACCGTCTCTTCCCCTACCGCACTGCCCCCCTCCCCCCCCCGCCGCTCTTCCTCGCGCCAGGTCCCCCCTCGGTAGACCCCCTCCCCCCTCAGGGTCCTGCCCCCTCAGGTGTGTCCCAGGTAGACGCAGTCGAGCCTGTCGAGGTAGCTGTCGACTCTGGTGCTGCTAGGGGTGCTGAGCCTGCGGGTGCCGGGTCTGGGGGTGCTGAGCCTGAGCGTGCGGAGCCTGGGGGTGCGGAGCCTGGGGGTGCTGCGTCTGGGGGTGCTGCGCCTGGGGGTGCTGAGTCTGGGGGTGCTGAGCCTGGAGGTGCTGAGTCTGGAGGTGTGGAGCCTGCGGGAGCTGGGCCTGCTCGTGTGGAGTCTGGCGGTGCTGGACCTGGAGGTCCTTCGGGTGCTTCGGCCCGGCGGGAGCTGCCCTCTCCACAGGAGCTGCGTGAGTGGTTTGCTCGCCGCTGGAGTCGTGCTGCTGGAGCTGGTGGTGCTGCAGGTGCTGGAGGTTCTGCGACTGCTGGAGGTTCTGGAGCCACAGGTCCCGGAGGTGCTCGTACCGGCGGTACTGGAGCTGCTGGGCCTGGTTGTGCTGCTGGTGCTGGAGCTGGAGGTGTTGCTCACGTGGGTGCTGCTGGAGGTGCTACTGGAGCTGGTGCTGCTGCGTCTTCTGGTGGTCCTGCTGGTGCTGGAGGTGCTGGAGGTCTTGGCGCTGGAGGTGCTGCTGGAGCTGGTACTTCTGGGGGTGCTGGAGTTGGCGCTGCTGGAGCTCCTGGTGCTACTGCTGGAGCCGGTGGTGCTGCTGGAGTTGGAGCTGACACTGGGGGTGCTGTTGTCGTCCCTGCTGGTTCTGGAGGCGCTGCGCGGCCACGGCCGTACTTCGTTCCGCTCCTTGAGCAGGTTCTTGGCCTTCCGCGCTCTACTGGTCCTGCTCCTCCCTTAGAGTGTCCACAGCCTGTCCAGTCGCGGTCACAGTTACAGCCCGCCTCCCCCCTACCTGCTCCTTCTCCCTACACTGGTCCTACTGGAGGTCTTGCTGAGCGTCGTGAGCCTGCGTCTCGTCCTGCGTCGCCTGTTCGTGCTGCTCGCACTAGTGGTCGTGCTCCGCGTCCGCGTCCTCCTGCGGTCCCAGGCACACACCAGATGGCACTGCGTCCTTCCACTGCTCCTCTGCGTGTCCCGTTGCCATCTCCTCCAGAGTCCTCTCTTCCTGTTCTTACTGACCCGGAGTCTGACTCTCTTCGTGCTGCCAGTCCTACCGTCACGCGTCTCCTGGCTACTGTTGTCACTGACCCTTCCTTTGAGTCCACTGCTGCGTCTGCCTTGGTTGCTGAGCTTGTCGACTTTGCAGCTCGCTGTCGTCTAGACTACGCCGCTAGTCTTGTTGCTGAGTCTGAGTCTGTCTGTCCTCCGTCCGTCGGGGGTGAGTGTGCTCTTAGCACGGACGTCCTTGAGGACAGGCAGGAGGAGTTCCAGTGTTTTGCTGCTGCTTTGCCTCATCTCGTGTCCACGCTGATTGCCCCTGAGGGAGACCCGGATGCACCAGACATCCCGACTCCTCGATCGTACACTGAGGCGATCGAGGGTCCCTACTCCTCTCAGTGGCAGTCAGCCATGGACGCAGAGATGGCTTCCTGGAAGTCCACAGGCACCTACGTCGACGAGGTTCCCCCACCTGGGGCGAACATCGTCAGTGGCATGTGGATTTTCAGGGTGAAGCGGCCGCCGGGTTCTCCGCCTGTCTTCAAGGCGCGTTACGTGGCTCGAGGCTTCAGTCAGCGGCAGGGAGTTGACTACTTCCAGACCTTCTCCCCTACCCCGAAGATGACCACTCTTCGGGTACTGCTGCACATAGCCGCTCACCGTGACTACGAGCTTCACTCTCTCGACTTCAGCACTGCTTTCCTACAGGGCAGCCTGCACGAGGAGATCTGGCTGCGCCGCCCTCCTGGCTTCACTGGGTCGTTTCCTCCTGGTACCCAGTGGAGCCTCCGGCGGCCAGTCTACGGTCTCCGCCAGGCGCCCCGCGAGTGGCACGACACACTGAGGACTACGCTTGCGGCTCTTGGGTTTGCTCCTGCTACTGCTGACCCGTCGCTGTTTCTACGCACCGACACCTCGCTGCCGCCGTTCTACATCCTCGTGTACGTCGACGACTTGGTCTTTGCTACTGCTGACACTGCTGGACTCGCCCACGTGAAGTCGGAGCTGCAGAAGAGACACACGTGCACAGACCTGGGTGAGCTGCGCAGCTATCTTGGCTTGCAGATCACCCGGGACAGAGCACGGCGCACCTTTACCCTGACTCATTCACACATGGTGCAGCAGGTCATTCAGCGCTTCAACTTCACGTACTCCTCGCCTCAGCCACTCCTCTGTCTACTCGCCACTCGCTCTCAGCTCTGCCTTCGGATGAGTCCGTAGAGCCGAGTGGCCCGTACCCAGAGCTTGTCGGCTGCCTCATGTACCTGATGACCTGCACTCGTCCTGACCTAGCATACCCTCTTAGCATCCTGGCACGCTATGTTGCTCCTGGGAGACACCGACCAGAGCACATGGCTGCAGCGAAGAGGGTGTTGCGCTACTTGTGCAGTACGTCGGGCATGGGGCTTGTGCTTGGAGGGCAGAGTCCAGTGGTCCTCACTGGTCACGCAGACGCTTCTTGGGCTGACGACTTGGCTACGCAGCGGTCGTCACAGGGTTACACCTTCAGCCTTGGTTCCGGCTCTGTTTTGTGGCGGTCTACCCGCTCGTCTTCTGTTCTCGGCTCCAGCTGTGAGGCCGAGATCTACGCAGGGGCCATGGCTGCACAGGAGTTACGCTGGCTCACCTACCTGCTGACCGACCTGGGAGAGCCGCCTCGTTCTCCTCCAGTTCTGTACGTAGACAATAAGGCCATGCTGGCCTTGTGTCGGGAGCACAGACTGGAGCACAGAACTAAGCACATTGCTCTTCGCTACTTCCTTGCTCGTGAGCTGCAGCAGCGTGGTCAGCTGCGCCTTGCTTACGTGGCCTCTCAGGCCAACACTGCTGATATCTTTACCAAGGCACTTCAGCCTTGTGATCATCAGCGCTTTTGTACGATGCTAGGTCTTGTGCCTACTTGGCCTCACTTGCTCACTTCGTGACCTTGCTTGTACTGTGATCTATATATACCTGCACTTGCTTGTTTACCTTTATATATATGATCCTGCATGTGAACTGGCCTTGTGGCCTTGAACCTGTGCTAAAAATGTGTGGTGACGTTGTGATCCACCCTGAGCTTGCTCTGCTTTGCTTGACTGGTCTTGTGACCCCTTGTTCTCCCCCACTTTGCCTATGGGGGTGTGTCAAACTTATATGATTTAGCCTGTGTAGGCTGTAGCGGGTTAGACACTAAGGGGTACACAATTCTAGGGTTACATATTTGTATCACACTCTTTCCTTAGTCATTTCATTCCTTGTTCTTTCACAAGTACGGACAGATCACAAGTCACTACAGTACCTCCGCGCACAGCCAAACCTCAACCCACGACAGACCCGCTGGCTCGATTTCCTCGAGTCAAACTTTCACTACACAGTCACCTACAAAAAAGGGGCATCCAACATCGCCGACGCACTGACCCGCCCCACAGCCCAAATTCATGCCATACTACTCGCCCAAACCAGCCCGCTACTGGCAGGACTATTTACCACGGGTATCAAACCGATCCATTCTTCACAGTAGACAATTCGCAGCAGTTCGCAGCAGCAAAGGGAGTTTATTACGTAAAAGTTGGCACCGACCGCATCTGGGTGCCAGGGTATACTTTGCTAAGGGAGCTGTTATTACAGGAAGCACACGACGGCATTACCTCGGGTCATTTCGGGGTAGAAAAAACACGGCAGCAGCTGCAGCGGTATTACTATTGGCCCGAAATGTTGACCGACGTACAGCGACACGTGGCATCGTACGTGTCCCACCTGCCAACTCATGAAATCATCACGGAAGCGGCCGGCAGGGCAGTTGCAGCCGATACCACCCCCAGAGCGTGCTTGGCAGCAGGTGACGATGGACTTCGTCACGGGGTTACCGGCCGGGGCAAGTGGGAACGATGCGATCCTGGTCGTCGTCGATCGGTTGACGAAAATGGCGCATTTCGCAGCATGCAAGAAATCCATCTCAGCCGAAGAAACAGCTCGGCTCTTCATCACCACCGTCGTTCGATTACACGGGATACCAGCAGCAATCATTAGCGACAGGGATATGAAATTCACCAGCAACTTCTGGCGCGGCACGCGACTACAGTTCAGTTCTTCATACCACCCCGAGACAGACGAACAGACAGAACGGACAAACCAGACCATGGAGCAGCTTATCCGAGCCACGTGCGACGACCCAAGCACGTGGGAACAGCAACTGCCACTCATCGAGTTCGCGTACAACTCGCCATCCGCCACGACCCAACAGTCACCGTTTTACCTGAACTACGGACAAGACCCCACAGTACCCATGACCCCGAATCTCGACAACCCCATACCACGTGCGCAGCATTTCGCCAAGGTTTTACAGGCAGCACGGGCCCGGGCAGCAGACGCAATAAAAAAAATCAAACGTAATCGCAAAACGCAACGCCGATCGCCACCGGCGTCCCGTCACTTACCAGCCCGACGACTTAGTTTTACTCGACACTCAAAACCTCCGCCTCCCCATCACCCCGAAACTCCGCCCCAGATATTGTGGGCCATTTCACATTAGCCACATGATCACCCCTGTTACCGCCCACCTCCTCCTCCCCGCTGACTGGTACGTCAGCCCGTCCTTCCACGTCAGCCTCCTCTGCCCTTACGTACCATCCACAAGCCAACTGCCCCGCCACCGACCCGCCAGCATGACACGACCACACACCGAGCCAGTCATCACACCCGAGAAAATTCTAAGCCATCGCGTTCGTGTCCCACGTGGAGCCCGCAGGATCGAGTTCCTGATTCGATGGAAAGACCGCACACCAACTGAAGACAATTGGGTTCCCCTGGACAAGATTGAGAACCACCCCGTCCTCACCGACTATCTGCGCAGCCGCAATTTCCGGGACGTACACGCACTCTCGTAAGGAGGGCCTCCTTAGGGGGGGGGATAGTGTGAGGAAATTTCTATTTCCTTACGCCCATCCTTGCTTAGCACCACAGTCAGCACCGTTACCACTCGCAATCCTCGCTTCGACAATCTTCCCGCCACCTCGCCCGTCGCACCCCGACCTCAGTCCCAGACCCGTCGCGCGTCACCCACAGTTCGTTACCGTTTCCACTGTGGCCTTCGCTATTTAGTTCTCGCTCAATCCTTCGCTCATTGTATGGTTTTTGCTTCGATAGTGCAATTCTCGCTCGCTCGCTCGATTGCACTCGTAACACATTCGGACTTCCGAACACGAACATATCTGGGTGCTTAGAATGTAAGTTTCTCATTTACCGTCAGCCCCCGGATAGAAGCGCCTCTAGGGTTATAAAAAAACACGTTTTTTTAGGGGGTGGGCTTATAATCGAGGATTTTTATAAGCGCCGGTGCTTATATAATAGCATATATGAAATTCTTCGTTTTTACACCAAACTGTAGCTCCCGTTCTTGCAAATTGAATCGAGTCGAAACTATACAGCGTTGCGATTGAAAATCTCGCGTGCAAGTTGGCAGGGATTGATTCCCTGCCAACACACACAACACACACAGTCAGAATGAGTCAACGTGCGCCCCTGACAGCTCATTCTGACTGGACGCGCTGGCAGTGAGCCGAGCGAGGGTGAAGGGCATCGAAATTCAAAATGTGGGAATGGAGATGTTGAGTTTCGTTACAACGAATTCAGTAAAAGTATAGTTAGAAGAAAGAAGGGTGGCGCTTATAATCCGTAAGCCTTCAGGGGTGCGCTTATAATCGAGGACCGGATATAAGCGCCCTCATCCTTTTATAAGCGCCGGCGCTTATCCGAGGCCTGCGCTTCTATCCGGGGGCATCCATTTCCATTCCCAATCAGCCTAGATTCATTTGATCCAAGCCAACTTCCATCAGACGGTACAATTCTTGTATGAGCGCAAGACTTGATGCAGCATCAAACTCTTCAACATAATCAACGGCATTGACTATGTTCACCCTCTGTTCTTCAATTGCTCGAGCTTCCCAAACAACCGTTCAAGCTCCATTCCCCATTCCTCCTTCACCACAATCGGTTCCAAATCATCCAGCTCCACTGAACTCAGAGCATTCCGCCCACTTCCTCTCCCTCGTCCCCTCACTCCCTTCACCCTCCTCTGTCCCTCCTCATCCTCACTATCAGAAGAAGCAGCAGCAGCAGCTGCTGCTGCTGCGGCTGCAGAAGCAGCAGCTCTCTCCTCCGCCATTCGTTGCATGCCGGCCAGAACCATCTCGCCTGTGATTGGTGGCAGCTGCCGCCGAGGCCGAGGCGACGACGAACCATCCGAAAGCCCACCACCGTCACCATTCACCTCAGTGTCGATTGTCGACCAGACCTCCTTCCAATCCTTCTCGTCAGTGCCTGGTACGACGCCCTTCTTTGCATCCTCCCCATCCCCTTCACTTCCACTTTCGCTGTCGCTATCGCTGTCGTTCCCACTTGCATTGCCAGATCTGCTTTTCCTGCTCCAACTCCTCCTGGTGCTTACGCTGCCTGAAGCACCAGCGGCAACAGTGCCTGATACAGCCTTACCACCACCAGTACTGCTGCCATTCTGCTTCTGCTTCAACTTCTGCTTCTCCTGCTGCTGCTGCTGCTGCTGCTGCTGCTGCTGCTGCTGCTGCTGCTTACCCTGCTGCTTCTCCTCCTCCAGCTGACTCTCAACTTCCATCTTGGTGCCTGCCCTCTCTTCCGTTTTGCCACCTCTTTCCCATCTGGATGCACTGCTTCGCCCACTCCGCTTATTCTCACCCCCACTCTCCTCGCCTTTTCTTGTAACCCCACTCTCCTTTCCACCCCCCTCTCTCGCCTTCTCCCCACGCTCTCCACTCCTGCTTGCTTTACTGACAACCCCTGCACCCGTTTCATCCACCCTCGACCCGTTGTCCTTCTCTCCTTTGACCTCCTCTAGTCTGTCCGCCTCTCCTCTCTCCGCCTCTCTTCTTCTTCTGCTTCTGTCAACACCGGTTTGGCCTGCAGCACCAACCCCAACGCCGCTCTCATCAGCGCCCTCAACCCTGCGACCCTTTCCCATCTCTTTCTCCCCCTCCTCCAGTTCAGCTTGCTCCTCTGTATCATCCCAGGGGTATCGCGCCTGCGTTTCCTGCACTTGTACCTTCTTACTTGTTCCTACTCCGTTCCCTGCATTGCTCCCCTTCGTCTCTCGCCTTTCCCCACCACGGCTCGCTGGCACTGCGTCCTGCTGCTGCTGCTGCGCCTCTGCTGCTGCGTTACCCCCCTGCACTTCCACCTTCCTGCCCTCTGACCACTTTCTCATTTGAGTCGACGACTCAAGAGGCACTTCGACCTCCCCGACCTTGAAACCCTGCTTCCCCATCCGCTCTTCGCTCTCTTCAAACCGTCTCGCTGCTTGCTGCTGCCGCTGCTTCTCCGCTGCTTTGAGCTCTGCTACTTTAGTCTCTGCTGGCTTACCCTCCGCGCCTTGCATCTGAGCCTGCAGCGCCCGCAGCTGATCCACGTACCCTAACCCACTTCCTGCCTGCCCTTTTCGCTTCTCCTTCTCCCCTGACTTCGCCCCTCGCTCCTGCCCCTCTGCTCCCACCCCAACCCGACTGCTCCCTGCTGCCACCCCTCGCTGTTGTCGCTTCTGACGATTCCCAGGGGGTCTACCGTTAGAATCACCTTCGCCACCTGTTGCTCCTCCCTTGCCATTCCCCCGCACGCCTTCTGGCGTTGAATCACCCCTCACCAGTTGCTGCTGTTTCTGCTGCTTCTGCTTCTGTTGCTGATGTGTCTGATTCGTCCCCTGCTCCCCCGGTCTCTTCTCCTCCTCCTGCTGCTGCTGCTGCTGCTGCTGCTGCTGCTGCTGCAGCTCGTTTCTACCAAGATTCCTCCCAGCACTCGCTCCGTCGTCAAGCTCTGGATCGAGCGCATCCACCTGCTTGTCCACAGCCCGCTTCTCCACCTGCGTCGCTACTTCTCCTGCCGTATTTTCGTCTGTGACACTCTTTCCCTTCCTGGTGGGAGACTTAGGAGTTGTACGAGTCGGGATCAGAGATGCCAGCTTGGCAAAAGGTCCTGACGCATCGTCTCCGGAGCCCAAACGCGCTGAGATCGCGGGAGCCAATCGCCTCCTCGGAAGTGCGAAGCTCCCGCTATAAGCAGACCACGTTATGCCCATCGCCGTTCGGCAGGTAGAACCTGTTCGGCTGGTACACACCATTTGAAAAACCGAACCTGTTCGACCGCAGGTAGAAGCCATTTTCCGGGTAAACAACTCCGGTCCACTATCCGACAAACGATGCCTGACAATTTGGCTCGGAAAGGCCGGAATTGATGTTCGATCTAGACAGAAATTACAACGGAAGGACTCGTTTAGTGGCAAGACTCGCGAATTCCTGTTCCGCCAGGCAGGGCGTTCTAAAGTCCGGCGACTGCTCGTCGCAGGATGTTGCACACGCGATCGTGGGTAAATCGTAGCTGGATTTCGCACGCTGACTGTGATCGACGGATCGCAGCATGGGCGCACGGCGGCCTGCTGCTGCCATGAATATGCGGCACTTTGCACGGAAGGTGGGGCCATGCGCGCGCACACTGCCGACGTACTGAAGGAAGATGAATGCGCGGGAAGTAAACTGTGTCCTCCGAGATTAGTTGGGTCCTAGAGACGTCAACAAACTGAAGGAAGGAACGTGAACGGAATGACTAAGGGCGCGTAACCATTTTGGTTTTTCTTGAAGTTACGTTTAGAAACGAACGTTCGATAAAATGGACGGTCCGTTTCCGATATGGAACCGTCCGTTTATCGAAACAGAACTCGAATATTCGAACCGTCGAGTTGAACTTTTTTCAAGTTTTGAATACTCGCGAAACTGAGAAATGTTACGAAATCAGGCGACATTCGTACAGTTAGTTTGGCGGCTCAGATTAAAAAACTCGAAACACAATCTACGGTCATTTTGGCAGCGATGAAAGGTCAGTTTCGACAGTTCCCGCAAAATCAGCGTCTTTTCGCGCGCCAAGTCGCCATATTTGATCAGTTCGTTGCTGACGAACCCTAACCGTCCAAGTGACGGGTTCCCTCCGTTTTGCGGAAAAAGTTCTGTACGGTTATGTTGCGACGGCGACGTCGGAAGGTGACTAACGAAACATCGACGATCATTGGCGACAAACGTTACCACTATTTCGAACGGACCGTCCGAATAACGAACCGTCAAAACCAAAATGGTCGTTACGGGAACCTAAAGACCATTTACTTGAGTTCCAGGCTATCGTCCAAGTTTCAACTATCATCATGCAAGTTAAAGACATGCAACTATAACCAAGGCTACGGGCTACTCCATGGTTTCCATCGCGTCTCATTGCTGGCTAAGATACTACATCGCGTCAATCTCCACGCTGACAGTTTCCAATGCACAACTATTCTCAAGACGACCCTTTCCCGAGGCAATATGTCATTCTCCAGGGATACACTTCCTCCCTCGGGTCTGGACCTGCAGCGGTTTGCTTTCAAGCACAAGAGATATAAACTGTCAGACTTTTCAGTGCTCAGATCAGCTTGCTTCTCAGCCATTTCCGGGCTGTCAAGCTATCTTCATCATCGCACAATGGGGAAGGGACGCAACAACAAGTCGAGCAAGAAGACGGACAATGATGATCAAGGAAAGGAGACGGAAGTGAACGTACCGGACGCACCTGTGCCGGACGCTGCTGGACATGGCAAGCCTTCCACTCCACGACCCCCTGCTGTGATTGGACCGTTTGAGGATCTGCACGACCTGCAGAACAAGGAGGATAATGCGGACGACTCAGGTGATGGTGACGATGATAACGGAGAAGGCTCCGGAACCAAGGATCAGAAAGCGGAAGGGGAAGCGGATGCTGCTGGCGTCAACATCAACGACGACGAGGAGGATTTGTCAGATCCGGTCCCAGAGGATGAGGATGATGGATATCTAAGCGATGACTCGGACGAGCACCTTGAGCCTGCTTCGCTTACCAGTGCTTTGGCTTTAAAACGCTTCACACTAACCTTGCTGGTGCCGATCTTCAGGAAAGCGGAAGTCAAACGCGCTGCGATAACGATTGCAGCTCTGCTGGATGACTGGAAGGATCAGTTGTCCCCGGATGTGCTGCAGACGACGACTTACCAGGATCTCACGGCAACATATTTCTCCGGCAACCGCTATGGTCGGCTGCAGGTCACCTTCAATCATGTCAGAGACGCCAACTACGTCTGGAATCAAGTCATCAAGCACGAATGCGTAAATGGGGACATCATCGACCTCACCTGGCAGTACCCGGAGGATGCTCGCTTTCTTCGTGAACGTGTTTTGAATCCTTTGGCGCAGGAGGTTGTCGTTAAAGGAGTGCCAGCCGAGATCACTGCTGAGCTTGTCCGTCATCTGCTGGTGGTGTCGAAGCTGGTTAAGCGTGGCAGGAGTGCCTTCGCCAGTGGTTTTGGTTTTCATCGTACGCTGGACCCGGTCACCGGACTTGACACCGACCGTATTCGAGGCCTGGTTGTCCCCCATGCTGATGACGAGTACCGCTGGAGGTACTTCGTGGAGGACCCGATGACGAAGAAGCGCTACCTGCTCCATTACCCATCACTCACCTGCGAACTTTGCAGCGGTCCGCACCTGTCCCGCTATCATGACCGCTATATCACCACAAGGCAGGAGAACTTCACCAACTGGAACCTGTCGGTTAAAAAGGTTCATGAGATGAACGGTATACGCCGAGCTGCTCCGCACCCTCTTCCTCTTCCGCTGTGCTCTTTGCCGCTGGATTCTTTACTCTTACCCTGTACTGATGGCTTTTGTCAGATTTATATGACATAGCTACTGTAGGCTATAGTGGGGTAGCACATATGGGGTACAGTTTTCTAGGGTTTGATTTTGTACCCAACTTTCCTTTAGTCATTTCATTCCTCGTTTCTTCTCATGGTATCGAGCAGGTTCCCTAGTGGGAACACTTCCTAGGGCCCACCACGAATTTTTTTTTTCCTGCCCGGAGCGCGCCTCGCTCCTGCCCGAGTCGCGCCCTGTGTGCCCTCCCTACCGTCGCGCCCTCTCACGGCCCCTCACGGCCCCTTCGCGCCGCCCTTAGCGGCCCCTTACGGCCCCTCGCGCCGTCCCTTACGGCCCCTCGCGCGGCCCCTTACGCCCCTTACGGCCCCTCCCGCGGCCCCTCACGCCCCCCCCCTACGGCCCGTTGCCGCACTCCGCGGCCCCTCGCGCCGCCCTATCACGGCCCGTCGCCGCCCTCCGCGGCCCCTCGCGCCGCCCTTCGCGGCCCTGTCGCCGCCCCCCCTCCGGCCCGCCGTCGCAGCCCCTACAGCAGCGGCCGCCGCCGTCCCTGCAGCAGCAGCCGCAGCCGTCGCCAGCAGCAGCCGCCACCACCTCCCTCGGGGCCGCAGCTGCTGCCGCCGCTGACTGCACCCGCCGGTGCGCCTCGGCCCTACCGGCGCCGCTCCACCCGGCCCCGCCGCCGCTCCCCGCGCGGCCCCGCCGTCACCACCGAGCCGCCGGCGCCGCCGAGCTGCTGCCGAGCTGCCCGATCCACCCGAGCCGCCCGAGCCGCCGCGCCACCTGAGCCGCCCGTGCTGCCGAGCCGCCGTACCGCTGAGCCGCCCGAGCCGCCCGAGCCGCAGAGTCGCCGAGCCGCTGTTGCTGCCGAGCCGCCGTACCGCCGAGCCGCCCGAGCCGCCCGAGCCGCCGAGTTGCCGAGCCGCTGAGCCGCCGAGCCACCCGAGCCGCCCTGTCTGGTAAGAGCAGCGCCTCTGTCACTGCACTGCCCTTACCCTACTGTTCGCGCTGCTAGTCTACTGCTGTCATGGCTACCCCTAGTGTCCTCGCTTTTGACGCTGAGGGTCGGGCCATTGACTTTGACGTCTGGGTCGATGACTTGCAGCTTTTCCTACAGTGCGATAGGGCAGACGGTCTCTCCCTCTTTGACCTCACCTCTGGTGCCTCTCCTGCCCCTGCTGCTGATGCCGACGCCACTGTTCGCTCCCAGTGGGCCACTCGCGATGCTGCTGCACGTCTTGCTGTGCGTCGCCACCTGCCTACCTCTGAGCGTGCGCACTTTAGCCAGTACAAGAGTGCTCAGACCTTGTACGACGCTGTAGTTGCGCGCTACTCCTCCCCTGCCACTGCTGCACTGAGCCGCCTCATGCTACCGTACCTCTTCCCTGACCTTGCTGCCTTTCCCACAGTCGCTGACCTCATTACGCACCTCCGCACTAGTGACACTCGCTACCGCGCTGCGCTTCCTGCTGAGTTCTGCGCCAAGAACCCCCCCCCCATGTACATCACCCTCTACTACATAGTCACCCGGCTCCCTGACTCCCTTCGCGTAGTCAGGGACCACTTCCTCTCCGTTTGCCCCACCACTCTCACCGTTGACCTCCTCGAGAAGTCCCTCCTAGCAGCAGAGAAGAGCATAGTCGCTGTAGGAGCCTCTCGTGGTGACCCTCGCACCCCCATCTTTGAGGGGTGTTCCCCCTCCCCCCTCTTGCCCTCTGTTGCCTCTGCTGCTGCGGCCGACCTCGTTGGGCTTGAGTCGGTCGGTGCGGCGTCTACCCCTAGCGGGAGACGCCGCCCTGGCAAGGGCAAGGGGGGCAGGGGCACTGGAGGAGCTAGCGGGGGCGGTGGAGGCGGCGGTGGAGGCGGTGGAGGGGGTGGGGGTGGCGGTGGGGGTGGTGGCGGGGGTGGAGGTGTCGGTGGCGGCAGTGGAGGCGGAGGCGGCGGCGGCGGTGGCGGTGGGAGCGGAGGTGGCGGCGGTGGAGGAGGCGGCGGCGGAGGAGGTGGAGTTGGTCGGGGTGGCGCTGCGCAGAGGGTCGGCTCCGGTGGTGGTCAGCGCCAGCAGCAGCAGCAGCAGCAGCAGCAGCAGCAGCAGCGCACTCGTGACATCCCCCCCCCTCAGCAGCTCCGTGAGTGGTACGCTGCACGCCAGCGGGGTGGGGGTACTGGTCCGTGCACCTACGTCCTACGCACCGGAGACCGCGCGGGTGAGCAGTGCTGGGGTGCGCACTCCACCCAGCGCTGCTTTGGCCGCCTGACGGACGCTTGGCGTCACCAGTTCCCTGAGGCCACTGAGATCCCCCGCTGGGGTGAGCTGTCTAGGGCGGGTGTAGCTGTCTTTGACCTTGACTTTGATGCTATTCTTGCTGCCATGTATACTGTGACTATTAGTGATGAGGGTGACTGTTACCGGTGTTTTCCGCCCGACCCGGGCATTGAGTCTGCTGCTCTAGGTACTGGTGAGGCTGCTGCTCTAGGTGCTAGCGAGGCTGCTGCCCTAGGTGCTCGTGCGTCTGCTCCCTCAGGTGCTGGTGAGTCTGCTCTCTCAGGTTCTGCGTCGGCTTCGGCCTCCCACACCTTCACCCTTGACTCGGGGGCTTCTCGCTCCTTCTTTCGAGACCGCACCACACTCACGCCGCTTGGCCGGCCAGTTGCAGTCTCTCTGGCAGACCCCTCTAGGGGTCCTGTCCTTGCTCACTTCTCCACTGTCCTCCCGTGTCCGGCGGCCCCCTCTGGCACCCTGTCTGGTCTTTACCTCCCCTCGTTCTCTACGAACTTGGTGAGTGGTTCTGACCTACAGGATGCGGGGGTTCACCAGCTCACTCCTGCGAGTCAGCGGGTGACCCACTGCACGGACGCTCGGACAGGCCGACACCTGGCCACGTTTACACGTCGGCCGGGGTCGAGCCTGTACACACTGACCACTGCGTCTCCTCCAGTCACTGCGTCTGGTCAGGTAGCTGCGTCGGGTCAGGTGTTTGCTGCAGCGTCCAGGTCTGGTCCTGAGTCTGCTCCCTGTTCGTGTCGCCTTCTGTCTCACGAGACTCTCCTCTGGCACCACCGCCTTGGTCACCCCTCCCTGCTTCGTCTCCGAGGCATGGCCTCCCGTGTCCTTGTCTCTGGTCTTCCCCGGTCCCTCCCTCCCCTTCCTCCGGGGCCTGGCCCTACCTGCGTCCCCTGTGTCGAGGGGCGGCAGCGGGCTGCCCCTCACTCCTCCCAGTTTCCTCCGACAGAGGCCCCGCTGCAGACGCTTCACATGGACATGTGGGGCCCGGCCCGCGTCCGTGGACAGGGTCACGAGCGCTACTTCCTGCTGGTGGTTGACGACTACTCGCGTTACACCACAGTCTTCCCCTTGCGCAGCAAGGGTGATGTCACTGAGGTGTTGATCGACTGGATCCGCGCAGCTCGTCTCCAGCTCAGGCAGAGCTTCGGCTCGGACTTTCCTGTTCTGCGTCTGCACTCTGACAGAGGTGGAGAGTTCTCCTCTGGCCTTCTGCGAGCCTACTGTCGTGCACGAGGCATCCGCCAGACCTTCACGCTTCCGGACTCTCCACAGCAAAATGGGATTGCTGAGCGCCGCATTGGCATGGTCATGGACGTCGCCCGTACGTCCATGATGCATGCGGCTGCCCCCCATTTTCTGTGGCCGTTTGCGGTTCGGTACGCGGCGCATCAGATCAACCTTCACCCCAGGGTCTCCATGCCGGAGACCTCCCCAGCTTTGCTGTGGACGGGGAAGGTTGGCGATGCGTCTGCGTTCCGTGTCTGGGGATCACGGGCGTTTGTCCGCGACTTGTCTGCGGACAAGCTGTCCCCTCGTGCTGCTCCTTGCGTCTTCCTTGGCTTCCCCCCTGACGCGCCAGGGTGGCAGTTCTACCACCCCACCTCTCGCCGTGTTCTGTCCTCCCAGGACGTCACGTTTGACGAGTCGGTCCCCTACTACCGCCTCTTCCCCTACCGCACTCCGTCCCTCCCCCCCCCACCGCTCTTCCTTGTGCCAGGTCCCCCTCCGGTAGACCCCCTCCCCCCTCAGGGTCCTGCCCCTTCAGGTGTGTCCCAGGTAGACGCAGTCGAGCCTGTCGAGGTTACTGGTGACTCTGGTGCTGCTGAGGGTGCTGAGCCTGGGGGTGCTGACTCTGGGGGTGCTGAGCGTGTGGGTGCTACGCCTGGGGGTGCTGAGCCTGAGGGTGCTACTACTGGGGGTCCTGAGCCTGGGGGTGTTGAGCCTGGGGGTGCTACTACTGGGGGTGCTGAGCCTGGGGGTGCTGAGCTTGGGGGTGCTACGCCTGGAGGTGCTGAGCCTGGGGGTGCGGAGCCTGAGGGAGCTGGGCCTGCTCGTGTGGCGTCTGGCGGTGCTGAGCCTGGAGGTTCTCCGGGTGCTTCGTCTCGGCGGGAGCCACTCTCTCCACAGGAGCTGCGCGAGTGGTTTGCCCGGCGCTGGAGGCGTGCTGCTGGAGCTGGAGGTTCTTCGGTTACTGAGGGTGCTGGTGCCGCGGGTCCCGGAGGTGCTCGTACTGGGAGTACTGAAGCTGCTGGGCCTGCGGGTACGACTGGAGCTGGAGCTGCTGAGGGTGTTGGCGCTGAGGCTACTGCTGTCGGTCCTGGAGGCGGTCCTACTGGGGGTGCTACTGGTGCTACTGGAGGTTCTGGAGCTGGAGGTGCTGCTGGCGCTGGTGCTGCCGCTGGGGGTACTGGTGCTGTCCCTGCTGTGTCTGGAGTCGCCGCGCGGCCTCGGCCGTACTTCGTTCCGCTCCTTCAGCAGGTTCTTGGTCTCCCGCCTTCTACTGGTCCTCCTCCTCCCTTAGAGTGTCCACAGCCTGTCCCGTCACAGTTACAGTTACAGCCGGCCTCCCCACTGCCCGCTCCTTCTCCCTACACTGGTCCTACTGGAGGTCTTACTGAGCGTCGTGAGCCTGCGTCTCGCCCTGCGTCGCCTGTCCGTGCTGCTCGCACTAGTGGTCGTGGTTCGCGTCAGCGTCCTCCTCCTGTCCCTGGCACGCACCGGATGTCTCTGCGTCCGTCCACTGCTCCTCTGCGTGCCCCTTTGCCTTCTCCTCCTGCGTCCTCTCTTCCTGCTCTTCCTGACCCGGAGTCGGACTCCCTTCGTGCTGCCAGTCCGACTGTCACGCGTCTCCTTGCTACTGTTGTCACTGACCCTTCCTTTGAGTCCACTGCTGCGTCTGCCCTAGTTGCTGAGCTCGTCGACTTTGCTGCTCGCTGTCGTCTAGACTACGCTGCTAGTCTTGTTGCTGAGTCTGAGTCTGTCTGTCCTCCGTCCGTCGGGGGTGAGTGTGCCCTTGGCACGGACGTCCTTGAGGACAGGCAGGAGGAGTTCCAGTGTCTGGCTGCTGCTTCACCTCATCTCGTGTCCGTACTGCTTACCCCTGAGGGAGACCCGGATGCACTTGACATCCCGACTCCGCGCTCTTACGCGGAGGCGATAGAGGGTCCCTACTCCTCTCAGTGGCAGGCAGCTATGGACGCAGAGATGGCTTCCTGGAAGTCCACAGGCACCTACGTTGACGAGGTTCCCCCGCCTGGGGCGAACATCGTCAGTGGCATGTGGATTTTCAGGGTGAAGCGGCCGCCGGGGTCTCCGCCTGTCTTCAAGGCGCGTTACGTGGCTCGTGGCTTCAGTCAGCGGCAGGGAGTTGACTACTTTCAGACCTTCTCTCCCACCCCGAAGATGACCACTCTTCGGGTACTGGTGCACATAGCTGCTCACCGCGACTACGAGCTGCACTCTCTTGACTTCAGCACTGCTTTCTTGCAGGGCAGCCTGCACGAGGAGATCTGGCTGCGTCGCCCACCTGGCTTCACTGGGTCCTTTCCTCCTGGCACCCAGTGGAGCCTCCGGCGGCCAGTCTACGGTCTCCGCCAGGCACCGCGTGAGTGGCACGACACACTGAGGACTACACTTGCGGCTCTTGGGTTTGCTCCCTCTACTGCCGACCCGTCGCTGTTTCTGCGCACCGACACTTCTTTGCCGCCGTTCTACATCCTCGTGTACGTCGACGACTTGGTCTTCGCCACAGCTGACACTGCTGGACTCGCCCACGTGAAGTCTGAGCTGCAGAAGAGACACACGTGCACAGACCTGGGTGAACTGCGCAGCTACCTTGGCTTGCAGATCACTCGGGACAGAGCACGGCGCGCCATTACCCTGACTCGGTCACACATGGTGCAGCAGGTCCTTCAGCGCTTCGGCTTCACGTACTCCTCGCCTCAGGCCACTCCTCTGCCTACTCGCCACTCGCTCTCAGCTCTGCCTTCGGATGAGTCCGTAGAGTCGAGTGGCCCGTACCCAGAGCTTGTTGGCTGCCTCATGTACCTGATGACCTGCACACGACCTGACCTTGCATACCCTCTTAGCATTCTTGCACGCTATGTTGCTCCTGGGAGACACAGACCAGAGCACATGGCTGCAGCGAAGAGGGTGTTGCGCTACTTGTGCAGTACGTCGGGCATGGGGCTTGTGCTTGGAGGGCAGAGTCCAGTGGTCCTCACTGGGCACGCAGACGCTTCTTGGGCTGACGACCAGGCTACGCAGCGGTCATCACAGGGTTACACCTTCAGCCTTGGTTCCGGCTCTGTTTCGTGGCGGGCTACCCGCTCGTCTTCTGTTCTCGGCTCCAGTTGTGAGGCTGAGATCTACGCCGGGGCCATGGCTGCACAGGAGCTTCGCTGGCTCACCTACCTGCTCACTGACCTCGGAGAGCCGCCTCGTTCTCCTCCAGTGCTGTACGTAGACAACAAGGCCATGCTGGCCTTGTGTCGAGAGCAGAGACTGGAGCACAGAACGAAGCACATTGCTCTCCGCTACTTCCTTGCTCGTGAGCTACAGCAGCGTGGTCAGCTACGGCTTGCGTACGTGGCCTCTGAGGCCAACACTGCTGATATCTTCACCAAGGCACTTCCGCCTTGTGATCATCAGCGCTTCTGTACTCAGCTGGGTCTTGTGCCTACCTTGCCTCACTTGCTCACCCCTTGACCTTGCTTGTACTGTTGCATATATATATATACACCTGCTCTTGCTTGTCTAGCCTTATATATATATGCAATCCTGCATGTGAACTGGCCTTGTGGCCTTGAACTTGTGCTCGGAATGTGTGGTGACTTTGTGATCCACCCTGAGCTTGTTTTGCTTTGCTTGACTGGTCTTGTGAACCCTTGTTCTCCCCCACTTTGCCTATGGGGGTGTGTCAGATTTATATGACATAGCTACTGTAGGCTATAGTGGGGTAGCACATATGGGGTACAGTTTTCTAGGGTTTGCTTTTGTACCCAACTTTCCTTTAGTCATTTCATTCCTCGTTTCTTCTCAGCTTTTCCCTCAACTCTCCCCGCAGCTGCAGCGCAGGGGAGAACGTGGGCAGGACGTGGGGGACTCATGTGAAGAGGACGAAACAGAGGTTTCGTGCCTTGAATGACTTTGACGGACTTACGCGTGGGACAGGTGGCGGAAGTCCAGATTTGAAGGAATAGAAATGTAACACGTGTTCAATTGCAGTGAGTAGTACAAATGTAAATAGGAAAGGTAGAATGCGGTCCGATGTTGGGGCTGGCCACCCGAATCAACATCTCGAGCCGCATGTCTGAATTGTAAATGTACTGTACATATAAAAATGCATTCGTAGGATAGAGAGAGTAGTTTTGCTGTTTCTCTTTCTGTTTGTTCTTCCTTGCTTCTAAGGAAAATCCTTTGGTGAAATTCTCAGCCAGAAACACTAGAACAAGCAAGAGCCGTTGAGCTTGTTCCAGATATTTACCCGCACATACTATGTGACGCACGACTCGCGGGGGGGGGACTGGCGAGCATTAATCGGCGGAGCAATGATCAGCGGAGCAATTACTAGCGGTACTACTGGCGGAGCATTATCAGCATTCATGCCAAAGACACGCCACGTCATCCGGCTTTGACGAGTCGCGTCGTCTAATCAGCCTGTGGCAAGAATCGGACGGAGTCGGAGTCTCGGGCTACTGTGGTACCGTGCAGTGACTGCTTTCAACACACGTGTATTGCCACGTCACGCGAAATATCCTCGAACTGAAGTGGCAATAGTATCATAAGCGCGAGATCGTGATCCGCTGTCTTCTATCGGTCAAGTGGTGCTTCGAGCCAGCGATGCGAAGGGACTGCGAAGTAAGCAAGCTCCCCCCTATTGCTGCCAGTGGAAGAACATGCATGGCTAAGTGCTATCAGGGTACTAAGCGCGGAACTTGAAATTAGTGCTGCGAAGAACTAGTCGCATGTAGTACCACAGCGCTTGGTACAAACACTGCTTTCGCGAAAGTGCTACTGGGTGTGCCCGTGTAAGTGTCACTAAGTGTTGACTACGCTTTGCGAGGCCAACGTGGACGAGGAAAAGAAAAGAAGCGTAGTTCTGCATTTCCACGGCTTTCCTATCATTCGCGCTCGGAACGGGATCTGCAGAGAAATTCACGGGTGCGAAGCGAATGGCCTTGCTGGCGCGCTGTACTGAACTGTGTCACTCCGTGACGGGATTCTTGGACAGTTCTGTATGTGTGGTGACAGCAACCTATCTTCCCTTACACATGTTCGAGAGTATTCTGTAACGGGGAGTGCAACTCGCCTGCAATGCCGCTGCTTGCCTGCTGGAAGGGAAGCGATTGGGTGGTGGAGTGGCTGCTTGTGCCTGCTTCACAGCAGGTTGTGTGTGATGTGGTTGGGTATGATTTGGTTGGATCAATAAAAAAGTGTTATGAATATTTCATGATCGAAACTGAAGGAAATTATTGTGGAGCGGTGAAGGGTTCTATCTAAAATATGGAGCTAGAAATTGTTACGAGTGCAAATTTGATTGAGCGAACGAAGACTGCAATATCGAAGCAAAACAATACAATGAGCGAAGGCATGAGCGAATTGTTGTATAGCGAAACCACTTAAGCAACAGTAACGCGCTACAGGCTTGATGCTAAGGTCGGGACGTAGGGCTGGGTCGCGTGTTACCAGCCGAGCAGGGTGGTTTGGGTGCGAGCGTCGTGGAGTGTCGAGGCGAGTGCCGCGATGTGGTAACGGGCTCTTGCTGGGTGCACTGTGGCGGGAATAGTTTTGCGCACGATATGCAATGTCACTCGAAATAAAGAAACGTTGTTTCCCCTTATAAAAGCGAGTGCATATCGCGGACGTTCCGGCTGCGTAGATACTCGGCGAGGACGTGGTGGTTTTCGATTTTGTCAAGGGTTTCCGGTTGGTAAGTGATGGGGCGAGGATGGCAATCGGCGTTCCGCTTAGCGATGATGCTCGAATTTTTTATTGCGTCTTCTGCTCGGGTCCGGGCTGGTTGCAATTTTTTGGCGAACTGTTGTGCACATGTGATGGAGTTGATGGGGTCGGCGTCATAGGTACTATCAGGTTTTGTCCGTAGTTGAGGTAGAACGGCGACTATTGGGTGGTGGAGGACGTGAAGTTATTGTTCGCGAACTCGATGAGTGGCAATTGCTACTCCCATGTTGTCGGGTCGTCGCACGTGGCTCGAATGAACTGCTCCATGGTCTGATTGGTGCGCACGGTTTAACCATCGGTTTTCGGGTGGTACGATGAACTGAATTGTAGTCACGTGCCGAACTATTGCCATAACTTCCTCCGGAAGTTGCTTGTAAGCTTCGTGTCACGATCGCTGATGATCGCTGCTGGTATTATGTGCAGGCGAACGACGGTGTTGATGAAGAGCCGAGCTTTTTCTTCAGCTGAGATTGATTTCTTGCTGGCTGCGAAATGGGCCAATTTCGTCAGCCAATCGACGATCAAGAGGATCGCATCGTTCCTGCTTGCCCCAACCGATAATCCCGTGACGAAGTCAATCTTCACCTACTGCTACGCACGCTATAGGGGTGGTATCGGCTGCAATTGTCCTGCCGGCCTTTGTCATGATGACTTCATGAGCTGGCAAGTGAGACACGATGCCACAAGTCGATGTATGTCGGTCAGCATCTCGGGCCAGTAATAATACCGCTGCAGCTGTTGTTGCGTAGTAATTATTCCTGCAGCAGGGAGTATCTCGGTACCCAGATGCGATCGGTGACGGATTTTACGTAATACACCCCTCGTGCTGCTGGAAACTGTTGCGAGTTGCCACCAGTGAAGAACGAGTATGTTTGATAACCGTGGGTGAATATTCCTATGTTTGTAAAAATCGGGCTAGGACTCGTCCTTGACTCTAAGTGAGTCGTTAACGGTATGGAACGATGGTCATGGTGCAACCTAATTTGCTCTGATTCTTCTTGGCTCGCCTGCATACACCTACCCCAAATGCACCTACCCCAGATGCACATACCCCACATACCCCATATGCACTCGTCGTGGGTTTTGTGCTTTGACTCCTCGTTGAAAAGCTTGACCAAAATCCCATGTGCACCTTCCCTAGAAAGCACCCACCCCATGTGCATCTTCCCCAAAAGCACCTACCCCTGATGCGATCGCCGTCGTCTTCGAAAAGAGGCAGCTTCCCAAAGGGCTGGTTCTCGAGAAACGTGGGCGTGCGCGACTCGCCCTTGGTGGCGTCGACAAACTCCCACTCGTAGCCCTGCGAGGGGAAGAAGGGTTGGTGGGTAGGGGAGGGGTGGGAAATTGTGAAGTTACCCGGATGTCATAATGCGATTAAGCCGCTGGTGGGGGGGGAGGGTGGATGTTGGTGTTGCGTGTTGGGAGGAATATAGGGGGGATGCAAATCCATCCTTTTGAATTTCTCAGCCTTTGTATCGTTTGTTCGCCCCAGCCCTAAACCTGGTGGCCCACCAACACAGTCTTGCGAATCATCTTGCGTCTCATCTGTTAATCTGAGCCTCGTGCCGAGATGTCGCGTCGCGTCACGTCACGTTGTGTCAACGAGTCGAAATGTAAGATGCGACATGCATAAATGCACCTGCTTCCAAACAAATTTGGGATGAGGAGCCGCGCTTAGCCACGAGTAACAAATCTGTGCTAGATATTGACAAGATTATATCGGGTTCGACCTGGTCTAAGGGCGTCGTGGTCGCACCTCAATTCTGAGTTCGTGCAGCGTCAGCAAGGCACGGCGGACGAAGGGCGAGTAGCCTATGCATTAGAGCTTCGGATTGACATAAAATAAATGGTGGAATATGTATAGATTTGGCAAGCTGTATCGAGTTTAGACTCGATATAAGGGAGCGGGACGCACCTCAATGCCGAGTTCGTGCAACGTCAGCAAGACGCGGCGGACGAAGAGCGAGTAGCCCATGCCGTAGAGCTTCAAGCTGGCCATTTGATGTGAACGCGCCGCGGCTCGGTTCCGACGAGAGTAATGCCTTTCCAGGAATAGAGCTCAAGCTCGATTTGGTTGAGGTGTCTCGCTTCCCACCCACGCGAGTCAACTCTAATACCTAGTCTGGTTTTGTGAGCGTGGATGAGCTGGCTGGTTGTGGGTGAGACGAATAGCAGATGGCGGAAGAGCAAGCTTAGTTGCTTTTAAAAGTTGATCATGCGTGTCGCTTTTTGTACCGCCATCGAAAAGGAGATGGTCTCACCTAGTCCGATAGATCCATAGGCCCTCTATCCCACCCACAGTCCCAGCCAGACCGTCGGCGTATTTTCCTTCTTCCACCGTCGTCGCGAGGAGAGGAGGAAGGGGAGGAGGGAGCAGGCGAGTGAGGCATCGCGCTCCGTGGTCATTCGTGCGTCAGCGCGATGCAAGGCGAAGCTTCAGTGCGCTTGCAGCTTGCACTCGACGCATTGAAGCTGACGTTCATTGTAATTACTGTCTAATCTAGTACGGTACATTGATACGGATATTGTCAAACTTATATGTTGCATGTTGTGTAGGCTGTAGTGGGGTAGCCCATATGGAGTACAGCCCAATTAGGGTTAGCTACTTGTACTCCTGCAAGCTGCTAGTTCATTCCATTCTCGTTCATTCTGCTGACATGGTATCTGAGCAGGTCCTCTCCTAGGACCTTTTTTTTTTAGGGCCCACCGAATCGCGCTACCCCACACGTCTCGCCGCCCTGTTAGCGCCGCGCTGCCCTGCCCTGCCCTGCGTCGCGCTGCCCGCGCACGCCCTGCCCTGCCCTGCCCGCGCGCTGCTCGCCGCCGCGCGCCCTGCCCGGCCCGCGCGCCGCTCGCCGCCGCGCCGCCCTGCCCACGCGCTGCTCGCCGCCGTGCGCTCTGCCCTGCCCGCGCGCCGCTCGCCACCGCGCCGCGTCGCTCTGCCCGCGCGCCGCTCGCCGCCACGCGCCCTGCTCTGCACGCGCGCTGCTCGCCGCCGCGCGCCCTGCCCTGCCCGCGCGCCGCTCGCCACCGCGCCGCGCCGCTCTGCCCGCGCGCCGCTCGCCGCCGCTGCTCACCGCCGCGCCGCCGCCCTGCCTGCGCACCGCTCGCCGCCGCGCCGCTCCGCCCTGCCCCTGTGCCGCTTGCCACTGCGCCGCCCTGCCTGAGCGCCGCTCGCTGCCGCGCCGCCCTGCCCTGCTCGCGTGCCGCCCTGCTGGTTGCCGCCCTGACCAGATCTGCCTGTGCGTCGCCCTGCTGGCCGCCGCTCTGCCTTGCCCTGCCTGTGTGCTGCCCTGCTGCTAGCGCGCCCGATTGCTCTGCCCGCTATGGCCACTCTCAGCGTCCTCACCTTCGATCCGGAGGGCCGCCCGATAGAGTTCGATGCGTGGCTCGACGACTTTCAGCTGTACTTACTGAGCGATTCTAGGGACGGTGTTTCACTGTTTGACGTCACGTCTGGAGCCCCTCTCGCCCCTGCCGCCACAGCTGACAGTGCGACTCGCTCACAGTGGCTTACCCGTGACGCAGCTGCTCGCCTAGCCGTTCGCAACCATCAGCCGTTAGCCGAACGCGCTCACTTTGGCCAGCACAAGACTGCTCGAGCCCTGTACGACGCTGTAGTCGCTCCCCGGCCATTGCTGCTCTAGGCCTTCTACTGCCCTAACTGTTCCCCGAGCTGTCCGCCTTTGCCACAGTCTCCGACCTCGTCACTCACTTTCGCACTAGTGACACTCGCTACCGCGAAGCGCTTCCTGCCGAGTTTCTAGCCAAGAACCCTCCTCCCATGTACATCACTCTCTACTTCATAGTCACCCGCCTCCCTCACTCTCTTAGCCCAGTCAGGGACCTCCTTCTCGCCCTTGACCCCACTGACCTCACTGTCGACCTGCTCGAGAAGCATCTCCTTGCAGCTGAGACTAGCATGCTCGATGTAGGCGCTTCTCGTGGCACTTCTCGCACTCCCTTCTTTGAGGGGTGTTCGCCCTCCCCCCCTGTCCCCTCAGTAGCCTCTGCTGCAGCTGTTGACTACCTTCGTGCTGAGGAGGTAGGAGCTGCGTCTCCCCCTAGTGGGAGGCGCCGCAACAGCAGGGGCAAGGGAGGCAGGGGTGGTGGGGGTGGCAGCGGTGGAGGCGGTGGTGGGGGCGGTGGTGGCGGAGGGAGTGGTGGTGGGGGTGGAGGCGTAGGTGGCGGCGGCGGTGGCGGCAGTGGGAGTGGTGGCGGCGGCAGTGGTGGCGGCAGTGGGAGTGGATGCGACGGCGGTGGTGGCGGTCGCGGTGGTACCAGTCAGAGGGGAGGCTTTGGCGGTGGTCACAGGCAGCAGCAGCAGCGTCAGCGTGAGACCCCTACGCCCCAGGAGCTTCGTGAGTAGTTTGCTCAGCGTGGGGCGGCTGGGGGTAGTGGTCGTTGCCCGTATGTCATTCGCACAGGTGACCGCTCTGGTCAGACATGCGGGAAGTTTCACACGCAGCACCGCTGCTTCTCCAGTCTTGACGACGCCTTTTGCGTAGAGTTTCCCAACGCGACTGAGCTCCTCCGCTGGGCAGAGCTGCTTAGGCACGGTGTGGATATCTTTGCTCTTGATTATGATGCTATCCTTGCTGCCATGTATGCCTTGACTGTTAGTGCTGAGGGTGACTGTTACCTGTGTATGCCGCCCGACCCAGGTATAGAGGCTGCTGCTCTAGGTGCTAGTGAGTCTGCGCTCTCTGGTACTACGCCTGCTGTGACCTTGCACACCTTCACGCTTGACTAAGGTGCTTCCCGCTGTTTCTTTCGCGACAGTACCACAGTCACACCACTCCCTACACCTGTTGCTGTCTCTCTGGCTGACCCCTCTGGGGGCCCAGTCCTTGCATGTTCCTCGACTCTTCTGCCGTGTCCGGCGGTTCCGTCTGACTCACTGTCAGGTCTTCACCTCCCCTCGTTCTCTACGAACTTGGTGAGCAACGCCGTCCTTCAAGATGAGTGGATTGATACCTTCACCCCTGGAGGTCAGCGTGTGGCGATCTGTACGTGCTCCCGGACTGGCCGGCACATGGCCACGTTCACCCGTCGGTCTGGGTCGAATCGGTACACACTGACTATTGAGCCTCCCCAGGTAGCTGCGTTTGCGTCTGCGTCAGGTCAGCTTGCGCCCACGTTCACCCGTCAGAGGTGGTGAGTTTTCCTCCGACCTCTTGCGGGAATTTTGTCGTGGGAAGGGCATTCGCCAGTCGTTCACGCTTCCGGCCTCTCCGCAGCATTGGCTTAGTCATGGAGGTCGCTCGTACCTCCGTGATCCATGCGGCCGCTCCCCATTTTCTGTGGCCGTTTGCGGTCCGGTACGCTGCGCATCAGCTCAACCTCTGGCCCTGTGTTTCCTTGCTGGAGACCTCACCTACACTGCGTTGGACGGGGAAGGTTGGCGATGCGTCGGTGTTCCGGGTCTGGGGCTCTCGTGCCTTTGTCCGCGATACATCCGCGGACAAGCTCTCCTCCCGCGCCTTTCCCTGCGTCTTCCTTGGCCTTCCCCCTGACGCGCCTGGCTGGCAGTATTACCACCCCATCTCGCGCCGTGTCCTGCCCTCTCAGGGCGTCACGTTTGACGAGTCGGTTCCCTTTTACCGTCTCTTCCCCTACCATACTGCCCCTCTCCCCCCCCCCCCCCGCCGCTCTTCCTCGCACCAGGTCCTCCTCCGGTAGACCCCCTCCCCCCTCAGGGTCCTGCTCCCTCAGGTGTGTCTCAGGTAGACCTTTTCGAGCCTGTCGAGGTAGCTGTCGACTCTGGTGCTGCTAGGGGTGCTGCGTCTGGGGGTGTTGAGCCTGAGCGTGCGGAGCCTGGGGGTGCTGAGCCTGAGCGTGCGGAGCCTGGGGGTGCTGAGCCTGGGGTTGCTGAGTCTGAGGGTGCGAAGCCTGGGGGTGCTGAGCCAGGGGGTGCTGAGCCTGGGGGTGCTGAGCCTGGAGGTCCTACAGGTGCCTCGTCACGGCGGGAGCCTCTCTCTCCACCGCAACTGCGCGAGTGGTTTGCTCGGCGCTGGAGCCTTCGGAGTGGCGCTTCTGGAGTTGGGGGGCCTGCCGCTAGAGGCCCTGGAGCTGGAAGTACTGGAACTGCTGGAGCTGGAGTTGCTGGGGGTGCTGGAGCCGCTGGTCCCGGAGGTGCTCGTACTGGAGGTACTGGAGCTGTTGGAGCCGGTAGTACTACATGCGTTGGAGCTGGAGGTGCTGGAAGTGCTGGAGCCGCTGGTCCCAGAGGTGCTCGTACTGGAGGTGCTGGAGCTGCTGGAGCTGGAGGTGCTGCAGGAGTTGGAGCTGGAGCCGCATAAGCTGGAGCTGCTGGAGGTGCTGGAGCCGCTGGTCCCGAAGGTGCTCGTACTGGAGGTACTGGAGCTGCTAGAGCTGGTGGTGCTGCAGGCGTTGGAGCTGGAGACCCTGGAGCTGCAGGTGCTGGTCCTGGGGGCGCTGGTGCTGTCGGTGCTGGTTCTGGAGGCACTGTGCGGCCGCGACCGTACTCCGTTCCACTGCTTCAGCAGGTTCTTGGTCTCCCGCCTTCTACTGGCCTTACTCCTCACTTACTGTGTCCATCGCCTGACCAGTCGCAGCCGCAGTTACAGCCAGCCTCCCCACTGCCTGCTCCTTTGCCTTACACTGAGCAGACAGGATGTCTTACAGAGCGTCGTGAGTCCGCGTCTCGTCCTGCGTCGCCTGTTCGCGCTGTTCGCACTGGTCGTTGTGTTCCGCGTCAGCGTCCTCCTCCTGTCCCCGGCACGCACCAGATGGCACTTCCTTCTTCCTCTGTTCCACAGCGTGTCCCTCTGCCGTCTCCTCCTGCGTCCTCTCTTCCTGGCATCCCTGACCCGCCGTCAGACCTTGCTCCTGCTGCCAGTCCTACTGTCACACGTCTTCTAGCCACTGTCGTCACTGACCCTTCGTTTGAGTCCACTGCTGTGTTTTCCCTTGTTGCTGAGCTTGTGACTTTGCTGTCGCCTTTCGCCTCGACAACGCCGCTAGTCTTGTTGCTGAGTCTGAGTCTGTCTGCCCTCCGTCCGTCGAGGGTGAGTGTGCTCTTGGCACGGACGTCCTTGAGGACAGGCAGGAGGACTTTGAGTGTTTTGCAGCTGCTTTACCTCATCTCGTGTCCATGCTGATTGCACTTGAGGGAGACCCGGATGCACCAGATATCCCGACCCCGCGCTCTTATGCAGAGGCGATTACGGGTCCCTACTCCTCTCAGTGGCAGACAGCCATGGATGCAGAGATGGCATCCTGGAAGTCCACAGGCACTTACGTCGACGAGGTTCCCCCCCCTGGGGCGAACATAGTCGATGGCATGTGGATTTTCAGGGTGAAGTGGCCGCCAGGTTCTCCGCCTGCCTTCAAGGCTCGTTACGTTGCACGAGGCTTCAGTCAGCGACAGGGAGTTGACTTCTTCCAGACCTTCTCCCCTACCCCGAAGATGACCACTCTTCGGGTACTGCTGCACGTCGCCGCTCAGCGTGACTACGAGCTTCACTCTCTTGACTTTAGCACAGCTTTCTTACATGGCAGCCTGCACGAGGAGATCTGGCTGCGCCGCCCACCTGACTTCACTGGGTCGTTTCCTGCAGGTACCAAGTGGAGCCTCCGGCGGCCAGTCTATGGTGTCTGCGAGGTGCCTCACGAGTGGCACGACACACTGAGGACGACTCTTGCAGCTCTTGGGTTTGCTCCTTCGACTACTGACCCGTCTTTGTTTCTACGCACCCACACTTCGCTGCCGCCGTTCTACATCCTCGTGTACGTCGACGACTTGGTCTTTGCCACTGCTGACACTGAGGGGCTGGCCCTATTGAAGTCGGAGCTGCAGAAGAGACACACGTGCAAAGACCTGGGTGAGCTGCGTAGCTATCTTGGCTTGCAGATCACCCGGGACAGAGCACGGCGCACCATTACCTTGACTCCGTCACACATGGTGCAGCAGGTCCTTCAGCGCTTCGACTTCCAGTACTCCTCGCCAGAGTCCACTCCTCTGCCTACCGGTCACTCGCTCTCAGCTCCACATTCGGACGAGTCCGTAGAGCCGAGTGGCCCGTATCCAGAGCTTGTGGGCTGCCTCATGTACCTGATGACCTGCACTCGACCTGACCTTGCTTACCCTCTTAGCATCCTTGCACGCTACGTTGCGCTAGGGAGACACCTACCAGAGCAATGGAAGGTCGCTAAGAGAGTGATGCGCTACTTGTGCAGTACGTTGGGCATGGGGCTCGTGCTTGGAGGACGGGGTCCAGTTGTCCTCACTGGACACGCACACGCCTCTTGGGTTGACGACTTGGCTACGCAGCGGTCGTCACAGGGTTACACTTTCAGCCTTGGCTCCGGCTCTGTTTCTTGGCGGTCTACCCGCTCGTCTTCTATTCTCAGTTCCAGTTGTGAGGCTGAGATCTACGCATGGGCCATGGCTGCACAGGAGTTACGCTGATCGACTTGGGAGAGCCGCCTCGTTCTCCTCTAGTTGACAACAAGGCCATGATTGCCTTGTGTCAGGAGCACAGACTAGAGCACAGGACAAAGCATATCGCTCTGCGTTACTTCCTTACTCGTGAGTTGTAGCAGCGTGGTCAGATTCGTCTTGTTTACGTGGCCTCTTGGGCCAACACTGCTGATATCTTCACCAAGGCACTTCAGCCTTGTGATCATCAGCGTTTCTGTACTGTTCTAGGCCTTGTGCCTACTTGGCCTCACTTGCTCACTTCTTGAGTTTGCTTGTACTGTGATCTATATACTTATACCTGCATGCTTACACTTGCTAGGTTTTCATCACTCTACTGCTTGTTCTGCATTATATAACTCTGCATGTGAACTGGCCTTGTGGCCATTTGCTTGTGCTCAGAGTGTGTGGTGACTTTGTGATCCACCCTGAGCTTGCTTTGACTGGTCTTGTGACCTCTTGTTCTCCCCCACTTTGCTTATGGGGGTGTGTCAAACTTATATGTTGCATGTTGTGTAGGCTGTAGTGGGGTAGCCCATATGGGGTACAACCCAATTAGGGTTAGCTACTTGTACTCATGCATGCTGCTAGTTCATTCCATTCTCATTCATTCTGCTGACAAATATGCCTTACGTTATTCTTTTTACCAACTCAGAATTATTTTTCATATTGTTTTTTATGCAAGATTTATCAACGCTTCAAGCATGGGAAACAAAAGGGTTAGCAGTTAACTCGACGCCTAGGTAGAATGATGAGGCAGGAAAGATTGCACTAGGATGAATGAGAAGTACAAATAATGCTAACCCCAATGGGTTGTACTCTGTATAGGCTACCACACTAGAGCCTACACAACATATAAGTTATTTTGACAGATGCATCCCTTCCCGCTGTACAGAAGAAGTATAAGTCCCAGAACAGCTGCTGTTACCTTATGTGGCTGAATCACCTCCTCTCTGCCTCCACCACACCCCACGACACACCATTGCCACTGCTGATGCTTCTGTTTCCTCTACATTCCCCACTGCTACATCTGTTGCTTATTTTGCTGCTCATGCTCTTGCCAAAGAAAGGAAGAGAGCCACAGAGCATCCTGAAGAGCACTCCACACATTGCTTTCAAGGTCGTACGACTCAGAAAACACTCTGAAGCCATGTATAGTCGTGCACCCACCCCACCACCTCGAGCGAGCCTAGCAGCCACACCAAAATCAGTCAGCTTGGATCTGCATTATTCTCCTTATTAGCATGATTCGATAGAAGGATGTTCTCGGGATTGGAGCCTCGGTGCACGACGGTGTGCGAGTGGCAGCGCTGCATGGCCAGCATGAGAGATCAGCAACGTGCTTGATCAAAAAGATTTTGTGGAGCCCTCGATTCCCCTGGTAAAATAGCCTCTGTGAATGCCACCTCATTCCGCATCGCCTCTGTCAACGGGAGTAGTGTTTGGCCCCGTCCTCGCTTGGGCGGAGCAGACCGGGGGGGACCGCGGGAGGGCCGCAGGACCGCGAGAGGACCGCGGGACCGTGGGAGAACCGCGGGAGGACCGCGGGGACCGCTGGACCGCGGGAGGACCGCGGGGACCGCGGGACCGCGGGAGAACCGCGGAGGGCCGCGGGACCGCGGGAGGACCGCGGGGACCACGGGACTGCGGGAGGACCGCGGGACCGCGGGAGGACCGCGGGGACCGCGGGAGGACCGCGGGACCGCGGGAGGACCGCGGGGACCGCGGGAGGACCGCGGGACCGCGGGAGGACCGCGGGGACCGCGGGAGACCGCGGGGCCGCGGGAGGCCGCGGGAGGCTGCGGGAGACCGCGGGGCCGCGGGTGGCCGTGGGACAACCACGGGACCGCGGGGGCCGCGGGAGGCCGCGGGAGACGACCACGGGACCACGGGACCGACCGCGGTGGCCGCGGATGGACGACCGGGGGCCACGGGGGCCGCGGGATACCCGTTCGACCAGGATACCCGGGCGACGTGGACGAAAGCAGCCGGGGGTGTTTTCTGCGAGAACGACCTCGGGGGTGGTATCCCGAGGTCGACGTGGCTGGTGGGCGCCGTCACGGGTGGAGTGTCTGCACTGGGCATGTGACGGGGATTTGGGCGCCAACCAGCTGCACGCACCTGCGAAGCTGGTGCACCATTGTCAGGCGGGTGCAACGCTGTGCAGCCAACTTGCTGCAGCGTTGTGTGAATTAAGAAAACAGGAATGAGAATGACTAAGGGAAAGTTGGGTACAAATACAAACCCTAGAAAACTGTACCCCATATGTGCTACCCCACTATAGCCTACAGTAGCTCTGTCATATAAATCTGACACACCCCCATAGGCAAAGTGGGGGAGAACAAGGGGTCACAAGACCAGTCAAGCAAAGCAAAGCAAGCTCAGGGTGGATCACAAAGTCACCACACATTCCGAGCACAAGTTCAAGGCCACAAGGCCAGTTCACATGTAGGATTACATATATATATAAGGCTAGACAAGCAAGAGCACGTGTATATATATATGCAACAGTACAAACAAGGTCAAGGGGTGAGCAAGTGAGGCAAGGTAGGCACAAGGCCCAGCTGAGTACAGAAACGCTGATGATCACAAGGCGCAAGTGCCTTGGTGAAGATATCAGCAGTGTTGGCCTGAGAGGCCACGTACGCAAGTCGCAGCTGACCACGCTGCTGTAGCTCACGAGCAAGGAAGTAGCGGAGAGCAATGTGCTTCGTTCTGTGCTCCAGTCTCTGCTCTCGACACAAGGCCAGCATGGCCTTGTTGTCTACGTACAGCACTGGAGGAGAACGAGGCGGCTCTCCGAGGTCAGTCAGCAGGTAGGTGAGCCAGCGAAGCTCCTGTGCAGCCATGGCCCCAGCGTAGATCTCAGCCTCACAACTGGAGCCGAGAACAGAAGACGAGCGGGTAGCCCGCCACGAAACAGAACCGGAACCAAGGCTGAAGGTGTAACCCTGTGACGACCGCTGCGTAGCCTGGTCGTCAGCCCAAGAAGCGTCTGCGTGCCCAGTGAGGACCACTGGACTCTGCCCTCCAAGCACAAGCCCCATGCCCGACGTACTGCACAAGTAGCGCAACACCCTCTTCGCTGCAGCCATGTGCTCTGGTCTGTGTCTCCCAGGAGTAACATAGCGTGCGAGAATGCTAAGAGGGTATGCGAGGTCAGGTCGTGTGCAGGTCATCAGGTACATGAGGCAGCCAACAAGCTCTGGGTACGGGCCACTCGACTCTACGGACTCATCCGAAGGCAGAGCTGAGAGCGAGTGGCGAGTAGGCAGAGGAGTGGCCTGAGGCGAGGAGTACGTGAAGCCGAAGCGCTGAAGGACCTGCTGCACCATGTGTGACTGAGTCAGGGTAATGGTGCGGCGTGCTCTGTCTCGGGTGATCTGCAAGCCAAGGTAGCTGCGCAGTTCACCCAGGTCTGTGCACGTGTGTCTCTTCTGCAGCTCGGACTTCACGTGGGCGAGTCCAGCAGTGTCAGCTGTGGCAAAGACCAAGTCGTCGACGTACACGAGGATGTAGAAAGGCGGCAAAGAAGTGTCGGTGCGCAGAAACAGCGACGGGTCGGCAGTAGAGGGAGCAAACCCAAGAGCCGCAAGTGTAGTCCTCAGTGTGTCGTGCCACTCACGCGGTGCCTGGCGGAGACCGTAGACTGGCCGCCGGAGGCTCCACTGGGTGCCAGGAGGAAAAGACCCAGTGAAGCCAGGTGGGCGACGCAGCCAGATCTCCTCGTGCAGGCTACCCTGCAAGAAAGCAGTGCTGAAGTCAAGAGAGTGCAGCTCGTAGTCGCGGTGAGCAGCTACGTGCAGCAGTACCCGAAGAGTGGTCATCTTCGGGGTGGGAGAGAAGGTCTGAAAGTAGTCAACTCCCTGCCGCTGACTAAAGCCACGAGCCACGTAACGCGCCTTGAAGACAGGCGGAGAACCCGGCGGCCGCTTCACCCTGAAAATCCACATGCCACTGACGATGTTCGCCCCAGGCGGGGGAACCTCGTCGACGTAGGTGCCTGTGGACTTCCAGGAAGCCATCTCTGCGTCCATAGCTGCCTGCCACTGAGAGGAGTAGGGACCCTCTATCGCCTCCGCGTAAGAGCGCGGAGTCGGGATGTCAAGTGCATCGGGGTCTCCCTCAGGGGTAAGCAGTACGGACACGAGATGAGGTGAAGCAGCAGCCAAACACTGGAACTCCTCCTGCCTGTCCTCAAGGACGTCCGTGCCAAGGGCACACTCACCCCCGACGGACGGAGGACAGACAGACTCAGCAACAAGACTAGCAGCGTAGTCTAGACGATAGCGAGCAGCAAAGTCGACGAGCTCAGTAACTAGGGCAGACGCAGCAGTGGACTCAAAGGAAGGGTCAGTGACAACAGTAGCAAGGAGACGTGTGACAGTAGGACTGACAGCACGAAGAGAGTCCGACTCCGGGTCAGGAAGAGCAGGAAGAGAGGACTCAGGAGGAGAAGGCAAAGGGGCACGCAGAGGAGCAGTGGACGGACGCAGAGACATCCGGTGCGTGCCAGGGACAGGAGGAGGACGCTGACGCGAACCACGACCACTAGTGCGAGCAGCACGGACAGGCGACGCAGGGCGGGACGCAGGCTCACGACGCTCAGCAAGACCTCCAGTAGGACCAGTGTAGGGAGAGGGAGAGGGCAGTGGGGAGGCCGGCTGTAACTGGAACTGTGACGGGACAGGCTGTGGACACTCTAAGAGAGGAGGAGGACCAGTAGAAGGCGGGAGACCAAGAACCTGCTGAAGGAGCGGAACGAAGTACGGCCGAGGCCGCGCGGCGACTACAGACACAGCAGGGACAGCACCAGTACCCCCAGCGGCAGCACCAGCGCCAGCAGCACCTCCAGCTCCAGGACCTCCAGCCGCACCAGTAGTACCCCCAGCAGGACCGCCTCCAGGACCGACAGCAGTAGCCTCAGCGCCAACACCCTCAGCAGCTCCAGCTCCAGTCGTACCCGCAGGCCCAGCAGCTCCAGTACTCCCAGTACGAGCACCTCCGGGACCCACGGCACCAGCACCCTCAGCAGCCGAAGAACCTCCAGCTCCAGCAGTACGCCTCCAGCGCCGGGCAAACCACTCGCGCAGCTCCTGTGGAGAGAGTGGCTCCCGCCGAGACGAAGCACCCGGAGAACCTCCAGGCTCAGCACCGCCAGACGCCACACGAGCAGGCCCAGCTCCCTCAGGCTCCGCACCCCCAGGCTCAGCACCCCCAGGCTCAGCACCCCCAGTAGTAGCACCCCCAGGCTCAGCACCCCCAGGCTCAGGACCCCCAGTAGTAGCACCCTCCGGCTCAGCACCCCCAGGCGTAGCACCCACACGCTCAGCACCCCCAGAGTCAGCACCCCCAGGCTCAGCACCCTCAGCAGCACCAGAGTCACCAGTAACCTCGACAGGCTCGACTGCGTCTACCTGGGACACACCTGAAGGGGCAGGACCCTGAGGGGGGAGGGGGTCTACCGGGGGGGGACCTGGTACAAGGAAGAGCGGTGGCGGGGGGAGGGACGGAGTGCGGTAGGGGAAGAGGCGGTAGTAGGGGACCGACTCGTCAAACGTGACGTCCTGGGAGGACAGAACACGGCGAGAGGTGGGGTGGTAGAACTGCCACCCTGGCGCGTCAGGGGGGAAGCCAAGGAAGACGCAAGGAGCAGCACGAGGGGACAGCTTGTCCGCAGACAAGTCGCGGACAAACGCCCGAGATCCCCAGACACGGAACGCAGACGCATCGCCAACCTTCCCCGTCCACAGCAAGGCTGGGGAGGTCTCCGGCATGGAGACCCTGGGGTGAAGGTTGATCTGATGCGCCGCGTACCGAACCGCAAACGGCCACAGAAAATGGGGGGCAGCCGCATGCATCATGGACGTACGGGCGACGTCCATGACCATGCCAATGCGGCGCTCAGCAATCCCATTTTGCTGTGGAGAGTCCGGAAGCGTGAAGGTCTGGCGGATGCCTCGTGCACGACAGTAGGCTCGCAGAAGGCCAGAGGAGAACTCTCCACCTCGGTCAGAGTGCAGACGCAGAACAGGAAAGTCCGAGCCGAAGCTCCTCCTGAGCTGGAGACGAGCTGCGCGGATCCAGTCGATCAACACCTCAGTGACATCACCCTTGCTGCGCAAGGGGAAGACTGTGGTGTAACGCGAGTAGTCGTCAACCACCAGCAGGAAGTAGCGCTCGTGGCCCTGTCCACGGACGCGGGCCGGGCCCCACACGTCCATGTGAAGCGTCTGCAGCGGGGCCTCTGTCGGAGGAAACTGGGAGGAGTGAGGGGCAGCCCGCTGCCGCCCCTCGACACAGGGGACGCAGGTAGGGCCAGGCCCCGGAGGAAGGGGAGGGAGGGACCGGGGAAGACCAGAGACAAGGACACGGGAGGCCATGCCTCGGAGACGAAGCAGGGAGGGGTGACCAAGGCGGTGGTGCCAGAGGAGAGTCTCGTGAGACAGGAGGCGACACGAACAGGGGGCAGACTCAGGACCAGACCTGGACGCTGCAGCAAACACCTGACCCGACGCAGCTACCTGACCAGACGCAGTGACTGGAGGAGACGCAGTGGTCAGGGTGTACAGGCTCGACCCCGGCCGACGGGTAAACGTGGCCAGGTGTCGGCCAGTCCGAGCGTCCGTGCAGTGGGTCACCCGCTGACTCGCAGGAGTGAACTGGTGAACCCCCGCATCCTGTAGGTCAGCACCACTCACCAAGTTCGTAGAGAACGAGGGGAGGTAAAGACCAGACAGGGTGCCAGAGGGGGCCGCCGGACACGGGAGGACAGTGGAGAAGTGAGCAAGGACAGGACCCCCAGAGGGGTCTGCCAGAGAGACTGCAACTGGCCGGCCAAGCGGCGTGAGTGTGGTGCGGTCTCGAAAGAAGGAGCGAGAAGCCCCCGAGTCAAGGGTGAAGGTGTGGGAGGCCGAAGCCGACGCAGAACCTGAGAGAGAAGACTCACCAGCACCTGAGGGAGCAGACGCACCTAGAGCAGCAGCCTCGCTAGCACCTAGAGCAGCAGCCTCACCAGTACCTAGAGCAGCAGTCTCAATGCCCGGGTCGGGCGGAAAACACTGGTAACAGTCACCCTCATCACTAATAGTCACAGTATACATGGCAGCAAGAATAGCATCAAAGTCAAGGTCAAAGACAGCTACACCCGCCCTAGACAGCTCACCCCAGCGGGGGATCTCAGTGGCCTCAGGGAACTGGTGACGCCAAGCGTCCGTCAGGCGGCCAAAGCAGCGCTGGGTGGAGTGCGCACCCCCGCACTGGTCACCCGCGCGGTCGCCGGTGCGGAGGACGTAGGTGCACGGACCAGTACCCCAACCCCTCTGGCGTGCAGTGTACCACTTACGGAGCTGCTGAGGGGAGGGGATGTCACGAGTGCGCTGCTGCTGCTGCTGCTGCTGCTGCTGCTGGCGCTGACCACCACCGGAGCCGACCCTCTGCGCAGCGCCACCCCGACCAGCTCCACCTCCTCCGCCGCCTCCTCCTCCACCGCCGCCACCTCCGCTCCCACCGCCACCGCCGCCTCCGCCTCCGCCTCCACTGCCGCCACCGACACCTCCACCCCCGCCACCACCCCCACCGCCACCCCCACCCCCTCCACCGCCTCCACCTCCGCCTCCACCGCCCCCGCTAGCTCCTCCAGTGCCCCTGCCCCCCTTGCCCTTGCCAGGGCGACGTCTCCCGCTAGGGGTAGACGCCGCACCGACCGACTCAAGCCCAACGAGGTCGGCCGCAGCAGCAGAGGCAACAGAGGGCAAAAGGGGGGAGGGGGAACACCCCTCAAAGATGGGGGTGCGAGGGTCACCACGAGAGGCTCCTACAGCGACTATGCTCTTCTCTGCTGCTAGGAGGGACTTCTCGAGGAGGTCAACGGTGAGAGTGGTGGGGCAAACTGAGAGGAAGTGGTCCCTGACTACGCGAAGGGAGTCAGGGAGCCGGATGACTATGTAGTAGAGGGTGATGTACATGGGGGGGGGGTTCTTGGCGCAGAACTCAGCAGGAAGCGCAGCGCGGTAGCGAGTGTCACTAGTGCGGAGGTGCGTAATGAGGTCAGCGACTGTGGGAAAGGCAGCAAGGTCAGGGAAGAGGTACGGTAGCATGAGGCGGCTCAGTGCAGCAGTGGCAGGGGAGGAGTAGCGCGCAACTACAGCGTCGTACAAGGTCTGAGCACTCTTGTACTGGCTAAAGTGCGCACGCTCAGAGGTAGGCAGGTGGCGACGCACAGCAAGACGTGCAGCAGCATCACGCGTGGCCCACTGTGAGCGAACAGTGGCGTCAGCATCAGCAGCGGGGGCAGGAGAGGCACCAGAAGTGAGGTCAAAGAGGGAGAGGCCGTCTGCCCTGTCGCACTGTAAGAAAAGCTGCCGGTCATCTATCCAGACATCAAAGTCAATGGCCCGACCCTCAGCGTCAAAAGCGAGGACACTAGGGGTAGCCATGACAGTAGTAGACTAGCAGCGCAAACAGTAGGGTGAGGGCAGTGCTGTGAAAGGGGCGCTGCTCTTACCGGACAGGGCGGCTCGGGTGGCTCGGCTGCAGGGCGGCTCGGCGGCTCGGCTGCTGGGCGGCTCGGCGGCTCGGCGGCTCGGTTGCTGGGCGGCTCGGCGGCTCGGCTGCTGGGCGGCTCGGTGGCTCGGCTGCTGGGCGGCTCGGCTGCTGGGCGGTTCGGCGGCTGGGCGGCTCGGCTGCTGGGCGGCTCGGCGGCTCGGCGGCTTGGCCGTTCGGCTGCGACTGCTGCTGCAGAGACGGCGGCGGCTGCTGCCTCAGGGACGGCAGCGGCCGGCCGCTAGGGGCCGCGTCAGGTGCAGGAGAGGGCCGCGTCAGGGGCGGCGTAGGGGCCGCGGCAGGGGCGGCGAAGGGGCCGCGTCAGGGGCCGCGTCAGGGGCCGCGGCAGGGGCCGCGGCAGGGGCCGCGTCAGGGGCCGCGTCAGGGGCCACGGCAGGGGCCGCGGCAGGGGCCGCGTCAGGGGCCGCGTCAGGGGCCGCGTCAGGGGCGGCGTCAGGGGCCGCGTCAGGGGCCGCGTCAGGGGCCTCGTCAGGGGCCGCGGCAGGGGCCGCGTCAGGGGCCGCGTCAGGGGCCTCGTCAGGGGCCGCGGCAGGGGCCGCGTCAGGGGCGGCGTCAGGGGCGGCGTAGGGGCCGCGGTAGTGGCGGCGGAGGGGCCGCGTCAGGGGCCGCGTCAGGGGCCGCCTCAGGGGCAGCGTAGGGGCCGCGTAGGGGCCGCGTCAGGGGCCGCGGCAGGGGCCGCGTCAGGGGCTGCGTAGGGGCCGCGTCAGGGGCCGCGTTGGGGCCGCGTCAGGGGCCGCGTTGGGGCCGCGTCAGGGGGCGCGTAGGGGCCACGTCAGGGGCCGCGTTGGGGCCGCGTCAGAGGCCGCGTAGGGGCCGCGTCAGGGGCGACGTAGGGGCCGGGTAGGGGCCGCGTAGGGGCCGCGTAGGGGCCGCGTAGGGGTCGCGTAGGGGCCGCTAGGGGGGGGGGCGCTAAAAAAAAAATTAGGGCAGGGGCGCAATGCGCGTCGGGCAGCTAAAAAAAAAAATTCGTTATGGTGGGCCCTTAGGAAGGAACGGTCCCATGTAGGAACCCGCTCTATACCATGTGAATTAAGAAATCAGGAATGAGAATGACTAAGGGAAAGTTGGGTACAAATACAAACCCTAGAAAACTCTACCCCATATGTGCTACCCCACTATAGCCTACAGTAGCTCTGTCATATAAATCTGACACGTTGGCACACCGCGGACTTGCAACATTGGCAAGCCGCGACTCTGCTCTGCTGGAGCGCGGTCGACCAAGTCATTCTGGCACGCGGTCGACCGTGCTGCGCTGGCAGTCGACCAGCAGCCTTGCTAGGTCTGATGTAGTCTGTGTTGCCAATGTTGATGCAATTATTCTGAACTTTTGTTGTCATGTTTTCCTAGTGAAACTCTTGCCAATTTTCCCCGTGAACTAGCAAGCATTGTCAGCACTTGGAAACGACTAAGGAACGAACGAACGCAGAGATCACACGAGCATCCGTGCCTAACCCATAGTCTAGCTCCCGTTGCACTAGTTATCTCCACAGCCTCCACGTCAGCAGCTCTCAGAACAGTTGGGTAGACACGAGGCACGAGGCAGGGTGGAAAGGGAAGGAGAGAACAGTTGCCGACGACGAGGAAAAGAGCATAATGCATTTGGGTTAGGGGCAAAGGAGACAACAGGGAAAACAGGGTAGGGAGATCAAGGCAAGGGGATCGGGGCAGGGGGATCAGGTCAGGGGGAACAGGGCAGGGGGGGTCCGGGCGGGGGATCAGAGCAGGGAGATCAGAGCAGGGAGATCAAACCAGGGAGACGAGGGCAGGGGAGATTCCCATGGCACAAAGAACACACCTGGAACGCGGCCTTCTGGATACTCTTGCAGGCAGCAATCTCGGTGCATCAGCTCCTCCCTCTCCTATGCTGCTGCGGTTGCGCGTCCACAGACGGTTGTTTTCCGAGGCTCAACCGAGGCTGCAGGCTCGGACCGAGAGCAGACTCCGAGGCTTGGAATCGGAGGTTTGCGTCATGAGGTGCTGATTGAAAGCTGTTGACGCATCCAATCAGTGAATAGGCTGGGCTGAATGCATTGACTTCATTGACTGCAATCTCTGCATCGAGCCTGTTTCTAGGTGTCGTAAGCATGGAATGCTTCGAATGAGTTGACTTGGTTGACCTGGTTGACTCCAGGTGGCAATGCGGGCGAATTGAGCCCATCAGGAGCATCGTCGAACCACTTCTGCATCAGCCGCTGCCGGAGCTTCCGCCCCAGCACCAATGGCGTTGGTGCCGTTTGAGCCGTTGACGCTGCTGCTACTTCGTTGATCCAATCATCAAGCGCCACGTCCGCTGCTCCACCCTCAACAAAAGACCCCCGGGGAACCGTAAGAAACGGCTCTCCGTCAATTGCGCTGTATCGAGCCGCGACTGCGGGAGGAGACATGAGGAACGCGTGCGGCCACGCGGAGGAGGATCGGGGGGGCGAAGGGGAGGCGGAAGGGGAGGCGGAAGTTCCATCGGCGGAAGAAAAGGCGGAAGGGAAGGGGGAAGAGAACGCTGCCGCGGAAGGGGAGGCGGGGAAGTGGAGAGTGGTCGTGGGGGTGCGGGTCGTAATGGTCATGATGGGGCTTCGGCAGCTTGCAGTAATGTCGACGTCATGATCCGTAGCAGATGATGCGACATCATCTGCCAGATGTGCGGCCGTGGCGTGGCAGTAATAAGCCGAGCCGTCATAGCCGGCAACGGTACCAGCGTCGAGCTGAATCTCCAAAGTCCTTCTCGAATTCAGGGGCAGTGCCGCGTCGCGAAACTGCCCATGCCGATTCTCGCTGCCGCCGGGACTAGGGTTTGCGCCGCCCCGAGCTCGCCACGTCGCGGAGGAGCTGGTGGACGGCGTGCGATGCGGCACGGTAACATGATTCCGATTTTTTTACGAGATTGCTGCTACCGTTGGACGGCGTGGGATCGCTACTAGTAGTCGAAACAGGGAGAGACGGGGACTATGGCTTCAGCTGCGGCCGGCCTGCTGTGGGGGTGATTCGTATACCGACTCTGTGAAATAAGTCGTTCAGGAATTCGAGTTCGCGGGGAGTGTATTCATAGTAGCGATTGAATCGAGTGCAGCGGGTGAATGTCATGGAGAGAGATATCATTCGTCTTGATGTGAAACCGGGTCCCTCGAGGAGCTACAGTGTAATGCCATCAGCGGTAAGTTACTGCTTCTGAACCAAATTGTCAAATTATATAAATGCTATATATGTTTAGGCTGTAGTGGGGTAGCCAATATTGGGTACAGCCCCTTTTAGGGTTTCATACTTGTACCCAACTCTTTACTAGTTCAATCATTCCTGCCTAGACTTCTGACATGGTAATCAGAGCAGTAGGTCCGTAGGACCGTCTTTTTTTTCGGGCCCACCTACCGCCCTGTCTGGCTGCTGCCTGGTGTCTGCTGTCTGAGCTGTCTGCTGCTGCTTCGCGCGCGCAGACCTAATTCCCGCGCGCTGCCCCCTTTTGCCCCGCGTGTCGCCCTCCCTGCTCGCGTCGCGCCTCGGCAGCCGCGCCGTGCCCCGCGCACCGCCCGCGCAGCCCGCGTTGAGCCCGCGCAGCGCGCGCGCGGCCCGCAGCTACCCCGTGCACCGCTCGCGCAGCCCGCGCCGAGCCCGTGCAGCGCGCGCGCGGCCCGCAGCTGCCCCGCGCACCATCCGCGCAGCCCGCGCTGCGCTCTGACAGCCCGCGCGCGGCCCTCCGCAGCCACGCGCGCCGCCCTACCTGCTCGAGCCCCGCCTCTGCAGCCTGCGCGCGGCCTGCTGCTGCCCCTCGCGCTGCCTGAGCTGCCTGCGCCTTCTTTGCACGCCGCCCTTGCTGCTCGCGCCCTTTGCCTGCTGCCTGCTGCCTATTGCCTTTGTCTACTGCCTTTGCCTGCACTGCAATTATGGCGACACTTAATGTTCTCGCGTTTGAGCCTGACGGTCGCCCGATAGAGTTCACCACGTGGCTAGACGATCTCCAACTGTTTCTTCTGACTGATGCCAAAGACGGCGTTTCATTGTTCGATTACGCGTCTGGCACTGCCGTTGCTCCTGCTGACGATGCTACCGCTCTCGAGCGCTCACAGTGGCAGACTCGCGATGCTGCTGCACGCCTAGCTATTCGAAATCATCTGCCGATCACCGAGCGCGCGCATTTCAGCCAGCACAAAACTGCTAAGGAGTATGACGCTGTAGTTGCGCGCTACTCATCCCCGGCCACTGCAGCCCTAGGTCGGCTCATGCTACCCTACCTGTTCCCAGAACTGTCCTCGTTTACCACTGCTGAGGACCTCATTTCTCATCTTCGCGCTAGTGACACTCGCTTTCGTGCCGCCCTTCCAGCCGAGTTCTGCGCCGAGAACCCCCCCCCCCCCCCCCCCCCCCCCGATGTACTTCACTCTCTATTTCCTCATCACCCGCCTCCCTGACACTCTTAGCTCCGTCAGGGACCACCTCCTAGCCCTAGACCCTACCACTCTCACTGTCGCCGACTTCGAGAAGCACCTCCTAGCAGCAGAGAAGAACATCCTCGCTGTAGGTGCTGCTCGTGGTACTCCTCGCACTCCCCTCTTTGAGGGGTGCTCCCCCTCCCCTCTTACCCCCTCGTACGCCTCCGCAGCTGCTGCTGTCGACCTCCTTGGTGCTGAGAAGGTCGCAGCTGCTTCCGCTCCTAGTGGGAAGCGCAGCGGCTCCAGGGGAGGCAGGGGTGGCAGGGGTGGCGGACGTGGCGGTGGAGGGGGCGGTGGTGGAGGCGTCGGGGGAGGTGGAGGTGGTGGGGGTGGTCGTGGGGGTGGAGGTGGTGGTGGGGGCGGTGGTGGTGCCGGGAGCAGTGGCGGTGGCGGCGGCGGTGGTGGCGGAGGGGGGAGTGGTGGTGGCGGCGGTGGTGGGGGCTTGGTGAGACCAGTGGTGGCCAGGGGCAGCAGCAGCAGCAGCAGCAGCAGCCGCAGCAGTGTCAGCGCCAGACCCCCACTTCCCAGCAGCTTCTTGACTGGTATGCCGGGCGTGGGGCGTCTGGGGGTCCTGGTCGCTGCCCCTATATCATTCGCGCAGGTCCTCGAGCTGGTCGCCAGTGCACCGGCTTTCACACTGAATACCGCTGCTTCGCTCGGCTTAGCGACGCCTGGCGCGTCAAGTTTCCTGATGCTACTGAGTTCCCCAACTGGGCAGACCTGCTTAGGCGTGATGTACCTATCTTTGATCTTGACTATGATGCTATTCTTGCTGCCATGTATGCATTGACTGTTAGTGCTGAGGGTGACTGCTACTTGTGTGTGCCGCCTGACCCCGGTATAGCCCCAGGTATAGCGCCTGCAGCTCTAGGTGCTCGTGAGTCTGCTCTCCCTGGTACTGCGTCCGCACAGGCCTTGCACACCTTTACACTTGTCTCTGGTGCTTCCCGCTGTTTCTTTCGCGACAGCACCACAGTCACTCCCCTCCCTGCACCTGTCCCTGTCTCACTGGCTGACCCCTCTGGGGGCCCAGTGCTTGCACGGTCGACCACTGTGCTTCCGTGTCCGGCGGTCCCGTCTGGTGAGCTGTCTGGTCTCCACCTCCCCTCGTTCTCTACGAACCTGGTGAGAAACGCCGTCCTTCAGGATCATTGGGTTGACACCTTTACTCCTGGTTGAAAGCGTGTGGCGATCTGCACATGCTCCCGGACCGGCCGCCACCTGGCCACGTTCACACGTGCGCCTGGGTCCAGTCTGTACACCCTCACCACTGCGTCGCGCTCCACCCCTTTGTCTCCTCAGCTGTACGCGTCCGCTCAGGTAGCTACCCAGTGTGAGTGTCGCAGCCTGTCGCACCAGACTCTCTTGTGGCACCACCGCCTTGGTCACCCCTCCTTGCCTCGCCTTCGTGGCATGCACTCTCGCCGCCTGGTCTCTGGTCTTCCTAGGTCTCTGCCCTCCCTCCCTCCCTCGCCTGCGCCGCCCTGCATTCCTTGCGTCGAGGGGCGGCAGCGCGCCGCTCCTCACTCCTCCTCGTTCCCTCCCACAGAGGCTCCACTGCAGACTCTCCACCTGGACGTGTGGGGCCCAGCCCGCGTCCGTGGACAGGGCCACGAGCGGTACTTCCTGCTGGTAGTCGACGACTACACGCGTTACACCACGGTCTTCCCCTTGCAGCGCAAGGGGGAGGTCCCTGATGTTTTGATCCCCTGGATCCGCGCTGTTCGTCTCCAGCTCCACGAGCGGTTCCAGTCGGACTTTCCTGTCCTGCGTCTGCACTCTGACAGAGGTGGTGAGTTCTCCTCCGACCTCTTGCGAGCCTACTGTGAGGAGCACGGCATCCGCCAGACGTTCACGCTTCCGGCCTCTCCGCAGCAGAATGGGGTTGCTGAGCGCCGCATTGGCTTAGTCATGGAGGTCGCTCGTACCTCCATGATCCATGCGGCTGCCCCCCATTTTCTGTGGTCGTTTGCGGTCCGGTACGCCGCGCATCAGCTCAACCTCTGGCCCCGTGTCTCCGTGCCGGAGACTTCGCCCACACTGCGCTGGACGGGGGAGGTTGGCGATGCGTCGCGTTTCCGAGTCTGGGGTGCCCGTGCCTTTGTCCGCGATACCACTGCGGACAAGCTCTCCCCTCGCGCCATTCCCTGCGTCTTCCTTGGCTTGTCTTTCCGTCTCAGGACGTCACATTTGACGAGTCAGTCCCCTTTTACCGTCTCTTTCCCTACCGCACTGCCCCTTGCCCCCCCCCGCCGCTCTTTCTCGCTCTAGGTCCTCCCCAGGTAGATCCCCTCCCCGTGCCAGGTCCTGCTCCTTCAGGTGTCTCTCAGGTAGACCCTCCCGTGCCTGCGCCTGTTGAGGTCATTGGTGACTCAGGTCCTGCTGGGGGTGGTCCTGCTCGGGGTGCTGTCTCTGGGGGTGCTGAGCCTGGGGGTGCGGAGCCTGAGCGTGAGGAGCCTGGGGGTGCTGAGCCTGGGGGTACGGAGCCTGGGGGTGCTGAGTCTGAGCGTGAGGAGCGTGGAGGTGCTGAGCCTGAGCGTGAGGAGGCTGGAGGTACTACGCCTGGGGGTGCTGCGTCTGGGGGTGCTGCGCCTGAGCGTGAGGAGCCCGGGGGTGCTGAGTCTGGGGGTGCGGCGCCTGAGGGCACTGAGACTGCTGGTGCGCGGTCTCCTTGGAGCGACCGCCTTCGTCCGCGTGCACCTCTCTCCCCTCAGCAGCTGCACGAGTGGTGCGCTAGCCGTCAGGGTCGCGCTGCTGGAGCTCGAGGCTCTGCAGCTGGGAGTGGTGCTGGTACTTTGTCTACAGGAGGTGCTGGAGTCGCTGGTTCCGGAGGTGCTCGTACTGGAGGTACTGGAGCTGCTGAGGCTGGCGGTGCTGAGTCTGGGGGTGCCACTGCTGGAGTCCCTGGGGCTGGAGGTGCCGGTTCTGGGGGTGCTGCTGCTGGTGACGCTGGTACGGGAGGTGCTGGAGCTGGAGGTTCTGGAGCTGCTGGTGACGCTGGTACTGGAGGTGCTGGCGCTGGAGGTTCTGGGGCTGCTGGTGACGCTGGTACTGGAGGTGCTGGCGCTGGAGGTTCTGGAGTTGCTGGTGACACTGGTACTGGAGGTGCTGGCGCTGGAGGTTCTGGAGATGCTGGTGGTGTTGGCGCTCGAGGAGCTGGAGCTGGAGGTTCTGGAGCTGCTGGAGGTGCTGGAGCTGCTGGTGGTGCTGGAGCTGCTGGTGCTGGTGGCGCTGCGCAGCCACGACTGTTCTTTGCTCCGCTGTCTCCGTCGTCTCTGCCACCGTCTGACTCCGTTCTTCGTCAGGTTCTTAGCCTCCCGTCGTCTACTGGTCTTCCATTACACCCTGACTCACCGCTACCTGCTCCTTCTCCTTACACTGAGCAGCCAGGAGGTCTTGCTGAGCGTCGTGAGCCTGCGTCGCGTCCTGTCTCGCCTGTCCGCGCTGGTTGTCGTGTTCCTCGGCCGCGTCCGCCGGCTGTCACCGGCACACACCTCATGGCTCTGCGTCCTTCCTCTGCTCCGCATCGTGCTCCTCTGCCGTCTCCTCCTGCGTCTTCTCTGCCTGTCGTTGCTGACCCTGAGTCTGACCGGTTTCGTGCTGAGCACCCTACTGTCACGCGTCTGCTAGCCACTGTTGTCACTGACCCGTCGTTTGAGTCTGCTGCTGCGTCTGCCTTCGTCGCTGAGCTTGTTGACTTTGCTGCTGCCTGTCGTCTAGACTACGCCACTAGTCTTGTTGCTGAGTCTGAGTCTGTCTGTCCTCCGTCCGTCGGGGGTGAGTGTGCTCTTGGCACGGACGTCCTTGAGGACAGACAGGAGGACCTTGAGTGTCTTGCAGCCGCTGCGCCTCATCTCGTGGCCATGCTGCTTGCCCCTGAGGGAGACCCGGATGCTCCAGACATCCCGACCCCGCGCTCTTACGCTGAGGCGATCGCGGGTGAGTACTCCTCTCAGTGGCAGACAGCCATGGACGCAGAGATGGCGTCCTGGAAGTCCACTGGCACCTACGTCGATGAGGTTCCCCCTCCTGGGGCGAACATCGTCGATGGCATGTGGATTTTCAGGGTGAAGCGGCCGCCGGGTTCTCCGCCTGTCTTCAAGGCTCGTTACGTTGCTCGAGGCTTCAGTCAGCGGGAGGGAGTTGACTTCTTCCAGACCTTCTCCCCCACCCCGAAGATGACCACTCTTCGGGTGCTGCTGCACGTTGCCGCTCAGCGTGACTACGAGCTTCACTCTCTTGACTTCAGCACAGCCATCCTACAGGGCAGCCTGCACGAGGAGATCTGGCTGCGCCTCCCACCTGGCTTCACTGGGTCGTTCCCTCCTGGTACCCAGTGGAGCCTCCGGCGGCCAGTCTACGGTCTCCGCCAGGCGCCGCGTGAGTGGCACGACACACTGAGGATGACACTTGCGGCTCTTGGGTCTGCTCCGTCGACTGCTGACCCGTCGCTGTTTCTGCGCACCGACACTTCGCTGCCGCCATTCTACATCCTCGTGTACGTCGACGACTTGGTCTTTGCCACTGCTGACACTGAGGCTCTCGCCCTGGTGAAGTCGGAGCTGCAGAAGAGACACACGTGCACAGACCTGGGTGAGCTGCGTAGCTGCCTTGGCTTGCAGATCACCCGGGACAGAGCACGCCGCACCATCACACTGACTCAGTCACACATGGTGCAGCAGGTCCTTCAGCGCTTCGGCTTCACCTGGTCCTCAGCACAGGCCACTCCTCTGGCTACAGGTCACTCGCTCTCAGCTCCACCTTCGGACGAGTCCGTAGAGCCGAGTGGTCCTTACCCATAGCTAGTGGGCTGCCTCATGTACCTGATGACCTGCACTCGTCCTGACCTTGCGTACCCTCTTTGCCTTCTGGCACGCTACGTGGCTCCTGGTCGGCACCGAAAGGTGCACATGGATGCTGCTAAGAGGGTACTACGCTACTTGTGCAGTACATCGGGCATGGGGCTCGTGCTTGGAGGACGGGGCGACGTTGTCCTCACTGGTCACTCAGACGCTTCTTGGGTTGACGACCTGGCTACACAGCGGTCGTCACAGGGTTACACCTTCAGCCTTGGCTCTGGCTCTGTTTCTTGGCGGTCTACACGCTCTTCCTCTGTTCTCAGCTCCAGTTGTGAGGCTGAGATCTACGCCACAGCCATGGCTGCACAGGAGTTACGCTGGCTCACCTACCTGCTGACCGACTTGGGAGAGCGGCCTCGTTCTCCTCCAGTTCTGTACGTAGACAACAAGGCCGCCATTGCCTTGTGTCAGGAGCACAGACTGGAGCACAGAACGAAGCACATCGCTCTGCGTTACTTCCTGGCTCGAGAGTTGCAGCAGCGTGGTCAGCTTCGTCTTGCTCACGTGGCCACTCGGGCCAACACTGCTCATATATTCACCAAGGCACTTCCGTCTGGTGATCATCAGCGTTTCTGCACTTTGTTAGGCCTTGTGCCCACTTTTCCTCACTTGCTGTAGACTTTGCTTGTACTGTGATCTATATATATACCTGCATGCTTGCTCTGCTAGGTAGAGATCACTGTGCTATTGTTGTTGCATATATACCTCTGCATGTGAACTGGCCTTGTGGCCCTTTGCTTGTGCTCAGTGTGTGTGGTGACGCTGTGATCCACCCTGAGCTTGCTTTGCTTCTCTTGACTGGTCTTGGACCTCTTGCTCTCCCCCACTTTGCCTATGGGGGTGTGTCAAATTATATATATGCTATATATGTTTAGGCTGTAGTGGGGTAGCCAATATGGGGTACAGCCCCTTTTAGGGTTTCATACTTGTACCCAACTCTTTACTAGTTCAATCATTCCTGCCTAGACTTCTGACACAAATATGTCCTCTGACGTGTCAGCGGCGGATAACCGCCACTGCCGACGGTTACGAATGCGGGTTCTGGTGAGAGACGTGGCGTGAGGGGTGAGAGGGGTTGGGGGATAGCACGAGTAGTCGTGGCGTTCTATCGGGAGGAGGGGGCGTGCGGAAAGAGAGGTGGGACACGCGACTCGGGGGAGTGGGACATCTTCTTCAACTGCACTGCCAGCCATCGGCGGCCCAAATATTAACGGAGCAATTACTAACAGTCTGATTGGCGAAGCATTATCTTGCCGCTCGGCGTTCTTGCCAAGTTGACACCCTCGCCGCTCTTTTGTCTTGGCCTGAGGCCATGACACGACATGTCACCCAGCTTTGACGAGTCATCTTGACAACGACTCGCGTCGCGTCATCATATTGCACGGTGCAGTGAATGCATTCACGTATTGCCACGTCGTGCGAAAATTCCTCGAAGTGAGGCCGCGATATGATAATATGCGCGAGATCGTGATGCGTTTGTCCACTAATATCTAGTATTCATGCAAGGCGGCGGACTGCGTAAGCGAGCCAGCGTTGCGAAGGACTGCGTAAGCAAGCCGAGGACCGCTGTTAGTGGAAGAACGCGTGAGACTAAGTGCTGACTACGCTGCACTCTAAGCGCGGAAATTAGGGTTAGAGTTGCGAAGAACAAGTCGCCTATACCAGAAAGCTTGGTTCGCACACTGCTTTGGCAAAAGTGCCACTGGGTGTGCGTGCCGTGAGTGCCACTAAGTGTTGACTACGCTTCGCGAGGGCCAACGCGAATGACGAGTACATGAGAGTAGGATAGTGTAGTTATGCATGCTACTTACGAGATCGGAACGGAAAATTACGGGTGCGAGCGAACGCCTTGCTGGCGCACTGTACCACGTTGCTGTGTCACTCTGTGACGGGTTTTTTGGACGGTTCTGAATGTTTATCTTCTACGCTGCCAGGCTGTGCGCAGTTACTTGTACACCTTGAAAGAACCGACGCTGCTAGCTCAGTACACTTTATAAGATGTACATTTTTACAGGGGCATTGTCATATACAGTTGTCACATGAATACACGCCAGATCCATCTTGACTACGATTCTTAATGTAGGTAACTAGAAAGTTGAAATACACCCTTGTCTACAAAAAGAAATGCTCGATTGCAATAAGAGAATATATATAGGTACAAATAGCATGATATCAATTAATAAATATCTCTATTATCTTTGCAGAAATGTGGTATTAGCCCCCTCAAATTATACAACCCTTAAAAAAAGGGGGAAAAAAATCAGTTAGTTGCGCACTCAACTCAACATCTTGTGCAGGTGTTGACCCATTCGTGCTCTGCAAATGAAACCAAGGCCCTTCAAACTTCAGTCTCTACCACCAAACCCTTCCATTATATCCTCTGTTGACGTTCTACTGTCTTGCCCTTACGCTCTTTTCCTCTCCTCTTTTTCTTATGCCATCCCTCCACCCCACCTCCTCCTCCCCCCTTCCCAGCACGTGCACGTGGTGATGGAGCTCTGTGAGGGGGGAGACCTCTTTGACCGCATTGACTCGCACGGAAGGCTCTCGGAACCTTCCGCGGCGCGCATCTTCCGATCGCTCATGCTGGCCTTGCAGCACTGCCACTCGCACGGCGTCGTGCACCGCGACGTCAAACCCGAAAACATCCTACTATCGCACCAAGCTAATAACGAGGATATTGAAGGATCTGATAGAAATGGCTGCGAAGTCAAGCTGATTGATTTTGGTTTGGCAGCTCGGCTCACTCCTGGTGTGGCTCTATCAGGAGAGGTGGGCACAGAGAACTACATGGCTCCTGAGGTTTTTTCTGAGTCGTATGGCGCCGAGTGCGATGTGTGGAGCGCTGGTGTCGTGCTCTTCATGATGCTGTGCGGCTCGTTCCCGTTCTACGGTAGCAGCACCACGAGCAACAGCAGCAGTGGTAGCAGTATGAAGTATGGAAGCAATAGCAGCATCAGCAGCAGCAGCAGCAGTAGCAGCAGCAGCAGCAGCAGCAGCGATGGTGGAGGTGAGGGTGTGTGGCAGAAGGTACTGGAGGCCAAGTGGGGTGGGTTCAGCCGCAGCAGGGGGTGGCAGGAGCTGTCGTCACCAGCCAAGCATCTCATCATGTGCATGCTCTCTGCTGATCCCTGCACCCGAATCAGAGTGGACGAGATTCTTGGTGAGTTGTAGTCTCAGTTTCTGGTCTTTTGGTGTGGCATCTATTTTGGAAGAGAATGGGAGGAGTGGGTGTGTGTGCAAACCGTATGCGAGAAGGCGCAGGGGAACCGTTTCGAACAAGCAGCGGCTCATGTTGCATCTGCCAGGCACAAAGGGGGACTACGTACGGAAGGAGCAGCAACACGTGCCAGCAAGCACTCTCAGAAGATGGCAGCCTTCAAGAAGGATTTCATGGTCAAACCGGTGGCGAAGTAAGCAGCGGTCTGGAGGATAACAGCGCTGGGAAGGGAATGGAAGAAGCCGCAAGGTGGATCTTGGGAGCAGGATGTGTAGTTGGTGCCATGTTCTCTTTCGCTGTAGCTGGTTGTCTCGTCGCAATAAAGCTCAATCGCCCGTGGATGCTGTGGGGCTCAAAGGAGTGGTTTAATGAATAAACACAACAACCTCAGAATTCTCGAGCTCAACATCAACGGGCTCGGTAGTAGTGGGAAACAAGACCGATGCGGTAAATGGATCAAGAAAGCAGCGGACATTGTGGTACTCACTGACACACGCGTTCCATCTGACCATAACTTCTGGACACAAGTTAGATCTGAAGCCCAAGTGGTGGTCGGGCCGGCACAGAGGGCAGGGGGAGTGGCTGTCTTGGGTTTCCTGCCAGGGATACGGTTTACGGAGGTTGTTAAGCATGAGTCAGGCCGGCTTCTGAGCCTGCTCGTAACATGGCGTGATCTGCGGTGCAGAGTGGTAGCAGCTTACTTACCTACGCAGGCGACAGTTAGGGGGACTTTTTACCGAGGGGCACTAACTCCCTTCGTACAGAGCTTAGGATGTTCTCCGCACACCGTTTTCCTCGGGGACCTGAACATCGTAGCAGACCCGGAGCTGGACAAGTCTTCGAAGCTGGGAACTCCAGCGGAAAATCAGCGGCTCTTGCAGATTTGCTCCAGGTGGGACCTGCAGGACGCCTTCCGTTGTCTTCACCCAACCAAAAAAGAGTACACTTTCTTCTCAAGATCTGCAAGGACAAGCACAAGAATTGACAGGGTTTTAGTCTCACATTCACTACTCAGCTGCGTAACGGAGGCGAAGCACCCGATGGTACCTTACGGATTGACGGATCACTGGTGATGGTCTCTCTCAAGTCGGCATCTGCAGACGATCATGGTCCTGGGCTGTGGAGGCTTCAGGCACCTCAGGCGGGAGGCGAAGGCGTCAGGAACATCATATCGGCGGTGGTGGAGGCACAGGCGACCCAACCGGTGCAAGGTCTGGAGAGGCTGGTGACGAGCCTGCGTGCAAGCATGAGGGCTCACGTCGCAGAGGAAAGGAAAAGAGTTAGAGCGACCATGTTACACCTGGAAAAGAGAGTGGAGGAGCTCAGATGGAAAGTGATGGCTGATCCCTCTTTGCAGGTTCTGTATGAGGAGTTGGTTAAAAATGAAGCGGCTCTCAAGCTTTATCAGGACAGCAACAAGGAGAGGCTGCAGGTCTTGTCAGGGCTGCTGCAAGAATTGGCGGGAGAGACACCATCAGCCTTCCTGACAGGCCTGGTTAAGTCAAGGAAAGCGAAGACGGAAATAACGGAACTTACCTTTAAGGGAGTGTTGCGGAGAGGTGCGAGCGAGGTGCTGAAGGCGGCTTCGGAGCACTTCCGAGAGGCCTATGCGTTGTCGCCGGCGCCTTCTCCCGGAGAACCATGGCCGATTGAAAAAGGAAGGGTGCTGCAGGAGAGCGACCGCTTGCAGTTAGACAAGGATTGGTCAGAACAGGAGGTGAAAGCGGCGCTCAGGAGCTTGCCGGTGGGGAAAGCCCCGGGACAGGATGGCCTACCGAAGGAATTTTTCGAGAGGAACTGGGGGTTGCTGGGCCCGGCGGTGATGAGGGAGATCCGCGATTTCGAGTCGACGGGCGTACTTTCGGAAGCCTTCACGACGGCGGTTACGATTCTTCTGCACAAGAAAGGGAGCAGAGACGATGTGGGCAATTATCGTCCGATCACATTACTGAGTTTTTTCTACAAACTACTGGCGAAGGTGTTGGCGAACAGAATCAAGACGGTCTTATCTAAAGTGATCCCGCCGAACCAGTTCGGCTTCCTCCCGGGAAGGAGTCTCGCCGATGCGGTCTCACTGGTAGCGGACGCGATTGATGCTGCAGAGCAGGAGGATGAGGACTGGCTGCTGCTGCTGGTTGATTTTCAAAAGGCTTATGACTCCGTATCACGAGAGTACCTGTTCACGACGCTGAGCAACATGGGGTTCCCGAGTAAATTCACCGGATGGGTGAAGGGTCTTCATGATGGAGCGGCGACCAAGGTGCTGCTGAACGGCTGGATAGGGGAGCGCGTGGAGATGGCCAAAGGAGTGCGTCAGGGCTGTCCACTCGCCCCGTACCTCTTCCTATGCGCGGTCGAGCCACTCTGCCAGGAGATAGAAAGAAGGAAGCTGGGGGTCAGGAAGAGAGGCGTAAAAGGGGACCTAGCATACATCGGATATGCAGATGACACGACACTGGTCTTAAAAGGGAAAGAGCAGGTGGAGGCAGCCGGGAAACTGCTAGGGGAGTTTGCGGAGGTCTCAGGGCTGAAGGTGAACCACGACAAAACGACGTTGATGCCGCTGGGGAAGAACTTAAGGAGACTGCATCCGATTGTGTCGCCTTTCAAATGGGCGAACAAGAACACGTCGGAGCGGTTGCTCGGAATCTGGATCACTTCTGGGGGCTCGCCGGGACCTGCATGGGACAAAGCCTTCGAAAAAGTAAGCGCGGTGCTGAGCTGCTGGGAGACAAAGCACCTCAAAACCTCGGCGCGAGTCACGATCATAAATAATTACGCGATGCCGATCCTGCTATTCCAGGCGCAGATTTACGCCCCGCCGTACGAAGCATGGACTAAGGTGAAGCGACTGTGCCACAACTTCATCTCTGGAGGGAAGGCGCTCTTGGACAGGCACTTTACACTCTGGAGTTACGATCTGTCATGCAGAGGACGGAAAGAAGGGGGACTGGGAGTGATTGATCTGAAGCATCGGATCGACAGCACGGTGATCCAGGGCTTGGGGAAGGCTCTAGCGGAGCAAGAGCCACTTCGGAACTGGCTATGGGAGAGAGCGGCAGCATTCCCGCTCGGTCTGGCCACGATATACGCGCACCCTTCGATCCTGAAACACTGGCTGGGAGGGGGCATGAGGTGGAAGGCCGCAGTGAGAGCGCTATGGGACTCAAAGATTGTGGTCGTTGGCGCTCCGGCTCACAGGTGGGACGCAGAGGAGGAACAGCTACTTTTTAACCGTAACGTTTTCTTCAGGGGCAAATCGCCCTTCGGAAACCAGGCGGGCTCTCTCTGTCTGAAGGGCGTCCGGCTGGGGGACTTGGTGGTTAAAGGAAGAGACGGCAGCAGGGTTCGTAAGAGCGAAGCAGACCTGGAGAGGGAGTTGGGCGGAGTGGAACAAATGAAGTGGGCTTTGAAAGCGTGGGAAGCGACGCCGCAGGGGTGGAGGGACCTGGTACTTAAACAGTTGTCGGCAGAGGAAATTTTCAGGGAGACGAGGCTAATCCGCACGGCCTCGTATCGCCCGGGAGAGTTTTTCTACTACCAACTACAATACGTGAACAACGGCGAACTTTACGGTCGGAGGGTGACGGTCGATAAGAAAGGATTTATATCGGCGATGGAGTACGCAAGCGTGGTATCAGTTGAATTCCGGAGCGCTTCTCCTATGGCGGTCATAGAAGGGAAAGTACGGGGCGTGCTGGGGGCCCCAAGAACGCGCCTACTTTATTCTACAATCTGCGAGAAAGGCGAGCGGGCGGGATTGAAGAAGCTGAGGAAGGCGATGAAACCCTCGGTGGTGCAGCCAAAGCAACAGCTGAAATGGGAGGATGACCTGGGGAGAAAGATCGACTGGGGGAAGGCCATCACAGTCCGTGACTCGCTGGCAACCCCATGCAGGGCACGTGAAGTGGTGCTGAGGGTGCACAGTAACAATCTCCAAGTCGGGGAGAGGCTCCCTTTTCTGGGTGCAAGGGCGAAATGCACGCATTGTGGTGGAGTGGAATCGCAGGACCATTGTCTTTTCAGCTGCCCGGTGATAGAGCCAGTGGTGGGGGCAATGAAGAAGGAGGTGCAGTGCATGAATCCGGGCAGGGACATGAGGTCTCTCGGGGACATGCTTTTCCAGAAGAATGGCACGACGTCTGGTTTCCCGGAGGCTGCAATCATTTCCATCACAGCGCACCAAGTGTGGTTGGAGAGGTGCAACGCGGTCTTCCGTGGCAGTCGGTTCCAGCCAAAAAGGGCAATGAGGCGTATTGCGGTTGGCTTCACACGGCACGTGAAGATTTACAGCAGAGTGCGGATGAGGATGGCTGGCAGAAGTGGTTCGAGGAGGGCGGGTGACTGGGGGCACCTGAATGCTGACGAGGCAATTGCTATGCGGAGGCTTTACGAGAACGAGGCTTCGATGACGTGGAGGGCAGGAATCGCATCAGCAAGAATCGAACTGGTGACCTTTCGGTTCGGCATCCTTTCTCACACGACTACGACAGCACCGATGTTTAGTTTAGAACTACAGATTTTATAGCACCCTTACCTTTGCGACGAATCTGGGACTACCTTAGGGTTTGCTCGTCCCTTTTTCTCCCGCTCCTCCTTCTCGCTAGTTGAGCTCCCCGCCAGACACGCTCCACCTACTAGTGCAAGGTAAGAACTACCCTAACTTCTCAATTTGAGCCAAATCAGATCATTAGAAGCTAAACTACCATTTCTTAGTCTCAAATCGTAGTTGTTTAACATAGTATTGGCCGCATGTTGTTTAAGGCTTAGGTTCTAGGATTGTTGTAGATACTTTAGCTTTAGGTCTTTCACTAGATTGCATCCATTCTTCTACTATTCATCGTCTCTTTCCTGTTTTGCATGCTTACAACCTCGTATTTGCATATTTCATTGACGTTTTTACTTCCTTTCGTCTTATGTTCTTGTTATGTCGATTTGAACGCTAACCTTCTTTTCCTTGATAGCCAGATAAATTTAAACTATTTCGACCCGAGCAACATGTCGTTCTCTCTCTCTCGTCCTACCTCTCTCGTTCTCTCGTTCTCTCTCTCTTTCATTCTCGTTCTATCTCTCTCGTTCTCTCGTTCTTTCTCTCTCTCTCGTTCTTTCTATCTCTCGTTTTCTCTCTCTCGTTCTCTCGTTCTCGTTCTCTCGTTCTCTCTCTCTCGTTCTCTCTCGTTCTCGTTCTCTCGTTCTCTCTCTCTCCTTCGTTCTCTCTCTCTCTCGTTCTCTCTCTCTCTCGTTCTCTCTCTCTCTCGTTCTCTCTCTCTCTCTCGTTCTCTCTCTCTCGTTCTCTCTCTCTCGTTCTCTCTCTCTCTCGTTCGTTCTCTCTCTCTCGTTCTCTCTCGTTCGTTCTCTCTCTCTCGTTCTCTCTCTCGTTCTCTCTCTCTCTCTCTCGTTCTCTCTTTCTGGTTCTCTCTCTCTCGTTCTCTCTCTCTCTCTCGTTCGTTCTCTCTCTCTCGTTCTCTCTCTCGTTCTCTCTCTCTCGTTCTCTCGTTCTCTGTCTCGTTTTCTCTCTCTCGTTCTCTCTCATTCGTTCTCTCTCTCTTGTTCTCTCTCTCTCGTTCTATCTCTCTCGTTCTCGTTCGTTCTCTCTCTCTCGTTCGTTCTCTCTGGTTCGTCCTCTCTCTCTCGTCCTCTCTCTCTCGTCCTCTCTCTCTCTCTCGCTCTCGCTGTCGCTCTCGCTCTCGCTCTCCCTCTCCGTTGTATATCGTCGTTTCCTGTTTTATTACTTGCTCTGTTTTTTTTTGTTCTGCTTTTTAATGTATATCGTTCTTCATCATTTTTTTTCCTTACCACCATTAGCTTGCATTCTGTTTGGTTACTATGTTCTTCTCCTCATCTGCCTTGCTTTCTTTTCTATTTTCTCCACACTTTGATAATTATTTTCTTCTCTCCCCTCTTCCTTTCTTTCCCTCTCCTTTTTTCCTTCTAATTTTCGTTCCAGATGTGTACATCTGCCAAGATTACTTGTGAAGTGGATACGTAGTGGCGGTGATATGTAGGATTGTATTGTATTGATGTTTGCATGTTTTATTGTTTTATCAGTTTGTGCATTGAGTCTTTTTGTGTTTGTGTGAATGTGTGTGATCTTGTATATGTATTTTTATGTGTGTGTGTGCTCTCGTGCGTGTGTGCTGTGGTTGTATGCATTCATCATATCCATTGCAATAACAATGCATGTCTGTGATATTTAAGAAAGAAGCTCAGGTCTATCATTTCACAAAAGCTTCATTGGCGCGCTCAGTGACTCGTGTGCGACCACTTCGAACTGGATTTGATAGAGTTGACTTATTTTTTTAGACTTCACAGATTGTGTTGTTTCATGTGGTAGTTGATTATTCAAAAGTTAAGCTATTGACCTCCCCCCCATGCTAGGCAGGGGATGCGGTAGCTTAGCTTTTGTGTTGTTAACTATCACGCATTTTTATCCATTTACCATCATGCACGTGTGTGTTCTAATATTCCACATTATACGCTATGCATACTAAGCATTCTCCATGCATAAGCATCTATTTCACTTGTTTCATTACATTCATATAAGCATGCGTGTGAAATTCATAACATGATTATCATGCATTTCATGACTCAAAGTAATAATCATTGCACCGAATAGCACGGTAAAAATATACTGCAAACAGTACAACAAACTACTACAATGAAGGAAAATCATTGCCTAAAAGACAGTGAACAACATTTAAAACTGCTCAACATGCACAGTATGGGAAGGGTATTACTGTAGTTTACGAATTTTATTTTCATGTTTTATTAAATATAAACATGAAAATAAAATTTGGCAAAATCGATCGTAAAGGGTTGCTTCGCAACCCAAAAAAACCAAAATGGTTACGCGCCCTAAGGTTATTGGGAGTGGCGTGACGTGTGCTATTCTGGTCCGCAACAGCATGTGCAGACTTGTGAGCGTGATAGGAGAGGCTTCCGCAAATAATAGAGGGACACAAGGGTTCAACGTGTACCATATGACATAAAATATTATTATATACATAAATTCCAAATTCAGCTCTAGCATAGTACTTCGTTACACCCTATGCTTGGCCTTCTTTGTACAGAAAATCCATTTGTAGGAGGATTTGAGGGAACTGATACAGACCCTCCCCTCCCATCAACACCAATTTCAACCACAGAGCCGCCATATCTGGCTGGTAGCCCTTCCCAAGGAAGCGTTGCTTTGTGGTGTTGATACCCTACACCTGGAACGAAGTCTGGCGAAGCTCCAAATGGTTTCGAGTACGGGTGTACACTAAACGAACCTCCATAAGAGGACATTGTCATGCGGGTCACCTCTGACCGCATATCCTCCATAGCCTTCCTCTCAGCTTGCCTCTGCCGCCACATACACACCCCACACACCGCACAGCCGCAGCACACAAGCACAATCACCACAACCACAACCACAATAATCGCAATCATTCCAGCTCCCAAACCAGGAGTGCCATTTTTGCTCGCACTTTGTCCCTCATTCCCCTTTGAGCTTGGGAAAGAGCTAGGACCCTTTACAACGCCAGCACCATCATTCCCAATGCTTCCTGGAGGTCCGGAATCTGATGGAAATGGCGACGGAAATGAAGTCGCACCTTCAGGTAGGGTGCACCACTGGAAGGCTCGGCCAAGGCTCTGGTTTGGGTCAGTAGTCCAGCCTTGGGAACAGATGCACTGGCTGCTGTCAGGTGCTGCTGACGTTCCGTGGGGCCCACAATCAACGGGCTGAGGAGGGGGCGGTGGTGCTGAGGCCTGTGCTGGTGGTGGTTGTAACGAGTATGTGGGTGTAGCAGGTGAGAATGGTGAGCCTGGTAGAGGAGGTTGAAAGGAGGCGCCAGTAGGAGGAAGGGGAGAGGTGGGAAGGGGGAATGGAGAGGGATCGGAGGGAGATGAAGGGGGGACGGAGGGAGGAATTTGCGGTTGGAGCCAGGGGGAAGGCGGAAGGGAGGGGGAAAGGGGGCTAGGCGGGGGAGGGGACGTGCAGATGAACCCGGGGAGGCAGGAAGTTGAAAAAGGGGAGGGCGGAAGGGGAGCCTCGCATAAATTCTTGACGGTGTTCCAGATGGGCCTGAAAGGGCCGTATTTGGTGCTGCAGTCAACTGCACGGCACCAGGGGAAATCGTCTCCCGTTATAAGCTCCTGATCTACTGTGCATGTGATGCAATAGAGGCGGTAGTTGTACGCGATTAGAACGCCCGGCGGTGGACATGGAGGGGCGGCGGATTGAAGAATCTTTCTCCCGTGGTTACCACCAAAACCTGCTTGCGCGGAAAATGCAGGGTCGGATGGCGATGGCATAGCCGACACCATTCTTCCGAAACAGTGCTGTCGGATTCTGAAACGATAAGGTTGGCGCGATCAGGTTTCAGAAAGAAAAACTACGCATGGCGCAATGAGGTTGGCTCGGTCAGGTTTCAGTAAGAAAAATAATACGCGACATGAATGACAATCTGACCAATTTTCTAGACTGCGCACGGTGGGATGAACAACTGACGGAAGATTACGCAAAGGAGATAACATAAAACGAACGAAACGCGCCTTACAGGATGAGAAGGAATGCAACATGAAACGACGCCCATAACGGAACCTTCGCTTCTTTATCAGCCATATTGAGCCTGGAACATTGAAGCCATTAGAAAACAGTCATACCACGCTCTCATGGTTATTCAGGAAGCCGCGCACCTGAGAGTGTGACAAAAAAAGTTGACCCGTGAGAGGTGTCGAATCAAGTCAATTCCAAATCAGACATGCAACGGTATCTGTAAAACGCTGCTGATGCTGTTGAGAATAAGTCTTCTTGTAAGTCAATCGCTCTACTAAGAGCTTTCAAGAATGAGACGGGAACGGTATTACGGAAATGTGGAGGGCTTGAATGGGAGTGGTGGAGGGGATGATGAATGAACTGGGTGTATTTTCGCCAGGTGTTGGATAGAAATCGCGTGCGACTTCGCGACGTCTCAAGAGTTGATGCACTGGCATTGGCGATCTACATCTGTGGCTTGGAGAGAATTCTGTCAGCAAACCGGCAAACAGACGAAGATGAACCGGCAGATTCGCGAGGGAGTATTCTGGATTGTGGGGGTTGTACCTTGGACCTTCGGAGGTTCGTCTCAGCTTCGCACAGTTTGTTCGTGGTTTGGTAATGTGGTTACTCGAATAGGCTAGAACGGGTTCGAGAGTGACCCCTGTTCGTTCATTGGGGTGCGCACGAGCTTGCGCATGAGCTTGTGTAAATTGTACGAACTGGACAACCCCTGGATCTCAAAGGTGCGTGGTCCGACTGGGCATGATCGGACCAATGTCCAGGCAAACATAGCTGGTTCCTTTTCGGACTGACCAAAGTCCGAATCCAAACCCAACCAAAATTCGTTTTCCCCCCCAGCTCAAACTGGTCCCTCGTCAGGCAGATTCCCGACCCCTCTCCACTCTTCTCCACCCTTCTCAAATCTTCTCCAATCTTTTCCACACTACGGTATCGTTCTGTAGGCATCACGGAGGGAAGGGGAGGGAAAATAGGAAGCTGCCTGCCTCTGTAATTTTAGGTTCGAAATGGCGGTCAGCCCGGAAAAGGCTGACGTGGCAGTCATTTCCCTTCCGAACCTAATCGAAGGGAAATGCCTGCAGAACAGTCATTTCCCTCCAGGGAAATGCATCCCCCAGAAGGTTCCTATTTCCCCTCACCACCTTCCTCCTCAGGCAAATTTTTTTGCCTCCGCCCCGCTATCGGCCACCTACCCTTCACGGGGAAGTGCGACGGTGACGGGAGGGAGGAGCTGGGCGTGGGAACACCAGCCTCCCACCCAAGAAACAAGCTTCCATGTACAGCCACTACCCCAAACAGGGTTGCAAATCTCAAATCGAAAAAAACAAACACACACCAACCACCAAAGTGAAAACCCTGGCGGCCTGCTCACCACCTCTGTATGTTGGGGTTTTTTTATGTTGAAAACTCCCAGCCCCAGATAATTACCCTGGTCCTGCATTCGATAGTCACGATTTACCCCTCCATTGGGCGCGAGAAATTCCGCGAGAAGTTCGTCATTTTCCCTCGGAAATTACCTCCTCAAAATCTGAAATTTCCCATCTCGCATGTTTGCCCAGGGGGGGGAAATCGACCTCGGAACCCACCTCAGAACCCTCCTCATTTCCCTTCTCCATCCCTCCTCCCCCAATCGTCAGGTGCCTACAGAACGACACCTACGTTTTCAAGTGTCTCTGCACATTTCCCCCTTCGTTTCCTTCCCATGCCCTCACTAACTTCCCAGGATTACACACCAGCACTCCATGGGCCGTCCCTGGTAAGGTCCGTTAGCTTGGTCCGACAGCCAATGCGACATTCTTGTCTCACCAGATCTCTCTCTTACGGTGGTTCAAAAAGGGTAGAAATATGTTCCCAGCTGAAGTGATTGAAGTCAGATCTTCGTCTCAGAAATCTCAGCCTTCACAGGTCAACTCCAGAGCATGTCGCTTTCCAGAAAAATCTATTCGCTTCCTGACGATGTTCTTGTCAGGATCTTCTGGCATTCTGACCGGCCGACCCCTTCACTGTCTCTCTCCGACTACTACGGGGATGATAAACCAGATCGACAGCATGATCCTCATTTCACGACACCTCCTGCCTCTGCCAATGTCGCTCACGTTCTCAGCATCGCCTCAGTCTGCCGTCGCTGGCGGGAGCTCGCACAGAAATTCGTCACAACGCTTCACGTTTCACCAGATCGTCTCGTGTCTCGCCAGGATCTGAAACGCGTTTTGGTGTCCTTCCCGAATCTCTCTCACCTGCACTTGAGCAACGGAAGCATGGAAACTATCGACGACGATTTTCTAGCATTTCTCGGCTCAAAGTTTCCTAACCTAACCGCTCTTCATGTCGGCTCAGGCATTGCTCCAGAGGACCGCTTTCAGTATCATTACGGGGATGTAGACGACTCTGATGATTCAGAGCACACTGTCACGGCAGCTGGGCTGGATATTCTCTTCCACAATTGTTGCCGCTTGGAGCAGCTGTCACTTCAGTGCCTCCATTGGAAAACGAAGTTCCCGATCTCGTTCTTCCAGCTGACACGCCTGCACACGCTGTGTCTTGGGGGAATATCGCCTCTGATGGACCCCAACTTCGCCAATCTGACTTCTCTGACAAAGCTTTCGATTCAGAAACGGGACATGCGGTTGCATCAGATGTCGCCGTTAACTCGCCTTCCGAATCTGACCAGCCTGTTCTTTCCAGGAGAGGCGTCGTTCCGTGATTACGAAGGGGACTTTTCATTCGGGCAACTGACCTCTCTTCGTTTGCTGGGATTCGTGCGGGGGACAACAGAATTCCCTTCAATGTTTCCATCAGAGTCACCGTGTTTCCGTCTTCAACGTTTATTGCTTACTGATGTTCGGAACATCCCGCATGAGGATCTTGGCGAGCGGTTCCCGGCACTTCTCGAACTCTGCCTTTCAAAAATCGGTGACGGTTCGACTGAGCAGGGAGATTCCCTTACAAGCATCAGCACCTTGGAAGTTCTCACCCTTTCTGACTGTAGTATAACCAGCCTACCTGAGAATCTTGGAGTTTTGTCAAGGCTGAAGTCCTTGGTGCTGAGTAGCTGGTTACTGGAGAAACTCCCAGATTCCATTGGGTTACTCACCGGGCTTCAGAAGCTGTCCATTGACTCTATGAACATTGACTCCCTCCCTGCAGCAATTTCTTGCTTGGCTGCTCTTGAATCGTTGAGCATCAGGCATTTACAGCTGACATCGATCCCAGAGGGGATAGGCGAGCTGACCAATCTCCGCACTTTGGAGCTGAACTGGTGTCGTGCCCTGCAGAAGCTGCCAACGTCACTCAGTCGTCTCTCTTCTCTGACACGGCTCGAAATCAACATGTGCCCTACTATTGCTTGTCTTCCAGAGGGTACAGGCCAGCTGCGTGACCTGCGCGAGTTGATATTGAGCCACTGTATTAATCTGACAGAGCTGCCAGAATCCATCACCCAACTGAGCCGCCTAAAAACTCTCAATGCCCCCATGTGTGTCATGCTCGCGTCGGCACCTCGAGCCATGGGAAACCTTTCATATCTGCACGAGCTGGATCTGAGGGGTTGTTATCAGCTAAAGGAGACCATAGAAACTCTGCCATAGTTTCTGGAAACCTTGGGCTTGGGAAACGACAGCAGCAGCACCATCCTTCCTGACTTGTGAGCAGCTCAAAATCTTAAGAACCTGCGGTTGATTCAGGTTGCTACCATGGATGCAGCCAGCAGCTGTTGGCTCTCCCAGATAGAGCACCTGGAGATGCTCATGGGCGCTGAACAAAGAGAATTTCCACTCCTGCCCATGTTCCTTTCATCCCTCCGCGTTCTGCACATCTCACGAGCCAAGTCCCTGCAACACCTGCCTCATGATATCGGCTCTCTGCCTCAGCTGCGACAGCTGCGAGTGGAAGGGGCGGAATCTCTGCAGGAGATTCCAGCAAGTGTGGGCCAGCTTGTGCAACTCAGATCTCTTCACATCGAAGCTCCAAATCTGACCCACCTTCCCGAGACCATCTCTTCCTTATCAAGGTTGGGCGACCTCAACCTGTGGAGATGCTCCTCCCTGACAAGGCTGCCCTGCTCTTTCACCGTCCTCACCTACCTGCACAGATTGGACGTCAGGGGGACGTCACTTCACGTGCTCCCTCCCAATTTCCACCATTTTAGAAGTCTCAGGGAGCTGGATCTGAGATACTGTGAGCAGCTTCAGTCTCTGCCACAAGAGCTGCGGTACATGACGATGCTGCGAGTGCTGAATGTTATTGGCTGCAAGTTGCTTGATTCAGATTCGGCACCTTCCAATGTTTATGCGATGTATGGACTCGTGGCTTATGACGACTGGTAGGCTGGGCGCATGTCATGGAGCTGTGTAGATGTCCCTGCCACAAGAGCTGTGTAACATGACGATGCTGGATCTCCGCGGCTGCACGATGCATGACTAACTGCCGGCCAATCTATATGTGAGGCAAGTAATCAGCTCAAGTCAAATCAGGATTCATGATACCGTAAAGTGGGCTTTTGGAAGTTGCTTGGGGGTGCAGATTTGTATGCAACTAGTATGGCCGGTATAAGCACAAGGTATGCTATACTGGTAGTTTAACAAAAGTGACTACCGTCATGCACAAGTGCATTAGAGGGGTGCACTCGGTAGCATTTTCGTATTCATTTCTTCTGTTGTTTTAGAGCCGTGTTGGAATATATATATGTAACTGCCTGTAGCTGTAGTTTAGTGTAGCTATCATAAACTGTTGGTGGTGCACCATTCTTGTTTCCTGCCTATTTGTACTGTTCGCTCCATAATGAACCTCCTCTTTCATTGGTGACACTTCTCTCTTGCTTCTCTCGTTCCTGTAGCCATGGCTACTAAACCCACTCATCATTCCGTTCTTGACATGGTATAAGAGCGAGTCTTTCTTAAGGACCAAATCTTTACTGGGCCCACCGCTTCCCAATAGCGCACCCCATAGTGCGCCTCATGGGCGCTTCCTTGCTGCAGCCCGTCGCCCGCGCGCTACCCCACTGCAGTCCCATCCGTCCCTCCGTCCCGTCTGTCCTGCCCGTCCCGTCGCGTCGCGCCCTGTCTGTCCGGTCCCGTCGCGTCTCCCTGCCCGTCGCATCGCGCTCTGCCCGTCCCGTCGCGTCGCGCCCTACCCGTCCCGTCCCCTCGCACTCTACACCCTGCGCCCTATCGGTCGCGCCCTGCGCCTACCCATCGCGCCCTGCGCCCTGTCCGTGAGCAACCAGCTGCCGCCCCTCCTCTCTATCTCACGGCCGCACGTGCAGCAGTGGGGGGGGGGGAGAATGTGAGTGGAAGACGAACCTGCTGGTGTGGGGAGGGGAGCTTGGAAGTGAAGGGGGGTAGTGTGAGGGGGTGGCGAGAGAGATTTTGCCGCACCAACAGCCGTCCGCCCTTCGCTCTCCCTCACTGCCGTGGTTGCAGCTGTGGGGGGGAGGGTAAGAGAGGGTGGCGGAAGTCAGCTGGGCATCTGCTGCTGCCGCCCACTGCTACCGTGGCACCTCCAACTGCAGCCCCTGCCGCCACCCACTGTTTCGTCTGTTTCGTCTGTTGTCTGCTGCCGTTGAGCGGCAGGTGCTGCCGTTGAGCCCTGCTGTGCCGCCGCACGTTGCCGTCGCACGCACCCACTCTCCAGGCGACCTGCCACCACATGCACCTTCTTCTATTGCTTGCTTCTGTCTTGGCTGAGGGGCTGTTGCAGCTGAATTTGCCACCACTGCACCGGTTGTCACTGCTCTTGCCTACTGCTACTTTACTCTGCTTGGTGTACCCATCCAGGAGGTGTCGCTGTACGAACTCCTGCTGCAGGCAGTTATGGGGGAGTGTTGGAATATATATATGTAACTGCCTGTACCTGTAGTTTAGTGTAGTTATCATAAACTGTTGGTGGTGCACCATTCTTGTTTCCTGCCTATTTGTACTGTTCGCTCCATAGTGAACCTCCTCTTTCGTTGGTGACACTTCTCTCTCGCTTCTCTCGTTCCTATAGCCATGGCTACTAAACCCACTCCTCATCATTACGTTCTTGACAAGCCGTGTCATCAAAATGAAAAGGTACAATGATTTGTCAGAAACCGAAATGGTGGATTGATTATTGTGGGTTGGGGTACAGTAAATTTGACATGATTCTTCATTTTTGTGACAGTAAAATTTATAAAAGCGTTATACCGTATTCAAGCACTTTGTTTTGCTGGAGCGCCATTTCCACCATCGTATCTACAACCATTGCTAGACCTGCACAAGCTAGTCAACATCGCCATGCTGATACAGTAATAGCTGTGGTGGTTAATCCCTTCCTACCGCGCCTCAGCAGCAGCTGCAGCAACTGATGTGAGAAACCAGCAAGTGGAACGCAGAAAGAAAATGTTAGATCCATGCTAGCTCACACCATCTATCCCATTTGATGCAATCAATCCCAATTTAGCGCTTCAATCCCATGCATGCCATCCACCCCATCCCATGCCAGCCACCCCATATCATGCCATCCATTTCAACTCATGCCATCCCTCCTATCTCATGCCATCATCCTATCTCATGTCATCCATCCCAACTCATACCACCCTTTTCCCCTCATGCGATCCATCCCATCTTATGCCATCCAACCCACTCAATGTCATCCATCTTATTTCATGCCATCCCTCCTATCTCATGCCATCCATCCCATCTCATGCCATCCATCACATCTTATGCCATCATTCCCATCTCATGCCATCCATCCTATCTCATGCCATCAATCACATCTCATGCCATCCATCCCATATCATGCCATCAGTCCCATCTCATGCCATCCATCCCACATCATGCCATCCATCCCATCCTATCTCATGCCATCCATTGCATCTCATGCCATCATTCCCATCACATTCCATCCATCCCGTCTCATGCCATCAATCACATCTCATGCCATCCATCCTATATCATGCCATGCATCCCATCTTATGCCATCCACCTATTTCATGCCAAACATCTCTGCTGATTCCATCAATTCCACCTCATAAGCATTTGCTGCATCTCATGCCATACCTCCCTGTTTCCATCTCCATCTAAGGCCATCCACCTCATTGCATGCCATCCACCTCATTGCATGCCATCCATCTCATTGCATGCCATCCACCACATTGCATGCCATCCACCTCATTGCATGCCTCCACCTTATTGCATGCCATCTACCTCATTGCATGCCATCCATCTCATTGCATGCCATCCACCTCATTGCATGCCATCCACCTCACTGCATGCCATCCATCTCATTGCATGCCATCCATCTCATTGCATGCCATCCACCTCAGTGCATTCCATCATTCTCATTGCATGACATCCACCTTATTGCATGCCATCCACCTCATTGCATGCCATCCACCTCATTGCATGCCATCCACCTCATTGCATGCCATCCACCTCATTGCATGCCATCCACCCCATTGCATGCAATCTACCTCATTGTATGCCATCCACCTCATTGCATGCCATCCATCTCATTGCATGCCATCCACCTTGCATGCCAACCACCCCTTTGTATGCCATCCACCTCATTGCATGCCATCCACCCCATTGCATGCAATCCACCTCATTGCATGCCATCCACCTCATTGCATGCCATCCATCTCATTGCATGCCATCCACCTTGCATGCCATCCACCCCTTTGTATGCCATCCACCTCATTGCATGCCATCCACCTAATTGCATGCCATCCACCTCATTGCATGCCATCCATCTCATTGCATGCCATCAACCTCATTGCATGCCATCCACCTGATTGCATGCCATCCATCTCATTGCATGCCATCCATCTCATTGCATGCCATCCACCTCATTGCATGCCATCCATCTCATTTTATGCCATCCACCTCATTGCATTATAATACAGAATGGATGGCATGAGATGGGATGGAAGTTTTTAGATGGTGTAGATGGTATGTAGTGAGATGGATGCCATAAGATGGGGTAGATGGCAATAGGTGGGCTAGATGCCATGAGCTGGGAAAACTGTTGTGAGACTGGTGGATGGCATGATATGGGATGGATGGCATGAAAGAAGATGGATGTCATGAGATACAATAAATTGCATGCGATAGTCTGGGAGCTATGATACGAGTTCACATGAGATGAGACATTGCATGCTTAAAATTGCCTACAAAATCTTCATAGTTAGAGGGAACAGCAAAAAATATAATGACTTTATGCCTTTTCGGTTGCTGAATTTCTTGTGAAGCTATATGCTGACCTGTATTTTTGGTTAGGTCAATATTATACAACCATAAAAACAGAGAGGATTTGTATGAGATCGGATGCATGGCATGAGATGGAATGGATGGCATGAGATGGGATGGATGACATGATGATACAGAATGGATGGCATGAGATAGAATGGCATAAGATCGTACGTTTTATCGTGACCCAGAATAGGTTCCATGAGAGGTAATAAAATGGTTGGCATGAAATAGAATGGATTGCATGAGTTGAAATGAATGGCATGACATTGGATAGATAAAATGAAATGGGTTAGATGAAATTAATTGGGATGGATTGAATGTGATGGGATAGGATGGATGTCATCAGATGGGTTGGTTGGCAAGGGGTATGAGGTGGGATGGATGGGATGAGATGGGAAGATGGCAAGCAATTGGGTGGATGACGTCAAATTGGACGGATTGCATAAATTGGATGGATGTCACGGAATGTTGGTTAGATGTTATGAGATCGGATGGATGGCATGAGGTGGGATGGATAGCATGCGATGGGATGACTGGAGTAAGTGATGGATGGCATGCTATGGAATGGATGGGATGAGATGGGTTGGTGATGGCATGAGATAGGGCGGATGGCCTGAAATGGGTTGGATGGCTTAGAATGGTTTGGGTGATATGGGGTGGGACGGATGGCATTATAGCAGGAGATGGGTGGATGGCATGAGATGGTATGGTTGGCATTAGATGGGATGGGTTCAAAGACATACGATGGAAAAATATGAAATGGTTCACAAAAGTAAATTGGATGGGAATGAGATGGAATAGATGGCATGAGATGGGATGGATGACACCAATGGGCTAAATAGCAGGCAATAAGATCAATGGCAAGAGAAGTTGTGAAAATATTAAGGCGGGATAGATTTCATGAGACGTAGTGGAATGGTTGGCATGAACTAGAATGAATGGCACGATGTGGGATGGATGGCATGAGATTGGATCAATTGCATAGCATTGGATTGTATAAGATGGCATGGATGGGATGAGATGGGATGGGTGCCATGAGGTGGAAATGTTGGAACCTAATTGTATGGAGGCAATGAGATGGGATGGTTGGCAAGAGATGTGCAACATGGCATTAAATAGGATGGATGGCATAAGATGGGATGGTATTGGGGGCATAAGACAGGATGGATTGCATGAGATGGGATTGATGGCATGAGGTGGGATGCATGGCACAAGATGGAATGGATGGCATGAGATGGGATGGATGGTTTGATATGGGATTGATGGGTCTATGGAATGAAATGAGATGGGATGGGTGGGATTGATGACATGAGATGGGATGGATGGCATGGTATCAAATGGATTTGCAATAAAGTGGTTGGTTGGGATGTGATGTTAAAGATGGGATGTGATGGGGATGGATGGCATGTGATGGGATGGATGGCTTGAGATGTGATGGGTGGTATGATATGAAATGTTTAGTAGGTGATGGGATGGGTTTGCATGGAATGGGCTGGGTAGCATAAGATGGGAGGGATGAGATGTGATAGGATGGGTGGCAGATGGATGACATTAAATGGGATGGATGGCATGTGAGGGGCCAGATTTGTACGAAAGGGGATGGATGGCATCAGATGGGGTTCATGGCATGAGATCGGATGGATGGCACGAGATGGGATGGATGGCATGAGATGGGATGGAAGGCCTGAGATGGGATGGATATGCAATGGATAGCATGTAAGGGGCCGGATTGTATGAGTTTTGCACTGGCATGTGTGGCAGCTGCGTACGTAGGATCGGACATCTCGAGAGAGCTTGGGCCAGAAGAAGTTGGAAGAGATGGCAGCAAGCGTTTTGTCCACTCCGAAGTGCCCATTCTGGTCATGATGCTCGCGTAGCAGGAGGTGACGAAGCTTGCGCTCTGCGGGGACGCAGATGACTTGGGAATCTGCCTTATACCAAAAGGGGGATTCGTAGAAGACAGATTTATCATCAGCAGCAGAGTAGAGATAGAAACGGTCACGACGATACCCTTTGGTGAACTTCTTGATGAAACTTTCGTCCCATGTGACGCTTCCGATGGTGGTGAGCTGAGGTTGAGGAGGCCGGGTCAAGGAATCAGCAGGGTTGAGGCGGCCAGCGCGGTACTCGATTTTCAGCTCCGGTACGTACTGTTCCAGGTACTCCATCCATCGGGCCTGCCTCGGGGTGAGATGGGGCTGCGTCTTCAGGTATTGCAGGGTGCAGTGATCGGTAAGAACAGTGACGGGCTGCATGTGAACATAGTGTCAGAATATTATGCTCTAGCCTGTAGTGGGGTGCTCTATAGCGAGTACAACTCTTCTAGGGTTTTGCTATTTGTATCCCCATTCTTGCTAGTGCAATCCTTTTCTTTCTTCTAAACTTTAACATGCTATCAGAGCAGGTCGATCCCCTTGGATCGATCCTGTGGGTGGGCTCACCACCTTGTTGCTTCCGCTGCAACTGCTACTGCTACTCTCTGTGCCGCACGCCCCGTGGCGTGCGGCAGTTTTTCTTCCCGCCGTGCGCCCCGAGGCGCGCGGCGGTTTTCTGCCCGCCGTGCGCCCCGAGGCGCGCGGCGGTTTTCTGCCCGCCGTGCGCCCCGAGGCGCGCGACGGGTTTCTGCCCCGTCACTCGCCGCGTCGCCCCCGGGAGGCGCTGCGACGGGCGACGGGGACCCGTCGCGCCGCCCAGGGGAGCCGCGCGCGGCCCCTGCTGCCCCGTCGCGCGGCCCTGCTGCCCCGTCGCGCTGCCCAGGGGAGCCGCGCGCGGCCCCTGCTGCCCCGTCGCGCGGCCCTGCTGCCCCGTCGCGCTGCCCAGGGGAGCCGTGCGCGGCCCCTGCTGCCCCGTCCCGGACCTGCCCCGGCCCCGACCTGCCCCGGCCCCGACCTGCCCCGGCCCAACTCCCGTCGCCCGTCGCGGCGCCCTGGGGGGGCCGGTCTACAGGGGGCCGCGCGTTGCCCCCCCCCCCCCTACCTCCCTACCCTGTTTTTAGGGTTTGGGGGGTGGCGGTTGGGGGGTGGCGGTTGGGGGGTGGCGGGTGTGTGGCGTCGCCTGCTCCTCCTCCTCCTTCGTCTCCCACTGCTGCAGCTATCGCTGAGGGGGGTGGATGTGTGGGAGTGTACGGAGTGGTGCTAGGGGGGTGGAGTGTGAGTAGAGCTAGGGTTTGAACAGGGGGTGTGTGAAATGGGGGTGGGACAGTTGGGGGAGGTTGAATGGAGGCGGTCGTCGTGTCGTCAGCAGCAGCAGCAGTCCGGAGGCTACAATCTCCGGTAGTCGCCAGTCGCCCGTGGGTCCGTTGCTCGTCTGCCGCTACTTTTAGCCGCGGGGCCAGTTACCCCAGTACTCCGGAGCGCTGTTCCGGTAGCCACTGAGCCAGCAGCTCGTCTGTGTGTCTGCAGCGTCAGCAGTCGCCTCCCATCTTCTCTCCCCCACAGTCTCTCCTCCTCCTCACTTGCCCTCTGTGATAGCCTCTAGCTTTACTTATATTTGTTAACTATAAAACTGCTACCTCTTGTACTTGTGCTCAGAATGTGTGGTGACATTGTGATCCACCCTGAGCTTGTTTTCTTTTGCTTGCTCTGCTGATTACACCCCACTTTGGCTATGGGGGTGTGTCAGAATATTATGCTCTAGCCTGTAGTGGGGTGCTCTATAGCGAGTACAACTCTTCTAGGGTTTTGCTATTTGTATCCCCATTCTTGCTAGTGCAATCCTCTTCTTTCTTCTAAACTTTTACACATAGCAGCGCCACTTCTTGATTGCATGGACGATGGCCAGCGCCTCGCGATCGTGAGTAGCATAGTTGCACTCGGCAGGTTTCAGTTTCCGGGACTCGAAGGCGATAGGCTGAAGGCCATGCCCTTGATCTTGACAGAGAATTGCACCCGTTGCAACCTGAGACGCATCTGTCCATATCACGTAGGGTAGGGAGGGGTTGGGTAGGGCTAGCGTAGGAGAAGAGGTTAGTGCACACTTGAGAGCATTGAAGGCAGTTTGCTGGTCAGAGTCCCAATGGAATGGTTCAGTTTTGCGAAGAAGGTTGGATAGGGGAGAGGTGATGGCAGCAAAGTGTCGAATGAACTTGCGGTAGTAGTTGGCAAGACCAAGGAAGGCTTGCACTTCCTTGATAGAGGTTGGCTCCTTCCATTCCCTGATGGCGTTGACTTTGGAAGGGTCCATAGCAAGCTGGTTGTGTGAGATGATGTGGCCCAAGAAAGGAATCGAGGGCTTGGCAAACTCACACTTGCTCTGTTTGGCGAAGAGACGATGCTCACAAAGCAGTGTGAAGACTTGCCTTATATGCTCGACGTGTTCCTTCAAGGATTTGCTATAAATCAGAATGTCATCGATGAAGATGATGACAAACCGGTCCAAGAAATCCCGAAAGACACTGTGCATCAAGGACATGAAGGTGGCAGGGGCATTCGTTAGTCCGAAAGGAAGCACGAGAAACTCGAAATGCCCATACCGTGTTCGAAAGGCGGTTTTCTCGATGTCTTCGTCAGCGACACGCACTTGATGGTAACCGCTTCGTAGGTCCAGCTTGCTGAAAATTGTGGCCTCACCAAGTTGATCAAAGAGTTCTTCCACTCGAGGTAGCGGGTAGCGATTCTTGACGGTGATTTTGTTGAGCGCACGGCAGTCAACGCACATGCGCATGCTGCCATCTTTCTTTTTGACGAAGAGAATCGGTGCTGCATAGGGAGAGGAGCTGACGCGGATGAAGCCCTTCTCAAGAAGCTCCTCCAACTGCTTCTGAACTTCTTTCAGCTCGGCAGCGCTCATCCGGTACGTAGCGCGAACGGTAGGTTCAGCACCGGGTTGTAAGATGATGCGGTGATCAATGGCACGCTTTGGAGGGAGTGAAGAGGGAAGATCAGCAGGGAAGATGTCTTTGAACTCATTGACAACCTGTTGAATTTCAGAAGGGATTTCAGCAGCCTTGGGAGGGGAAGGAAGAATAGGAGTTTCTGAAATTTTATTCAAAAAACAGAGGAAGAATTGAGAGTTTGGGTCATTGAGAGATTTTTTCAGCTGCCGTTTCGAGAGGATGTTGCAGCAAGTAGAGGTAGAGGAGGAGGAGGAGAAGGTAGGTAAGGTGATATCTCTTCCAGAGTGAGAGATGGTGACGGTTCCAAGAGTCCAATCAATCTTGGGGTTTTTTAAGGAAAGCCAGTCACGTCCAAGAATCACTTCATGGTCTCCGAGAGATGCTTGCTGAAACTGAATCTTGTCTCTGTAAGGTCCGATTGTACATGAAACAGGGAATGGTACTTGTCCACATGAAATCGAGGTTCCGTTCGCCATCAACACTGTTTGAGGTATGGAATCAGATTGAGTTGGAAGAGAAAGCTTGGAGAGTAGAGAGGAGGAGATGAAGTTAGAAGAAGCACCACTGTCAACTAGAGCTTTCACTCTCTGACCACGAATCAGCATGGAAAGGAGAAGGGGTTCAGAGGGGTTACGACTTTCAAGGGAAGAGATGGTGGGGCAGGCATAGTCACCAGAAAGTTGCCCCGAGTTTACTGGCGACTTGAGTTTCCCGGCGTTGGAAGGATGGGAGGCTGATTGGTGCGTTGGCGGCAGACCTTCCACACGTGCCCTTTCTTGCCGCACTTGTAGCACACGATGGCTGGCCTCGGGTTTCTCTTTCTCTTCTCCATCAGGTCCAGGTCCATAGGAGCAGATTCTTGAAGATTGGAGTCAGTTGGAGTAGAGGGCTGGTAGGAGGGAGCAAACGGGAGGAACGGGCTACGAGGAAAGCGAGGCTTGTTGTATGCGTAATGGACAGAATCATACCGTTCAGCCACGCGTATCATTTCCTCGAGCGTAGAGCAGTCCCTCAGCTCGACCTCCATGCGCACGTTTGTTTTCAGCCCGCGCTTGAAACGATCCATCCGCTCAGCATCGGAAAGGTCCGGGATCTCTTGAGCGATGTCACGGAAGCGAGAAGCGTAATCTTGAACAGATTTGAGTTGCTTCAGAGCAGCCAAGGCGTCTCGTGCTCTGATGTTCGGGTTCACCGGTTGGAAGGTTGCAGTGAAGATCAGCTTGAATTGATCCCATGATTGGATGGTCGCATGCACGGATTGCCACCAGGTGATTGCAGATCCACGAAGAAGGGTGCCGGTGAAAGCAGTCCACTCGGCAGGTAGTATGTGACTCAGGAGCAGGAATTGCTCAACAAGAAAGAGCCAACGGCTCACGACTGGTTGGTTTCTCCCGGGAAAGAAAAAATCAGGAAGGGCGGGTCTAGCGCGCTGATTTCCGTCTGGCGGTGCAGCAGGGCTCGAGTTTGCTGCCGCCACTCCAGCTGCAGCTACACTAGCTTGCATCTCTGCTTGCAAGCTCTCTCTAACTTCAGCAACAATTTGGGCACGGTACGTTTGCAAGTAGGTGGCCCATTCATCACAAGAAGGTACCTTACTAGTCGTCATGACGCTGTTCACAAGAAAAGGAGGATCGAAGATAGCTCGGATACCAAATGAAACAGCCACTAAGCTGTTTTGCCAGAGTAGTAGTAGTAGGAAGTGCTCTTAGGGGAATTTCAGAAAGATAGTAGCAAGATAGCTTTACAAGAGATCATATGATGGCTTACATTTCAGAGATATATCCTAATATACTAGGATACTAGCAAGGGCGCCTCGAGCAGGTCGCTCAGGTCGCCTATCATCTTTCTAGAGCTAAGGACAGCAAGGCATAGTCATTATGATTATGTACAAGACATACTAGCCTTGTTGTCATATCCTAGAACCAATAAGCATAGCCTAGGAATTCACTAAGGTAATGGGCAGAGATTATTTGTCTTGTTGTCGTCCATGGTGTCGTTGATAATGATGACCACGAGCTCTGTTGGAAGTAGCCATGGATGTAGGAAAGTATGCTTGCTTGTGCTGTCAAATACTTTGCTGCGCTGTTGGAGTTCTCTGCCCAGTTGTGTCCAGCACTAGTAGTATGCTCTCTGGAGTTGTTCCCACGGTTGGAAACTCAGAATTACGAGCCGCACAATTCAATGTTGGATTCCAACATTGAATTCCCGAAATGTACTTAGGGTGTGTTCCGAATTCTGGTTCGGATCACAAGGAGCTGAGTTGGCGAAATCGAGGATGACAAGATCGCCTTCGTCTTGTTACAATCACGGGCAGTGAGGTACGCCCACGAAAGTCGCGGCTCCCAATCACTTCACTACACGTGAATGGCGAGGATCCGAACTGGATTGTATCCATGCATTCATCATTTGCGTGTTCGCCCAACCCCACAAAGGCTTGTGATTTTCCGGAAGCTCCTATGTGGTTTTCTTCAGACTACTTCCTTACAAAACCCTACGGCGACCAGATTTTGAGTTTGCCTTTTCACCATGCTAAACCGAAGGCCGGTAATGACGGACACTTACATATTGTCTTTCCCTGCCATATCAGAGGCCTGGCCTGAGCGGCAGAAGCGGTAGAAGAACCGTTGTCGTACGCTTGGAGCGGCGCGAACGATGTGGCAGACGCGCCGTAGGCAGAGCAGACAGTCGCACCTGCAGGCAGGCAGGGCAGGCGGCGGCAGCACGACTTGAGACGTGACGTGGATCACGAGAGTTCAAAGACCGTCACGCAACAGCCTCTGGGTTATCCGACCGAAATTGTAGTAACCAACAGTCAGTGACCTCAGGTCATGCCATGAAAGTCCTCAGCAGCACCCTAAACCCTAACGTTTTAACAGGGCTTTGCTTACAGAGGAGAAGGCGGCAGAGCAGAGATGATGTGCGGCGGTCCATGCTGATCGCAATGCTTCGGCGGCTTGGCTTCTGGCAGTACAACTTTAGCGAGTGACAGGCATTTGCGGAAAGTTCGGTTTTTCCATTTGAAGTTCCCGGATTTGCGAACCCCGCGCGCTCCGATGGGAAATGTCCGTACCAACTACACGCCAAATCGCCTGCCTAGTCTCGCAGAGCGTTATATGACGACAGCCATAACGACAAATAACCTATTGCTGCTTTTTATACAGTGTTTTACAGCTGTACAAAGCCGCGTGGAAAGCGTAAGAAGCCATTGGGATTCACGAGCCATGATCATCCCGACCCATTATCCACAGGCACGCCATTGAAACTGTGTTGGGGCGGGCTAAGGGCGTGTCTGAAGTGCAAACGTCGAGTTTCGTCAAATTTCGTCGACGAAACTCATCCGTGGGACCCACGCGTGTTGGTGTCTGAAGTGCAGCCTGACATCCCTCGACGAAACTCGACGTTCGTGCACATGTCGAGGGATGTCGAACAGTGATACCGGGCAGCTGTTTGAGTCACTGTAGTCAGTGAGTGTTTCAAAAACAATTCTTCGACACGCCATGTCTGCATAGCTGTGGCAAACACACGTGAATAAGAACTAAGACGAGAGCGACACGTGCTAGAGAAATTTCGCTGGCAATGTGACAGTAGAATATCCGGTGTTACCAGCAACAATCTATGTTAAGCGAAATTCGCGAGATTGCAAACAATTGAGTTACATGAATGATTCTGTTAATTCCACGTCGAATTTTCATGGGCAACTTATAACAGTGTTCCTATGGCACGTGTGGGTTGTTTTGTCGTGTGGGTGTCTGAAGTGAACACAGCTGAAAACGGATGTCGAGTTTCGTCAAGGAACGTCGACGAAAGTTTCGTCGGCAAACGTCGAAATTCACTTCAGACACGCCCTAAGCTTCGCCAAACCACTGCTAGCCTGACGTGGTTGCGGACCGTGTACCGTCAGCCCTGGTTTTGGGGGTCTCTCTCTCCAGACGTGTCTACCCCAGCTCTTCGTGGTTGGTAGAGACTACAGTACAGCGCTGGCAATCGGGAGGGAGCCTCTCTTCTTGACAATGGGGAGAGAGCTCTGGCAACAGCGCTACTGTATCGTTCAGAGTGACGGTGTTACACCTGAATGTCAACGATTGACAGGCAGACAAACGTAAACATTTAGACTCTGTGGTTGACTTTGACCTACATGTTGACCTTCAGATTTCGAAGATGTGTACAGCACTCTGATGTCTTCATCCAACCGCACTTCCTGCACTGTACAGCCAGTGTCAGGGTGGAGCGGGAAGGGGGTGGAAAAGGGGGCAGGAAAATCCCGGAAACCTGGGTATGGGAACGGCAGTGGCTTCTTTCCACTGGAGGGCGAAACCCACTTCCTTTCCAAGAAAGTGACCTCTGCTGGCACCAACACACTCGCTACAAATACGAATATAGTAACCCTGAGAACTTCGAGTTTGTACCCAACCCACATAGGAGGGGGTGGTGCGAACCTAGAAAATTTACGCTGTGATGTTACGAGTGCAATTGAGTGAGCGAGCGAGAATTGCACTATCGAAGCATGAGCGAAGGCATGAGCGAAGAATATATAGCGAAACTACAGTGGTAACGGTAATGCATGAAAATGGGGTGCGCGACGGGCCTGGCGCCGAGGTTGGGAAATGTCGAGGTGGAGGTCCGGAGTGCGGGTTACCAACCGAACCGTGAGGTTGGGTCGCGTCGTGAACAGTGGCGGGAACAGTGTCGAGGCGAATGTCGCGAGTGGTAACTGCGGAGAGTCACCCTACAACGGGAGTGGACTACGAAGGAGAGCACGGAGTTGTGTGGGTGATCGTAGCGCTCTAGTAGCGTTCTATTAGAGTTCTTACTACTTGCTGTGTTCACTGAGAAATTTGGCAAGAGTTTCCGCTAAGGAAATTGAAAGAACATTGAAATTTGAGAATTAGAGTACAAAGAAGAGCATGCAAGTGATATCACTCTTGAATTCTGCAATCCCTAGCAAGAATTCTGCAAGGCGAATTGTCAGCACTGCATCAGAGCGGTTCGCCAACACTGAAATAGAGCGGTCTGCCAGCGGAGCAGAAGGGCGACATGACAGCGCTGCAACAGGGCGGCCGGCCAGCGCTGCATTCGCAGGTGAATATCTGCGCAGGTATGCACCTGCCGAGTAGGTGCAGGTAGACGGTTGCACCGTCAGAGGCATTGCGCAGGTGCCAGGTAGAGAACGCTCCGACGGTTTCGTCAGGTGTCCACCGTCGAGCTCGTGATGCCATTTCGCAGGTCGAATTTTGCTAAGAGCCACCTGAGCGAATTTCGCATGCCCTTGCAGAGTTTCGCAGTCGCGCGAATTCGGCCAGCCAGTTCGCCGAGATGAGACTCGCCGAACAGCGCCCTTCGATCAGAGAACGGGGCTCCTCGGAAAGCACCCCGTCCGTCAGAGATCGCGCGACCCAGAAGCAGATCAGAAGACGAGCTCGTCGAACAGCACCCCGTCGACCAGAGCTCGTTGACGGGCTGGTGAATCAGAGGACAACCTCCTCGAAAACCACCCGCGGGTTCAGAGGACGGGCTGATCCAATGCGACGATCACTTCGTCGAATTCACCACGTCGTCGCAGAGAATGCCTGTGCCCAAGCGAGGGCGGGGCCTTTCACTCCGACACTCCCCTGCCCAGCTCAAGCTTGGGCCCCCACACACAAGGTCCACCCAGAACCTAAGTAATAGAATACAAGGGGATATTACTCTGGCGTGCATACTCCCGTACGCCGGTCACCGCACCAGCCATGTTAGAGGACATGGCACCTACTGCTGCACGTCGTCGTCGTCGCCGACGTCGGCAAGGCAAACCTGGCCGACCGCGACAGAGCACCGTTGAAGGCCGGAAAGTGCAGCCCTTTCGTAAGGAAGTCCGCCGGCTGCTCGGATGTCGGAATGTACTCCAGCGCAATCTTCTTGCGCTTCACCATCTGCTGCAGCCAGGCGTAGCGTCGCTCCATGTGATTGAGGTTGCCCTTCAGCCCCAAGCCCTCAGCGACCGCGATTGCGGACTGATTGTCCACGTTCAGAACAGTTGGCGTCCCAGCATCAAGGAGCTGGAACTCGGCGAGGAGGAACCGAAGTCGACGAGCCTCCTTGCCTGCTTCGGTGGCCGCGATGTACTCCGACTCTGTAGAGGACAGAGTCACGCACTTGATGCGTTGGCTCGTCCAGGAGACAGCTGCGCCGCCGAATGTGAAAACGTAGCCACTTGTGCTAGTGCGATTCTGCTTGTCGCCGGCGTCGTCCGCGTCCGCGTAGCCGACCAGTTTCAGAGTTTCGGGTCCTCCTCCGAACTCCAGAGCGAAATCGCGCGTGTCAGCAAGATAGGTGAGGCAGCGATCGACCTCGCGCCAGTGCTGATCGCTCCTCACCGTCAGACCAGACCCCAGCTTGCTACACGCGAAAGCAATGTCGGGCCGAGTTGTTGTGGCAGCGAACTGCAGCGAACCGACCTTCTGACGGTACTCCTCCTCTTCGCGCGACTGAAAGTCTTCGTCGTCGAAAGTCAGCTCCGCGTAAGCGTCCACGGAAACAGGCGTCTTCGGACGCCGACCAGTCTGCTCCTCGTCGATGAAGCGCCTACGCAGCTTGTCAACGTAGGACTGCTGGTGCAACCACAGCTTTCGCGCCGGACGATCGCGCACGATTTCGAGCCCCAAATACTTCTCGACCGGACTGATCTCGCGCAGCTCAAAAGCGGCCTCCAGCAGCTCCTTCAGCTCCTTGTCATGTTTTTAATTGTTAATTAGCGTAGGCAGTGACAATATAAAACCATGACAGATTACAGTAGTGAGTAGAGTTACAAATGAGGTCAAGGAAACCCGCGCAGTCAAGGCGGGGGAAACGAGGAGAAGTAGCGAAAGTAGGAATCCGTTGTAGAGCAACGGTAACCCGACCCTACTACTTAGGCAAGCAACCGAAGTAGGTTCAATTGCTTGCTTGTTTGTTTCCACTCTTAGCAAAAGACCTGTTCCTAGCTACTCCCTAGTGCTGCTTTCGTAGAGGAGCCAACCATAGCAAGCCCCAGTTGGTTGTTGCCCACGAGTGTGGTCGTCAGTCAGCCGAGTTAGGTTTTCCTAGCCAAGATCTAGTGGCTAGGGACTTTCAACAAACAAGCAAGAAAGCGACCCGCTGTCGCCACGGAGTTAGTATGACCGATAGGTTTAAACTACGATCCGGACAGAGCTATCGTAGAGAAGAGCGTCTCGCGGAGCCAAGCTGGCGCGCCGCTACCGCAATCATCCGGGAAGGAGAAACTGCGACCGAAGCGTCGGGCTCGTCTTTGCCAAGAACTGCGGCCTATCGCACCCCGCATCAACGCGAACGGGACCGACAGGAGGAGATGGAGCCGCGACGCACCGTCGCGTCAGATCCAGGAGAAACGCCACATGATATGAGATGGGCACGTGAAGCGCGGGCGCGATGGGAGCGGAGGCACGCGACTACTTCCCCGAGAGCGATGCCGGGGATGGAGACAGACCGGACGCAGGTGCACGCGCCTTGGCTGCGCCGCCAGCCAGACAGCGGTTTGCAGACGCCGCCGAATCAGGAAATCGTGGCTAGTCGGTCAGCGGAGTTACCAGCGGCGATGGCACTCCCTCCCCGTCCGAATGAAAAAAGGTGGCAGGGAGGCGCTCTCCCAAAACTGGAAGTGGCCGAGCGATTCACCGGGATTCCCGGAGTGGGCCCTACCTTGAAGAACTACTTGATACAGCTCGAGACGGTGCAGTACTGCTGGGAACGGGACGGACTGGACCCTGCCGAGTTCTTCAGACGGATGGTGGTGACATTGGCGGGCGAAGCGGAGAATTTTTACCGGATGACACGGAGTGAGGTGCTCGAGGAATGGGAATGCGGTGAGACCGACAATCCGACCACGCGCTTCATCAAACTACTAAAGAAATAGTTCCTGGGGCAGACCAAGGCGAGGGTGGAAGAGTTCCGCGAGTTCCGCCGGGGAAGGGATGAATCCCTGCTGGCCTACTATTGCAGGTTGAGGGAGCTGGCCGAGGACTTGGAGAGTAGCGACGAACGACTGCTCGTACGCAAGTTCGTCAGGGGCTTAGAGGAAGACCTGCGGAACGTGGTGCGGAACACGGTATATGGTGTCGGTGCGGATGTTACGCTGAAGGAAGTGTATGGACTGGCGAAACGTACGGAGCACGCGCAACGGATGCTGGATTTGGAGGATGGAGAGACCCGTCCCAAAGCGAAGTCCTCGTGGGCAGCGGCGGCGCTGGTGGAAACGGCGCAGGGAGGAGCGCCACGGACAGATGGACGGCGGTGTCACGAATGCGGAGAACTGGGTCATCTGAAGCGTGACTGTCCGAAGCTGCCGGTGTGCGGGAACTGCGGGAAGAAAGGGCATAAAGAGGACGCCTGCTACAGCCCCCGCCGCGTGGAGGAGAACCCGAGCAAGGAGGAGTTGCAAGCGGAGATTAAGAAGCTGCAATTGAAGTTGGAAGCAAAGCCGAGAGTCGAGCCGAAAGCTCGGGCCATGCTCGCATACGAAGAGATTGCTGAGGACGAGGAAGGAGAAGTCGAGTACCTGCCTGCAAGCGGCTTTATGGCGCTCCCCAGAGAGAGGGGGGAAATAGACCTTCGGCCTCGGGGAAGTCAGTCGACCGAAAGCCGCTCCAGCCGCGTGAGAGGACCGAGAGGTAACTTCCACGAGGGGAGTAGTACCTCGGAGCTGCGTCGCCATCCTAACGAGCGGTTGGTGTGCCAGGCGTCAGTGCTGATCGCAGAAAAGGGGAGCCTGACCGTAGGGGGGCTGCCCGTCGGACAGGCGATCGTAGACACTGGCGCTCACAACGTGTTGATCGGACGGGGCCTAGCGAAGCAGCTGAAGCTAGACCGGCCGGGGAGGTTGGTACAGAGGGGGGTCCTGCTAATGACCGCTGAAGGGGGTGAGCCGAAATGGATGCCGCGGACCGTCAGGCCGATTGAAATCGTACTGCTCCCAGGGACGGAGAAAGAATGCTGCATCCGCGTGACTTGCGGAGTGTCGGAGTCGGAAGACTACGACGTGTTGTTGGGCATGGACCTGTTGTACCGAGTGGGCGCCACCATATGTACCTGGCAAGAGAAAGTGCTGTACCGAGTACACTATTGGGATCCAGCCAGCTCGGTCGGAACCTTGCCCGTGAAGTTCGTCAGGCAAGAGCCGCGGGAGGCCTACGGGGCGCGACCTGCTGACTTGAGCCCTGCGCTGGATGACTGGAGTTGGGAGAAATATGCAGAGGAGTACGAACGCCGCATCGAGAGGAGACAGCAGGGGAGAGAGCCGCCGTCTCTGAAGGAGAGGATCTCCAGGCTATGGACGCTGGAGGGGTCAATATGTGTGATGGAGCTCTACGGAGGCATCGGTACCGGGTTGGCGGCAGTGCTGAAGGCGGGATGCAGAGTGCGGAAATGGATTCATGTGGAACGGGACCCAGTGGTGCGGCGGATGGCTCAGCATCACGCACGGCTGCTACTGGAAGAGTACCCGGAGCAGATAGCGGAGTCTGCTATCCCAGCCGAGGATGAAGAAGTGGTGGATGACGTGAGGACCATTACGGTGGAGAAACTGGAGCAGTGGGGGCAGATCGACGTCATCATCGCGGGATGGGAATGTCAAGGGTACTCGCGCGCAGGAGAAGGGATGGGGATGGACGATATCCGGGGGGCCTCTTTCCGGGATCTGAAGCGGGTATTGGAGATGGTCCAGAACAGGCAAGGGGAAGTGTTGTACATTCTGGAAAACGTGGACTTCGCCGAGGATTGCCGGGAACCCGTGAGGAGGGCGTTTGCGGAGGTGGAGGCGGCCGTCGGCAGGGGGCAGGCGGTTGACGCAGCGCAGCTAGGGTCCAGGGCCCACCGACCGAGAAGGTACTGGCAGAACGGGATCTCGGACGCGAGCCTGCGTCATGCGCTCGCGCAGATGCAACGGCCCGAACCCAGACTGGTCAGTGACATCCTGGGTCCCAACCGGCTGCCTGCACCCGTCACCACTCCTGACCATCCGTCACAATATCAGTGCAACGTGCCAGGGAAGCCGAGGCAGGCGCTGCCTACGCTCGTGTCCTACGTGGATGCGTACGGGTTCGTGATGGAGGGGGACCTGCCAGGTCCGGGAATGATTTACGATGTAGTGGGGAAGCGGTGGGAGCAACCTACGGCTGCCGAACGGGAGTTAGCCATGGGCCACAGCCTGGGAGCCACAGCCCATCCTCGAGTGACGGAGCCCCAGAGACGCGCGGCGCTGGGCCGAGCTATGGACTTGAATGTCATGGCATGGCTGGTGGAGACTATCCGCATGCACTTGAAGCGGAAGGAGTTGCAACGCGGCATAGAGGTCAGCGAGCTGTACCAGGAGGAGGAGGAGGCTGAGATGAAGCGGCGCCAGCTGCAAGCGATAGAAGAACAGGAAGAGGCGCGGATTTTAGAAGGATGGGCCTACATGGCCGTGGGAGTAACGGAGAGAGGTGCGGATCAGGGGGTACTACCTCCGGACGGAGAACGGCCAGCCCCCGCGGAGAGGCCAAGTCAGGAAAGGGGCCCTGATGACGACTGGCCCATTGGCACAGGATTGGGGGCAGAAGCAGCACGAGCGTTGCAGGAGGTGCTGCGGATGCATCGGCAGACGTTCGCTTATACCCTGCAAGAGCTGGGCCAGTGCAACACGCATCAGATGCAAGTGAAGCTGACGACAAAAGTCCCCATATACCAGAGGAAGCGGAGGATGAGCCCCGGGGACCTAGATATCTGCAGGGAGAAGTGCGCCGAGCTATTGGCTGCGGGCCTCATCCAGAACTCGGACAGTGACTATGCAGCCGCAACGGTGGTGGCTGCACGGAAAGATCTCACGGGGGAAGTGTCGGCCAGGAGGATGTGTGGGGACTACCGAGGGCTTAACAAAGTGACTGTGGCAGATCGGTACCCCATGCAATCAGCCGAGGAGATATTCGATAGGCTGCAAGGGGCTGTAGTGTTCAGCACGCTGGATCTCCGCCAAGGGTTCAACTAGATACCAATTCGGGAGGAGGACCGCAAGAAGACAGCCTTCCATGGGCCGGATGGATTACACGAGTGGAAGTTCATGCCCTTCGGCATGAAGAACGCGCCGGCTTTGTTTCAAAGGGTGATGGATTCAGTGCTGAGAAATGTCCCAGCGGCAGCCTGCTACATAGACGACGTGGTGGTGTTCAGCGCCTCCGATGAGCAGCACGTGAAGGACGTGAGCGACACGCTGGCGGCTATACGAGATGCAGGACTGACCTGCCATCCGAAGAAGTGCAGTTTTGGCAACAGCACCGTGAAGTATCTAGGGTTCGAGGTACAAGGGGGGCGACTGAGCATCCAACAGGCGAAAGTTGAGGTGCTGGACCGAGTCCCCGCCCCCAAGGATCGTAGCACGCTGCGGGCGGTGCTAGGCTTCCTCAACTACTACCGCAAGTTTGTACCTAACTTCAGTCGCACGGCCGCGGTATTGAACAGGCTGTTGAGAGAGGAGCAGCCATGGCAGTGGGGAGAGGCGGAGCAGGGGGCATTCAAAGCCCTACTGAAGGCTGTGAAGACTGGGACCGTGCTCACTCTGCCCAGCAAAGAGGATCCTTTCACGCTCTACACGGACTGGAGCAGTGCAGGCATGGGAGGTATCCTATGTCAAGAACGGGAAGGACAGGAGATGGTAGTGGCGTTTGCGAGCAGGAGCTGCAACCCCGCAGAAGCCAACTACAGCTCCTATGAGGGGGAAGGGCTAGCGGCGGTGTGGGCTATCACTCATTTCCGGGTATACCTGCAAGGGAGACCGTTCACGTTAGTCACAGACCATCAACCTCTGACATGGCTGATGACTAACCAGGCTCTGACAGGGAGGAATACCCGATGGGCGATGAGATTGCAGAAGTATGAGTTCACGATTCGGCACCGAGCGGGGAAAACGCTGCAGCACGTGGACGGGCTCTCGCGTAACCCGCCCCCTACTAGCCCAGAGGCGTGCCTGGTGGCGATGGCCCGCGAGATTGACGGAGAAGGAGCGAAGCAGCAGGCACAACGAGGAGCTGACGACATCTGGGAAGATGACGAGACCCTGAGGTGGATCCAGGGAAAGAAGTCCGAGGCAGAGACAGTGAGTGAGAGAGCCAGGGCCAGAGGGCTGCATTATCGGTGGTTCCAAGGTCAACTGCAGAAGACTACCAAGGAAGGGTGGAAGCTAGTCCCTAGGCGGGAAGAGCGGGAGGAGATAATCGCGAAGGTGCATCGGCAGTTGGGGCATTACGGCAGTCTGCGGACAAGCCAGCTGATAGAGACGGGCTGGTGGTGGGCAGGCATGAGAGGAGACATCAAAGCTTGGGTGAGCTCGTGCGAGCTATGCAGCCGGAACAAAGCGGAGCTCGAGAAGGGAAGGGAGGAGCTGCAGTCTTTACCTATTCGGGGAATAGGGTTTCGTTGGTCCCTAGATCTGGCAGGAGAGATGCCGCTCAGCCGGAGGGGGAAGAGGTTCATTCTGATCATGATTGAGCACGGCAGCAAATGGGTGGAAGTCAAGGCCCTGCCGAGCAAGAGCTCAGCCAAGATAGCCGAGGCATTCGAGGAGCAAGTGCTTACACGCTTCGGAGCCTGCGGAGAAGTACTAACGGACCAAGGCACTGAGTTTTTGGGGGAATTCGAGAAGTTGCTGAAGGCGAGTGGCATTACTCACCGGCGGACCTCACGGTACCATCCGCAGAGCGACGGCCTGACAGAGAGGTTCGTGCAGACTATGAAGCGGGGACTAAGGGCCTACGGAGAGAAGTTCAAGCGAGATTGGGATGCAAGGCTACCCTGGGTGGCGGCGGGATACCGATTCAGTAAGCAAGCGGCCCTGAAAGACTTCTCCCCTTACTACCTGCTGCTGGGAAGGGAACCCATCTTACCGGTTGATGCACCACGGCTCCTGACGGGGGTGGTCAGGGCCGACACAGCAGAGGCTTGGGTGGGGTTAGCTGAGGCGCGGGCGCGGTACCTGCGTGAGATGCTGCCAGCGGCACTCGAGAACCTGCAAGTGGCACATCTCAGGGATGCCCAGCGATACAAACGGAGGAGAGAAGGGCAGGCAGAGCAAAAGGGGCCACAGCTGAGGGTGGGAGAGGAAGTGTATGTTAAGCAGGCAAGGCAGGACATGCTGGACATAGGTCTGAGTGTCGAGCGGTGGAGAGTGAAAGAAGTGAAAGATTCAGGAGTGGTGGTGCTGGTCGGGGAGAAGGGCCAGGAGAAGCGGGACCATCGGACGAACGTGGCGCGGGCCAGGCCTCCTACAATGGCCCCAGCAGTAAGGAGGAGCCTCAGGCAGGAGAAGGAAGGGCAGCCTTTCTACCAGGACGTCCATCGGCGACAAGGGACAGGGCCAGTGCCGAGGAGGGGGCAAGTGGGAAAGGCAGAGCCAAAGACCCAGGGCTTGGGGAGGGAACTGAGGAACTTGATGGGTTGAGGAGACATAGCAGGGAGGCCTGGAGGACAGCACAGACACACGAGGGCAGAGGAGAAGAAAGAATCCGACAGCTGTCATGTTTTTGATTGCTAATTAGCGTAGGCAGTGACAATATAAAACCATGACAGATTACAGTAGTGAGTAGAGTTACAAATGAGGTCAAGGAAACCCGCGCAGTCAAGGCGGGGGAAACGAGGAGAAGTAGCGAAAGTAGGAATCCGTTGTAGAGCAACGGTAACCCGACCCTACTACTTAGGCAAGCAACCGAAGTAGGTTCAATTGCTTGCTTGTTTGTTTCCACTCTTAGCAAAAGACCTGTTCCTAGCTACTCCCTAGTGCTGCTTTCGTAGAGGAGCCAACCATAGCAAGCCCCAGTTGGTTGTTGCCCACGAGTGTGGTCGTCAGTCAGCCGAGTTAGGTTTTCCTAGCCAAGATCTAGTGGCTAGGGACTTTCAAGTGGGAAAGGCAGAGCCAAAGACCCAGGGCTTGGGGAGGGAACTGAGGAACTTGATGGGTTGAGGAGACATAGCAGGGAGGCCTGGAGGACAGCACAGACACACGAGGGCAGAGGAGAAGAAAGAATCCGACATCCTTCAGCATCGCGGTGCTGCTGCTGGCGGCGATCAGGTCGTCAACGTAGACGAGCACCCATCACGCCACTCCGTCGTCGCCAACCCTGAAATAGAGAGCCTCGTCCACCTGGCAATTTGCTCCAGCCGACGCCCGTCAGCACAGCGTCGAGCGCCGAGTACCACAGCAGAGGACTCTGCTTCAGCCCATACAAGCTCTTCAGCAGCTTGCATACGCGGCCAGTGCCATCGTTGTAGTGAGCCGGCTGGTCCATGTAGAGCACGCGGTCAAGCTTGCTCTACAGAAAAGCATTCTTCATGTCCAGCTGCATGAGGTGCAGATCGAGAACGGCGACGATGCTGAGAAAAATCCGCAGCGTAACGTAGCTCCCAACCGGTGCGTACGTCTCGTCGTAATCAGCTCCGTAGATCTGCGTGAAGCCTTTCACCACCAGGCGGGCTTTCTCGCATGCGACCGTGTCGTCGACATGATATTTCGTCGTCAGAACCCAGCGGTTCTTCATGATATTGACGCCGCGCGGACGCTCCACCAGCTCCCAAGTGCCGTTGGTGATGAGACTTCGAATCTCCTCGTCCATCGCCGCTTTCACCGCCTTGCCCTTCCAGCTCGCTAACGCCTCCTTCACTGTCATGTTAGCGATGTCCCAGCGATGCTCCGGGTCGGCGTGCATATCAGGGTCGAGCTCTGGGACGTTGACGTCGAACTGCGCATCGTCGAGCAGAGTGCTGTAGGAGGTCGGCGGCAGGCAAGCATAGTAGCTCAGCTTTTCGCGAGGCTTGCCAAAGTTAGAGCGGGTTGAACGTCGAACTGCGGGCTTGTCGGCAGAGACTTCCACGACGTCGCTGTCGCTGGACTGCTCCCCGGCCGACAGCTCCCCTTCATCGCCGCCGATGACTTCAACAACGTCGCTCGAGGTGCCTTCGTCGAACTGCTCCCCTCTCGTCCGCTCCTCTGAAGCGAGCTCCTCGTTTGTACGGCTCCCCTGTCGGCGGCTCCTCTGAAACGCGCTCCCCGTTCGCCGGCTCCCCTGTCGGCGGCTCCTCTAAAACGCGCTTCTCGTTCGACGGCTCCCCTGTCGGCGGAGACTCCTCTCCAACGCCGAATGGCTTGCCGATCAGATTACGTCGACCGCCAGCGATGCCAATGGGCGGAGCCGAAGGCAACGCACCAATGCTCCCCTCATCGCTGGCGGCCAACGTCGATGCCGACTTAGGCAAATTGGCAGCGAGCGATGGGGGGGAGGCGGGAAGAGGAGGAGGAGGTTTTGACGAGGGCGGAATGGAGGGAGAAGGGTCTTCATCGTCCTCGGATTCGAGCAACGAAATCGCCGCTGGTGACGGACCCGTCGGCAGAGAAATCTGCGTCCGCTCTGACGCGGGCCCGTGCTCCACCTTCCACTCCTCCAGAGACATCGCCTCATAGAAGATTGCCTCCACGGTTGTGACAATGCGGTTGGCGGTGAGGTCTAGCACCTCCCATCCCTTGCTCTCTGGCGAAACACCGAGGTGAATTCCCCAGCGTGCCTTCGGTGCCAACTTTACGCCGCGCTGCTGCTCCGGGATCATGAATTGCACCATGCAGCCCCACACGCGCGCCAGCGTGAGATCCGGCTTCTTCTCGAACAGCAGCTCGTACGGCGTCGTCCTCGGAGGAAGTGAAGCCCGTTCGAGGCAGTTGCGCACCCAGACGGCGTGGCGAAGGGCGAGGTGCCACCAGTGATGCTTCACCCCCATGTGAAGCAGCATCGTCCGCACAGCTTCGACGACCGTGCGCATCTCCCGCACCGCCATACCATTCTGCTGCAGAGTGTAGGGGCAGGTGAGGTTGTGGAGGATACCCTTGTCCTCGACCAGGTCTGTGAACGCCCTACCGAGGAACTCCCCTCCACGGTCAGAGCGCAGCCGTTTCACCGACTTCGACGTCTGCCGCTCCACCTCCTTCAGCCACTTCTCGAACACTCCGAGCACGTCGCTCTTTTTCGCGATCAGACGGACCCACACAAAGCGAGTCTTGCGGTCCTTGAGGAGGAGAAAATAGAGGCTCCCATCCATGGCGGCCACGCGAAAAGGTCCGCAGAGGTCAATGTGCACGACTTCGAGCGCGGTTTCAGCGTCCGATCCCTTCTCCGGAAAAGTATGACGCGCCAGCTTGCCGCCGACACAGGAGGTGCACGGCACATCGGCTCCAGTTGACTTCTCGATCTCCAGGCCGATGGCAACTTCATGTTTCGCCGAGCTCATAATCGTGTCAATGCCAACATGCGCGAGCCTCGCGTGCCACTTGACCGGCACTTTTCCTTTCCTTCTCATGCCAGTTACTCCATCACATATCATCCATCCTTTCTCGTGCCATCCATTTCAACTCATGCACTCCGTCTCATCTTATTTCAACCATCCAATCCTTTCTCATGTCATCCAATCCTCCTCACGCCGTCCATCCCATTTCATGTTATCCATCCTCTCTCCTTATCCCATCTCATGCCATCCATTCATTATGTTAAATGCCAACCATTTCATCTTATGCCATTCTGAAGCATTGCATCCATCCCATCTCATTCTTTCCGTCCCACCTCGTGTCATAGATACCATCTTATGCCATCCGTCCCTTCTCACTCCATCCAGCCCATTTCATTTTATCCATCAGATGCCATGCCATTAATCACATTTCACGTCATCCATTCTATTCCATGCCAGCCTCTTCATGTTACCTCATGAAACTCAATCAGGATACCATCCCATGCCATCCATCCCATCCTTATGCCATCTCAACTCATGCCATCCATCCTATCACCTGCCATTCATCCCATTCCATGCAATTAATCCCATCTTGTATCGTCCTTCCCATATCATGTCATCCATCCTATCACATGTCATCCCATATGCCATACATCCTCTTAGTTGATATCCAAACAGTCTAGTAATCCTGCACGTCTAGCGCCATCCATACCAACTTATGCCATCCATCCAATCTCAAGCCAACCATCCCATTTCCCGACCTCCATACCATAATGCCATCATTCTCACCTCATGCCATCCATCCTGTCACATGACACCCATCGCATTTCTTGCTATCCATCCTACCGCCATGAAAACTATTGTCATCCATGCAATCGCGTCCCATACTCTGGGTGCCACGCTGCACACCTGCAAGTTTGACCTGTTTACCTCCCTATCAAGTTGTAGACACCTGCTGATCAGAAAAGTGGTGGTTCACTCCTTCATCCAACAGGTCAATGTCTGAAGTTGGCAGGATTTCTCAATGTCATGCGTTTGCCTTACTCAAGCCAAGCAACATCTTTAGAAGAAACTCTACAGAAAGTGATGCAAGAAGCCAACAAATGATGTGAGGAAGCAGCAAGTGATGAGTGGAAGCAGCAAGTGATGTGAGGAAGCAGCAAGTGATGTGTGGAGGAGCAGCAAGTGATGTGAGGAAGCAGCAAGTGATGTGTGAAGGAAGCAGCAAGTGATGTGAGAAGAGGAAGTTCGGTGAAAGTCATCGATGGTGCCTCATGCCATCCAACATACATTCCATCTCATGTGACCCATCCAGCTCAAGCAAGTCTTCCCATCCAAACCATCCCATGCCATCCATCCCATTTTACGCCTTCCATACAATATCAAGCCATCCATCCCACCCCATGCCATCCCTTCCTTCTCATGCCATCCATCCCATCGCATTCCGTCCATTCCATCTCATACCATCCATCCAATCCCTGACATGTCATTCATCCCTTTTCATTCCATCCATCATGTCTCATCCCGTCCAGCTCATCCCATGCAATCCGTCATATCACAAGCCATCCATCCCATCCATCTTAAATCATGTCATCGCTTTCCATCCAACCCATTTCAAGCGTGTTTCGCGCCTTACATGATCTTTTTCAAGATAGCAGGTAGTACGAGTCCTCTGTCCTACTAAGCCATCCAAGTTGAAATCTTGTTTGCCACTGCATGACGACTCTTTTAGCTTTCATTCCATCCATTCGTTTTCATACCAACCATTCCATCTCATGGCAGCCCACCTCATCCAAGCCAATTTATTTCATGCCATCCAACCCATCCCATCTCATGCAACCCATCACAATTCATGCCATCCATCTCAACTCCTGCCACAATCCATTTCATCCCACGCAATTCATCCAATAAAGACCCATATTATCTATCTAATCTCATGCTGTCCATCCCGTCATATGCCATCCAACCCAACCATCTCAGGACATACCAAAGTTTTCCAACCCTGCCATGCATCCCATCTCATACCATCCATCCCATCTCATGCCATCCATCTCATCTCATACCATCCATCCCATCTCATGCCATCCATCCCATCTCATACCATCCATCCCATCTCATGTCATTCATCACATTGCATATGCATCCCCTCTATTTCCATACAACCCATTTCATTCCATCTCCTTCTATCCTTTCCATTTCATGCCAGCCATTCATAAAATTTCTAGCTCAACATAACATCGTACCATCTCATGCCATCCATCCCAGCCCATGCCCTCCATGGCATCTCATAGCATCCATTCTGTCTTCTGCACAATTCCTTTTTATCTCACGCGATACATCCTAATGAATGCTAAGCAGCCAATCAAGTGATCCTGCACATCTCGTGCCATTCAACCCGTCTGATTCCATGCAGCCTATTTCATTTCATCGATCCGATGTCATGACATTCATTTCATTTCATGCTTACCATTTTATCCCATCTCATGGAACCTATCTAGGCTCATGCTACACATATCATCTCTTCCCATCCTATCCCATCTCATGCCATCTGATGCCATCCAATCCCATTGCATGCTTTTAGGTCTCATCTCTTGCCAAGCATCCCATCTCGTGGCCTCCATTCCATCACATGCCATCATTTCATCTCATGCCATCAATCCTACCTCGTGCCATCCATGCCATCTCATGGCACCCATCCTACATCATGGCATCCATCGTATTTCATGTCATCCATCCTACTCATTTCCATGATACCTACTGCCATCCCATCTCATGCATCCCATCTCATGCTGTCAATTCCATATCGTGACGTCATATCATCTGATCTCATGGCATCCATCCTATCTCATGCCATCCGTCCCATCTCATCCTATCCATCCCATCCCATCTCGTGTCATCCATCTTATCTCTTGCCCACCCATCCCATCTCATGGCATCCATTCCATCTCATGCCACCCATCCCATCTCATGCCATCCATCCCATCTCTTGCCACCCATCCCAGCCCATGCCATCCATCCCATCACATCGTATGCCATCAGACCCATTTTATACCACCCATCCCATCTCATGCCAACCATTCCATCTAATGCTATCCATCCATTTCATGCCATCCAAGCTGTGTCAGCCCCATTATATATCCTCTACTTTCATATGGCTGTTGTTATCACCCTAACTCTCTCCACGGCTCTTTTGAATGTCCTCATTGCTTCCAACTCGCGCTTCTTTGCACCCATCTCAATATTTCACTTGTTCTATGGCTAGGTCTGGACGAGCTCAGTGACTTGGGTGACTTGGCAACACTTTTAGAAACGATGGGGGAGAAGTCAGTAGTAATTTACTTGAACAAATACCCTTTTTATACCTCTATACCTTTGCATCCGTTCTAAGATAAAGTGGCATTAACTATTGCATCGAGCTAAAATGTACACCATGATCTTCTGCGGTTGCTCTTTCATCTTTCCTTAAGAATAATTTTCGTTGTTATCTAAATTGAGTTGTCATCTGTTATTCTAATCACCTCCTTCATATTCTTATCCATAACCATCACGAAGTCGGTGAAAAGGTTGCGCTCTGACCGTGGAGGGGAGTTCCTTGGTCGGGCCTTCACCGATCTCGTCGAGGACAAAGGTATCCTCCACAACCTCACGTGCCCGCGGACGATGTTGCTTCACATGGGCGTGAAGCATCACTGGTGGCACCTCGCCCTTCGCCAAGCTGTCTTGGTGCGCAACTGTCTCGAACGGGCCTCCCTTCCTCCGAGGACGACGCCGTATGAGCTGCTGTTCGAGAAGAAGCCAGACCTTACGCTGGCGCGCGTGTGGGGCTGCATGGTGCAGTCATGGTCTCGGAGCAGCAGCGCGGCGGAAAGTTGGCGCCGAAGGCACGCTGGGGAATTCACCTCGGTGTTTTGCCGCAGAGAAAGGGCTGGGAGGTGCTCGACCTCACCACCAACCGCGTTGTCACAACCGTGGAAGCAATCTTCTACGAGTCAATGTCTCTGGAGGAGTGGAAGTTGGAACATGGGCCGGCATCAGCGCGGACGAAGGATTCTCCCCTGACGGGTTCATTGCCGTCGGCGATTCAGTTGCTCGTAGCCGAGGACGATGGTCCGTCCGACGATCCTGCTCCCTCCATTCCGCCCTCCTCGAAAGCTCCTCCGCCTCTATCCGCCTCCCTCCCATCGCTCGCCGCCGATCTGCCTAAGTCGGCATCGACGTCGGCCGCCAGCGATGAGGGAAGCATTGGTGCGTTGCCTTCGGCTCCGCCCATCGGCATCGCTTGCCGTCGACGTGGTTGTCAAAGATATATGCTGCTGATTGTGTAGGCTGTAGTGGGGTAGCCCATATGGGGTACAACTCAAATTAGGGTTTGCTACTTGTACCCATCCTGCTGCTAGTTCATCCACTTCCGTTCGTTATTCTGACATGGTTTCAGAGCAGGTCCTAGCCTAGGACCTTTCTCTTAGGGCCCACCGAGTAGCGCTACCCCACCCGTCGCGCCGCTGTGATCACGTTCCCCTGCCCTGCCCTGCCCTGCCCTGCGTGCCGCCTGCTGCAGCGCGCCCTGCTGAGTCGCGCGCTTGCCTGCAGCAGCGCGCCCTGCCCTGCCCGGGCGTCGCGTCGCCCTGCCTGCGCGTCGCGCCGCGCGCTCTGCTCTGCCCGTGCGCCCTGCCCTGCCCGCGCGCCGCGCTGCCGCGCGCTCTGCAATGCCCGCGTGCCGCGCTGCCGCGCGCTCTGCCCTGTCAGCGCGCCGCCGTCGCGCGCCCTGCCCTGCCCGCGCGCCGCGTCGTCGCGCGCCCTGCCCTGCCTGCGCACCGCGCCGCCACGCGGCCTCCCCTGCCTGCGCGCCGCGCCGTCGCGCACCCTGCCCTGCCTGCGCGCCGCGCTGCCGCGCGGCCTGCCCTGCCTGCGTGCCGCGCCGCCGCGCGCTCTGCCCTGCCGCGCGCCTCTGCCCTGCCCGCGCACCTCTGCCCTGCCCGCGCTCTGCGCCGCCGCGCTCCTCTGCCCTGCCCGCGCGCTGCACCTGCCGTGCGCGCCTCTGCCCTGCCGTGCGCGCCTTGCCCTACCGTGAGCGCCCTGCCCTGCCGCGCGCCCTGCCCTGCTGTGCGCGCCACAAGCAGCTCTCTCCGCTCTCTCCTACACTCCTACTAGCGCGCTCTCCTGCCTAGCCCTGCCTGCATGCTGCTAACGCACTCGACTGCTCCGCTCGCTATGGCCACTCTCAATGTTCTCACCTTCGATTCGGAGGGCCGCCCGATAGAGTTCGCTGCGTGGCTAGACGACCTACAGCTGTTCCTGCTGACAGACTCTACAGCTGTTCCTGCTGCCGTACCTCGCTGTTTGACCTCACCTCTGGCGCCTCGCCCGCCCCTGACGCCACAGCTAACAGTGCGACCCGCTCACAGTGGCTTACCCGTGACGCTGCTGCTCGCCTAGCCGTTCGCAACCACCTGCCGTTAGCGGAACGCGCCCACTTTGGCCAGCATAAGACAGCGAAAGCAATGTACGACGATGTAGTCGCTCGTTACTCCTCCCCGGCCACTGCTGCTCTAGGCCGCCTTCTCGTGCCCTACCTGTTCCCAGACCTGTCCGCCTTTGCCGCAGTAGCCGACCTAGTCACTCACCTCCGCACTAGTGACACTCGCTACCGTGCTGCGCTCCCCGCCGAGTTTCACGCTCCAAGAACCCCCCCCCCCCATGTACATCACGCTCTACTTCATAGTCACCCGCCTCCTTGACTCTCTTACTGCAGTCAGGGACCTCCTCCGACCTCACTGTCGACCTGCTCGAGAAGCACCTCCTAGCAGCTGAGACTAGCATAGTCGCTGTAGGCGCTTCTCGTGGCACTCCTCGCACTCCCTTCTTTGAGGGGTGTTCTCCCTCCCCCCTTCTCCCCTCAGTCGCCTCCCCTGCAGCTGTTGACTACCTACGTGCTCCCGGACCAGTCGCCACCTGGCCACGTTCACCCGTCGACCTGGGTCGAGTCTGTACACACTGACTACTGTGCCTCCTCAGGTAGCTGCGTCTGCGTCTGCATCAGGTCAGCTTGCTGCCCCCTGCTCGTGTTGCGCCCTGTCGCACCAGACGCTCCTTTGGCACCACCGTCTTGGTCACCCCTCTGTGGCACGCCTCCGTGGCATGCACTTCCGTCTCCTTGTCTCTGGTCTTCCCAGGTCTCTGCCTCCCCTCCCACCGTCGCCTGCCCCTCCCTGCCTTCCCTGTGTCGAGGGGCGACAGCGCGCCGCTCCTCACTCCTCCTCGTTCCCCCCGACAGAGGCACCCCTGCAGACTCTCCACCTGGACGTGTGGGGCCCAGCCCGCGTCCATGGACTGGGCCACGAGCGGTACCTTCTGCTGGTTGTCGACGACTACTCGCGTTACACCATGGTCTTCCCCTTGTGCCGCAAGGGGGAGGTCCCTGATGTTCTGATCCCTTGGATCCGCGCTGTTCGTCTCCAGCTCCGCGAGCGGTTCGAGACGGACCTTCCAGTCCTGCGTCTGCACTCTGACAGAGGTGGTGAGTTTTCCTCCGACCTCTTGCAGGCCTTTTGTCAGGCGGAGGGCATTCACCAGACGTTCACGCTTCCGGCCTCTCCGCAGCAGAATGGGGTTGCTGAGCGCCGCATTGGCTTAAGTCATGGAGGTCGCTCGTACCTCCATGATCCATGCGGCTGCCCCCCATTTTCTGTGGCCGTTTGCAGTCCAGTACGCTGGCATCAGCTCAACCTCTGGCCCCGTGTCTCCTTGCCGGAGACCTCGCCCACACTGCGTTGGACGGGGGAGGTTGGCGATGCGTCGGTGTTCCGGGTCTGGGGATGTCGAGCCTTTGTCCGCGATACGTCCGCGGACAAGCTCTCCTCCCGCGCCGTTCCCTGTGTCTTCCTTGGCTTTGTCCCTGACGCGCCTGGCTGGCAGTTTTACCACCCCACCTCGCGCCGTGTCATGCCCTCTCAGGACATCACGTTTGACAAGTCGGTTCCCTTTTACCGTCTCTTCCCCTACCGCACTGCCCCTCTCCCTCCTCCGCCGCTCTTCCTAGCACCAGGTCCTCCTCCGGTAGACCCCCTCCCCCTTCAGGGTCCTGCTCCCTCAGGTGTGTCCCAGGTAGACCCTGTCGAGCCTGTCAAGGTAGCTGTCGACTCTGGTGCTGCTAGAGGTGGTGCGTTTGGGGGTGCTGAGTCTGCGAGTGCGGGGCCTGGGGGTGCTGAGCTTGAGCGTGCGGAGCCTGGGGGTGCTGAGCCTGGGGGTGCTGAGTCTGAGGGTGCGGAGCCTGGGAGTGCTGAGCGTGGGGGTGTTGAGTCCGAGAGTGCGGAGCCTGGGGGTGCTGAGCCTGCGGGTGTGGAGCCTGCGGGTGCTGAGCCTGAGCGTGTGGAGCCTGGAGGTACTGAGCCTGGGGGTGCTGCGCCCGAGTGTGCTGAGCCTGGAGGCCCTTCGGGTGTCCTGTCGCGGCCGGAGTCTCTCTCTCCACTGCAGCTGCGCGAGTGGTTTGCTCGGCGCTGGAGCCTCCGGAGTGGTGCTGCTGGAGCTGGAGCTGCTGGAGGTGCTGGAGATGCTAGTCCCGGAGGTGCTCGTACTGGAGGTATTGGAGCTGCTGGGGCTGGAGGTACTACTGGAGCTGCTGGAGGTGTTGGTGCTGCTGGAGCTGGCGATGCTAGATGTGCTGCTGGAGCTGGAGCTGGAGGCGCTGGAGCTGTTCCTGCTGGTGGTGCTGCTGGTGCTGGAGCTAGTGGTGCTGCAGGTGGTGGAGCTGGAGACCTTGGAGCTGGGGGTGCTGGAGCTGTCTCTGCTGGTTCTGGTGGTGCTTCACGGCCGCAGCCGTACTTCGTTCCACTCCTTCAGCAGGTTCTTGGTCTCCCGCCTTCTAGTGGTCCTACTCCTCCCTTACTGTGTCCGCCGCCTGACCAGTCGCAGTCGCAGTTACAGCCAGCCTCCCCACTGCCTGGTCCTTCTCCTTACACTGGGCCGACCGGAGGTCTTGCTGAGCGTCGTGAGCCTGCGTCTCGTCCTACGTCACCTGTTCGCGCTGCTCGCACTAGTCGTCGTGTTCCGCGTCCGCGTCCTCCTCCTGTCCCCAACACGCACCAGATGGCACTTCGTCCTTCCTCTGTTCCACTGCGTGTCCCTCTGCCGTCTCCTCCTGCGTCCTCCCTTGCTGACGGTCCGGACCCGGAGTCTGACTCCCTTCGTGATGCTAGTCCTACTGTCACGCGTCTCCTTGCCACTGTTGTCACTGACCCTTCCTTTGAGTCCACTGCTGCGTCTGCCTTAGTTGCTGAGCTTGTCGACTTTGCTGCTCGCTGTTGTCTAGACTACGCCGCTAGCCTTGTTGCTCAGACTGAGTCTGTCTGTCCTCCATCCGTCGGGGATGAGTGTGCTCTTGGCACGGACGTCCTTGAGGACAGGCAGGAGGACTTTGAGTGCTTTGCAGCTGCTGTACCTCATCTCGTGTCCATTCGGATTGCACCTGAGGGAGACCCGGATGCACCAGACATCCCGATTCCGCGTTCTTACGCTGAGGCGATCGCGGGTCCCTACTCCTCTCAGTGGCAGTCAGCCATGGACGCAGAGATGGCATCCTGGAAGTCCACAGGCACTTACGTCGACGAGTTTCCCCCTCCTGGGGCGAACATCGTCGATGGCATGTGGATTTTCAGGGTGAAGCGGCCGCCGGGTTCTCCGCCTGTCTTCAAAGCACGTTACGTTGCACGAGGCTTCAGTCAGCGACAGGGAGTTGACTTCTTCCAGACCTTCTCCCCTACCCCGAAGATGACCACTCTTCGGGTGCTGCTGCACGTCGCCGCTCAGCGTGACTACGAGCTTCACTCTCTTGACTTCATCACTGCTTTCCTACAGGGCAGCCTGCACGAGGAGATCTGGCTGCGCCGCCCACCTGGCTTTACTGGGTCGTTTCCTGCAGGTACCCAGTGGAGCCTCCGGCGACCAGTCTACAGTCTCCGCCAGGCGCCTCGCGAGTAGCACGACACACTGAGGACGACTCTTGCGGATCTTGGGTTTGCTCCTTCTACTGCTGACCCGTCGCTGTTTCTACGCACCGACACTTCGCTGCCGCCATTCTACATCCTCGTGTACGTCGACGACTTGGTCTTTGCCACTGCTGACACTGCTGGACTGGCCCACGTGAAGTCGGAGCTGCAGAAGAGACACACGTGCACAGACCTGGGTGAACTGCGCAGCTACCTTGGCTTGCAGATCACCCGGGACAGAGCACGGCGCACCATTACCTTGACTCAGTCACACATGGTGCAGCAGGTCCTTCAGCGCTTCCGCTTCGAGTACTCCTCGCCACAGGCCACTCCTCTGCCTACGGGTCACTCGCTCTCAGCTCTGCCTTCGGATGAGTCGGTAGAGCCGAGCGGCCCGTATCCAGAGCTTGTGGTCTGGGCGAGTGCAGGTCATCAGGTACATGAGACAACCCACCAGCTCAGGATATGGACCGCTGGACTCAAATGGCTCGTCCGAAGGTGGAGCCGTGAGCCCATGATCCACACCAAGAGGGGTGAGCTGTACCTTGGAGAACGGGAAGCGAAACCGCGTGAGGATCTGCTCGACCATATGCGACTGAGTCAGCGTAATGGTGCGAGCTGCCCTGTCCCTGGTGATCTGCAGGCCAAGGTAGTGCTGCAGCTCACCAAGGTCAGTGCAAGTGTGTCTCCTCTGCAGTTCCTCCTTCACGGAGGCCAGCGCGCGTCGGTCGGGAGTGGCGAACACCAGGTCGTCGACGTAGACCAGGACAAAGAACGGGGTCGAGCCACGGCGAACGAACAGTGACGGGTCAGCAGACGACGGAAAGAAGTCAAGAGCTGCAAGGGTCGAGCAAAGTGTGTCATGCCACTCACGTGGAGCCTGACGCAGGCCGTAGACTGGTCGACGCAGCTGCCACTGGGTCCCAGGTGGGAAAGAGCCAGTGAAGCCAGGCGGGCGACGCAGCCAGATCTGCTCGTGCAGGCTCCCCTGAAGGAACGCGGTGGAAAAGTCCAAGGAGTGCAACTCGTAGTCGCGCTGTGCTGCAATATGCAGCAACACCCGAAGAGTACTCATCTTCGGGGTGGGAGCGAAGGTCTGGAAGAAGTCCACCCCCTCTCGCTGACTGAAGCCTCTCGCCACATAGCGCGCCTTGAACACAGGTGGTGATCCAGGCGGCCGCTTCACCTTGTAGAGCCATCGGCCACTGACGACGTTCGTCCCAGGTGGTGGGACTGCGTCAACGTAAGTGCATGTGGACCTATAAGATGCCATCTCTGCCTCCTCTAGCGTCTGCTGCGACGGTACCGGCCCCTGCTGCTGCACCTGTGGCTCCGCCTCTGCCCTCTCCTGCTGCGACTGCAGCTGCACCCGCTGCTGCAACTGGGACTCCTGCACTACCCTCTCCTGCTGCGGCCGTGACTCCTCCTCTACTCTCTCCTGCTGGGTCTGTAACTGTACCTGCTGCTGCTGGTGGGACTCCTGCGCTACCCTCTCCTGCTGCGGCCGTGACTGCTCCGCTACTCTCTCCTGCTGTGTCTGTAACTGCACCTGCTGCTGCGGGCGGGACTCCTGCTCTACCCTCTCCTGGTGTGGCCGGACTCCTCTACTCTCTCCTGCTGCTGCTGCTGCAGCTGCTGCTGTGTCCTCTCAAACTGTGTTGTCTTCTCGGGTTGTCTTCTTGGGTTGACGACTTGGCTACGCAGCGGTCGTCACAGGGTTACACCTTCAGCCTTGGCTCCGGTTCTGTTTCGTGGCGGTCTACCCGCTCGTCTTCTGTTCTCAGCTCCAGTTGTGAGGCTGAGATCTACGCAGGGGTCATGGCTGCACAGGAGTTACGCTGGGTCACCTACCTGTTGACCGACGTGGGAGAGCCGCCTCGTTCTCCTCCAGTTCTGTACGTCGACAACAAGGCCATGATTGCCTTGTGTCAGGAGCACAGACTGGAGCACAGGACGAAGCACATCGCTCTGCGCTACTTCCTTGCTCGAGAGTTGCAGCAGCGTGGTCAGCTTCGTCTTGCTTACGTGGCCTCTTGGGCCAACACTGCTGATATCTTCACCAAGGCACTTCAGCCTTGTGATCATCAGCAGTTCTGTACTGTTCTAGGTCTTGTGCCTACTTGGCCTCACTTGATCACTTCTTGACTTTGCTTGTACTGTGATCTATATACTTATACCTGCATGCTTACACTTGCTAGGTTGTGATCACTGTACTGTTTGTTCTCCTTTATTTATAACTCTGCATGTGGACTTGCCTTGTGGCCATTTGCTTGTGCTCAGATTGTGTGGTGACTTCGTGATCCACCCTGAGCTTGCTTTGCCTTTCTTGACTGGTCTTGTGACCTCTTGTTCTCCCCCACTTGGCCTATGGGGGTGTGTCAAAGATATATGCTGCTGATTGTGTAGGCTGTAGTGGGGTAGCCCATATGGGGTACAACCCAAATTAGGGTTTACTACTTGTACCCATCCTGCTGCTAGTTCATCCACTTCCGTTCGTTATTCTGACAGTGGTCTGGTCGGCGAGCAAGTCGGCGTTGGAGTGAAGTCTCCGCCGACAAGGGAGCCGTCAAACGAGAAGCGCGTTTCAGAGAAGCTGTCGACAGGGGAGCCGTCGAACGGAGCACAATTCAGAGGAGCCGTCGAACGAGGAGCACGCTTCAGAGGAGCGGACGACAAGGCAGCAGTTCGACGATGGCATATCGAGCGATGTTGTTGAAGTCATCAGCGGCGCTGATGGGGAGATGTCGACCGGAGAGCAGTCCAGCGACAGCGACGTGGTGAAAGTCTCTGCCGACAAGCCTGCAGTTCGATGTTCCACCCGCTCCAAGTTTAACAAGCCTCCCGAGAGGCTGAGCTACCATGCGTGCCTTCTGCCGACCTCCTACAGCACTCTGCTCGACGATGCGCAGTTCGACAACGATGTGCCCGAGCTCGACCCCGATATTCACGCCGACCCAGAGCACCGCTGGAACATCGCCAACATGACTGTGAAAGAGGCGTTGGCGAGATGGAAAGGAAAGGCGGTGAAAGCGGCGATGGACGAGGAGATTCGAAGTCTAATCTCCAACGGCACATGGGAGCTGGTCGAGCGTCCGCGCGGAATCAATGTCATGAAGAACCGCTGGGTCCTGACGACGAAATATCACGTCGACGACATGGTCGCACGCGAAAAATCGTGCCTGGTGATGAAAGTCTTCACGCAGATCTACGGAGTTGATTACGACGAGACGTATGCACCGGTCGGGAGCTACGTCACGCTGCGGATTTTTCTCAGCATCGTCGCCGTTCTCGATCTGCACCTCATGCAACTGGACATGAAGAATGCTTTTCTGCAGGGCAAGCTCGACCGCGTGCTCTACATGGACCAGCCAGCTTACTACAACGATGGCACTGGCCACGTATGCAAGCTGCTGAAGAGCTTGTACGGGCTTAAGCAGAGTCTCCTACTGTGGTACTCGACGCTCGACGTTGTGCTGATGGGCGCCGGCTGGAGCAAGAGCCAGGTGGACGAGGCTCTATACTTCAGAGTTGGCGACGACGGAGTGGCGTGCTGGGTGCCAGTTTACGTCGACGACCTGCTCGCCGCCAGCAGCAGCACCGTGATTCTGAAGGAGCTGAAGGAGCTGCTGGAGGCCGCTTTTGAGCTGCGCGAGATCAGCCCGGTCGAGAAGTATTCGGGGCTCGAAATCGTGCGCGATCGTCCGGCGCGGAAGCTGTGGCTGCACCAGCAGTCCTACGTCGACAAGCTGCGTAGGCGCTTCATCGACGAGGAGCAGACTGGTCGGCGTCCGAAGATGCATGTTTTCGTGGACGCCGTACGCGGAGCTGACTTTCGACGATGAGGACTTCCAGTCTCGCGAAGAGGAGGAGTACCGTCAGAAGGTCGGTTCGCTGCAGTTCGCTGCCATGACAACTCGGCCCGACATCGCTTTCGCGTGCAGCAATCTGGGGTCAGGTCTGACAGTGAGGAGCGACCAGCACTGGCGTGAGGTCGATCGCTGCCTCACCTATCTGGCCGACACGCGCGATTTCGCTCTGGAGTTTGGCGGCGGCCCTGAAACTCTGAAACTGCGCAGCAGCACGAATGGCTACGTTTTCACCTTCAGCGGCGCAGCTGTCTCCTGGACGAGCCAACACATCAAGTGCGTAACTCTGTCCTCGACGGAGTCAGAGTACATCGCGGCCACTGAAGCTGGCAAGGAGGCTCGTCGACTTCGATTCCTCCTCGTCGAGTTCCAACTCCTCGACCCTGGGACGCCGACTGCTCTGAACGTGGACAATCAGTCCGCCATCGCGGTCGCTGAGGGCTTGGTGCTGAAGGGAAACCTCAAGCACATGGAGCGACGCTACGCCTGGCTGCAGCAGATGGTGAAGCGCAAGAAGATTGCGCTAGAATACATCCCGACATTCGAGCAGCCGGTGGACTTCCTCACTAAGGCGCAGCATTTTCCGGCCTTCAACCGGTGCTCCATCGCGGTCGGCCAAGTTCGCCTTGCCGACGTCGGCGACGATGACGACGTGCAGCAGTAGGTGCCATGTCCTCTAACATGGCTGGTGCGGTGATCGGCGTGCGGCGTGTGCACGCCAGAGAATTATCCCCTTGTATTCTATTACTTAGGTTCTGGGTGGACCGTGTGTGTGGGGGCCCAAGCTTGAGCTGGGCAGGGGAGTGTCGAAGTGAAAGGCCCCGCCCTCGCTTGGGCTCATGCATTCTCTGCGACAACGTGGTGAATTTGACAAAGTGATCGTCGCATTAGAACAGCCCGTCCACTGAAACCACGAGTAGTTTTCGAGAAGGTTGTCCTCTGATTCACCAGCCCAATGACGAGCTCTGGTCGACGGGGTGCTGTTTGACGAGCTCGTCCTCTGATCTGCCAGTGAGTCGCGCGATCTTTGACGGGCGGGGTGCAGTCCGAAGAGCCTCGTTCTCTGATCGAAGGGCGCCGTTCGGCGAGCCTCGTCTCGGCGAACTGGTCGGCCGAATTCGCGCGGCTGCGGAACTCTGCGAAGGCGTGCGAAATTCGCTCAGGCGGTTCTTAGCGAATTTTCACATGTGGAATGGCAATACGTTCTCGACGGTGGACACCTGACGAAACCGTCGGAACGTTTTCTACCTGGCACCTGCGCATTGTCTCTGGCGGTGCAACCGTCTACCTGCACCTACTCGGCAGGTGCACACCTGCGCAGATATTCACCTGCGAATGCAGCGCTGGCGGGCCGCCCTGTTGCAGCGCTGGCATGTCGCCCTCTGCTACGCTGGCAGGCTGCCCTGCTGCAGCGTTGGCGAATCGCTCTGATGGAGTGCTGGCAATTCGCCTTGCAAAATTCTTGCTAGGGGTTCCAAGGCAATTCTAGTCATGTCACTTGCATGCCTCATTTGTGTATTCTAATTCACAATTTTCAATGTTCTTTTCAATTCCTTAGTGGAAACTCTTGCGAAAGTTCTCTGTCAAAACAACAAGTAGTAAGAACTCTGTTAGAGCGCTACGATCACCCACACAACCCCGTGCCCTCCTACGTAGTCCACTCCCGTTGTAGGGTGTCTCTCTGCATTTTCCACCTGCCTAGGAGTAGTTGCGCATGTGCTCGCAACGAACAGCTGCACATACTCGTTTGTGCAATGTCGTCACTTCCCTCCAATTCGGTTCAGTGTTGAACAATGCATACCGAAATGCACTATTGGAGTGTACTCGGCGAATACCGAAGCTCCGGTATGCGGTATGCAAAATCTCGCTACATCGCATAGAGCGGCACCTTAACATCAACCAGGCCGACCAAACCCAACCCAACCGAGTTGGAGCAGGTTACCCGAGCTTGCGAACATGGGGGTTCTCGCACAGATGTCGCCTCCATTTTGTCGCACGAAATGAAACCCGGTAAGATCGCACAAATCTAGCCCAGCGACAGATGTGTTTCGCCCTGCCCTCTATCCCCCCGCGGTTCAACTCCTTGCTCGTTACCTCGAGGATGCAGGGAAAGTTTTAGGAGATTTCTTGGTTTCCCGAGTCGCGTTTCCGAAGACTTGGTCGGGCTGGGTTCAGCCGACCAGGTCGAGCCGACCCGACCAATCTCTTTGGGTCGCAACATGTCGTTATTGGGCGACGCCCAAAAATAGCTTGGTTATGGCAAGTTTGATCCGATTGGAATGTATTAGTTTACGTCTCTCATACAGTACCCCCTAAGTCTCGATCAATTGCCCACCTTGAACAGTATAGGAAAACCAGGAGTCGACGTTCTCACGGCAACGTCATGGCGGTTCTTGAACGCGAATAAGCTACTGTAGCCAGAAATTCCGAACATAACAAGCTAGGCTACCATGAATGTTTGAACAGGTGCGCTGGTACCACACGGTACACCTGTTGCTCGTTTGAGTCACCCATGGTTGCCTTAAGAGGGCGCTTAAGTGATTCTTGCATTTCGCTAAGGTTTCGTCGATTCGCAGCTAGCAAAAAATGATTCGTTCGTGCTAATAAAAACAATTCTAACTTATGCGTTGACTGCACGCGATAAGAAACAGTGCAAGGACGTGGTGCCAGCTCGAAACTTGGTCAGGCACTTGGGGCAACCGAATCGACCTCGCCAGAGATGCTGCCTTGCCAACGAGTACACATGATGCTCACCTCCTGCACGCGAAATTGCCTTGCACCGGATGGAAACCTTGCACCCGTGGGTTTTGTGCCGTGAGGTTGCACCCACGTTACAAGTACATCGACCAATACGAACCACAGAAACTGAAGTCTGACTGAAGAGACTGCAGTCAAACAGTCAACGGTGAGTTACAAAAGTTTTTTATAAGCCCTTTTTGCCCGAAGCGAATTGACGAAACCTGCGCGAAATGCAAGAATCGTTTATAAGCCCAGAGTGTAAGGCAAGGTCGGGGGGCTCAACCGGGCTTCGTGTGTACAGTACAGACACAATGGCGCAAGCTGTCCAGCTGGATTTCCCCAGCTGGACGCCGTCTATTGGCTTTCCAGCTGTCAAAACGATCCATTCACAGCCGCAACATCACAGCGTAAATCTTCTAGGTTCGCACCACCCCCTCCTACGTGGGTTGGGTACAAACTCGAAGTTCTCAGGGTTACTGTACTGTAAGGAAATTCCTTTTCCTTACTTCGCGTCCCTACTCAGCTCGTACACCACTGTTCCTGCCAACAGCACCCAACAGTAAACCGTTACTGTCGGAGTGAAAGGCCCCGCCCTCGCTTGGGCACAGGCATTCTCTGCGACGACGTGGTGAATTCGACGAAGTGATCGTCGCATTGGATCAGCTCGTCCTCTGAACCCGCGGGTGGTTTTCGAGGAGGTTGTCCTCTGATTCACCAGCCCGTCAACGAGCTCTGGTCGACGGGGTGCTGTTCGACGAGCTCGTCTTCTGATCTGCTTCTGGGTCGCGCGATCTCTGACGGACGGGGTGCTTTCCGAGGAGCCCCGTTCTCTGATCGAAGGGCGCTGTTCGGCGAGTCTCATCTCGGCGAACTGGCTGGCCGAATTCGCGCGACTGCGAAACTCTGCAAGGGCATGCGAAATTCGCTCAGGTGGCTCTTAGCGAAATTCGACCTGCGAAATGGCATCACGAGCTCGACGGTGGACACCTGACGAAACCGTCGGAGCGTTCTCTACCTGGCACCTGCGCAATGCCTCTGACGGTGCAACCATCTACCTGCACCTACTCGGCAGGTGCACACCTGCGCAGATATTCACCTGCGAATGCAGCGCTGGCATGCCGCCCTGTTGCAGCGCTGGCATGTCGCCCTTCTGCTCCGCTGGCAGACCGCTCTGTTTCAGCGTTGGCGAACCGCTCTGATGCAGTGCTGGCAATTCGCCTTGCAGAATTCTTGCTAGGGATTGCAATGCCATTCCAGTGATATCACTTGCATGCTCTTCTTTGTACTCTAATTCTCAATTTTCAATGTTCTTTCAATTTCCTTAGTGGAAACTCTTGCCAAATTTCTCAGTGAACACAGCAAGTAGTAAGAACTCTGATAGAACACTACTAGAGCGCTACGATCACCCACACAACTCCGTGCTCTCCTTCGTAGTCCACTCCCGTTGTAGGGTGACTCTCCGCATGGTGCGGTGAGCGTGGAACGACCCCGCGTTCGAGCCTTCAGAAAAGCTGACTTCTGTGTTAATTATCTAAGTTGTAGTAGGCCGGCAACCGTCTAGACCGCCATGGCTGACCAGGAGGAGGTCGCTGCAGGCGTAGAGGATACTCTGCAGGTGCGGTCAGATGACGTTCGGGCACGCCACGCAGCTGGCGAGTACGGCGGAGCGAACTTGGATGTTCTGCTCTTTGGAACCCGCTTGCAGTGGGCGCGCGATCACCCAACGACCCGTACTGAGGCGGATGGTCTGCCCGCCACTCCCCGACCGGCACGCAACGAAGGAGACGTCGACGACCAGGTCGACGGTGGTAACCAAGTCGGCAGCGAAGGCAGCACGAGGCTTCGTGGAGTGATTCGGGCCGCCGACGTTGGCGTCGGCGGACTTCAGGCGCGCGTTCAGCGTTCGGCGGCAGCGGGAAGTTCGAACGGCAACATCGATGGTCGTAGCCTTTCTCCTCAGCGGAGTGGAGCCAGGCCGACATCGGCGACTCATGCGTCGGCTGGTCGCGACGGAGGCATCGCGCCGGCGTACGGCTACTTCAAATTTTCGCCGGACAAGATCGCTGTGCCGAAGCCGCTCGAAGGACGACACGACTTGATCACATGGATTGAGTCAATCGAACCTCAGCTGGAGATCGCCGGATTGAAGAAGTTCGTTGACGGCAAGGTGGAGACGCCGGACGAAGATGACTCTGAATTGTGGGCGGAATTTCGCGCCGCTCATCTTCTGACTTTCATGGTCCTTTCGCGGTGCTGTTCGCCATTGGTGCAAGTCGCGTTAAAGTCGTGCCGACTTCGTGTGGACGCCGGCTACCAAGCGTGGCAGTACATCATGCGCACCTACAAAGCGACCGACGACCTCTACATCAGCCAACTGGAGAAGAGATTGGCCACCATTCGCATGGGCGAGCAGGAATCGGCGACCGAGTACTGCAATCGAGCACGGCGAATTTTGGCCGACGTGCAGATGGCTGGCTTCGAGTACTCGGTGGCGTCGTATGTCACGCATGTCATCAATGGCCTCCCCTCGAGCTACAATCTGATGCGACGGATGCTGATCATGCCCGGCGCGCGCGAGACTCTAAACGAGGACTCGCTTTCGAGTCACATCATTCAGGACGAGTTTATGCAGGAGTCTGAGCGGTCTTCAGAGCTCCTTCCACAGGCCAACTACATTGCTCCGACGAAGCAGGGACGTCAGACGGGGCAGCGTGGGAAGTCGGGCGGAGGAGGAGGCGGTGGCGGAAAGTCGTCGAACATGAAGTCAACGGAGGGCGCCGACCGCGGGAAGTCGGCGAAGGGCAATGATCGCGGTAGTAGTGGTTCGCGTCGAGGAGGACGTCGCTGCTACATCTGCGGAGACCCTGACCATCTCTCGTACGACTGCCCTGATCGCGACGAGTCCGACGACGATCAGAGAAGAAGCCGCGGGAAGCCTGACAGCGAACGTCGTCGTCGAGACCACCAGCCGCGTAAGGAGAAGCCAGAGTCGTCGAAAACGCCGTCGAAATCAGAGGAAGACACCTCGAGCGGCAAGGAAGCCTCTTGTTCGATGGTTGGAGTGGTTGAGCCAACTATTTCGCTGGCGCCGGAGGCTGGAGAAGACTTCCAGGCGGTCGCTGCAGCGGTGCAGGCGAATCCGAGCGTGGTGCTCCTCGACAGCGGCTGCTCTCATCAACTGATGGGAACGCGAGAGGCCTTCGTCGACATGAAGCCAGGAGGTGAAATCCGTCACGTGCGCGGATTCAACGGGGCGCTTCAGAATGTCGAAGGTCGTGGCACAGTTGCTCTGAAAGGGGAGACCGGAAAGCAGATTCTGATCCCCGACGTGTTGTACGTCCCGGGCGTGCAGGCGAATCTGTTGTCGGCTGGTCAGCTGAAGGAAAACGGCGTGAAGCTGCAGAACGAGGGTGACGAGATGCTGCTCGTTTCCGCTGCATGAGATGTGCTTGGTCGAGCACGCTACACCGGCCGAGTCCTCTGCACCGACCTCCGCCCCTGCTCCTCGAAATCGACTACATCTGCGACAGAAGCAGATGGGATGGATGGCATGCGATGGGATTCATGGCATGAAGTGGGATGGATAGCATGAGATGGCATGCATGAATGTCGGCCCTGGTGGGGGGATGTGGGAGGGAAGGTGGGAAGGCTGAATGACGCGAGATAATACGTGAAGCGGCGAGAGGGTAGAGTATGCAGGCCGAAGCTCCTGGCTTTGCAGGCCGAAGCTCCTGGCTTTGCAGGCCGAAGCTGGATTGCAGCATGGGCGCCAACTCTGCCCCTAGCACCACGTGAAATGGAAGTGATGGCATGGTATGAAAGTGATGAATTGGATGGATGGCTGGTATGGGATTGATGGCATGAGATGGGCTGGATGGCGTGAAATGGGATGGATGGTGTGAGTTGGGATAGACGATATGAGCTGGGATGTATGACATGATAGAATGAGATTGGAAGGATGGTATGAGATAGGTGACACGAGATGGGATGAATGACTGGAAATGGGAGAGATGACTTGAGATGAGATTGAAGGCATGGGATGGGATGGATGTTTCTAGATGGGATGGGTGGCAAGAGATGGGATAGATGGCATGAGATGGGAGGTCACATGAGATTGGACATTTCTTACGAGATATGATGGATACCATGAGATGATGGATGTCATGACATTGGATGGATGATTTGATGTGTGATGGATGGAATGCGATGGGATGGAAACTTGAGAAAGGCATGGATGGCCTGAGAGGGAATCGATAGCATTGAGAGTGGATGGGTGGCATAAAAAGGGATGAGTGCCCCATGAAACTGATGGGGAGGATGACATATGCTAGACTTTCTGTCACAAAGATACCACACCTTCCATTTCATGCCACAGCCTTGATAATGAATCTGGCAAGGTCTGAAGGAGCTCGCAGCCACTCAGACCTAGCTCTACGAGCCTGCGAGTTGACATCTTGCTGGCATCCAATCTGTGCAGGTGAGTGAGGCCAGTGAGAGAAGGGGACAGGCTTGTCACTGACAAGTTGTCAGGGAGGAGCAAACTGCAGGCTGATGTTGCCAAAAAATGATGAAGGAAGAGATGGTCTCAGGAAGATCAGCAGCATCCCCACCAACCCCAAGGATGTTCTCAAGCTTCCAAAGAATGGTTGCTATGGAATCTGCGTGCGCACATGATTTAAAGCCTGAGTTTACACTAGTATGAGACAATTTTTCAGTTATCATTTTTACACCAGTAGAACTTGGGCGAAACAGGGATTCAAAATTCCGCCATTTCAAATGTATCCTAAGGGCCCCATCTCAACCGTACGAGTTACAAAGATACTCAAGTCCATGCCTCCAATAAACATAAGAAGGCAACGGATGTTGGCCAAGCAAATCGCAGCCACGAACATCCAGCACTCGCAGCATCTTCAAGTACCGCAGCTCTTGCGATGGCAGGGACTGAAGCCGCTCACAGTCCCTCAGGTTCAGCTCTCTGAGCCTTCTCAAATGGCGGAAGTTGGGAGGGAGGACATGAAGTGATGCCCTCCTGGCGATTAATGTGTGCAGGTAAGTGAGGCGGGTGATAGAACGGGGCAGGCTTGTCAGGGAGGAGCAATTCTGCAGGGTGAGGTCGCCCAATCTTGACAAGGCAGAGATGGACTCAGGAAGATGAGTCAGGTTTGCAGCTTCAATATGAAGAGACGTGAGTTGCACAAGCTGGGACACACTTTCTGGAACCACCGGCAGAGCTCTCGCCCCTCCTACATGCAGTTGCCGCAGGTGAGACATGGACCCGATATCATGAGGCAGGTGTTGCAGGGACTTGGCATCTGAGATGTGAAGAACGCGGAGGCATGAAAGGAACCCGGGCAGGAATTGAAACTCGGTTTGTTCAAAGCCCAGGCGCATCTCCAGGTGCTCTATCTGAGAGAGGCAACGGCTGCTCGCTGGTGCGTCAATGATAGAAACCCGATCCAACCACAACTTCCTAAGATTTGGAGCAGTTGACATGTCAGGAAGAATGATGCTGCTGGTCTCGTTTCCCAAGCTCAAGGTTCCCAAGAACCGTGGAAGACTTTCTATAGTCTCCTTAAGCTGAACACAACCCTTCAGATCCAGCTCCCGCAGGCATGAGAGGCTTCCCATGGCTCGAGGTGCCGACACGAGCTTGACACAACTGTGAGCCTTGAGAATCTGTAGGCGGCTCAGCTGAGTGATGCATTCTGGCAGCTCCGTCAGACCACAGCAATAGTTCAATGTCAACTCTCGTAGAGAAGAGAGACGACTGAGTGACGACGGCAGCTTCTGCAGGGAAAGATTCCCAATCAGCACCAAAGTGCGGAGATTGGTCAGCTCGCCTATCTCCTCCGGGATTGACGTCAGCCTTGAATCTGTGATGCTCAACGATTCAAGAGCAGTCAGGCAGGAGATTGCTGCAGGGAGGATGTCATATTCCATACAGTCAATGGACAGCTTCTGAAGCCCTGAAAGTAACCCAATGGATTCGGGGAGTTTAAAAAGCCACCAGCCCTTCAACACTCTTAACGATTTCAGGCTTGAGAAATCGTCAAGATTCTCAGGCAAACTGGATATTCTGCTGTTAGAAATGGTGAGAACTTCCAAGGTGCTGATGCTTGAGAGCAACTCAGTCAGCTCAGTCAAATCGTAGCTTCGGGAAAGGCAGAGTTCGCGAAGTGCTGGGAACCGCTCCCCAAGATCCTCGTGGAAGATGTTCGGAGCATATGCAAGCAGCAGGCGTTGAAGACGGAAACACGGTAAGGTTGACGAGAACATCGAAGGAAAGTCAGTTGGAGCCCGCACAAATCCCAGCGAACGAAGCATTGTCAGTTGACCAAATGAGAAGTCTCCTTCGAAATCACGGAACCGTGAATCTCCTGGGAAGAACAGGCTGGTCAAATTCGGAAGGCTAGTTAACGGCGACAGCTGATGTAAGCGCATGTACCGCTTCTGAATCGAAAGCTTCGTGAGAGAAGTCAGATTGGCGAAGTTGGGGTCGTTCAGAGGCAATATACCCCGAAGAAACAGCGTATGCAGGCGCGTCAATTGGAAAAACGAAACTGGAAGCTTCGTTGTCCGATGGAGGCACTGGAGTGACAGCTGCTCCAAGCGGCGACAATTGCGAAAAAGACTGTCCAGCCCAGCTGCCGTGACGGGGTGCTTTGAATTTTCAGAGACGTCCACCTCCTCCTCGTCATACTCCTCGTCATCTTCTGGAGCAATGCCTCTGCCGACATGAAGAGCGGTTAGGTTTGGACACGAAGAGCCGAGAAAAGCAAGGAAATTGTTGTCGAACGTTTCCATACTTCTGTCGCTTAAGTGCACGCGAGTGAGATTCCGGAAGGACGCCAAAACGTGTTTCATATCCTGGCGAGACACCAAGCGATCTCGTAAAACGTGAAGCGTTGTGACGGATTCGTGTGCGAGATTCCGCCAGCGACGGCAGACGGAGGCGATACTGAGAACGTGTGCGACATTTGCAGAGGCAGAAGGCGTCGAGAAATGCGGATCAGGATCGTCCACATCATCAGCGTAATCGGAGAGAGAAAATGAAGACGTCGGCGGGAAAGCATCAGAATAACAAAAGATCCTGACAAGAACATCGTCAGGAAGAGAATTGATGCTTGTGGAATGTCGCATGCTCTAAAGTTGACCTGCGGAGGCTCAGAATTCTAAGTCGACGATCTGACACTAAACACTAATATTGGTGACAAGACGCTACCCTTGTCCGTTCACCTTCGGAAACGGGAAAAAAGGGACGAGAATGAAGATAGGAGAGCCTGCTTATCCTAGGAAAATCCAGTTTCTTACTGTTTTAGAATATGTCTATTGGAGAGCAGAGCAGAGCAAGAGCCACGAGCGGATCCAGTCCCACCAGTATAACCCTTCAACATCCAAGTCTGAATGTACAAGTTCCCTACACTCCCGTTTCTGTCAAGGAGGGCCAAGGCAGGAACGCCAGCAACCCAACCAAACCCCCAGCTTGGGCGAGTGCGGGTGAAGCGAAGCTTGCATGCAGTGCAGCTGCGCTGTTTCAAAATTCGAATGGGGCTCTGCCATCCTGGCACCACGCCATGCTGCAACCCTGACTCCTGTGACACTAACAAAGCGGTCATTGTCAGCATCTCGCCACTATCACAATTGAATTTCGTGACAGGATGAATAAAATGATTCTAACAATGTAAAAAACTGAATACTACCATGCCATGAGTAAAGTCGTTCCATAGAAATGAAAGAACAACTTTTATGGGCTACCTCCTAGTATCATGGCACATTAGCTTGACTATGTCACAACTGTTGAGAAGACTGTTTTTGGACAGCTTGAATCACCACCAACTCTTATGCTTCTTATTTTAATACTGTCTATCAAGTCACTGAACTCATATGTATCCGCAATACGTTTATTCGCTATATTGTGTTCTTCATGTTATAGAAGCACCAAATATACATGAAAGGTATTGTAGAGAGTGCAAAAAGGCGAGAGCTGGAATGTGATAATTTTCTCGTAAACCGAGAGGAAAACAATAGTGATGAAACAAATAGCAGAAAGTGTGCTAATGTGGTAACAAAAAGCAAGTGGGAGTAGAATATAGAGAATGGAAAGGGAAGGCGCGAAATGGCAAAATAGTCATAGCATCGGGTAAGATGGATGATATGAAGTACAATTGATGACATGGGTGGGATGGGTGTCATAAGATGGCATGGGATATGATTAATGGTATGAGATGAGAATGATGGCATGTGATGGGATGGAGGGCACGAAATTGGATGGTTGGTACGAGATTGGTTGGACGGCATGACTGGGATGGATGATGCGAGGTAAGTAGAATCACTATATGGTGCATGGCACATGGGATGGCTGCACGAGACATGATGTATGGCATGACGTGGGATGGATAGCATGAGTGGAATAAGTGATGGATGACATGCTATGGGATGGATGGGATGATGGTATGGATAGGGCGGACGGCTTAGAATGGGTTGGGTGGCATGGGGTGGGACTGATGGCATGATAGCAGGAGATGGATGGATGGCATGAGATGGTAAGCATGGCATGCGATGGTATGGATGGAATCAAATGGGATGGATGCCATGATATGGGATGGCATAAGATGAAATGGTTGGCATAAATTGAATGTATGGGGCATGAGATGGGATGAATGGCATGAGATGGGATGAATGGCATGAGATGGGATGGATGACGTCAATGGGGCTTAATGGCAGGCAGGAAGCATAAGGCGGGAGGAGATGTAGTGAAACGGTTGGCATGAACTAGATTGAATGGCATGGGGTGGGATGGATGGCTTGAGATGGGATTGGATGGCATAAGATGGCATAAGATGGCATAGATGGGATGAGATGGGATGGCATAGGCTACGTTGGCATGAGACGGGATGGATGCCATGAGGTGGAAATGATGGAATACGATTGTATGGAGGCCATCAGATGGGGTGGATAGCACGAAATTTGCAGGATAGCATTCAATAGGATGGATGGCATAAAATGGGATGGATGGCATGAGATGGATTGGTTGGCATACGGTGGGATCCATGGGATGAGAGAGAATGGATTGCTTAAGAAGGGATGGATTGCATGAGATGGGATGGATGGAATGAGGTGGGATGCATGGTACAAGATGGGATGGATGGCATTAGATGGGATGGATGGTACAAGATGGGATGCATGGCACGAGATGGGCTGAAAATTTTTGGTATGTCATGAGAAGGGATGGATGGCATGAAAGGCGATAATGGCATGCGATGGGGTGAAAGGCATGAGACGGGTTGGGTTGGAAGGCATGAGATGGGATAGATGGCATGAGATAGGATTCATGGCAAGAGATTAGATAGATAGTTGACATAAGATGGTATGTGTTGCATAAGTCAGAATAGGTTTCGTGAGATATAGTAAATTGGTTGGCATGAGGAAGAATGGATGGCATCAAACCGGTTGGTTGGGGGGGGATGGGATGGATGGGAAGAAATAGGATGGATGGCATTAGATGGCAGATGGCATGCAATCGTATGGATGGCATCAGATTGAATGTATTTTATGAGATCGAATGGATGGCATGAGGTGGGATGGATGGCATGATATGGGCAGATAGCAAGAGATGGATGGATGGCATGAAACGGTATTCACGGCATGACATGGGATGGAGAAATCGGTATGTAATGAGAAGGGATGGACGGCATGAAACATGATGCTGGTACGAGATGGGGTATAAGGCATGAGACGGGTTGGGTTGGATGGCATGAGGTGGGACAGATGGCATGATATGGGCAGATGGATGGATGGCATGAAATGGTATGCGTGGCATGAGATGGGATGGATGGAATGAGTGGGGTTTAGTGGCAGGCAATCAGACGGATGGCATGAAAAGGTGTAAAGAGCATGAAGCGAGAATAATTTCACTTATGAGAATTTTCAAAAGTGACTCCCCAATGACATGGATGGCATGAACAGGTTAGGAGAGCATGAAACAGAAGAAATGGAATGAGATGCAACGAAATGGTTGGCAGCTACTAGAGGAAATGGCATGAGGTGGGATGGCATGACAAGTAATGGGAGGGATAACATGAGATGGGATGGCATGAAATGGTAAGATGGCATACAAAGGGATGGATCGCATGAAATGGGAGGGATAACATGAGATGGGATGGCATAAATTAGGTTGGCACAAGATGTACAGGATCAGATAATTGGCTGAAAGGCATTCAATTGGATGTATGGCATGAGATTGGATGGATGGGTTGAGAGGGTTCAGAGTTTCTGGCTGGATAGAACCCAATGGGATGGACGGCATGCTATGGAACGGATGGCATGAGATGGAATGAATAGTATGAGATAGGATGGATGGTATGAAATGGGATGGATGGTATGAGATGGAATAGAATGGTATCGATTGAATCTGATGACATCAGATGGACGGAACGAGGAAGAATGGATGCCATCGAACAGATGGAATGAGGTCGGATGCATGGTAAAAGATGAGATGGATGGCATGAGATGGGGTAAACGGCATGAGATAGGATGTAAGGCAGAAGATGTGATGGGTGGGATGAGATGGAATGGACAGCATGAGATTGGATAGATGCCGTGGGATAATGGTTCTTGAAATTGGATGGATTGAGGCAGATGGAATGGACTGCACGTATGAAATGGACTGGATGTGATGAAATGGCCTGCATGTGATGAAATGGACTGCATGTGATAAAATGGCCCTGCATGTGATGAAATGGTCTGCATGTGATGAAATGGCCTGTATGTGATGAAATGGCCGGCATGTGATGAAATGGCCTGCATGTGATGAAATGGCCTGCATGTGATGAAATGGCCTGCATTTGATGAAATGGCCGGCATGTGATGAAATGGCCTGCATGTGATGAAATGGCCTGCATGTGATGAAATGGCCTGCATGTGATGAAATGGCCTGTATGTGATGAAATGGCCTGCATGTGATGAAATGGCCAGCATGTGATGAAATGGCCTGCATGTGTTGAAATGGCCTGCATATGATGCAATGGCCTGCATGTGATGAAATGGCCTGCATGTGATGAAATGGCCTGCATGTGATGAAATGGCCTGCATGTGATGAAATGAACTGCATGTGATGAAATGGCTTGCATGTGATGAAATGGCCTGCATGTGGTGAAATGGCCGGCGTGTGATGAAGTGCACTGTATGTGATGAATTTACCTGCATGTGATGAAATGGCCTGCATGTGATGAAATGGCCTGCATGTGATGAAATGGCCTGCATGTGATGAAATGGCCTGCATGCCTGCATGTGATGAAATGGCCTGCATGTGATGAAATGGCCTGCATGTGATGAAACGGCCTGCATGTGATGAAATGGCCTGCATGTGATGAAATGGCCTGCATGTGATGGAATGGCCTGCATGTGATGAAATGGCCTGCATGTGATGAAATGGCCTGGATATGATGGAATGGCCTGCATGTGATGACTTGGCCTGCATGTGATGAAATGGACTGCATGTGATGAAATGGCCTGCATGTGATGAAATGGCCTGCATGTGATGAAACGGCCTGCATGTGATGAAATGGATTGCATGTGATATAAATGACCTGCATGGGATGAAATGGCCTGCATGTGATGAAATGGCCTGCATGTGATGAAATGGCCTGCATGTGATGAAATGGCCTGCATGTGATGAAATGGCCGGCATGTGATGAAATGGCATGCATGTGATGAAATGGCCTGCATGTGATGAAATGGCCTGCATGCCTGCATGTGATGAAATGGCCTGCATGTGATGAAATGGCCTGCATGTGATGAAATGGCCTGCATGTGATGAAATGGCCTGCATGTGATGAAATGGCCTGCATGTGATGAAATGGCCTGCATGCCTGCATGTGATGAAATGGCCTGCATGTGATGAAATGGCCTGCATGTGATGGAATGGCCTGCATGTGATGAAATGGCCTGCATGTGATGAAATGGCCTGGATATGATGGAATGGCCTGCATGTGATGACTTGGCCTGCATGTGATGAAATGGACTGCATGTGATGAAATGGCCTGCATGTGATGAAATGGCCTGCATGTGATGAAATGGACTGCATGTGATGAAATGGCCTGCATGTGATGAAATGGCCTGCATGTGATGGAATGGCCTGCGTGTGATGAAATGGCCTGCATGTGATGAAATGACCTGCATGTGATGAAATGGCCTGCATGTGATGAAATGGCCTGGATATGATGGAATGGCCTGCATGTGATGACTTGGCCTGCATGTGATGAAATGGACTGCATGTGATGAAATGGCCTGCATGTGATGAAATGGCCTGCATGTGATGAAATGGACTGCATGTGATGAAATGGCCTGCATGTGATGAAATGGCCTGCATGTGATGAAATGGCCTGGATATGATGGAATGGCCTGCATGTGATGACTTGGCCTGCATGTGATGAAATGGACTGCATGTGATGAAATGGCCTGCATGTGATGAAATGGCCTGCATGTGATGAAATGGCCTGCATGTGATGGAATGGCCTGCATGTGATGAAATGGCCTGCATGTGATGAAATGGCCTGCATGTGATGAAAAATGGCCTGCATGTGATGAAATGGCCTGCATGTGATGAAATGGCCTGCATGTGATGACATGGCCTGCATGTGATGAAATGGCTTGTATGTGATGTCATGGAATGTCTTCTATGCGAAAGGATGCTTTGAAAAAGGCTGGATTGATGGAATGAGATTGGATGGATGGCATGAGATTGTTTTGCATTCGTGAAAAATCTTGCACGAGATGAAATTCATGAGAGTGGGATGGACTGCATTACATGGGATGAGATGGCAAGACAGGGGACGGACGGCATGAATAGAACCAATGACACGATATGGGACGGATGGGATCAGATAGACAGGATGGCATGGGGTGGGATGGATGGCATTGGGTGGGATGGATGGCATGGGGTGGGATGGATGACATGGGTTGGGATGGATGGTATGGAATGGGGTGGATGGTATGGAATGGGGTGGATGGTATGGAATGGGGTGGATGGCATGGAATGGGGTGGATGGCATGGAATGGGGTGGATGGCATGGAATGGGGTGGATGGCATGGAATGGGGTGGATGGCATGGAATGGGGTGGATGGTATGGAATGGGGTGGATGGTATGGAATGGGGTGGATGGTATGGAATGGGGTGGATGGTATGGAATGGGGTGGATGGTATGGAATGGGGTGGATGGTATGGAATGGGGTGGATGGTATGGAATGGGGTGGATGGTATGGAATGGGGTGGATGGTATGGAATGGGGTGGATGGTATGGAATGGGGTGGATGGTATGGAATGGGGTGGATGGTATGGAATGGGGTGGATGGTATGGAATGGGGTGGATGGTATGGAATGGGGTGGATGGTATGGAATGGGGTGAATGGTATGGAACGGGGTGGATGGTATGGAACAGGGTGGGTGGTATGGAATGGGGTGGATGGTATGGAATGGTGTGGATGGTATGGAATGGTGTGGATGGTATGGAATGGGGTGGATGGAGAGAGAGGACGGATGAATGGAATGAGAGAGGACGGATGACGTGGAACGGGATGGTTGGAATATGGTGGGATGGAGTGCATGAGTTGGGATGGGTAGCACGAGAAGGGATACATAACATGAGATGGAGTAATTGGCATGAGATGGAAACGAAAGCATACCAGATGGATGGCTTGATATGGGATATATGGCATGAAATGGGATGGCATGAATCAGGATGATGGCATGAGATGGAATGGACGGCATAAAGTGGGATGTGATTGGTACGAAAAAATGGACGGCATGAAGTAGGATGGATGGCACGAGATAGGATAGAGGCATGAGATGGGCTGGATGGCATGAGATGGGCTGGATGGCATGAGATGGGCTGGATGGCATGAGATGGGCTGGATGGCATGAGTTGGGTTGGATGGCATGAGATGGGTTGGATGGCATGAGATGGGCTGGATGGCATGAGATGGGTTGGATGGCATGAGATGGAAAGCAGCGCATGAAATGGGATGGAATACATGAGATGCGATGGGATGGATGGCATAAGATGGCATGGATGGCGTATGATGGGATGGATGGCATGAAATGGGATGGAGAATCGCGATGGATGGGATGGAATGGGATGGGATGGGATGGGATGGGATTGATGGCATGAGACGGCAAGCATGAATGCCAGCCCTGGTGGGGGGATGTGGGAGGGAAGGCGGGAAGGCTGAATGACGCGAGGTGGTATGGGGAAGTGGCTGAATGGCTAGAGTATGAGATCATGAGGTTGGGTGGCCAGAGTCACGTGAGAGACGGGGTGTGGTGGAGTGGGAATGTAAGGGCGTGTTCCTAGGCCTCTTATCAAGCACACCTCTTGTCAAACATGCTTAGTTCAATGTGTTTCAGTGCGATCGAAAGTGGTTATTTGTGCTTCAGAGAGCGGTGCGACACGAGTCTGACAAGTGGTTTGCTTGATAAGGGGCATTGGAGACAGCTGAAACATGCTGTAAGTGGCATGAGCGACAGCTGAAACGGGTGAAAACCGAATTTGGGCTCGGGCGGCAAGAAAAACCTGCAGGGTGTTCCAAATGATGCCAGGATTCTGGAATATCAACCATAACTAAACACTAGGGTCATCGCATGGTGTAAAACTTGTTACGGTACCTTGTGATAACTAGGCAACTACCGTACCAGATTTATAACACACATGTTATTTCACCCTGCTCTGCACAGCAGCTCAGGTCAAAGAATATTCAAATGTAGAACGCAAGGCATGCGCTAGATAGGTATTCGGTAGTAAGAACAGTGAAAATAATTATAAACCAGTTTGCATGAAACACATCGCATACCTCTACAAAGCTTTGCAATACTTATGCTCAGCCTACCTAGTAGGTTACTATCACCCCCAAACAAGCTAGGAACAACCTACACCCGAAAAATTCCATCTGGTAACACCGGATCTGAGCCAAGCATCTTGCAGCCGCGAAGATCAAGATCTCTCAGCAGTTCCAAGCAACCAAGCTCTTCTGCCTGAAACTGAAGCTGCTCGCAGTCACGCAGATCCAGCTCCCTGAGTTTCCCCCAATTGTGGAGGTTGGGAGGGAGGATGTGGAGTGGTGTCTTGCTAAGGTCCAACTTGTGCAGGTAGGTGAGGGCACTGAAAGAGCAGGGTAGGCTTGTCAGGGAGGAGCAATTCCGCAGGGTGAGGTCGCCCAACCTTGACAAGGAAGAGAGGCTCTCAGGAAGGCGGGTCAGATTTGGAGCTTCGATGTGGAGGGAGGTGAGATGCACAAGCTGGCCCACACTTGCTGGAATCTCCTGCAAAGATTTGGCTCCTTCCACCCGCAGCTGCCGCAGCTGAGGAAGAGACCCGATGTCATGAGGCAGGTCTTGCAGGGACACAGCATTCGAGATGTGCAGAACGCGGAGGCATGAAAGGAACCCGGGCAGGAGTTGGATTTCGTTTTGAACAGCACCCAACCGCACCTCCAGCTGCTCAATCCCAGAGAGGCTACGGCTGGTCGCTGCTGCGTCCATGATAGTGACATTAATCAGCTGCAGCTTCTTGAGATTCGCAGCCGTTGACAAGTCTGGAAGAGTGATGCTGTTGATGTCGTTCCCCAACCTCAAGACAAAGGCAGAGACTCTAGGGTCTCCTTCAAGGAGAAACAACCTGTCAGATCCAGCTCCCGCAGGCGTGACAAGTTTTCCATGGCTAGAGGATCAGAAGCGAGCTTGATGCACATTCGGACCGTGAGAGTTTCCAGGCGGCTCAGCTGAGTGATGGATTCTGGCAGCTCTGTCAACCCATTGCAGCAGCTCAAACTCAGCTCTCGCAGGCCAACAAGCTCGCCTATACCCTCTGGAAGGTTAGCAATGGGACACTTGTTGATATCGAGCCGTGTTAGAGAGGAGAGACGACTGAGTGACGACGGCAGCTGCTGCAGTTTGGCACAGCATGTCAGCACCAAAGTGTGGAGATTGGTCAGCTCGCCTATCCCCTCCGGGATCGATGGCAGCTTTACTTGACTGACGGTCAACGATTCGAGCGCAGACAAGGAGTAGATCGCTGCAGGGAGGTCGTCCATGTACATACAGTCAATGAACAGCTTCTGGAGACCTTTGAGTAACCCAATGGAATCGGGAAGTTTCTTCAACGGCAACATAGTTAACACCAAGGACTTCAGCCTTGGGAATCTCCCAAGTTTTGCAGGCAGTTTGGATATACCGCCGCAGTTGGAAATAGTGAGGTCTTCCAAGGTGCTGATGCTCGTGAGGGAACTCGGCAGCCCAGTCAAGAAGGGGCTTTCTGAAACGCAGAGTTCGCGAAGTTCCGGGAACTGCTCGCCAAGGTCGTCAGCCGGGATGTTTCGAACATGGGCTAGCAGCAGGCGCTGAAGACGGAAACACGGTAGGGATGACGGAAACATGGAAGGGAAGTTCGTTGGCGCGCGCACGAATCCCAGCGAACGAAGCGCTGTCAGCTGAGCGAAAGAGAAATCCCCGCCGAAATCGTGGAACCATGTCCTTCCTGGGAAAAACAGGCTGGTGAGATTTGGAAGGCTAGTTAACGGCGACAGCTGATGTAACCGCATGCCGCGTTTCTGAATCGAAAGCTTCGTGAGCGAAGACAGGTTGGCGAAGTTGGGGTCCTTTAGAGGCGATACTTCACCAAGGGACAGCGTGTGCAGGCGCGTCAGCTGGAAGAACGAAGCCGGAAGCTTCGTTGCCTGATGGAGGCATTGGAGTGACAGCTGCTCCAAGCGGCGACACTTGCTGAAGAAAATATGCAGCCCAGCTGGCGTGACAGGGTATCCTGACGCGACCCCGTTGAAGCGTTCCATCTCCTCCCCGTCATAATCATCGTCATCGTCTGGAGCAATGCGTTCGCCGACGTAAAGAGCGGTTAGATTTGGAAAGTACGCGGCGCGAAATACCAGGAACTCGTCGTCCATCGTTTCCATGCTCCCATCACTCAGGTGAAGGCGAGTGAGATTCGGAAAGGACGCCAAGACGCGTTTGAGATCCTGGCGAGACACGAAGCGATCCTCTCGCACGTGAAGCGTTGTGACGGACTCGCGTGCGAGCCTCCGCCAGTGACGGCAGACCGAGGCGACGAGGAGGGCGTGCGCGACATTGGCAGAGGCAGGAGGCGACGAGAAATGCGGATCAGGGCCTGGATCTGCATCTTCGCCAGTACCAGCGTAATCCTTGAGTGGCAATGAAGCAGCCGGGCAGAATGCGTCTGAATGCCAGAAGATCCTGGTAAGGACATGGTCAGGAAGAGAATGGATGCTCGTAGCAGTGTTCATGTTCTTAAGATTGACCTGCTAAACTCTGGGAAATTTGGGAGCCTTTGTTAGACGAGAAGATGCTAATGATTTGAGGAGAAAGAGAACGATATATAGATGGGAGCCATGCCAGTTCTACTGCAGAGAACTTGGCAAACAAGAGGAAAATCCCATCGTTTCTGCACCGCTGTCATGTGTGCGCGGGAAAGAAGCACCATCATTCAGCATGTCTCAAGGTTGTCTGTCGCGGTCTGTCAGGTTTGTCTGTCTGACAGCAATACCAGAATCAAGCCCGCCTGTCAGCAACACTAAAATCAAGGATGTCTGTCAACAAAACCAGAATCAAGGTTGTCTTGTCTGTCAGCAAAACCAGAATCAATGTTGCCTGTCAGCAAAACCAGAATCAATGTTGCCTGTCAGCAAAACCAGAATCGAGTTTGTCTGTCAGCTAAACACCCCATTTCAGCCAGATCTGCTCTCCGTCGCGTTCAGACCTTTTCGAAATTCAAATTCAAACCGTCACCTTCGCGGTTCGTCTCAAATAACCAACCAGGAGCTTCGGCCTCCTGCCTTCCCATCCTTGCCTTGGCGCATTTTTTGTTTGCCTCAATCATTGAGCTCCAGAAACTCTGAAGTCAGTGACGCGTCTGCCGATAGGATGATTCCTCAAAGTCCAAATCCAACCCCTGTCTTACCTATGTGCGATTCGCGATGTGCGTCATACCGATGACCGTACCCTTTACTAACTTGCCACTGTGTACAATTCGACATACAGTGCAATAAAATTCAGTGTACTTTCAGCTTCAAGCAGAAAGGGTACTTCCTATGTGTGTGCATTTTCAGCAATACTTAATTATTAGCTGGATTCCTGCTTAATGTGAAGCTCCGTTTGCATTGGCGGCCCTAACATAGGGCATCTGAACTGAAGGGCCTACAAAAAGAGTTTTAATGCATATGACTAACTAAACAAAACGTATAACACAACGCTCCCAACACACGCATAGAGATCATCTTCATTTGGGGTGCGTCACCACCATCTCTTCTCTCCATCTTCTTGAGCTGTGCTGCCAAGTCACTGTACTCAGCTGTGTCCGCCTCTAGCTCATCCGCCATGTCGTTCAAACATGAGAGAATCTCAGGGTAGATGATATGATCTGCGAGGAAAAACAAAGTTGGTATTCCAGCAGGTGGGACAAAAACAAAAGCGGTTGGAGAGAGGAGTTGGAAGAGGCAACAGGGGTAGCTGGAGGCATGTGAAAGCACAATGCTCAGTACAGAAATAGATGGCATGGATGGCATGAGACAGCTGGCATGAGATAGGATGTATGAGATAGGATGCATGAGAGAACGTGCGCTGATCTTCTCTCCTCGTTCCACCAGCTTGCTCCTTTCATCAGCTGCTGCAGATGCTGCCGAGCCAGCAGGCGGCTGCACGAGACACATGTGGGACAGGTGAGGAAGAAGTGAGAGACATGAGGAGCAGGACAGAGACATGCGCAACAGGTGAGCGATGTAGCGTAATAAGCAACCAATGGAGATGTTATTGACATGGCGAAAGACACCAATAGGCAAACGCAGACACGATAAACGGTTCAAGGGTTCAAGGTAGCAGCATGATTATGGATGTGGGGCGAATTCGGTTAAAAAAAAAAGATACATAGCAAGAAGCAAGCACCCTCCAGTGTTGTGTTGATGTTGTGTACTGCTTCGGAGCCACTGAGTCGGGCTCTTGGGTCGACTCAAATTCACCTCTGGCTCAGGCTCCTTGGCTGCTCAGGAGGGCGTGAGAGAGGCGAGGCAAATAAGAATGTGGAAAGACAAGGCAAATGGGGATGTGCGACAGGAGAGGCTGAATTGGCAGTGGCACCACTCGCTCAGGCTCCTTCGCTGCAAAGGGGACGTGTGAGAGGCAAAGCAAAGGCGGTAGAGTCGGAGGAAAGGGCTGAAGGGGACAAATGAGAAAAGTAGATTCCTTGGCACCACTGTCTCGGGCTCCTTGGCTGCACAGGAAGGCGTGTGAGAGGCAAGGCAAAGTGAAATGTGCAAATGCAATGCAAAACAGCATGTGTGGCAGGAGAAGATGCTTTGACACCACTATCCCAGGTCCCTTGGCTGCACAGGAAGGCGTGAGTGAGGCAAGAGTTTACTGAAAAGACACCTACCACTGTTTAAAGTTAATTAGTTTCGCATAAACTGTATCCCGGCCTCCAGATACTGTAGTGCTGTGAACATATGAGGGGAGTAATAAGAGTGAGAAATTACCTGAAGAGAATGTTTGCTGGTGGATTAAGGGTCTGGTGATTGAGATGAAAGTGAGAGAAAGAAAAAGATGGGGGTGAAGAAGAGAGGAGGGAGGAGGATGAGGAGAGTGAGAAGATTGCTGCTCACAGAAAGGAGTTTGCGATCATATAGTCAGGATGGGGGAGGAGAGGGGGTGAGCAATGTGGAGGGTGTTGCTGGAACTTATAGAAGTCAGTTGAGGGAATGGAGGGGTTTGTGTGAGTTTAAGAAAGGAAGGGAGGAGCAACGGAAGTACTCAGGTGTCTCAGTTCATGCTAATGCTAGGTGCATGGGAAAGAAGGTGCACAGATTGACAAGGCGTCAAACAGGGAAGGGATGATAGACTCCATTTGATGCGTTGCACCTTTGTCTACCCAAGTGCTCGTGTATTTTGTAAATTGTACTCTAGTGGATACTGAACTTAGCAAACATACTATATCATCCCGTCCATCCCACTTCATCCATCCTATCTCCATGCCTTCCTTAACATCACATGCCATCCAGAGTATTGCATACCATCCAAAAAATAATAATGCCAGCGGTCCCATCTCATGTCATGCGGATTGTCTCATGCCATTCAGATACTCACTTGCCGTTCCATTTATCTGATGCATATAATCTTACGCCATTTAGGCTGGACACTCCTCTCTTCTGGTCTTGTCATTCAACTCTTCCAAACGGTTCACACTTGTTTGGCGGTTACAGTTCTGATTGAACAGTATGGCATATGGTCTTTTGTGGCTAGGGATTGCAGAGACGAAGAAGAAGAAAAAAGAAAAGAAAAGAAAAAAAAGCATGGTGGCACAAGCTCATTCAGACATGTTTCCAACTTGCCAAACATGTGAAATCCATTTCAGGGTTTTCAGCAATTCCAGGAGCACGCTATGTCCCCATTTCCCAAGGAGTGTTGGTAGGGATGCAGAATAACAGTACCCATTAGTGGCAGATACGTTAACAAATGGTGGCTGGACGGAGATCGAGGTGCGAATGGGTACAGCTTGGAGCGATGTTGCAACATTCAGATAGTGGTGGATTCAAAGCACAATCTACCAGCATCAGTTCAAAAGGAAACCAGCAAAATCTGAGACATTGCACGTAAATGATCTACAGAAACTCCTTAAGACTTAACCTGAAGCTTCACATCACAGTTCGTAACTCATTCTCCAGCCAGCGCCCTGTCCAACGTTTTCGGACTCATCATCCAACACACCATAGCTGATATGCAAACTGCGCAGTAGCTTCAGCTGCAACAGCTCCCGCATCACCTTTTGTGGCGTAAGAAGCCTAAACAATTGACATCCTACCAAATCCAAGTCCCTCAGCCTTGTCAATCGACTGAAACTGGAAGGGATGCTGCATATCGGCGTTTTAAAAAGGTCCAGCTTATGCAGGCAGGAGAGGTGACCGAAGGAATCTGGAAGGTGTTTAATGGCAGAGCACTTGCGCAGGCACAGTTCCCGCAAATGTGACAGGGCACCAATCCCATCAGGAAGGTGAGCCAACTTTGGAGCTTCAACATGAAGAGAGGTGAGGTGCAGCAGCTGGGTCACACTGTCTGGTACACTCTCCAAACAGCTCGCTCCTTCCACATGCAGCTGGCGCAGCTGAGGCAGCGCTGAGCCTATTTCACCTGGGAGCCTTCGCAAACATGGAGCATGAGAAATGTGGAGAGTGCGGAGGCGTGAGAGGAAGGTCAGTGGAAGTGGGAGATTCTCTTGATCCGGACCGAGAAGCAACTCCAGATGCTCCAGCTGGGAGAGGCTGCTGCTGGTGGCTAACCCGTCCCTCAGCATAACCCTATTCAAGTGCAGCTGCGTAAGACCAGGCGGCATTAGCACAACTGGGAGAATGATGCTCTCCCTGTCATTGCCCACACTGAAGATCTTTATTGAATGAGGCAAACACATTGGAGCTTCTCGAAGCGGACATCCCTTCAGATACAGCTGCTGCAGGCTTGAGAGGCTCTCCATGGTCCTCGGTGTAGATGCAAGCTTGGCACACATCTCCACTTTGAGAGTCTCAAGGCGGGTCAGCTGAGTGATGGACTGGGGCAGCTCAAGCATCTCGTTGCACTGGCTCAAAATCAGATGCCGCAGGCAAGAAAGCTGCTCCATACCCCGTGGAAGACTGATAAGTCCAACCTTGCTGATTTCCAGCCGCGTCAGAGATGGAAGCTGAGTAAACGACAAAGGGAGCTGCTGCAACGTCTTCATCTTGCTCAGAACCAAGGTCTGGAGATTTTTCAGCTCGCTTATTTCCTCCGGAAACGATGTCAAGCCAACTTCTTCAATTGTTAGAGACTTGAGAGAAATCATGCAGGAAATTGAATCTGGAAGAATGACAATGGCAGAGCACCCCATTATCGACAGTGCACACAGCCCTGTGAGCAATCCAAGGGAATCAGGCAGTCTTGATAACTCCAACTCCCTAATCACCAAGATTTTTAGCTTTGGCAAATTTCCAATGTCTTCAGGCAGGCTGGATAAACTGTAGCAGCAGGCGACAATGAGCACCTCCAAGCAGCAGAGAGAAGTGAGTGAACTTGGCAGCTCTGTCAGATCGACGCTCGCGAAAATCATGAGCTCTCGGAGGCATGGGAATAGCCTGCCAAAATCACCTCTTAGAACTGTATCTGTACAGCCGCTTAGCAACAAGCGTTTCAGATGCACGCATGGCAATCCAGATGCGAAAAGCACATTGAAGATGATAGAATGTCCGTTGAACTCCAACGACTGGAGAGTTGTCAACTGCGAGAATGAAAAACCCTCTTCGTCTTCATCCATGTCAAGCGAGCTATCAGCAGGAAAGTATACGCTGGTGAGGTTGGGGAGATGGGCCAAAGGTGCCAACTGGCGAAGCTTCATACCGCTATATGGGGCTTCAATCCTAAGTTCAACAAGAGAGGTCAGATCCGTGAAGTTGTCATTCCCAATTGCAGATGCATCACGCAGACTCAGCGTCTGTAGACAGGTCAGTCGGAAGAAAGAGCTGGGAATCTTGGTTTTGTGATGCGGACAGTGAAGAGAGAGCTGTTCCAGATGGCTGCAGTGTCGAACGAAATAATCCAATCCATCTTCAGTGATGGGGTGCAGTGATTTTCCCAAAAGGAAGTCACCTGGGGCAACGCCTGTACCAACATAGAAAGTAGTCAGATTTGGACACGAAGAGGCGAGAGCTGCCAGAAAATCGTCATCAATGGTTTCCATGCTCCTGTTGCTCAAGTGCAGATGAGTGAGATCCGGGAAGGACACGATCACGCGCTTGAGATCCTGGCGGGAAACCACGCGATTCTCCAACACTTGAAGGCTCGTAACGGACTGACGTGCGATGCGACGCCAGCGACGACAGACAGAAGCAATAAGGAGAACATGAGCGACATTGGCGGATGGCGGAGAATACGGAACAGGGTCCGGTAAAAATTTATCATCACGGACAGAAGTCGACCAACGAGCAGCGGTTTCGGGTCTGGGGATGGTTACGTCTGAATTCCAGAAAATTCTTATCAAAACATCATCAGGAAGGCAACTAATGTCTGAGGAGCTCATGTCTCGGGCGATTAACTGGCAGGTAAGAGCACGAATTCGTCTTCCACAAAAAAGATCCGAGCTAGAAACTGGAAAGCCACGCTTACAGATTTTGGTCTTAACAGTTCTTACAGTCCAGGCTACAACCTGGGGGAGGCTCCTATATGCTGGAATTGTGTGGATGCGTCGGACTATCGAACAGCAGTTCTTGCAGAATGATCCCATGTGATGCACATTGAGAGTCTCAATCACGACTCGCGGCCCATCATCATTCATGCATGCATGCTGGTTCCTAAACGAGGTCTGTGCGTCACACGGTTCCGCGCTTCAGGTTCGGAATCTCATGGAGCCTATGCTTCGTTTGAATCACACCGAACCACCTAGCAGAGCCTGGTTGCGTCACCTCAGGCAGCCAGGAACAAGGGAGCGTTACCTCAGGCGACGAAGCATCACACCAGAGAGGTTTCACACGGGGTCACCCACCTCGTCGCGAATCGAGTCATGCACGAAGGTCCCCTCCCCCGCACGGAATGCTCTGCGTGCCTCGCCCAGGCCATTCGTGGAAAATCGTAAACCGGCGGAATTCAGTGCCCACCAAACAGTGCCTAGAAATCAACTATATGTCCAGGATGCAGAGCTGAATTTGGTTTGGGCCGAAGAGCAAATGCCGAGGCTGTCGAGGCTGTCGAAGCCGTCATGTTGCCGAGACTACCGCCGGTTCGGCCGTCGATTCGACGCTATTGACGCTACCGAGGCTGTGGAGGCTGTGGAGGCTGTGAGGCTGTCATCGACACTCTCGACGCTCTCGAGGCCGTGGACGCTCTCCACATTGTTGAGTGGAGGTTCTGGCTTGAATAGCAGGGTTCCAGATTATGCATGTGCGCATTCTGGTCAGTGTACCCTCTAGTAAGTTGCCGCAGTTAATCCTTTTACCTTGAAACAAGTGTTTTGATTCGAAAAGCACGCATTAGGGTATTCAGTTCACCACCATACGATTTGTGTACTTCTCCAGCAATGCTTAGGCTACGTGGGTTTGCGCAATGGGTTTCTGCTACAGACAGGAAGTGTGAGCTCTTTATAAAATGAACAATCAACTGCAAGATTCAGTCAGAGACGAAGCAATGCATCAACCTGGTGAAGAGAAGAAACAGCAACAACTTCAATAGCCACCGCCTACAGCACCCGATGGCACGCAGAGGGATCACCTGCAAGCCTCTTGATCAGCTGGAGGGGCATTGGCTCCTGCACCACCTGCGTTCCCTAGTGGCACACTGAGAGGAATCACCTCACCCGGTAGCCGCAGCAGGAGGGGCGGGGCAGCTGCAGGTTAATTTACACCGTGCAGCATGTCAGCGCTGGCACCAGCAGCAGCAGAAGTGATAGCAGCAGCGGCGTCACTCTCAATTGCCTCCCCAGCATCCATGAGGTGCCAGCACTCTCATACTGCCTGAGAGTGCAGGACGCCAGGGCCATTGCCTCCTGAACCACCTGCATTCCCCGATGGCACAACCTGCAGCCGCAACACCCAAGAGGAATCACCCTGCAGCCGCAGCAGCCGCTGGAGTTGGGACTACATCCTTGTACTCATTGTTACAGCTGGCGACAGCAGCAGCAATCTCACCCTCACTCGCCTCCCCAGCATCCACGAGGCGCCATGCAATGGCATGCAGAGCACTCTCATGCTGCCGGAGAGTGCAGCACGCCAGGGCCATTGCCTCCCGCACCACCTGCAGCACCCTCTGCTCGTGCGCCCCCATCCCAGGCATCTCTAAACCTCTCCCAACCCTTCTCACTGCTGCTGTCGCTGCTACTGCTGCTCCTCCCATTTCTCCTGCTCCTGCTGCTGCTTCTGCTTTGCCTTCCTCCACCCCTTCCCTCAGACCGTCCTGTCCACCTCTCATCTCCAGGCGTTCAGGCCACGCTCTAAGGTCCTGCGGCCCGGCACCAAAGAGGTCAGAGAAGGCAGCGGAGGAGGGCACGCGCCAGCCTGTGATGCGCGGCGTGTGGATGGCACTCTGCAGCAGCAGCTGCAGCAGCTGTTCTTGATGCTGTTGCTGTTGTTGCTGCTGCTGTTGTTGCTGGAACTCGGTTTCAGATTGACTGCTTGCTTGATCCTCTCCCTCCTGTGGTGCCTCTGCCTGTGTCGCCTCCCCCTGTGGTGCGGTGGGTGCAGCGCCCCACACCTCGGGAGCGCGGCCGATGAGAGCAAAGGCCGTGGCGAGCGCAGCAGCTGATGGGGCAGGTAAGGGGGGAGAGGGGAGAGGAGGAACAAGAAAGGCATGTAGGGATGCTTCTGTGGTGCCTCCACATGTGCCGCCTCTCGCTGTGGTGCTGTGGGTACAGCACCCCACACCTCTGGAGCGCGGCCGATGAGAGCAAAGGCCGTGGCGAGCGCAGATGAAGGTAAGGAGCAGATGTGATGGGAGGAGGAGGAGGGGGGGAAGGGGGGAGAAGGAACAAGTCCGATGTGTAGGAGAAAATCGGGGGAACAAAAGGGCAATTAGGGTGGCCAAGGAGGAGGAAAGGGGGGAAGGAGGTGCCTGAGATGGAACAAGAGAGGCAATGCAACATTGAAGACACCCCCTCCCTCCCCCACACACACAAAAAGAACACATACCATTTGCAAGGTCATCAGAGAATGAATACCAGCCGTCGGATCGAGTGAAGTAGTCAACCCGGCCAAACATCAGCTCCTCTGCTGCCTGGCGGCGATGGGGACGGGAAACAGGGGGAAGAATTGGAAGAGCAGAGGCAGGATATCGATGGGGACGATCAGGTTCCTCTGGTAGCAATCTATGCTCTAAGGCCATGTGCCCATATGCATGTTCATGCCCGCCCATATGAAGGTTCCTCTGGTAGCATGCCTCTGCGCATGTTCATGCCCATGTTCCCGTGCTTCTGTGTGTGCATGTGCACGCGTGTGTGCGTAACCACAGTACACCCCTCACCATGCCAGCTAGCCACACAGCCATGGCGTGAACCACCACTTGTCGCAACGGCATTGGCTCAATCTCCCCCCGCCACACAATGTCCGTCCCTCCCGCGTACTTGATTGGCCGATAGGGCCCTCCCGGTGCTGCTGATTGGCCCTCGTCCTCCAGATACACCCCCTCCACCTGATTGGCCGATGGGGGTATGGGGTGGTACTTAATACGGTGCGCAATTCCCCTCACCCCCCAACCTCACCTCATGCACACGCACCCATTCAAACGACTCACATTCGAAACTCGGTGTGCAAACACGCTCCTGCACTCAAAACCTAATCAAAATTCACTCACATCATCACTCACCCGAGCAAGCGGACTCAGCGCCCCAACAAGGGCATGCCCCGCCTCATGGTACGCCGCAAAGCAGCGATCGCTGTCCATGCAGGGAGGAACAGATCTGGCCTCACAACTGGTGGCTTCTACAGCCTCAAGCCGCCGCAGCAGCTGCTGCTGTTTCAGATGTTGCTGCCTTCGTTGCTGTTGCGGCTGCTGCTGTTGGCGGTGGGGAGGAGCGGGAGGCGACTGCACGTCCAGTAGCAGCCTGCCGTGGCAGTGGTCCATGGCTCGAAGAATAGAGCGCGCTGCTGCTCCTTTGAACTGCAGGGCAGGTGAGGGGGTGAGGGGGAAGGGGGGGGGGGGAGGGGGGCGGGGAGGGGGGGGGGGGTGTGAGGGGTGACACCATCCGTTTGTACATGCCTTTTATTCCACAATGTCGCATGCACGCAGGGCTAACGCCATGCGAAGATTTGAGACAAACTCACAAGGTTAGGTGTCATGGCCACGAGATTTACGCAGCTATTCTGTATGTACATAGTGGATAGATATTCACGACACCAGGTATACACTATGTGCCATGCTGCATGCACACCATGCACACATGCACACATGCTGCATGCACACCATGCACACATGCTGGATACCATACAGCATACTACAGTATGAATCCTACTGCACACATACCAGGTACACGTGCTGCTGCTGGTTCTCATCATGGGCCATCACACGCACCCAGGGGGGTCCACTCCCCCATCACTGCTTACAACCAACCATCCCTCCAATTACCACTCCCCCATTGCTGAGGGGGGTAGTTAGCTTTACTAAATGTCTGTTCTTGTCCCTCGCGTCGCTAGTGTTACCCCCCTCACAACTTGAGTTGACTCAAATGTCAGTGCGTGTCGTGGCGCATGATGGGAACCTACCCCTCTCTCCCGCTCCCTCCCTCCCCCCTCTTCCTAACCCCCATATTCTTTTGCCCTCCCCCCTTACTACCCTGCAACACGGAATGGGAGCAGGGGGGGCGGAGTAGTTGACTGGTTCGCCAGGAACAGCAACAGCACCGCATAGTACCCACCATGACGGGGAGGGCTATTCCTGGCAGGCACGTCTCGAGCTCCTCAACACGTGGCACCAAAGCCCCCACACGCTAGCCGGTGCAGCACACACATAGAAGGTGCAGGTGCAGGCGCAACACACACATACCATGACGGGGAGGGCTATTCCTGGCAGGCAAGGGCACGTCTCAAGCTGCTCCACTCGCTCCATCGGCATCTGCACCACACGTGCATTGCACAGCACGTGCACTTTTAATCCCTTAGTAGGACAAAGAATGCCCTCCAGCTCCTTAGCCCGTCGGCTACTGATGATGCTGCTGCTGGTGTCGCTGCTACTGTTAATACTGCTGCTGCTGATACTGCTGCTGTCACCCCCATCCCTCCCCCCTCTTCTGCTCCGCACCGACTTACCAGCAGGAACAGCCCGCCTTCCCCCCATCAATCCCCCCAACGCTCCCCCCAACGCTCCCCCCAGTGCTCCCCCCAGTCCCCCAACCCCTTCCCCCACCTTCTCCCCCATCATCTTCCCCACCGCTCCCCCCACAGCTCCAGCAGAAGCCGGAAGCTTCTCAGCCGGTTCCTCAGTGGTGAGGATGACGTCATGCAGGGCCCCCAGTTGGGAGGCCGCCACTGCAGTGATGCTGCTGCTGCCAGTGCCGTCAGTAAGTTTGCTGAGTTTGCCGGCCATATCCGCCACTAGATCCAAACTCACGCCGCCCAGATGCTTCTCCGTGACAGGCGAGCAGTCCCGAGCGCGGTGAATCAGCCGAATCAGTGGATACTGCACAAAATCGTATCTCTTCTTGGCAGCATTACTACCGCCAGTATTCACTTGACTCCCATTGCTCCTCCCATCATCACTCCTAACCCCATCACCGCCTGTACTGCTCCCATAAGCGTCATTCATCCTCATTTCCCCATGACCAACATTGATCTTCCCACCTGCTCCTGCTCTGTGTTTCCGTTGCAGCCTCAGCTTCAGCGCCTGCTGCCTCTCCGCAATACTCAGGCTGTCGCTGTCCGATGTGGCACCTGACGTTTCACCTGAGGAGGCACCTGAAGGGCCACCTGCGCCTGGAGCAGGCGTGTGGAACGCCAATGGCATCTGGGGCAGGGGGGGAGGCGGGGGGATCGAGAGGGGGGGCGGGAATTGGGGGGAGACGAGGGGATTGAGAGGGGCAGCGGGGGATTAATGGGGTTTTTGGATTGTGGCGCTCAATGGACTGGGGATTGAGGGCCTGGGACTGTGGATTGAGCAGCGGGGATTGAGGGGAGAAGGGGGGACTGGGGGAAGCAGGGGTGATTGGGGGGAGTAGGGGGATCGAGGGGAGTAGGAGGGATGGAGAGGAGCAAAAGGAGTTGAGGGGAGCAGCGGGGATCGAAGGGAGCAGAGGGGAATTGAGGAGAGCAATGGGAAAATTGATTGAAGGGAGATGGGGAAGAGAACCGAGGGAAATGAGTTCGGTACATGCGTGGGACAGACAGAGTGCGTTTCAACCAAATGCCTCCTTACCAGGTGCCTCACTATAAGCCAGAAGTCCTCGCAGTGCTGCACTGTAGCGAATTCGTGCTTCCGCCCATCCGGAAGCTCCTCAACAACCCTCCACGCCAACCCTAATCCGCCATCCGCCTTTCCCCCTCCCCCTCCCTTTTTTCCCCCTCCCCTTTCCGCCCCTGATCGATCTCCGCTCCCTGCTGTCGCAGCCGCCTGCCATTCTCCCCGGCGACAGCGACGGCGACGGCTGCGATGCTGTGGCTGCGATTTATCTAGAAAACGCGAGCACGGCGAACTCCATCCAAGAAACGACGTGGGACGCTCTCCGCTGTCGAGTAGCCGTTTCTCCGCCTTCGGCGGCGATCTTCGCGATGGCGTCGATTCTTGGGCGCACGAGCAGCGGCATGCGCGCTGCGGCTCGATACGTGATTGTAACGGCGAGCGTGAGTGTAACGCCACGTAGGACCGTAGCGTGGTCGTATGCATCGGAATGCAATGTGATGCTATGAAGGGGGGTTCGGGGTCCACAGCCAGGATTCGCTTGAAGAGAGCAGCTTATAAAGGGCGAATCTTGACAATTGTTGGGCCAGCGAAGAGATTAAAGCTCAGGTTCTGCGAATGATATAAGCACGCGTTCTGAAGAAGTTGATAAAGAGGACCAGGTATGGCGGACCGTGATACAGGTTCGTAGACTGTTCTGAATGGTCTGACAGGTTGTTCTCGTTCCATCCCACTGCACCGCTCGAAGCCCCATCGAACCTCGTGACAATCTGAAATCGCTGACTTTCGATATTGCGCCTTTTTATCATAATCTAAGCATGTCGAAGTTTTTGCCGCGACAGGAATGTAGAGCTACTATCTCCTACTGGAAGCGCAGCAACATTGTATAGCGGATGCTTCGGTTTGTTTGGCACGGGCAACCACTGTGGAGAACCGACCAACAGATGTCAAGTGCTGTACCTAAAAGGCGCTTCCGCCAGCCGCTCCCCCAAGTCCCAACCTTAGGACAAGAACTACTGTACATCGGTACGGCATGGGATGAGCATGGCATGGCATGACCCCCTGGTTACTGTAGTTGTGGGACCACAGGCCATGATGGTAGGGGCACCTGAAAAGGACAAATGACACCACAAGATTCTAAGCGGTTGATAGCATGGCAAGCACCCATTGGTTATCACCTGGACACTTGACGTCCACGCTGACGCTGAAGCTGAAGGGTGTGGTCCAATAGTGCTGGAGATCCAATGGTTACGTCAGCGACCCTGATTGAGGCGGATGAAGGACATTCTGATCTGACATAATATGGGCCTTGATCTGTGGCCCTAACTCAGAGTTAGCTAACTCTGAGTTACCGAGCCGTGTAGGCTTGGGTGAGTACACCGACAGTGAATCATTACGCTCGTGTGAATGTTTGAGTTGTAACTCACCTTGGTGATCTGTTGCCCCTCGTAACTCTGAGTTAAGGAAATTTCGTGGGGGTTCTTGAAAGCTCTATCGTGAAACTTTTCAGGTTGCGCCCTAACTGCCCCGATCGCATACTACAAAACATATGCGGCAGAATGGTAAACTTTTGAGAAATCAGATTGGTGGGAGCTTGTCGGGCGGGGTAAATGTTTCAGAAAATTGACCAAATTGATTTTATAATAGGTTAACCCTGCTCGAATCGCGCTCTGAGTAGTGTATTGTATTTCACCCCAAAAGCCAGAGTAGCGGGAGCACTAACACTGAGCTAGTTTGCTAGTGAAAGAAGATTCCAAGTACGCTTTGTTACTTTGCGTAGAGGTGGCCCTTATTTGCTAACTCTGAGTTAGCTGGCTCGGTGTGATTGTATTGCACACACGTGTGAGGCTTGAGTTAATGAAGCCCCCTCGAAACCAGTTAACTCTGAGTAAGGGGGCCACAGATCAAGGCCATGGTTACGCTTTGGTAAGAGTGGTTGAGTACGGTGTGGGGTTGAAATGTGTACGCGCCTTTCACCGTTGGTGGAGCTCGCTCGTTGTCGCTCTTGACATTGCTGCCTTCCACATTTCGCGGCAATCAGAGATTTCCTCCAGTCAACGCGGTGTCCGTTTTTCTAATCCACCTCGGTTCGTTCGGGTGCTTGCGGTTTCAAAACGTTCCAGAGCGCTTAAGAGCAATAACCGAAGATTTGAGTGGAGACTTGAACCATACTGAATGAGGATCAGGGGACGATCACACAGACGGTGGCAGAAAGAGGTGATGCATTTGCTCCAGCATACTCTGCTTTCAGTTCCTTCATAAGCTCTAGTCTGCCTGGTCAATTCATTTTTCAGATTCTAGGAGCGTTTCTGCTAGCTCTGTCGCTCCCTCGCTCTGTTTCTTAGCGCGGTCTCACTCTCCCTCCCCCTCTCTCTTGCTCCTGGTTGTCGCCATGAAGGCATTTAAGAAGCCAGCGTTCTTACAGCGATCATTGTCGAAAGGAAGCTATCTCGACGGGAAGAAGATCAAGAAACTGCTCAACGACGAGGATGAGTTCAGAACCTTTCTGAACAAATACTTTGATCTTCTGGATGACGACAAGAGCGGAAAGCTCTCCCGCGCGGAGCTTAAACCCGCATTAGTGCGATTCGGGACGCTCCTGGGACTACCGCCTGCGGGAACGACGGCGGAAGGAGACGAGTTAGTGGATCGATTGTTCACAACGCTAATGGCGGACAACCTAAAGGAGGAGGTCGACCGAGAGTCTTTCATCACCATTTCCAAAGAGTTCTTAAAATCCGTCTCTCAGGAGCTCGAGAGTAAGCACCATCGGTTTCTGCTTTCCATTGCTTCCCACCGTGTCATTCGTCGCCATTTCCGAATGTTTCGGATACTTGCTTCTGAGACGCTTGATGGTGAGTCAGAGAGAATGCGAGGTAACGCGAATGTGAATTGAGCGTATATTGACTTCCGCACCAAGACCGAGTTAAACGTTCTCGGATTTCCCAGGAACAAAATTCACGACGAGCATACGGTGACGTGACACATGTTGACGTGGCGCGTGCCGTGCTCAGTGTCGTACGGTGGCTGTCCCTATTGCGATTCGTGCATCAGGAACAACATATCACTATCTCACTCTCACATTCCTCACAGCAGTCGACCTGAATCAAAAATCGCCGATCGGAAATTTCGGAAGGTGAGTGTTAACACCTTTGGAGACTCGTTCCAGGGATCGTCCATGAGCCTTCGTCACCTTCTTTCCCCTCTTGCCGCCCTCCCACCTCGCCGTATCAGTGGTACCAGTGGGCCTCGCTTCGGACAGCAAGGAGAACTTCAAATGCCTGGGAGGCCCATGTGGCTTCAGGGAGCTGGCAGACAGCTCGGGGTGGCGATCTGTTCAAGGACTTCACTTCCCTCCCCATCCACCCCCCCCCCCCCCCTCCCCTTCTCCTTGATCAGCCAAGCCGGTGGTGGTCGAGGTGTACGATGGCGGAGTGCTGAGAGAGCTGGCAGACAACCCGCAGCAGTTCAAGGAGATTGTGAGCGACATTTTCCGGGAGTTTGACGAGGACCCTATTCCCCCCTTCCCCTTTTTCCCATGTCGCGATCACCCCATCATCCCCCTTCTTGTCTTCCAATGTCCCTCCTTCCCCTCCTCGTCTCCTCCCTGCCAGCCAAACCCGTGGTGGTGGAGGTGTACGACGGGGGAGTGCTGAGGGAACTGGCGGATAACCCGCAGCAGTTCAAGGAGATCGTGAGCGACATCTTTAGGGAGTTTGACGAGGACGGCAGCGGCACGCTCTCTCGCCTCGAGCTCAAGCCCGCCTTTGTCTCCCTCGGCCTCGTGCCGCCCTCAGGTGAGCTGAAAAGACTCGTTGGGTTGCCGCACTTGTATGACACCGCTGTCAGGCAAGCATAGAGAGGTCTTTTCTTGTGGTTCTTGTTGCTGTGGAATCTTTTGAAGGTGTTGCAGCGACCCTCAGCTGGACGAGAGTCGAGAGAGGGAGAAACGGGTGTTAATCATCTCTCTTGCTACACTCACGCTCCCTTTCCCTCCCTCTCTCCCTCCCAACAGCACACACGGAAGTGGACGAGGGGGGGTTTGAGCTGATGCTGATTGGCCACCGTCACCCCTTCCCTTCCGCTCCCTCCCTCCCATCAGCACACACGAAAGTGGACCGCGCTACTCTCCAGAGTCATAGGCAAGTACGGCGGCAGCGACCTACAGGTGGACGAGGGGGAGTCTAATCTCATCCTACCTCGCTCTGTCTGTCCCTCCCGCTCTCTCCCTCCCATTCCCTTGCTGGCTCCCAACAGCCCACACGGAAGTAGACGCGTTACTCTCCAGAGTGATAGGCAAGTACGGAGGCAGCGACCTGCAGGTGGACGAGGGCGAGTTCGAGCTCATGCTGCGGGACATGGTGAAGGAGCTGTCAGAGGAGCTTGCCTGCCGCCCCATCATCCTGTCCGCTGAGAAGAAACCCGTCTTCACTGGCTCCTTTGTGCGCCAGGTGGGTCAATGGAGAAGGGGGCGGGTGGGTGGGTGGGTGGGTGGGTGGGGGCCAAAGAGACTGTGCGAGGATCTAAGAAAGACATTGACCCAACTGACCCAGTCGTTGAAACAAAGAACCAAATGAAGCAAACAAGGAGAAGAGAGGGGCTGGCCCAGCCATTGAAGCGAAACAAACAAACGGCAGACGATGACAACCCGCCTGTTCCATGTCCCTCGTCCTCCCCTCCTCTGCCCCCGTCCTCCCATATAGCTCACGGGCGACCGCAACCGTTTCGACGCCGTGGCAAGCCAGCTGTTCATGGAGTGGGACATCCTAAAACGCGGACGACTCTCCCGCACGGAGATCACCCTGGGGTTCAAGAAATACGCGTCTTCATTCGAGGTGCAGCTGCTGACGCCAGGGGAGGCGGAGGAGCTGTGTGCGCGGGTGTTCAGCAAGGCGGACGAGGACCACAGCGGGTTTGTGGAGTTTGACGAGTTTGACGGCGTCTTGAAGGAGCTGCTCAATGGCATGGCCAAGAAACTCGACCGTAACCCTGTGGTTACCACCTCAGGTGAGAGGAGATGAGGGATGACTGGGTGGTTGGGTTACTGGGTAATTGGGTTGCTGTGTGGGTTGTATGGGCTTGGATCCAAGGAGCTGCTGCATGGCATGGCCAAGAAACTCGACCGTAACCCCGTTGTCACCACCTCGGGTAAGAGTGAAGGGGCTCGGGGTGCCTGGGTAACAACCTGGATATATGTTTGGCGGTAGAGATAGAAAGTGGCGTGTGTGTGGGCTGTCTGGGATGTGGGCTCGGGAGCTCAGGCGAGAAGAGCTAAGCAGCAAAAGCTAGAGCAGCAGCAGCACCAGGAGGGGCAGCAGCAGCAGCAGCAGCAGCACCACCCACTACATTTCCATTTTCTTCAAGGAGTGGTCTCTCATCATCTCTTTCAATTGCTCTCTGCCCATCCCCTCACCACTCATAATCCTCCATCCCATCTCCAGTCTCCTATTCTTCCCTCTCTCTTGCACTCATCCAGGCATCCCATCACCCGGCTCCTTTACTACCAACAGCAGTCCGTTCAGCGGGTTTCCTCCTCTCATCGCTCCCACCCTCTCCTCTCTTCCCCCTCATTTCTCTCATGCCTCCCCCTCTCTTGCTCATTCACCCTCTCATCCCACCATCCCATCACCAGACTCCTTCTCATCTAGCAGGGGTCACTTCAACTGATTTTTCCTCTGTCTTTCCCTATAACAACTATCTCCCTCTCCTTGGCATCCTGCCTTCCCTCTCGTCCCACTCGTCCTGCCATCCCACTACCAGACTCCTTCAAATCCAGCAGTGGTCTCTTCGGCTGGTTCTCTGGCAGCAGCACCAGCAGCGCCTCTTCTAGTGGTCAGTGCTCTTCCTAGGCCTCGTTCTCGGTATCCCGTCTCTCGTTTTTTCCTTTGCTGCGTCCAGCTAAGTCCTCTAGCACTCACTGCTGGCTCTCGTTCACAATTCTCGTACGTCCACCTTTTATCCTCGCCTCTCAAGCTCCCCCATTCGCCCTTGCCTCTCACACGTTGCACCTCCTGCACAGCATCCTCTTTAACACGTCACCCTTTTGCAATTCCCGTAGCAAATCCCGGTTTACCACTTTCCCGTTACTCCACGTCCCCTATCGCCCTTCCCTCTCACATGTCCTCCTGTGCAGTGCAGCCAAGGAACCCAAGCCAAAGGGCGATCAAAGTGGTGCCAAGTTGCCAACACAGCCTCTCCTCTCACACATCCACTTACACGTCCCCCTTTGCCCTTTCCTCTCACACGTTCCCTTTACCCTTGCCTCCCACCTGTCCCCCTTCGCCCTTGCCTCCCACACGCCATCCCGTGCAGCAAAGGAGCCCGAGCCAGTGGTGCCAAAGCAGCGATCTGTGGCCGATATCAAAGCAGCACACAACTACAAATCGAAGCTCGTGAGTGCTAGGCACTTTCCCCACAGATTCGGCTTCACCGTGATATCCATTTTGACAGTGCTGTCTCGCATCTTGTAACATGTCTGTGTTTCCCTTGGGGTCTTCTTCCAGGTCAATGCCGTCTTAATTTGTTGCTCCACGTTTTGCTCATGTCTCTGGCCTACTCCTCATCTCTCTCACCGGCTTCTCATGTCTCTCTCACCTTCCTCATACCATGTCTCGCCTGTCCCACATGTGTCTCATGCAGCCACCTGCTGGCTCAGCAGGGGCTGCAGCAGCTGATGCAAGGAACAAGCTGGTGGAACGAGGAGAGAAGATCAGTGTACGTTGTTTCCCTAGCTCTCTCTTCCAACTCCTCCCTCCACCGCTTCTGTTTCTCTGTTGTCTACCGGCCGACATTTCCTTCACTTTCCAGCTCTCTCTCACGTCTCTCTTCCCATGTCAAATTCGCTAATGTCTTACTCCAATGCTTGCATGGCAGAAACTGAACGATATGGCGGATGAGCTGGAGGCGGATACAGCTGAGTTCAGTGACTTGGCAACACAGCTCAAAAAGAAGATGGAGAAGAAGTGGTGGTGACTTGCCCGTCTTAGGTGATATGCCTTGTGTTTTTACGGTTGTGTTGCTCCTAGTGGGAAATGTTGCTCTGTATAGATGCTCTATAGGGGGTCGTTATTTATGAAACATGACACTTGCTGGATGTTGCAGCAACTCATTTATGGAGACCTGTGCAGTGCACCCTGATTTTTCACATTTCCCATCACTACGTGTGAAATTTCTGAATATTGGGAAAATAGGTTCCAAATTCCAATATCCGCCTTCACAATTCCAATCAAATTGCTCTACTATGAAATCGTACAATGTGATCGTTTCAACGCAGATCCCCGGTGTCACGGTGTCAGGTGGACAGGAGCATGACGTGGCCAGCATGGCAGAGCCCCACCGAAATCCTGAGAACAGCGGGTTACAGCATTCAACGGTTCGACTCCCCCTCCCTACACGCACATTCGACCAAGCTGAAGCATTTCATTTGGTGTTGCGTGAGAAGCAAAGCATCCAGCCCAGCCCTCCTCCGTCGATTGCTTGCGTTCCTGCTCTCTGGTCCTCCGTGACACAAACGGGATTGAAGCAACACACACCCTGCTCCCTGCTCTTGCTCTGTTCCACCCGCTGGATTGAGTAATTCTGGATTCAGACAACATTGGACGTTGTACCAACAAGAAGCTGCATTGTCCCAAAAAATCAGGCCTGAAAGCTCCCGTTGTGATCTATCTTGTTTCCTAGTCTTATCAGATTCCTCTCCTAAGGTAGTCTCACAAGAGTAGGGATTTGTCTCCAAGATTAGAATTCGAGCCTTCGCAGGTCAGCATTAGGACATGTCTTCCACAAGCATCCATTCTCTCCCTGACGATGCTCTTGTCAGGATCTTTTGGTATTCTGATGCTTTGCGGCCGACTTCATCGTCTCTCTCCGATTACGCTAATCAAGGGGACGAACCAGATTCAGGACCTGATCCGCATTTTACGACGCCTCCAGCCTCTGCCAATGTCGCACATGCTCTCCTCATCGCCTCTGTGTGCCGTCGCTGGCGGGAGCTTGCACACGAATCCGTCACAACGCTTCACGTTTTACAAGACCGTCTGGTCTCTCGCCAGGATCTGAAACGCGTTTTGGTGCTCTTCCCAAATCTCTCTCGACTGCACTTGAGCAACGGAAGCATGGAAATGATCGACAACGATTTTCTAGCCTTTCTCGCCTCTTCCTTTTTGAAGCTAACTGTTCTTTATGTCGGCCCAGGCATTGCTTTCGACGAAGTCCTCAAGTATGACGAGGAACCGACGACTTCCATTGACGATTCGGACCACCCCGTCACTGCACCTGGCCTGGATTGTCTCTTCCGCCATTGTCGTCGCTTGGAGCAGCTGTCACTGCAGTGTCTTCATCGGGCAACAAAGCTTCCTTCTTCCTTCTTCCAGTTGACGCACCTGCACACCCTGTCACTGGGGGGAATATCGATTTTGGAGGTTCCCAACTTCGCCGATTTATTTTCTCTCAGGAATCTTTCGATCCAGACGTTGGACATGAAGTTGGACATGCGACTGCATCAGATGTCGCCATTAACGAGCCTTCCTAATCTGACCAGCCTGTTCTTTCCAGGAGAGACATCGTTCCACGATTTTGAAGGGAATTTCTCATTTGGCCAACTGTCGACGCTTCGTTCGCTGGGATTCGTGCACGGGTCGACGGATTTCCCTTCGATGTTTCCGTCGGAATTACCGTGCTTCCGCCTTCAACGTCTGCTGCTAAGCCATGTCCCGAACACCTTACCTGAGGATCTTGGCGAACGATTCCCGGCACTTATTGAACTCTGCCTTTCCAAAAGCCGCGATTTGACTGAGCTGCCGGATTCCCTCACACGCATCAGCACCTTGGAGATTCTCACAATTTCCTACTGCGGTATATCCAGCCTACCTGAAAATCTTGGAAATCTTTCAAGGCTGAAGTCCATAGTGTTGAGAAGCTGGACGCTGAGGAAACTTCCTGATTCTATTGGGTTACTCACCGGGCTTCAGAAGCTGTTCATGGACTGTGGGAGCATTGACATCCTCCCTGCAGCAATTTCCTGCTTGACTGCTCTTCAATCGTTGAGCATCAGGGGGTTAAAGGTGACTTCAATCCCGGAGGAGATAGGCGAGTTGAGCAGCCTCCGCTTTTTGGTGCTGAACAGATGTGCCTCCCTGCAGCAGCTGCCGTCGTCATTCAGTCGTCTCTCTTCTCTAACACGGCTTGATATCACGGACTGTCCCATCATTCACCTTCCAGAGGGTACAGGCCAGCTGAGTGACCTGCGAGAGTTGACCTTGAGCTGGTGCAAGGAGTTGACAGAACTGCCAGAATCCATCACTCAGCTGAGCCGCCTACAGACTCTCAAGGCTCAGAAATGTTACAAACTCGCTTCTGCACCGCGAGCCATGGGATACCTTTCATGCCTGCGGGAGCTGGATCTGACGGGTTGTGATCTCTCAAAGGAACCTTTAGAATCTTTGCCACGGTCGCTGGAAACCTTGAGCTTGGGAAATGACACCAGCAGCTTCATCCTGCCTGACATGTCATCGACCTCAAATCTGAAGATTTTGAGGTTAACTCAGGTTACTATCATGGACGTACCAGCCAGCAGCCGTTGCCTCTCTCGAATTGAGCACCTGGAGATGCGCCTCAGCTCTGAACAAACCGAGTTTCCACTCTTCCTCCGGTTCCTTTCATCCCTCCGCGTTCTTCACATCTCATGTGCCAAGTCTCTGCAACACCTGCCTCATGATATCGGCTTTGTTCTGCCTCAGCTGCGGCAGCTGCACGTGGAAGGGGCGGAATCGCTGCTGGAGATTCCAGAGAGTGTATCATGCCTTGTGCAACTCAGATCTCTTCATCTTGAAGCTTCCAGTCTGACTCATCTTCCGGAAACCCTTTCTGTCTTATCACGACTGGGTGATCTCAGCCTGCATAGTTGCTCCTCCCTGACAAGCCTTCCCTGCTCTATCACCGCCCTCACCTACCTGCACAGATTGGATGTTAGCAATACGTCGCTTCACTTCCTCCCTCCCAACCTCCACCATCTGGCGAGGCTGAGGGAGCTGGATCTGAGTGGCTGTGAGCAGCTTCAGTCCCTGCCATCACAAGAGCTGCGGTACATGACGATGCTGCGAGAGCTGCATGTCCATGGCTGCACGACGCTTGGCCCAGAACCAGTTCCGACCGATCTTTCCGAGAGGCATGGCCTCATGTCGCACCAGGACTACCATCCCGATACATGGTGGTAGGCTCCATCAGGTTGTTTGAGGGTGCAGCTTTGTAGATAGCTGCCATGTTGAGTCATAAGCATAGGCCATGCAGCTGTTTTGCATGAGCGTCCTTCGTGTAGGTCATGGACATGCATTGAATTTGAAATACCGGTATGTACTTAAAAACGTTTTTTGTTTCTTTTCATATCTGCAAATGACAGGTATTGTACCGCTTATTCAGTATGTTTTTGTGGCTGAAAATTTTATTGGGGCATTTTGTTCCAAAATGTTTGTCTTCCACAGCAGGGCATGGTGAAAACTAGAAAGAAACTGCCTTTGTGTCAGGAGGATAACCAACCAGCTTGTGTTTTGGCACAATATTAGTAATCAACAAAGGACAAAAAGCTGTAGTCCCAACTCCAATTGCTGCTGCGGCTGCAGGGTGATTCCTCCTGTGCTGCGGCTGCAGGGTGATTCCTCCTGTGCTACGGCTGCTGGGTTTGCCATCAGGGAGTGCAGGTCTGCTGGTGGTGTTGGAAGCAAACAGGCACTCGTGTGGCGGCGGGTAAACACGCTCTCCGGCAGCATGAGAGTGCTCTGCACGTTGCATGATGCCTTGTGAATGCTGGGGAGGTAAGTGAGAGTGATATCGCTGCTGCTGTTGATGGTGCTGCTGATGATGCATGTCGCACGGCTGGTGCTGCTGATTCTAGCATACAACACGAGGCTGTATGTATGCGCCTTCCTCCACCTTCAATCCCAGTTACTGCTGCTGCCGGTGCTCCAGCTGCTGCAGGGTGGCTCCTCTCGTGCTGTGCAATAGTGTGCCACGCTGGTTGTCGCTGCCATCATTGATGTAGCAGCCGCAGTCAGAGGGACATGGCGTGCCTCTGATGGCTCTATCCCTGACAATGGAGTACAGCTGTTGCAACTCCAGATGCCTGGTGCTTGATTGGTCGTTTGAACCTTGTTGTGAGATAGTTGTGAGTTACGGTAATAATTTTAATAAGGATGGCAATTTGCTGGATGGAGGATGGGAATTCCTTATAACAGGCACCGCAGGCGAGGAGGCACGTGACATGACATGCCATGCCATGCCCATCACAAGAGCTTTTCCAGTCCAAACACGAGACCCTGCAGATATGCAGAGAAGAAAAGGGTAAAGAGGGTTGAGGCGGGGGTGAGGAAGTGAGAGGTGGGGAAATGGAATCGTCATGCAGCAGGGAATGCGTCAATGCGAGTGATTGCAGATTGGTGGGTTCGTGGGGTGGAGTGAAAGAGGGACGATTTAAGTAGACATGGAAAGATTTATCAGAAATCTAGAAAAGGAGATTGTGTGACAGAGTGGGTGGCATGTCAAGAGGGGAGGTTGGGGGCGGGGGTTGGGGTGAGTTGGGGTGAGTTGGGGTGAGTTGGGGTGGGGTGGGGTGGGGTGGGGTGCGGAGGCACGTTGAGAAAAGAAAGCACCAATATCATAGAAGAGAGGTACGAGGTAAACGAGGCAGATGCGGGAAAACAGGGACTTTTGAGTCGACTCAGATGTCATCAATATCATGGATGACAGGTACGCGGTAAACAATTTTTAGGCGCCTCAAAAAGAGGTACGCGGTAATCGAGGAGGATGCGGGAGAGCAGCAGCAGTGCAGAAGAGAGGGGTTGAGAGGCATTTTCTGACCTTCAACCTGGGGGCTCGTCTGATGGCGAGCAGTAGACCAGACCAGGCATGTAGACTTTTGAGTCAACTCAAAATTCATATAACAAAAGAGGTGCAAGGTAAACGAGGCGGACGCGGGAAAGCAGCAGTGCAGAAGAGAGGATGAGAGGCAGTTTCTGACCTTCAACCTGGGAGCTCGTCTGATGGCGAGCAGTAGACCAGGTATGTACGCTGCATGTGATGTGATGTCCAGGCGGAGTGATGCCGTCTGTGTTGTCATGCCACATGCCATGCCACATGCCATCCACACGCAGCATCACAGAAGGGGGATGAGATTTAGAAGGAGTGGGGGCAGGAGTGGCGCGTATGGAATGTGCGGGGCATGGGCGGCATGTGTGGCATGCACGAACAGGCACGAACAGGCACGAACAGGCAAGGACATGAGGACCTACCTGTCCGTTGCTCCCAAACCGCACATCAGTGCTCTGCAGCAGCCCTGGCTGCTGCATGCTGTGCACCCTCACCCCCTCCTCCATAAGCAGGCCCCGAGCCTGCTCAAGCACAGGAGTGGCATCAAAACGAGTGGCACGGTGATGAGTGGCACGGAAATGGCAGTACGAGTGTAAACCCTCACCCCCTCCTCCATAAGCAATCCCCGTGCCTGCGCAGACGGGAGGGGAGCGGCGTGGGGATGAGTGGCATGGGTATGGGAGTACGAGTATGAGTATGGTATGGCATGGTTGCTGGCATGCTGTGCACCCTCAACCCATAAGTGGCATGGGGATGAGTGGCATGGAAATGGGAGTACGAGTATGAGTACGGGATGGCATGATACTGCATGCTGTGCACCCTCACGCCCTCCTCCATAAGCAAGCCCCGCGCCTGCTCAGACAAGAGGGAGTGGCATCAGAACGAAATGCACAGCGATGGGATTGCGAATACACTCATCAGTGTGAGTGTGCGAAAGGATTGGCTGCTGCATGACGCGCACCTCACACCCTTCTGCTTACCCAAGCCCCCAGTCCACTCAGGCAAGAGAACTGAGTGGACTGGGGGCTTGGGTAAGCCCACCTGCTCTGCTCCCTGCGGCACTCTCACCATCACCCAGGAGTTTGTGGTAGAAAAGAGGAGGACAGGGGGAGAAGAGGAAAAGAGGAGAAGTCACTAGGCAAGGGTACTCGCCAGGCAAGGGCCCATGAGGATTGTGCCAGGGGTATCATTGCCTCCAAGGGCCATTGGACATGAATTCACGCCAACACCTCCACCAGCTTGCTCAAGTGAGGATCGTTGCCATTGCCACTGCCACACCACTTGAGCAAGCTGGTAGAGGTGCGCATGCAGTGCCATTGAACGTGACCTCACGTGGTGAGGCGAGTGCGTCATTCCGGCCCATGGACATATGCTGAACGGCTAACATGGATACTCACTGGTTCATCAGACGTATCGTTGCCGTTGAATGTGCGCCCCACTTGCGACAGCTGCTGGGCCAGCCTGACAGCATCTTCTGATGGCGCCTGTACGTGTGGGCAGGGGAGTGAGCATGCATGAGGCCCCGTGCATGGTATGTGATGGGATGGGATAACAGGGCATGGGATGGCATGGGATGGCACGGGATGCCATGGGATGCCATGGGATGCCATGCCATGGCATGGCACAGCACAGCATGGCATGGGATTGTACAGAATGGCATGGCATGGTACAACACAGCATGGCATGGGATGTTACAGCATGGTAAGGCATGGCATGACATGAGATGAAGTGATACGAAATGACACGGCACAGCCAATGTCTCTACCTGTGTCAGCTCTGCACGTGACTCGACGATGTGCGCGTGGGAGCAATGGAAGGCGAACTGGGTGGCAGCTCGTTCCAAGAGGATGGAGAGGATGCTGAGGGTGGGGGCGATGATGCATCCCTGGGGGTTAGAAGGGAAGGAGAGGAATGGAGAGAGGCACATGCAAAAGGGGAAAAAAAAAAATCGTAGCAGGGGGGCAGTGAGAGAGACTGGAAGGCGAACTGGGTGGCAGCTCGTTCCAAGAGGTGTAGAGGATGCTGAGAGTGGGGGCGCTGATGCAATGCATCCCTGGGGGTGAAACGGAAGTTAAGGCATGAAAGCTCATGAAAGCACACTGCTTGCTATGAGATGAGCGCGTTATGAGCTTGTTCCAGGAGTATGGAGGAGTATGGAGGAGTTTCGGGAGAGAACCCACCCATTTTGTGAGTCGGTTCTTATGTAGTCTCATAGGCCACCTCATTACTGAGAGTGGGTCCTATGCCTTCTTTGCGAGGCTATTATTGGCCTTGATGGAGCCACGTGATAGGTTGTAAAAGGTTATTTTTGAGACTGGCCCTATCGCCAGGCTATTATTTGCCTCGAATCAGCTGGTGCTGCCTCACATCAGCTGGTGCTGCCTCACATCAGCTGGTGCGCCCTCACATCAGCTGGTGCGCGCATGGTGCTAGCTCTCGACGACGCACCATGCGCGTATCAGTGGTGCGTCGGTTTGCCAGGAGAGGATGGTTCCGGAGAAGCACATTTGGTTCCCAAACCGGGGGCCAAAAGGGGTGTTCGGCTGGCCTGGCATCATGCACCAGTTCGCTTCGGTGCTCATGCGCCTATCCCAGACCCGAGTCAGCTGTTGTCCGCTTATCTCAGAAGCTTCGAGGGAGCCCGCTTTGCTGTAGCCGGTACCCGAGTCTAGTTTTGAGGCGCCTCAAAACGAGCCTGTGCGTGATGCGCCAGTCGAACAGGGCCTTGGTGTGAAGTGTGCTCTCTTTTTCAGCCTTCCTTCTCCCCCCTTCTCCTCCTTGCAATAATTGCGTTGACTGGCATTGACTGCGTTGACTGGCGTTGACTGCATGCATGCCGCACCATGGATGCCTTGCCGCAAAACTCATAGAGACCACTCTACATGCATACATCGACTGCATTGATTGTGTTGACTGCATTGACTTACCATGGATGCCTTGTCGCAGAACTCATAGAGACCGCTGACCACTCAAATTTGACGGCCTTGAATGCATTGACTGGCGTAGACTGCATTGACTAGCGTTGACTGCATTGACTGGCGTTGACTGCATTGACTGGTGTTGACTGCATTGACTGGCGTTGACTGCATTGACTGGCGTTGACTGCATTGACTTACCATGGATGCCTTGTCGCAGAACTCGTAGAGACCGCTGAGCTCATCCTCTGGTATGTGCGCCCCCACCACCACACTGCTCAGCCCGAATGCTGTTGCCTGATTGTAGAGACGGGGGAGGATGGGAAGGAATAGAAGCGGTGGGGTAGGTTAGGGGGTGGGTGGAGGGAGAGGGTGGGTATCTGAGCTCATCCTCTGGTGTGCACGCCCCCACCACCACACTGATGAGCCCGAACGCTGTTGCCTGGTTGTGGGGAGAGGCGGAAAAGAAGGAGAGGGAATGGGAATAAAGGGGTGGCGGGGGAAGGGGGAAAGAGGGGGGGCACACACACACACACACACACACACACATACACACACACACAGACACACATACACACACACACATGCACACACACCCCCACACACACACATGCACACACACCCACACACACACGCATGCACACACACCCGCACACACACGCATGCACACACACCCACACACACACACACACACACACCCACACACACACACATGCACACACACACACACACACACACACACACACACACACACATGCACACCCCACCCCACACACACGCACTTCCGCTTTCCCTCTCACCCTCACCTGTCGCACGTTCTCGCATGCAACAGACGCATCCCCACTGAAATCCACATACACGCCTGTCGACCGGGACTGGGAGAACCGAGAGGGAGGGAGTGGGGAGAGAGTGAGTAGAGGGAGAGTGGTAATAGAGAGGGTACCTGAGCAACATTAAGAGCACCAGAAAAACAGACGAGTACCTGAGCAACAGAAAGAGCACCTGAGCAACAGAAAGAGCACCTGAGCAACAGAAAGAGCACCTGAGCAACAGAAAGAGCACCTGAGCAACAGAAAGAGCACCTGAGCAACAGAAAGAGTACCTGAGCAACAGAAAGAGCACCTGAGCAACAGAAAGAGCACCTGAGCAACAGAAATAGCACCTGAGCAACGGAGGCCAGGACCATGATGACGTCAGCCACCACTGGCAGTTCCAGCGGCTCAGGTAGACCCGCCACCTGAAGGCAAGAGACGCAAGGGAGGATGGATGGAGAGAGAGAGGGGGGAAGATAAAGAGGAGCCATTTGAGCCCTGGACTATTTTCTTTGCTGTAAAGCAGCTATTTTAGTCACTTTCTGGGAGTTGTTGAACTTTTTTTGAGGCGCCTCAAAAAGAGGAGCCACTTCAGCCCTGGACTGTTTTCTTTGCTGTAAAGCAGCTATTTGGGTCACTTTCCGGGAGTTAGTGACTCAGATATAGCTGGCTTCGAATTCCCTGAAAGGAGATGTGCGATCAGCTGCAGTGCAATCAGTCAGCTGATTGCAGCCCGCAAAAGACCAGCAAGAATGAGTTTCCAGCCTTTCCTTTTCAGCTTGGCACATGCAGCTTGGCACATGCAGCTTGGCACATGCAGCTTGCTTGGCACATGCTTGCTGCCCGCGAGTGAAAAGCAAAGGAGCTGTTTTTCCTTCCTCTCCCCTCTCCTTTCTCACCTCCCCCTCGTCTCGCCCATTAGGCTCGGGATTACCGTCCACAGCAGCCAATTGCAGTCCGCGAGGGACTAGCACAGGCCCTGTCTGTCTCCCCCTCATCTCTACATCCTCTCAACCCTTTCCACCCACCCTCTCCCCTCACTCCTCTCCCCTCTCCCGTCTCACCTCCCCTGCGTCCCGCCCGTTGGCCTCGGGATTGCCGTCCACCACAGCAGCCAGTTGCAAGCCGCGGGCAGAGGAGAGCGTAGAGAGAATGGTGGCGCCGAGAGGCGAGGCTACAGGACCGCTCACCACCAGCTGTGGGGAGGGAAGGAATAAGGGGGCACACTTGTCTTATATGAGTTTGCAGCTGCCAGTTGCAAGCCGCGGGCAGAGGAAAGGGTCGAGAGGATGGTGGCGCCGAGAGGGGACGCCACAGGACCGCTCACCACCAGCTGTGTGGGGGGGGATAAGTGAGCAGATAAGCAGGGGAGGGAAGATGAGTGCTTATACATGGAGCAGCTATTTGCAGCCCGCGAGCAGAGGAGAGCGTAGAGAGCATGATGGCTCCGAGAGGCGAGGCCACGGAGCCACTCACCACGAGCTGTGGGGGGAGTGGGGCAAGAGAGGGGAGCTGGGGAGTGGTGAGGTGAGCTGAGGCGAGAGTGGAGAGGATGGTGGTCTTCAGAGGGCACTGATGGTGATTCTCAGCTCTCTTTCGCACCTGCGGAGAGCTGCAGTTGCGAAGAGGAGAGCTGAGCAGAGAGAGAGAGAGAGGAGAGGGTGGAGAGGGTGGAGAGGATGGTGGTGCCTCGCGCTGAGGCCACAGGACGACACGTGGCAGCACGTTACTGCCGCACTGCCCGCGGAGAGCACGTGGGAGTTCGTTACCGCTGCTCACCGCGAACGCCAAGGTGCACGTGCAAGTACACTCCGTACGTCACCGGTAATAACAAGGTATATCATATAACTGAAGAGAACTGTAATGAATTATCGCTAATAACGAGGATGATTTCGGTTAAAGGCACCTTGAGAACGTTTCCGCCTTGCTGCGGGCGCGGAAATGCGCCCATTCCTTGCGGCCCTCCGATTGCGCAAATTCCAGCTCGCCGTTCGATCTGTTGATGGACATTGGATCCTACGGCTGGGATCACACGAACCCCGCGTTGCTGGCGAAAAGAATCTATAGATTCCCCGAAAAAGGCGGACTTTGCGTGCGCGGGAGCGAGGCGAGGTGGGTGATATTGGCGTCTGTTGAAGGACGAATGGAGAAGCGAGTGCGGAACGGAAGCCATGGCTGTGCCGATTTCGATGGGGGATGCTGGATTGGGCTGAACAGCTAGAAATCCTAATCACAGGTAAACTGCTATTGGGGGTTGTACGCGGAAAAACGGTTCTCGATAACTGGTTTACCCGTTTGCAAGGGAAACGCTTTGTACCACATACTCGATGTTTTCTCTCAAATCGAGTCCATAAATGTTCGAACGCGTATGTGGAGAATCGCTGTCTACCGTGTACCGTAATGGACGAGCATTCCGCCAGAACGCTTTCTGTGCACGACGACCACTGCTGTCAGTTTCCGTCAGTCATCAGTCAGTCATCTCACCAGCCAGCTGAGCAGACTCGACTTACTAGTCGAAGAGTCCGTTTCGAAGTACACATCAGGAATGTCATCGATGGTCGACCATAGGAATCCGCGATGCACACAGCAAGCTCGACCTCGATTCTGTCGGAGCCTTCCCTACCACCAGACGATGACATTGACGACTCGTTGCGACGCATCGAGGCTCGTTACGACTGATTGTGACATGGAATTTACATTGTAACGTTGTTCTTCCGAAACGAGATGATGGGTCTGTCGCTGTCAAAGCGTCGTGATCGCGACTGGCTCACTAATGTCAAAGCGTCGCGACGTAGTAGCCGTTCCATCCCAGTCATCGTCCTGCAATGTCGCCTTCCGTGATCATCATGCTGTTCTTTTCAAAAACACTCGATCCTAACTCCATGGTTTCGACTCCTACTCCTCGGAACAATTAACACGGTTGATACTACTGGCACAGCGCTATGTCTTACAGAAAGGAATGCTCGCTCGCGCCGTCACTTGTAACGCTTGTGTGTTTTTATTTCGCAATTTTCGTCGTTCAAGCGTCGGCTACTCTGAGCCCCGGGAGCGAAAGCAAATGCGAAATTCCCGCCGAGACCGGCACGGCGCATCGAGCTCGAGATGCTGGGACGCGAACGATTGCGCGAACTCCACCACTCGGGTAACACCGCTGGCGAAACCGATCATGACAAAGCTCCTGCCGCATAGCCGCGCCTGTTGTATGATGTTTTACTTAATTCCGTGACGTGGCATGTGACGTGTCGTGTGACGTGGCGTTGACGTGGCAGGTGGAACAGCTGGAACTATTTCGGATGCAATGTCACGGAAGAGATTGTGAAAACCCAAGGTAGTACTGCAAATGACCGGCCCTTCCTCTCGTGCTGTATCGTGTGGTGTGGTGCTCTCTTGGGCTTCTGAGTATGCCAAGGTTCACCTTGGTGTGTTGCTGAGTCTCGAGTCAGGGTCAATGTGTCAGGGTCAACAGGCTTTTACAAGCTGCTTTTACAAGCTTCCTTCAACAGCGCCTTCGAAGGCCTCTTATGCTATTCTATGCAAATAATGAATTACTGTTCAGGCCTGCCCACTGTTGCTTGCAAGGCTGATGGGTCCTTCCTTCTATGCTGCTGTGTTGCTGTGCGCTGATGTGTTTCTGGGTGCGTTTCTGCGTGCCACTACCGATACCATCATGACAACAACTTCTGTCACAGCAGACATGCTCGTATCCTCAGGACTAGCAGCTCTTGGCTACATTTATGTTAACATTGGTGAGTCGACACTGTGGAACAGACCTTGTAATTCGACTCATGCAACGTATCCTCTGGACTCACAGCGATCGGTTACGTCCATCTCAAGACTTGGTGAGACGACATTGTGGTAAATTCCTTGTGAATCAACGTATAAAACGTATCCTCAGGACTTGCAGCAGCACTAGGTTACATCTATCATCTATCATCTATGTCAACAATGGTGAGAGGAGACGACTATGCTTACTGTGTCTGACTGATGAATGCATGGCCAAGAGGCGGTGTTATATCACTTTTATGTTGCTCGAATGGCAAGGGGATGTCATACTCTCTTGCCTATAGCTAACATTGTGACTTGGCCCCTCTTTTGCAGATGATTGCTGGCAAGCAGATTCTCGAGATTCTGAGGTGGGTGAATTATCCACCCACTCTCTGACTCGCATGCATCCCTTTATCATGCATCCCATCCCATTCATCCCATGCATCACAAACAACCATCATCCGCGCCTCACCTCTTCGCTCTCCACTGCGTGTGCAGGGTCGCCTGGCAGCATCCCCCGTCTCGTTCCCGTCGGGCATCAAGGCCCTTGCGGACTATGTGCACAGCAAGGGGCTCAAGCTGGGTATCTACTCCGATGCTGGGTGAGGGGGGGGAGGGTGGATTGGGTGTTTCATGGTGGTTGATATGGGGGAGACAGAGGGAAAAGAGGGGTTTAGACTACGTGCACAGCAAGGGGCTCAAGCTGGGTATACACTCCGATGCTGGGTGAGGGGGAGGGTTTGCAGTCTGGGTGAGGCAGTAAATGGGTGGTAAGGGGCTCAGCAAGGGTGGTTGTGGAGATTCTGCGCAGCAAGGGGTCCAAGCGGGACACCTACTCCGTTCGGGTGAGGCAGTGTGTAGAGAGGTGAGCAGTGCTGGTGACCTCAAGGTCGGTTTCTGCGTCAGGGGGTTGGGGGTGATTCGGCGGATTATGCACAAACCAAAGAGCTCAAGCTGTGCTTTCACTCTGATGCCAGATGAGGGGTAGGGTAGGGTGCAGCCCGGGTGAGGGGGACTGTAGCCCGGGTGAGGGGGACTGTAGCCCGGGTGAGGGGGACTGTAGCCCGGGTGAGGGGGACTGTAGCCCGGGTGAGGGAGACTGTAGCCCGGGTGAGGGGGACTGTAGCCCGGGTGAGGGGGATTGTAGCCCGGGTGAGGGAGACTGTAGCCCGGGTGAGGGGGACTGTAGCCCGGGTGAGGGGGATTGTAGCCCGGGTGAGGGGGATTGTAGCCCGGGTGAGGGGGATTGTAGCCCGGGTGAGGCATTGGATAGAGCAAGGCTGCACCCGGGCTGCAGAGTGTGCCCAAGCTGGGCTGAGCAAGGCTGGTGATGGAAAGGGGAGTGGGGGGAAGTTGTGCAGAGTGTGCGCACTGCAAGCGGCTCAAGCAGGGTATTTGCACCTATTTGGGTTGTCGCTGTGTACCACTACATACATGGCATGTTGAGAGCACCTGAGAAGAGGAAAGGGTACTGCCGAGTATGATCAGGGGCAATCAGAAGAGAGGAGGGAGATAGAGAGGATAGGCAGACGGTCCTGCCTTGGGCCACCTGCAAGGGGGTATAGGAGGCTTGCCTGCTGGTCTGCTTGCTTGCTCGCTTGCGTAGGACTGGACCATGAGTTCTGTACCATGCCTGCTTGGTTGCTTGTACTCTAGGGTGGTTGCTTGCTTGCTAGGACCAGCCATTGCCTTGCCTGTACCCTCATATACATCAATAGAGGACCGCTTGAGAGGAAGTGGTGGTGGGTACAGTGAGGTGAGGAGATTGGGGTGGATGCAGCCATTCGCGAGCAGATTGCATGAGGTTCTGCTTTGAACCTCATGAACCTCATGAGGAGATTGAAAGCTTTGCCAGTGGCAGGTCCTGTTGTCCACGTGTGTGTATGTGTGTACCTGACTGACTGCGATAGCGGGAAAACGGAGGAGGGAGGGAGATACAGGGCAAGATGTGTTGGTACGGCGAGGAGAGGAGAGAGGGAGGCTCCTGATAGCATTACCAAGGCAGGTTCTGATGTCCACGTGTAAGTATGTGTTTACCCGACTGCTGTGTTCCTTCCGCCCATCCCCACCAGCATACGCACGTGCGCATTGAAGCCCGGCTCGCTGTGGCATGAGGCAGTGGACGCAGCCACCTTCGCCGAATGGGTGAGTGACAGACACGCTCACATGCACACATTCGCACATTCTCTCTGGTGTGCACATGCTGTGGTGTGGCACGAGTGCTCATGCTGTGAGGCGCACATGCTGTGAAGCACACTTGCTCTGCGTTGGTTGTTTTTTGCCTCATGCTTCATACCTCGCAAGTCATGGCTCATGCTGTATTGCTCATGCCTCATGCCTCCTGCTTCCATGCATCCTGCTTCATGCCTGATTTGTCATGCTTCTGACACATGCTTTTGACTCGGAAGTGGAGTGAACACCACTTGGATCATGCCATAACGTGTAGAAAGAAATGTTTTGAGACGTCTCAAAACACCACTTGGATGCCATGCCATAACTCTAATCCACTCCACACCACACCACACCACACCACAGCGATGAGCATTGTGTTTCGTTACAAGGGTGTTTTCTTGCTTGCGGCACGTGCATGTGGCAGGGAGTGGATTATCTCAAATATGACAACTGCTACAATGATGGAAGCCCCAGCAAGAAGCGGTATGTATGTACGCACGCCCTACACTCGCGCTTGTGCGCCATCACTTCTATTCTGGCTCTTTGAGAATGGCTCCAAGTAGATGCCTTTTGTGTTGAGTTTCAGAACTCATGCGCCAATCTCACTTTCCATCTTCACTACATGCCATGCCGCCATGCATGACGCCTCCAAGTTCCATAGCCCATCCCATTCCTGCCATTCCTCCCATTACCCCCGTGTCCCCACGCTTCTCATACTCCCCCCTCCATGCTCCCCAAAACTCCCCATCCCCCCCATCCCACCCATGGCCCCCATGCCCCTCACTGCAATCAGCTACACGGCCATGCGCAATGCATTGGAGGCCACTGGGAGAGACATTTTCTTCTCCATGTGCGAATGGTGAGTCCTTGTGGACGAACGAATAATGACTGACCGCACACAGGAGTCCATACGTGAATGGTGAGCGAGATCGTAACGTAAGGGTGAGTGATGATGAGAGGTCGTAAGAGTGACCCCACAAAGGAGTACATTCTGGGAATGTGCCGTGCTCTGCAGTTTGTAATGCTAAAGAACGCAGCACAGGGTATCTTATCGCAGTCAGTCACCTCCGTCCTTCCCTTCGTGAGTGTTTTCTTGAAAGCTAAGCAGCCAAGCTTCTAGATCACAGAATTCAAGTGCCGATGCTGCACAACAATGTGATTTTGGGTCGAATCAGAAATTACCTCTCTTCGTGACTGTTGTTAATTGAGTGAATCAACCTTGCTTCCAGAACACAGCAAATGAATAGCAGTGCTGCACTCTCTTCTTTCCACTCACGCTCTGTTGATCTTCCCAATAAATTCATTGTGTGCCTGTCTCTTCTGGACTGCCACGTGTGCTGCTTCCTGCATATGCCACGAGTGCTGCTGCATGCATCTGCCACGTGTGCTGCTTGTATCTGCCACGTGCTGCTGCCTGCACCTGCCACGTGTGCTGCTTGTATCTGCCACGTGCTGCTGCCTGCACCTGCCACGTGTGCTGCTGCTTGCAGGGGACAGGACCTCCCTGCTCTGTGGGCGTATGGCGTGGCAGACACGTGGCGCACCACCCGTGACATTGAGGACACGTGGAGCAGGTGAGGACACGTGGAGCAGGTGAGGACACGTGGAGCAGGTGAGGACACGTGGAGCAGGTGAGGACACGTGGAGCAGGTGAGGACACGTGGAGCAGGTGAGGATTGCCACATGTATGAAGGGAGGAGGGACACGGGGATGGAGGAGGGCCACGTGGACTAGGTGGGGAGGGACACGTGGACTAGGTGGGGAGGGACACGTGGATCAGGTGGGGAGGGACACTTGGGCTAGGGTGGGAGGGACACGTGGATTAGTTGGGGAGGGACACTTGGGCTAGGGTGGGAGAGACACGTGGATTAGTTGGGGAGGGACACTTGGGCTAGGGTGGGAGGGACACGTGGATTAGTTGGGGAGGGACACTTGGGCTAGGGTGGGAGGGACACGTGGATTAGTTGGGGAGGGACACTTGGGCTAGGGTGGGAGGGACACGTGGATTAGTTGGGGAGGGACACTTGGGCTAGGGTGGGAGGGACACGTGGATGAGTTGGGGAGGGACACCTAAATTAGGTGAGAAGGGCCATGGGATGGAACTAGTATCCTCGTGCATGCAATCAGGCAACCATAAATAAGATGTACCTCAATGCATGCGCATGGGATCGAAGAGTAGGGGAGAGGAGGTGACTTTGAGTTGACTCAACGGTCACCTTGAATGATGAACTCTGGAGGGGAGGGAGCAGGAGGGGGTGATGGGGGAAGTTGGTGAAAGAGTGGAAGAGGAAGATGATTGGTTATTGGGGGAATGTGAAATAGTAGAAGGGAGTGTGAAATAGTAGAAGGGAGCGTGAAATAGTGGAAGGGAGCGTGAAATAGTAGAAGGGAGCGTGAAATAGTAGAAGGGAGCGTGAAATAGTAGAAGGGAGCGTGAAATAGTAGAAGGGAGCGTGAAATAGTAGAAGGGAGCGTGAAATAGTAGAAGGGAGCGTGTAATAGTAGAAGGGAGCGTGAAATAGTAGAAGGGAGCGTGAAATAGTAGAAGGGAGCGTGAAATAGTAGAAGGGAGCGTGTAATAGTAGAAGGGAGCGTGAAATAGTAGAAGGGAGCGTGAAATAGTTGAAGGGAGCGTGAAGGTATTGGAGAGGGAGAAGGGTGAGAATGCATGGTAGAACAAGGGTGAGGATGCGAGTGGAAAGGAGAAGAGAGGAAGGGAGCGGCAGAAGGACGTGCGTCGACACTCGCCGATACCATCTTGCCTCCCCGTCTGTATGCATGTATGTGGCGCGCTTCACATGATCGTGGCACATGCAGCATGATTCGCATTGCAGACGTTAACAACAAGTGTGTGCGCCACGAGCATCAGTGATGACGCCTTGCCTCCCTCCCTGTGTGTGCATGCATGCATGTGGCACATGGAACGTTCCACATGCAGCATGATGCGCATTGCAGATGTCAACAACAAGTGGGCCAAATACGCCAAGCCAGGCGGGTGGAACGGTGAGCAACAGTGGGAGAGCCGAAGGGTGCACGCTATAAAAAGTGCATACCATATCCACACTGGAATGGGCAGCAATAATATATTCACCTTAACTGCATTCAACCTGGATGCATTGATGCCGGATCATCCGAGGGTAGGAAACTACGTTATCTCACTTACTCCTCCTTGCGTCTGCCACTCTTGCTGCCTCCCGCCCTTCTTCTCAAACATTTCTCTCCACCCCCCACCCATTCCTGACCTCCCCATCGCATCAGACCCGGACATGCTGCAGGAGGGGAACTGACTTCCCTTCCTAACATACCTCCTCGTTTCCCCCATCCCCATCGCATCAGACCCGGACATGCTGCAGGAGGGGAACTGACTTCCCTTCCTAACATACCTCCTCGTTTCCCCCATCCCCATCGCATCAGACCCGGACATGCTGCAGGAGGGGAACTGACTTCCCTTCCTAACATACCTCCTCGTTTCCCCCATCCCCATCGCATCAGACCCGGACATGCTGCAGGAGGGGAACTGACTTCCCTTCCTAACATACCTCCTCGTTTCCCCCATCCCCATCGCATCAGACCCGGACATGCTGCAGGAGGGTAGCTGACTTCCCTTCCTAACATACCTCCCCTCCCCGTTTCCCCCATCCCCATCGCATCAGACCCGGACATGCTGCAGGAGGGTAGCTGACTTCCCTTCCTAACATACCTCCCCTCCCCGTTTCCCCCATCCCCATCGCATCAGACCCGGACATGCTGCAGGAGGGTAGCTGACTTCCCTTCCTAACATACCTCCCCTCCCCGTTTCCCCCATCCCCATCGCATCAGACCCGGACATGCTGCAGGAGGGTAGCTGACTTCCCTTCCTAACATACCTCCCCTCCCCGTTTCCCCCATCCCCATCGCATCAGACCCGGACATGCTGCAGGAGGGTAGCTGACTTCCCTTCCTAACATACCTCCCCTCCCCGTTTCCCCCATCCCCATCGCATCAGACCCGGACATGCTGCAGGAGGGTAGCTGACTTCCCTTCCTAACATACCTCCCCTCCCCGTTTCCCCCATCCCCATCGCATCAGACCCGGACATGCTGCAGGTGGGTAGCTGACTTCCCTTCCTAACATACCTCCCCTCCCCGTTTCCCCCATCCCCATCGCATCAGACCCGGACATGCTGCAGGTGGGTAGCTGACTTCCCTTCCTAACATACCTCCCCTCCCCGTTTCCCCCATCCCCATCGCATCAGACCCGGACATGCTGCAGGAGGGTAGCTGACTTCCCTTCCTAACATACCTCCCCTCCCCGTTTCCCCCATCCCCATCGCATCAGACCCGGACATGCTGCAGGTGGGTAGCTGACTTCCCTTCCTAACATACCTCCCCTCCCCGTTTCCCCCATCCCCATCGCATCAGACCCGGACATGCTGCAGGAGGGTAGCTGACTTCCCTTCCTAACATACCTCCCCTCCCCGTTTCCCCCATCCCCATCGCATCAGACCCGGACATGCTGCAGGTGGGTAGCTGACTTCCCTTCCTAACATACCTCCCCTCCCCGTTTCCCCCATCCCCATCGCATCAGACCCGGACATGCTGCAGGAGGGTAGCTGACTTCCCTTCCTAACATACCTCCCCTCCCCGTTTCCCCCATCCCCATCGCATCAGACCCGGACATGCTGCAGGAGGGTAGCTGACTTCCCTTCCTAACATACCTCCCCTCCCCGTTTCCCCCATCCCCATCGCATCAGACCCGGACATGCTGCAGGTGGGTAGCTGACTTCCCTTCCTAACATACCTCCCCTCCCCGTTTCCCCCATCCCCATCGCATCAGACCCGGACGTGCTGCAGGAGGGTAGCTGACTTCCCTTCCTAACATACCTCCCCTCCCCGTTTCCCCCATCCCCATCGCATCAGACCCGGACATGCTGCAGGTGGGTAGCTGACTTCCCTTCCTAACATACCTCCCCTCCCCGTTTCCCCCATCCCCATCGCATCAGACCCGGACATGCTGCAGGTGGGTAGCTGACTTCCCTTCCTAACATACCTCCCCTCCCCGTTTCCCCCATCCCCATCGCATCAGACCCGGACATGCTGCAGGTGGGTAGCTGACTTCCCTTCCTAACATACCTCCCCTCCCCGTTTCCCCCATCCCCATCGCATCAGACCCGGACATGCTGCAGGTGGGTAATGGCGGCATGAGGCAGTCGGAGTATCGTGTGCACTTCAGCCTCTGGGCCATCATGAAGGTGCGATGGGCCATCATGAAGGTGCGATGGGCCATCATGAAGGTGCGATGGGCCATCATGAAGGTGCGATGGGCCATCATGAAGGTGCGATGGGCCATCATGAAGGTGAGATGGGCCATCATGAAGGTGCGATGGGCCATCATGAAGGTGCGATGGGCCATCATGAAGGTGCGATGGGGGGCCATCATCAAGGTGCGATGCACCTTGTTCTATTCAGGTCCTTATATCCAACTAATCTCCCTACACAAGCCCTCCAGTCTCTGAACCTCCTACGTTTCTTGGAAAAGAAGCCCCACCTCACTCTCATGAAAAAAATGTTACTTAAGTTCTGGGCCATCATGAAGGTGAGGCGGGGCCATTATCGAGTTGTTTGAGGATACGTCTTTTCACGTGTACTTACATGCATGCTTGTGCTCATGAAGGTGAAGCTTTTCAAAGTTCCACTCAAAGGCTCCCACCCATCCGCCTATCTGCCACCACCTGTCCTCATTGGCTGCGCCTGATGGTTATCACGGACTCATTCTGCTTACGTCCTCTAAACCACGCACTTCCTGTACACACCCCTTCCGCTTACGTCCTCCCACCAGGCACCCCTTCTGATTGGCTGCGATCTTTCTGCTGCCTCGAACGAGGCCATGAGCATTCTGAGCAACAAAGAAGTGATTGCCGTCAACCAGGGTACGTGTGTTCTGAGGTGTGTTATGAGTTGACTCAAAACACGGCTGCGTTCTTTCTGCTGCCTCGAACGAGACCATGAGCATTCTGAGCAACAAAGAAGTTATAGCCGTCAAACAGGGTACGTGTTCGTGCTGTTGTGTAGCTCTATTTTAAGACGTTGCATGTTTTGGGGAGCTTCAGAGGCTCATTGCTGAGAACCAGGGTGCGTGCTCATGCTGCTGAATAGCTCGATAATGACAAGCTGCCTGTGCCAGGCGCAGCAAAGCGTTGCCTCTATATGTGCTTGTGTTAAATCAATGGGAGCACCCAAGCAAGGGATGTGCAGAAGCGAGGCAACCCTAATTGCACAAGAGGTGCTGATGTGGTTTGATCCGACTGTGGTACACGCACACGTCATTCCTCTGACATGTGCCGCGCTGTGATTGGTGCAGATTCACTGGGAGTGCAGGCACGGAAGGTGCAGCTCTCTATCAACTCCCAGGTGGAGGTGAGATCATTAGACACCCTCTTGCAAGCCAACACTTAGATAAGCGTCACCATGGCTTGGATAAGTGCCACCACGGCGGTGTGCTTGTTGATTCGCTGACAGAATCATGTTTCAAGCATTTGCGTCTGATAATACGCTTCAGATGCCTACAACTTACACTTGATACTTGTGTCCTTCCTCAACCTGCAGGTCTGGTCCGGGCCTCTGTCTGACGATCGGCAAGTAGTGGCATTGGTGAATCGTGGTGCGAGGAGCGAGAATGTGACAGTCAGCTGGAAAACATTAGGGCTGAATGTGGTGCAGCGGATGTATGCGCGAGACCTCTGGAAGGTACGTGACATCAATACATTTGTAGCAAATCTGTTTCTTAGTTGGCTCAAAAACCCGGTGCAGCGGATGTATGCGCGAGACCTCTGGGAGGTGAGTCTGAGTAGCAGCAGCTCTTTCCTCTCGCGCACACACGCGCACGTGTGCACACACAAGCGCGCACGCACACGCACACACACACGTGCACACGCACACACACATAACCCACAGCCTCTTCCACACACAAAGTTTGAGGCTCCTTACCCCCTTTGCTTCACTCTTCCTCGCCTTCCATCTTCCTCCTCCTTCCCAATGGCATGTGTAAACACATACCTCAGGCACACACTCATGCAGAGGCTTGCTCGTTCACACACCAGCACGATCTCTGTTATGTGTCTCCACCCCATGCTCCTTCTGTGGTGCAGAAATCCACCTTGAATTCCGCCTTCTCTGGAGAGATGAGTGCTCGTGTTGCGAGCCACGACGTGCGGCTCTTTGTGATCTGGCCCGCACCGGATGTCTAAGGCTTGGTATCTCACCCGTATCAGATGCCTGTCCAACTGAATTCAATATGTTTGCAATAATGGTGGTGGTGCAGCACGTCAAATGTTGATGACGGACTGTATTCTCACCTTCCTTCATAAGCCCTGGACTTATGAGTTGTACCGAACTCGGTTTTATCGCTGGTATATCCTTCTCACAAGGATGGTTTCTGCACCCAGGAGGAAAGTACACTTCACTGCATGCCAAACGCAGGCTGGGCCCGTCCTCCTCACGTGAAACGACGAGGCAGGTGGGACTGAGCGGTGAAGGGGGGCAACCTCTCCAGATTGCACCACATCGTACTCGACCTATTGTTATGAGCGAGAAGTCAACTCTGATCCATCGTTCGCTGCCTGAATACACCCTGTTTCTCGCTACACTGAACTGTGCCGAACCGGTGGAAAACCTTGTTACCTTCGGTTTGCCTAATTGAACCATACTTAAACGTAATTTAACCACCGTTAACCGTGCTTTTCCCATCTTGACTTCATTATAACCGAATTCACAATGGCGAGAAAGAGGGTGTAAATCGTACATTTCATTCCAAAATTGCATCACATCGCTTCGGTGCATTGCGGTCCCAAGCGATAAGATTTATAGGCCGTCGTTTACCGTGGCAGTGCGCCACACTCTTCCTCAATCCCAAAACGACTATTGACGACCAGAGTCAGTCGCAGCGACGACGAATCAGGCGAACTCGGTCAACGGTAGCGTACAGTATCAGTAATCCCAGGAACCCACTCTCCACCTTCCTGCCAAATAGTTATCAATAGGGAATGTCGGTGCACCTTCGCTTCTGTCGCTAGGGCCTTGGGATGATCGCCTCGCCTGACTGTCTGACAGCTACCAGAAAATGTAGGATGGGAAGGATGGTATCGTGAAATCCACTTCTCATCTCACTAAAAAACGGCATCCTTACATTTCTGTCGGCGTTGGCAAATCAGTTGACTTCCTTCTTGCTTGCAGTATCTTGTGTTTTCTAAGACTTCGTACGTACCGGCTAAGGCCTACGAAGTCGTGGAATCTGTGCTTGGAGGGGTTTCGTGTCTTGCGTAGCCGTTATAGGAACTTCGGGTTTCGAATCTATAGTTCTGATCTTGGCTTAACGGCTGTCAAATCTCGTCAAGCATGGCTCGGACGTTGAGTTTCCATTGTAGGGTGCTTGCCGCTGTCCTCTTGGCTGTCGTCGTTGTCGCGGATGCCAGTGCAAGCGACCACAGATACGGCCAAGGGGACAGCGTGCCTTTCTACGTGAACAAAGTCGGTCCCTTCAGCAACCCAAGGTGAGATGCTATGTTTATGATTTGACGCAAGTATTCTGCGTCTAGTGGCGACTGACGCTGGACGTTCGAAGGAGTAATTCTTTTAGATGTTTGTTTTTGCTTCCGTTCTGACTCGCTACTCTTCATTTCAGAATGTTCCGTGCTTCTTTTAGATTCTGTTATTTTTCGCTTGTGGAGCTAACGTATGCGCCTTCCGTGTTCACCGATTTGGCTCCAAACTCGTTTTCCGCAGTGAAACGTACAAGTTCTTCGATCTGCCGTTTTGCCAGCCAGGTTCGTTCAACAGCAAGTTGCTCAGTCTAAGAATTCTGCAAGATTCGCTTTCTTCGTGTCTTTCTTTCGTTAAAAAATTCTCAGCCTATGCTTGCGTTTCTTTTACGTTGTACTGCTACAACACTCTCTTTCCAACTTCGATGTTTCACTCCCATGATTCGCGACCTTTCAACCCAGCGTCGTCGTTTCACGCAAGTCAATCCGCTTCATGTGTGTGTTCAGGAAAGATCAACGAGAAGCATCAATCCCTCGGCGAAGTGCTCAACGGCGATCGAATGGTTCAGGCCTCCTACGACCTAAAATTCCGCGTAGATCACGAGCGAACGACGCTCTGCAAGCGAACGCTCAGCGTTAAGGACGTCCAGAAGCTCCGCAAAGCGGTCCTGAACGACTACTATTTCCAGATGTACTTAGACGATATCCCGATCTGGGGTTCCATCGGGAAGGTTGACAGTGGCACATACAAGGTTGACAGTGACACGTACAAGGTTGACAGTGACACGTACAAGGTTGACAGTGACACGTACAACGTTGACAGTGACACGAATGACACGAACCAGCACATCTCCATTTTCACGCACATACATTTCATCGTAGGGTATAACAGCGACCGCGTGGTGGAAATCAGCGTGGTGACCGATGCGGATAGCACGGTGGAGATGGACAGTAGTGAGGATACGGAGATGGAGGTGGAATTCAAGTTTTCCGTCTCTTGGATGCGGACGGATAAGGCGTTTGAGACGCGCATGGACAAGTACGCGCGGTACGCGTTCCTTCCGCATCATATGGAGGTCCACTGGTTCTCCATCCTCAACTCGTGTTTCACGGTGCTGCTGCTCGGCGGCTTCATCGCGACCAGACTCACACACGTCCTTAAGAGCGGCTTAATCAGGTACGTTAAGACAAATTCGTCAAGCTTCTAGAACGACTTCGTCCAGTACATGACACGATCTGATCATCGATTCTTTTTCGAATCTGCCGTTTCGCGCGTGTTCGACAACCCTTCATTCACTGCAGTAGGACAATCAAGAGATGTCATTTTGTCGTCTCCTGTGTTGATAGTCGGTGACTCGGTGGCTTATGGATGTTGTTGCAAGAGGGTGGTGAACGGTGTGACCAAGATAGTGTTGCTGTAGCATGTCTTACGGCATCTTACGAATTAAGGATTTCGCCCGCTTGTTTTTTTATTTTATTTTTTTGAGTTATTCAGGTACTCGCATGATGCGGATCCGTTAGAACAGACGGAGGAAGCTGGGTGGAAGTCCATCCATGGCGACGTTTTCCGCTTCCCCAAGAACAAGGAGCTTTTCTGCGCCGTTCTTGGCAGCGGCACTCAATTGCTCTTCCTGTGAGTTTGGTTGCCTGTTCATTAGTAGTACACTCTCGCTTATTGGTGCAATCTAGTTTAGTTTGGTTCGGTTCATACTCAGTGCATGATAACAGCATGCACGCAATGCATAAGTCATTAGGATCATAAAGCTGCTTCTCTCCTGATCTCATCAAATCAAGCCCCATATCCGCGTCTATTTCCGTGCTTGCTCTCTTTCCGTCAGGGTCCTTCTCGTGTTTATTCTCACTCTTGTGGGGATGTTATACCCCTACAATCACGGTGCTTCTTGGACGGCGCTGGTGGTGATTTATGTGCTGACCTCTGGAATCGCTGGGTACACGTCTGCATCTTTCTACAAGCAGATGGAGGGGACCAACTGGGTGAGTAAAATGCAGTGGGTGCGATGCAGTAGGTGCAATGCAGTGGGTGCATTGCAATAAAAAAGAACCCCGGCAATGCGTTTTTCACTCGGATGAGATACCTGTCCTCTCTGTAAGACGCTTCAAGCAGTGATATTATCCGTTTATTCTGTTCCCCACCCTCCCTTCACCACCCCCTCTACCCTCCTACCCTCCTCTTCACTTCCTTCCCCTTCCCTTTCGTCATTTCACTGCCTTGTCTGTATACTGGTGACGTATGAGGCTACTTATGAGATTTTTGAAGGATGAGGCTCCTTCACGCTGGACTCCGGCGCGTCTCAGTGTTTCTTCCGCGACCACACCACTGTCACACCTCTTTCGGCTCCAGTCCCAGTTGCCCTGGCTGATCCTACTTCAGGACCAGCAGTTGCTCGTAGCTCGACCACCCTCCCGTGCCCAGCTGTCCCCTCTGGTTTCCTCACTGGTCTCTACATCCCCTCGTTCTCTCGGAACTTGGTGGGTGTTGGATACCTTCAGGACCGGGGGATCACAGTCACTTTTCCTGCGCACGGGAGGACTGCGATCTGTACGGACTCTTCCACCGGGGCAGTTCTTGCCACGTTCACCAGAGAGCCCCACTCAGGTCTCTTCGTCCTGCACACTCCGCCCCCGCAGGTAGCTGCGTCTGGTCAGGTTGCTTCGTCCCCCCCGGTAGCAGAGTCCGGTCAGGTGGCTGTGTCCAGTCCGGTCGCTGTGTCCAGTCCAGTCGCTGCGTCTTGCTCCTGTCGCTCTCTCGCCCACCGCACCGTCCTGTGGCACCACCGTCTTGGCCACCCGTCGATCCCTCGCCTTCGTGGCATGCTCAGTCAGGGACTAGTCACAGGTCTCCCACGCACCTTCCCGTCGCTCCCTCCCTCGCTTGCCCCTCCTTGCTCTCCGTGCGTCGCCGGTCGCTTACGTGCCACTCCCCACTCCTCCTCCCTTCGTCCGGCCACCGCTCCCTTCGAGACTCTCCACTTGGACGTCTGGGGCCCTACCCCGACGCAGGGGTCTGGGAGGGAGCGCTACTTTCTGGTGGTCGTCGACGACTTCTCCAGGTACACCACAGTGTTTCCTCTTGCGAAGAAGTCCGAGGTGACTGCTACGCTGATCAGGTGGCTTCTAGCCACTGAGGGCACTCGTGGTCGTCGAGTCAGTTGTCTTCACTCCGACCGTGGGGGCGAGTTTCGCTCCGGCATTCTCGGCGGATTCTGCGGCGAACAGGGCATCACCCAGTCCTGGACGCTGCCAGAGTCCCCACAGCAGAATGGGGTTGCTGAGCGCCGCATAGGCTTGGTCATGGACATCGCCCGCACGTCCATGATTCATGCCCGTGCGCCCCATTTTCTGTGGCCTCACGCGGTTCGCTACGCCGCACACCAGCTGAACCTCCAGCCGCGTGTCTCGCGGCCCGAGGCTTCACCGACCAGTCTCTGGACTGGATCCCCTGGTGTTGGGTCGGCCTTTCGAGTCTGGGGCTGCCTTGCACTTGTTCGCGACACCTCCGCGGACAAGCTCTCGGCACGCGCCGTCCCCTGTGTCTTCCTTGGTTTCCCAGTGGACTTTGTTGACTGGTCCTTTTACCACCCTCCCCTCCACCAGTTCCTAGATTCACGTGACGTCCAGTTTGACGAGTCCGTGTCCTACTACACCCGGTACCCCTGTCGAGGTCTCCCGGTACCCCCTCCCCCTCTCTTCCTCGCACCCTCTCCTCCTCCTGCTCCCGCTCCTCCGGTACCCCTGCCCCCCCCTGGTCCTGCCCCGTCTGGTGTGTCCCACGCTACCCCTCTCCCCTCGGTCGCGCGTCAGGTAGCGTCTCCCTCCCCGCAGTCCTCCTCACAGTCCCCTCAGCAGCCTTCGGCACTTCCGCGACAGGTTACTGTGGACTCGGTTGGTGTTGGAGCTGGAGGTGCAGCCGCTGGCGGTGCTCGGTCTGGGGGTGCTCGGTCGCGGGGTACTGGAGCTGGAGGTGCTGGCGCAGGTGGCGCTAGCTCTGGGGGTGCTGGAGCTGGAGGTGCCGGCACTGGAGGTGCTGGTTCTGGGGGTGCTGGAGTTGGGGGTGCTGGCACTAGCGGTGCTAGTTCTGGGGGTGCTGGAGTTGGAGGTCCTGGCACTGGCGGTACTGGTTCTGGGGGTGCTGAGTCTGAGGAGACTGACGCTGGAGACCCTGGTTCTGCGGAGTCCACCCCGCCCCCCCACCGCCACGACACGCATCTCCAGGCTGCCCGTCGGTGTGAGCGTGAGGAGCAGGAGCGGTTGGAGAGGGAGCGGCAGGAGCTGCGGGTGCTGGACCTTCTGGAGCAGCAGCGGCAGCAGCAGCAGCAGCATCAGCAGCAGCAGCAGCAACAGCAGCAGCAGCAGCAGCAGCAGCAGCAGCAGCAGCAGCAGCAGCAGCAGCCGCTGCAGCAGCATCAGCATCAGCAGCAGCCGCAGCCGCAGCAGCCGCAGCCGCAGCCACAGCCGCAGCAGCAGCAGCAGCCGCAGCCGCAGCAGCAGCGGCCGCAGCCGCCACCGCAGCTTCCTCTAGAGCGGCGGTTGTTCCCACCTATGAGTGGCCTGCGGGCCCTTGGCCTTTCCTCCTCTCCTCGTGTCCGCTCCCAGTCTCCTCCTGTGTTTGTTCCTCCGTTGCCTCCTCCTGACGACCGTCCGGCGGCCTGGTCTTCTCCTCCTCCTCAGTCTCCTCCTCCCTCTGTCCGTCGCGACTTGATCACTCGTTGTCCTCCGCGTGCTCGTCACTCGTCCCCTGTTACTGACCTCCACACTGCCCTCCTTTGTTCGTCTCGTCGTCGTTCTCCTTCTCCTGTGTCCGTTCTCCCGTCTCCTCCTCCGTCCTCTCTACCTGCCCTCCCCACTCCTATCTCTGACTACTACCGCGCTGTTCGTCCTGTTGCCGCACGTGTCCTCACCACTCTTGTCACCGACCCTCGTTTCCCTCCGTCGTCTGTCTCGGCTCTGCTGCCGCCAGCCGCCTTGACTACGCCACCCGTGTGGTGCCAGCTCCTCCCTACCGTCCTCTGTCCGTCGGGGGTGGGTTTGCCCTTGGCTGTGACGTCCTAGAGGACAGAGAGTCTGAGCTGGAGTACTGGGCAGCCGCTTCTCCCTCTGTGTGTGCCATGCTGCTCTCCCCTGAGGGAGACCCCGACGCCCTTGACATACCGACTCCTCGCACTTACCGCGAGGCAGTGTCAGGGGCGTGGGCCTCTCAGTGGAAAGCGGCTATGGACTCAGAGTTGGCGTCTTGGAGATCCACAGGCACCTACGTCGACGCAGTTCCCCCTCCCAGGGCGAACGTAGTCGATGGCATGTGGCTCTTCAAGGTGAAGCGGCCGCCTGGAGCACCGCCGGTGTTCAAGGCGCGCTACGTGGCTAGGGGTTTCAGTCAGCGTGAGGGAGTTGACTTCTTCCAGACCTTCGCCCCGACCCCGAAGATGACTACTCTTCGGGTGTTACTCCACATAGCAGCGCAGCGAGACTACGAGCTAACTTGAAGCAAAAATCTAGCCGAACTGGTAATTGGCACAAGTTGATGGGCCTGCTCCCGCTTCCCTGTGAATGCTTTTTATGCTGATTGCATTAGCAGGTCTTTGAACTCATCCACATAACATGCTTCTGTGTAGCACCAATTTTTATACAGTGTGTTAAGTTACACGCATGGCTATATGAACCGCTGGATGGATGTGTGAAGTACTCAACTTCTTTGTTGCTGATAATGTTTTTATGCTGATTTCTATGGATATTTATGCCTTTAGGGACATTATTTTTTGCAATTATGCTGCTTTGTACGCATGCATCTCTGTCACGAAACATTTTTTCCAACATTTTTTTTGTGAAATGACCCTAACTCATCGGACTAAACTAGAGATTACCGTGGATATGTAGTTGACGAATTAGATATTTATTATTGTTCCCTCTATGCTTGAAATCGTCCAAAGCGTATGATAACGTTTATAATCTCCAACTTTGGAGGCTCATAAAGCTTGTAAATTTGATAAAAACAGGTTGCTTATTTTGTGGATCAAAATCGCAAACGGTGTGTCTTCAAGGGAGGAGGATCCTAGCCGCGAGCCGACATTTCGTAGGGTCGTTCCAATGACGAATTTCTTCCGCCAAGCACCCAGCCAGAGTTTTCAGGGGTACATGCGACATTGACTTTCAAGCACTTGACCCCCGTCAAAGCTGGACGGAGAGTACTCGGCGTGATAAGCGTATCGTGTAGACATGGATGGTGTGTGAAAAGTGGTGATCGTTGCTTTGATAGCGTAGCAATTTCGCGAACCTGCTAAGCACAGTATGGTTCTGTATCGCCGCATCCGCAAGCTCTTGAAAGGGGAAATTCTTCCCTAAATCCTGCACAAGCAGGGTTAGGTTGGTCGCTGTCTTGATATGGCTGGGTGCTCCAGATTCCCCTGACCGTATCCAGCAACCCCTCACTGTGCCATTGACATCTGCCAGACTGGATGTTGCCACCGGCCATCAAACACGGCCCAGAGCCAATGATTATTTTAGACGTACACTGGCAATGAGCTGGCTGATTGCTGCATGTCCACCTGATCTAGATGCTGTATTGTTTTTTGTGGAGTCGCCGAGCCAGAGAGGCTTGGGAGAAGGCCAGGTGAACGGTATGGAAGGATAAGATCTGAGGCGAGATGGCGGTTTTTAATGGCTGCGATGTGCGGACGACTCTGGGAAACGTATTTTTATTCATCTGCAACCTGCTCTTTATGTCGTGTGATCTGACGTTTTGTCAGCTTGCGAGACAATTTTTGGTTTTGGTCAGAGTTGCTGGGTTGATCAAATGTACACTGTTCTGTACATTTGTGTAACACTACAGTATTCAGCCTCTACAGTCATTGCAGCGAAGTCTTGCAAGATGATTTGCCGGGTCTCAGATGATTTGCGTCTTTTACTGGTGGACCGTCCGTGCATAGCTTAGACCACCAATCAACGCAGCAAAAACAAGGAAATTGGCTCTTAGCAGCGTATTCCCCAAACCGAGTTACCCTAGGGCAGAACTGTACAGTAACGGCAAGAAACGGGTTTGTTGAATCCGTTATTCTCCAGGCATAACTACAACCGCACCGCATCACATCTTGGACCTGACCTGCCCTGGGTTTCACAAATCAACGGAAATTTGTGTACAGTATAGAGTGGATTGGTCAGGGTCCTCACAAATCAAAACGCTAGGTGTGGTAGGCATAGGTGTAGCGAGGTACGAAACCCATGTACGTTTCTGTGCAGAAATTCTAGCAGGAGGATACGACGACACGACCCAATTGCTTGTTTGGTCCAAGCGAGGATAGTACTGTACTGTATTGCAACTCCACCCAGCTGTGCTCTCTCGCCGGGATTGCGGTACACGCTGTCTGTTGTGATGTGAAGTGAACCTCAGTTGCGACAACTGGAAAAGAGATTGATTTCTCCTTCTTCCCTGTGCCACAGGAGGCGAGACGATCCTTGATCTCTCCTCCATCACCTCCGACTTCGAGCTGCTGTATGAGATCGCTGTAGGGAAAAGAGTAGAGTGCTTTGAGTGTCTAACTGAGATGATTCTTGGAGTTCATACCGCTGTGTGTGATCTTAGCAGGAGCCTGATGGACGAACACCATTCTCTGTGGTGGGTACCGCATCATTTTGGTTCGGTATTCCGGAAGTTTTTTATGTTGCTTCGTCCACCCATCGTTTTTTGTTTTTGTTTTTTGCTTTGCTTTTCTTTTCTTCTTTGTTTGGTTTGTTTGTTTTGCTTCTGATTTCTTTTTTGTTTCCCCCCCTTGTCCACGGATGTTACGGTTGCGGCATCATGTGCGTGGACCTTACGTGTTACAATCACGATGCGCAGGGATGCGACGCAACCATGGCATTTCGAAGAGTCCACGTGGCAATTGCCCGAATCATTACCACTGGCAGCAGATTTACATCATCATGCCACCTTGGATCCAATCCCAACCCCGATCGATCCATTCGCGCTGCGAGATTTCTTGGACGGTCAGCACGAAATGGGACACCATGACCACGACGGCAGTTTAACGGAGCATCCTCTAGCGAATCGTCCGCCAGAATCTCAAAATAATGCAGCCGACGATGAATCGCGCTTTGACGAGGGATTCAGAAATTACAATATCACCCATGGTTCCCTCGGTGTCACTACTACAACCACTCCTACTATAATTTTGGTCGGTTCGCACTATGTTCATGGTGATCATGATACAGAGCAGAATAATGTTCCGCAACAGGGGCGTTCAGTTTTCGGGGCTGATTTGATGAGGGCAGGGCAAGCGCAAGGGCAAGGGCAAGGCCAAGCGCAAGGGCAAGGGCAAGCGCAAAGGCAAGGGCAAGCGCAAAGGCAAGCGCAAGGCCAAGCGCAAGAGCAGGCGCAAGCGCAAGGACGGGTTCAAGCGCAAGGGCAAGGGCTAGAGGGGGATCGGAGTCTGGAGCAGCCTCTGGCGGCGTTGCCGCAGCAACTCGGTTGGGAGGGATTCGTTGCTCCGCCGGTGTTCCCCCCGGCAGATCCTGAAGGCGGAGGGTTGGGTGGGTCAGGGGGAATGGGCGGAATGGGCGGAATGGGCGGAATTGGCGGAATGGGCGCAATGGGCGGCGGCGGCAGTGGTCGAATTGGTAAGCGGAGCAAAGGGGGGCTTGGAGACACGTGGGGAGGCGGCGAAGGGGCAGGAGGAGGGGGAGGAAGAGAGGGAGGTAGTATTAACCGCGTGGCTGTGGCTGTAACGACAACACCGGCTGCAGCCGCTACAGCCGTAGTGCCTCTGCCGGCTGCAGCGACCGTGCCGGCTGTAGCCACCGTGCCGGCTGTAGCAGCTACAGCGGAGTGGAACATGGACTTGCTGAGCGCGCCGCTGAGCTCGAGCATGCAGCAGCGGAAGCAGCAGCAGCGATCGTCACCGTCGGGTCTTGAGACGTCTCAAAACTTGCTGAGCGCGCCGCTGAGTTCGAGCCTGCAGCACCAGAAGCAGCGCAAGCAGCACCGATCGTTACCGTCAACTCGAGCGTCGTCAGGGTCGCCGCAAGTCTCGGTAACAGATGCTGCTGCTGCTGCTGGCGGTGCTGCTACTTCTGCTGGCGCTGCTGCTGCTGGCGGTGCTGCTACTTCTGCTGGCGCTGCTGCTGCTGCTACTTCTGCTGCTGCTGCTGCTGCTGCTGCTGCTGCTGCTGCTGCCACGGTTGCTTCTCCTGGTCTTGCCGCCGTGTCCCCTGTTGCCGCAACCCCTTCCCCCGCCATTGCTCCTCCCTTCATCTCTTCAGCCGCCCTCACCTCTTTCGCTGATAGCACCGGCCCTACTGTTGCTGCTGCTGTTGGTGGTGGCGGTAACAGTAGCAGTGGTGTCAAGGAGGGAGGAGTACTTAGTGGTTCGGGGGGACTAGAGCTTGGGCCTCGCAGGAAACCAGTGGACTTAGCTAAGCGTCTGGCTAGTGCGGTTAAGTATCAGAAGCAGCAGGTGTCTAGAGCGCAGTCAAATCCGCAGCCGCAGCAGCAGCAGCAGCAGCAGCAGCAGCAGCAGCAGCAGCAGCTGCAGCAGCAACTGTCGCAGCCGCTGCAGAGCCAGCAAGCAGATGAGAGACAGCAGGTAGCGCAGCAGCAGCAGCAGCAGCAGCAGCATCAGCAACAACAAAAGCAACTGCAGCAGCAGCACGATCAGCTATGGGAGGCGCTGCAAGGGTGGCCGCAAGCACAGCACCATCAGATGCAGCGGCAGGAGCAGGGGCAGCAGCAAGGGCAGCAGGCGGGAAGTAGAGTGACGGATTCTCTTTTGCTTGCGCTGGTGAGACGGCAGCTGTCGGGACAGGAAACAGAGCTAGCGCAGCGAGGCCAGGACCAGCAGAGGGAGAAGCAGAATCAGCAACAGCAGCAACCGCAGCAGGAGCAGCAGCAGCAGCAGGAGCAGCAGCAGCAGCAGCAGCAGCAGCAACTATACCAGCAGCAGACTCAGCAGCCGCAAGCACAACAGCCGCTACAACCGGCACAACGGGCGCTACAGCCGTCCAAGCGGCCGCTACAACCGTCCCAGTTCGATTTAGAGTTCCCATTCGCTAGCATTGACTCTATGCGCGCAGCAGAGATGGAAGCACTGGAAAAGGCTATTACAGGGTTCTCACGGGGTGCTTCTAACGAGGATAGGCTCGCTGTAGGGTCTGGTGGGTTGGCAGTAGGTTCGGGAGAGAGGAGCAGGTTTGGTGTGGTTGGGATGACGGGCCAGGGCTGGAGCGGTGGTGGTAGGGGCGATGCCAGTGCTGCTGCTTGTGGTCATGCTGGTGTTGGTGGTAGTGGTGGTTTGAGTGGCATTCGTGGTGGTGGTGGTGGTAGTCGTGATAGCACCGCTGCCGCTGCTGCTGCTGCTGCTGCTGCTGCTGCTGCCAGTGGTGACGGTCATGAGGCGCTTCAGAATCGGACAGGAGGAGGAGGGAGGGACTTGGCGTCTGAACTGGCGTCTCTGGTAGGGAGAGCCAGCTCTGGTGAGAGCGGTGGGGTCATGCAAGTTGACGGTAATGAGGAGGAGGTGCTGGAAAATAGGGCAGGAGGGAGGGATTTGGCGTCTGAATTGGATTTCCTGGCAGGCGGAGGCAGCACGGAGAGAAGTGGTAGTTCCGAGCGGGTAGAGGGTTCTGGGGCTTTAATGTCAGCATCAGGGGCTTTAGTGCCAGCTGCAGCAGCAGCAGGGGCAGCCGCAGCAGCAGGGGCAGCAGAGGGAGCAGGGGCGGCTGGGGCAGCAGCAGCAGGGGCAGCCGCAGCAGCATCAGAAGTAACAGGGGCAGCGGCAGCAGGTTCTGATCTGGTGCTGTTTCCCCCAGGCTCTTTCGCAGATACCAGGAAATACTCTGTTGACCCTTCAGTGATGCGAGCTTTTGATTCCGCAACCCAGGCAGCAGCAGCAGCAGGAGCAGGAGCAGCGGGAGCAGGGGCAGGAGTAGGAATAGGAGCAGGATTAGGAGTAGGAGCAGGAGTAGGGGTAGGAGCAGGAGCAGGTTTAGAGGTAGATAATCGATTTGGGGTAGCCCCAGCAGCAGCAGGCAGAGCAGCTGCGGACCCATTCAGTATAACCCCGTTCGATACAAGCACACGTCAGCAGCAGCGCACGCTGACAGATGCGTTTACAGTCACGCCAGTGGTCGGCGCGCCAGGTGGCGCGTCATCATTGGAGCAGCGGCTGAGAGGGACCCTAAGAGCAGGACGGCAGCAGCAGCAGCAGCAACAAATCAACCAACTAAGAATCAATCACCCGAGTGCGAATCCGAGTGTGAACTCGAATGTGAATCAGTCAGGAGTGACTCAAATGAGGGCTATTCAGCCGAAGCAGAACCACCAACCAGGAGTGATTCAACCGAGAGTGATGGAGCAGCAGCAGCAGAGAGTGATTCACCTGAGAGGGGAGCAGCAGCAGCAGAGAGTGGAAGCGGTGCCGAGGGCAGTGAGTGAGTTTGGAGACTCGGAGAGTGTGCGGGACCTTGCGAGTGGGAGAGTGTCCGATGAAGGGTTGCAACAAGACTTGCTGCAGCTGGCTGAAGCCGTGGCCACGGGGGACCAGGTGAGAGGAGTTGCGATCAGGTGGGTGCATCCGTAGTGTGGGTTAGGCAGGTGAGTGCGAGTGGGAGGAGGGTTTCCGATGAGATGCTGCAACAAGACCTGCTGCAACTCGCTGAAGCCGTGGCCACAGGCGACCAGGTGAGAGTGGGGAGAGAGAGGTGAGAGAGGGCAGTGAGTGAGTTTGGAGACTCGGAGAGTGTGCAGGACCTGTCGAGTGGGCGAGTTTCCGATGAGATGCTTTTGAGTCGACTCAAAAGTGGGGGGGTTTCCGATGAGATGCTTCAGCAGGACCTGCTGCAACTGGCTGAAGCCGTGGCCATGGGCGACCAGGTGAAGGGAGAGTGGGGAGAGGGGCGACCAGGTGAAGGGAGAGTGGGGAGAGGGGCGACCAGGTGAAGGGAGAGTGGGGAGAGGGGCGACCAGGTGAAGGGAGAGTGGGCGAGTGGGAGGGTTTCAGATGTGGGGTTACAACAAGACCTGCTTCAACTGGCTGAAGCCGTGGCTACGGGGGACCAGGTAGGTCTAACTCGTCTGTGTGGGTGGGGGGTTGAGGCAGGTGAGTGAGAGTGGGAGGGTGTCAGACGAGGGGTTGCAGCAGGACCTGCTTCAACTGGTTGAAGCTGGCGCTACAGGGGACCAGGTGAGGGGACTTTTGAGTCGACTAAAAGTCACCTCGTTTTGGGTCGACTCAAACGTCACTGGTTGAAGCCGTGGCTACAGGGGACCAGGTGAGGGGAGAGGGATGATGAGGAAGATTCAACTGATCAAAGCACACCTGGTGATTTTGACAGGCGTCTGCGTCCGCTCTCCTCCCCCCGCGGCACGCCCATGCAGCGCGTCTCGTCTCCCGCTACCTCCTCACCCTGTGCCTCTCCCTGTCCCTCTCCCTCTCCCTCTCCCTGTGCCTCTTTTGCACTCCCGCCCCCACACTACAGCCGCGTATGGTGGCTTTGACTCGTCGCCTGCGTCCGCTGTCCTCCCCATACGGCACGCCCATGCAACGCGTCTCCCACTACCTGCTCACAGCCCTCGCCAAGAGGGCTGCTGGGGCGCTGGGGACCGACTACATTGCTTATCTCAGCCGCGCGCCTGAGGTGAGATGGGGGTGCTGATGGGGAAAGTTGTTGTTGCTGCTACAGCTGCTGCTGTCTCCCACTACCTACTCACCGCCCTCGCCAAGAGGGCTGCAGGCGCCCTGGGAACCGACTACATTGCATATTTGAGCCGCGCTCCAGAGGTGAGAGGGGTGTGTGCATGATGCTTCAGGAGTTGCTGAGGTGATAATGATGTGTTGCTGTTGAAAGGAATGCTTGATGTTGGTGCTGAAGGGGGAAAGCTGTTGGTTCTGCTGCTGCTGTCTCCCACTACCTGCTCACTGCCCTCGCCAAGAGGGCTGCAGGCGCCCTGGGGACAGACAGTCTACACGGCCTATCTGAGGTGAGATGGCAGTGAGATGATGTTGGTGCTGAAGGGGGAAAGCTGTTGGTTCTGCTGCTGCTGTCTCCCACTACCAAGAGGGCTGCTGGGGCGCTGGGGACGGATTAGATCGCATACTTGAGCCGCGGCGCGCTCCAGAGTTGGCGCCGGTGGTGCCATCTCATGCCTCCCTACCACCTGCTCACTCACTCCCCTCGCCACTACCACCTGCTCACTCACTCCCCTCGCCACTACCACCTGCTCACTCACTCCCCTCGCCACTACCACCTGCTCACTCACTCCCCTCGCCACTACCACCTGCTCACTCACTCCCCTCGCCACTACCACCTGCTCACTCACTCCCCTCGCCACTACCACCTGCTCACTCACTCCCCTCGCCACTACCACCTGCTCACTCACTCCCCTCGCCACTACCACCTGCTCACTCACTCCCCTCGCCACTACCTTTGGATCTAGCTGCAGGCTGCCTGGGAACCGCCCTGAGAACCCCCCTGGGAATCCCCCTGGGAGCCTCCCTGGGAGCCTCTCCTTCCTCTCCTCCATTCGCCCTTCCTATCTTCAATCACCCTTCCCTATCCCCCATTTCGTTTTGAGGCGCGTCAACTAGACCTATCTTCAATCACCCTTCCCTCTCCCCCATCTCAATTCTGACCTTGACACATGCGCTGACCTTCTTCCCTGCATCCCTCTCCACCCCTTTCCACCGCAGGAGGAGGCGTTGATCCTGACCATTGCAGCGCCCTGTCCTGCAGACCTACCATCTCACATGCGCTCCCCTCCCCTCCATCCCTTTCCTCCCCTCTTCATTCATCCCCGTTCCTCTCCATCCCTCTCCACCCCTCTCCACCACAGGAGGAGGCGTTGATTCTGGCCTTTGCAGCGCACTGCCCCACGCTGCAGTTCTGCTACTCCGCCCTGGCCTGTGCCATGCTGGTGAGGCGTGCAGAGTGGTGGTGAGGCGTGCAGAGTGGTGGTGAGGCATGCAGAGTGGTGGTGAGGCGTGCAGAGTGGTGGTGAGGCGTGCAGAGTGGTGGTGAGGCGTGCAGAGTGGTGGTGAGGCGTGCAGCTTGGTGGTGAGGCGTGCAGAGTGGTGGTGAGGCGTGCAGCTTGGTGGTGAGGCGTGCAAAGCAGTGGGAAGGCGTGTTGAGTGGTGGTGAGGCGTGCAGAGTGGTTGTGAGGCGTGCAGAGTGGGTGGGGAATGTCGAGTGGTGGTAGGTAGGGAGTGAAGAGGGCTGTTAGGGGCTGCAGAGTGCTGGTAAGGTGTGCAGAGTGGTGGTGGTAGGGAGTTACGAGTGGTGGTAAGGAATGTGCCTTACGGCTGATTCGCCTTCCGTTTAAAACCTCCACTCTTCCTCCACCCACCAACCTCTCTACCTAACCCCCCTTCCCATTCTCCGCCCTGTTTTTCCCGCTCTCTCGTTCTCCCTCTCCTCCTCGCTCTTTCTAGCTCTACCCTCCCCTCCCCTTTCTCCCTCCCCTTCTCCCGTTCGCTCCACAGGATGCAGCAGAGGGAGGACAAGCCCAACATCCACATCGTCTACCTTTGAGGCGCCTCAAAAGTACCATGCGAGCATCAGTGCAACTCCTCTCTCCCCCGCCCCAACCCCCCAACCCCCCCTTGTCCCCCTTCTTCTCAACCCCTTTCCCTCTACAGGATGCAGAGAGGACGAGTCCAACATCCACATCGTCGTCAATAACTCCCCCCTTCCCCCTCTCTCCCCCCCCCTCTCCCCCTTTCTCCCCCCTCCCCCTCCCCCTCCCCCTCCCCCCCTTCCATTCTCTCCTCGCTTCCCCCTGCTTACCTCCGTCTTTCTAACCCCTTCCTGCCCCCCTTCCCCTCCACAGGATGCGGCAGAAGATGAGACCAACATTCACATCGTCGACTTTGCCATGTGGGCATCAGTGCAACACCTCTCTCCCCGCCCTTTACCCCCCCCCCCCCCACCCCTCCTTGTCCCCCTTCTTCTCAACCCCTTTCTCCCGGCAGGACGCAGCAGAGGACGAGACCAACATTCACATCGTCGACTTTGCCATGTGGGCGGGCCAGTGGCCAATCGTCATCCGCCAGCTGGCGGCAGCTGCCCGGAAAAGAATGGCCGCTGCAGCCGTTACCATCAAAAGCCTTAACAACAGCAGCAGCAGTAGCATCGGTGGCGGCGCTGGTGTCAGTACTAGTACAGCTGCTACCACTAGCCAGGGTTCCCAATCACCATCCGCCTTCTCCTCTCCCTCCCACCCCTCGCCTTCCCAACCAGCCTCCACCCACCACTCCCCCTCACCCTCTTCCTCCCCTTCACCCGCACCCATGCAAGGTCCGTCCACCTCCGCTCCCTCTCCCATCCCTCCCTCCTTCCTCCGAATCCGATTCACAGCTGTAGACCCTCCCTTTGGTCACCCGTATGGGACCGGCCTGAAGCTTCCTGCGGCTTTCCTGCAGGCTGAGCTGGCACGGGCGGCGCAGGAGTGCGGCGCGAGCTTGTCCTTTTCCCGGGTGGAGGCGGCGCCGGAGACGCTGCGGGCGGCGGCGATTGGAGTGGAGCGGGGGGAGTGTGTGCTGGTGAATATTGCTGGGCGGCTGGCGTGTGTGGCAGACTCAACAGTGCTGAGACACAGCCCAAAGGATACAGCAATAAAGGTAAGAGAGAATGGTTTTGAGAATTCTTCGCTTTCTTCTTTTCTACTGATGTCAGGAACTACTTTACCTACTATAAGTTGTCTCAAACCAAAATCCATGATCAAATAACAAACTCGAAATCACACTAATTCAACAGTCAATAAAACTGTAGCTGCTTTTGATTTATTAGTTCCTAGAGTATTCTCTTTTGAGAGATTTTGAGAATTCTTAAAAGCGACTTCGGTAAAACTAACTAAAAATTGAGGGAACTTGAATCCGGGAACAGTGGTGAGACACGGCCCATACAGTAGTGAAGGTGAGAGGGAGAGGAGTGATGGTAAGGTACTGCAGAATGTAGACGAGTGTGCCTAAGAATAGAGCACTTGCAATGAGTGCCCAGTGCTGAGAGTGTGGCTGGGCGACTGGTTTGTGTTGGAGACTCCAGTCCCAAGACATAATCTCGAAATTACGCCCTCGCCTCGCGCTTCTCCCCTTCTCCCGACGACAAGCTCTCCGCTTCCCTCCAAAACAACCCCCCCTCCAGCTTATCGCACACTTCCATTCTCACTTTCCCCAGTCCACCCCCCTCCCCACTCCCCCCTTTCTCCCTTTCTCCCCCAGGCCATCATGCAGCTAGACCCAAAGGTGGTCGCTCTAGTGGAGACTCCAACCAGCATCAGCCCTTCTTCCTGCATCGCTTCCGAGACGCCCTTCTCTTCTTCCACAACATCTTCGCCTCTCGCCTCTCCCTTCTCCCCGGTCCCTCCAACACGAGCTCTCCTCTTCCCTCCAAACCCCCTCTCCTCTTCTCACCGCACACTGCCGTTTCCATTCTCCCCCGTTCCTTCCTTCCTCCCTCCTCCCTCCCCTTCCCCCCTCCAGGCGATCATGCAACTAGACCCAAAAGTAGTTGCTCTGGTCTCCTTCGGCCGCCGCGGCTTCGAAGAGTTTGTTCTCGCACGGGAAATGGTGAACCTGGTAGCGTGCGAGGGCATGCAGAGGCTGGTGCGAGCAGAGAGTTTGGACCAGATGCATGCGCGGATGGGGAGGTTGGGGGTGGCGGCACGGGCGTTCAGCAAGAGGAGCATGTGGGGGTTGAACAGCAGGGGGGCGTGCGGCTTCTGTGGAGCGGCAAGTCGATTCTGGGTGCTTCTGCTTGGACCCCTGGGAGAAGAAGGGAGGGGATGAGATGGAATTGGGAAGGGAATTAGGGGGACTAGGGGAGGGGATGAGGAGGAGGGGGGCAGGAGGGGATGTGGTCAGAGTGCGGTTATGAGGAGGAGAGAGGAGGTGAGGAGGGGATGGTGGCACGAGTAGCAGGCTATCACAGCAGGGCAGCAGCAGAGCGGCTGAGCAGTAGAGCAGCAAGTACGTAATAGCAGAGCAGTAGAGAAGCAGGGCGGCAGGGCAGCAGAGGAGTATTAGCAGCAGCAGGAGCAGCCGGTAGAGATGTTTGGGCAGCACACAGGGTGGGGCAATCAGCAACAGCAGCACGTGTTCCTGTCGTTATTGTGATGTCTAAATAGCAGCAGGGCAGCAGGGCAGCATAGCAGCAGGCCAGCAGCAGGAGCAGCAGCTGGGGATGTCTGAAGCAGCACACAGGGCGGGGCAATCAGCAACAGCAGCAGCAGCAGCACGTGTACCCAGTCTCAAGCCCTTTGGTTTTTGTGCTCCATCATTTTTTTCCAGCCGTTTCACCATCTCGGCTGGTGGTACCGGATAGCACCGCGTTGCACCGTTCACATGCAAAGGACTTTGGAGACGTCTCAGAAGTGCGTCATTTGTTTCCAGCCGTTTCACCATCTCCGCTGGTGGGACCGACTGGGTAGCACCGCGTTGCACCAGCTCAGCTTCTGCAGCAGTTGCGTTGCAATGTTTGATCCCCTCTCTCATGGTCCTAGAGGGGGCCCATACTCATACTCCAGCTGTGTTGTTCCAAGGGTAGGGCTACAATAGTATAAAGCTGGGACTAGACTAGATCCCATCCTTAGTAACGGGAATGCATTGCAATTTGAATAACCAGTGCTGCGAACATCTGTTGTCCCAGCTAGCTAACAGAATAAGGTAGGAAAATGATTTCCTCCATAACACAAATCCAGTTTCCAATTAGGATAATGTTCTGGAGTCTGGACAGGATACGTTCTGATATGCCTTGCTGAGCAAGCACTCTGCTTTTAGGCCTTAGCAGGAGGAACTTTCTCGAGGAGCTCGGGCAGCACTTGAAACAAATCTCCCACCAGCCCGTAATCTGCGACCTGGAAGATCGGAGCATCTGCATCCTTGTTAACGGCCACGATCGTTTTGGAATCTTTCATGCCCGCCAGGTGTTGAATCGCGCCCGAAATCCCAAAAGCCATGTACAGGTCTGGTGCGACGATTTTTCCGGTCTGCCCGACTTGCAGGTCGTTGGCTACGTAGCCTGCATCCACAGCTGCCCGGGAGGCACCCACTGGCAAGAAGTACAAAAAAAGTGTGGGAAAGGAGTACAGCAAGAGAGGGGAAGAGTACAGTTATGGAGAATGTAGTTTTGTTATTTCACCCACCGGGCGGGCACCAGGCACACACCAGGCATCGGAGGGAAGAATTACTCCCAACCCAACTGACTGGCATACCGTAATCGAATCCATGTGTTTGGCATTTCATTCACTCTGGTTTTTGCTTACCTGCCCCTCCCAGTTTGTCCACCGGCTTCTCCAGTAGCTAGCTTGAACTTTTCTTTGCTCCCTGCTTGCTTACACCATGCCCAGTCCAGCTTGTATACTTCTTACTCAGTCCAGCATTTGATTCCAGCCCTCACCTGCCCCTCCCAGTTTGTCTGCTAGTTGCTCCAGAAGCTTAAAGTTTTCTTCGCTCCTTGCTTGCTTACACCATGCCCAGTCCAGCTTGTATACTTCTTACTTACTCCAGCATTTGATTAAAACCCTCACCTGCCCCCCCCAGTTTGTCTGCTAGTTGCTCCAGCAGCTTGAAGTTTTCTTCGCTCTTTAGCCCCCGCCCGCCTGCAATTACAACTTTTGAGCTGCCCAGGTCCGGCCGGTCAGCTGCCCGCAACTCCTGCCCGACCCAGGACGAATTTTCGGCTGCGGGGGCTGGGAACATGGGGAAGAAGGGGGCAAGAAGGGGGCAAGAAGGGGGCAAGAAGGGGGCAAGAAGGGGGCAAGAAGGGGGGCAAGAAGGGGGCAAGAAGGGGGGCAGGAAGGGGGGCAGGAAGGGGTAAAGAAGGGAAGGAGAAGGGCAGAAGAAGGTTTATTGCAGAAAAACGGCTCGCTTTGAGGCACCTAAAACAATCCGCTGGGGGGGCTGGGATTATGGAGGGAGGAAGAGGGGAAGAAAGGGGGAAGAACGGGGGAAGAACAGGGGAAGAAGGGGGGAAGTAGGGGGAAAAGGGGAGGAAAAAGGGAGGAGAAGAACGGGAAGAAAGGGAGGGGAAGAAAGAGGAGAGGGAGGCGGAGGCAGGGAAGGAGGTGGTGGGGAGCCGGGACAGAGAGGGGATGGGCATTGGGATGGAGGCAGAGGGGATGAGGCAACGAACTGTGTCTAACTAGAAAGAACTTATATGAGGCAACAAAAGAGCGTGATAAAAACAGTGTTTTGAGGTACGTCTCAAAACACTGCTTTTATGTCTTGGGGGCAGAGCGGGACGGAGAGGAGGAGGAGGAGGAGGCAGGAGGGAAGGAGGTGGCGTGGAGTGCACTGTGAGCAGCGTTGGGATGGCAGAGGAAGGGGGTGGAGCAGCGCACAGTGTCTGGCTAGAGCGTACCTTGGAAGTCAAACGGCGTGGTCTTGGGAGCAGAGGCGGCTGAGGAGGAGGAGGCAGGGAAGGAGGTGGCGCGGACTGTGAGGAGTGTTGGGGTGGTGGGAGAGGGGGTGGAGCAGCGCACAGTGTCAGTCTAGAGCGTAGCTTGGAAGTCAAAAGGCGTGCTCTTGGGAGCCGTGGAGGATTCAGAGGAGGAGGAGGCAGGGAAGGAGGTGGCGCGGACTGTGAGGAGTGTTGGGACGGCAGGGGAGGGGGTGGAACAAGCACAGTACAGTGCAGACAGCTCACCGGAAGAGGCAGATAGATAGTACCTTGGAGTGCGAGGAGAGGGGAAAATAGTACCTTGGAAGTCGAAAGGCGTGGTCTTGGGAGCAGTGGAGGATTCAGAGGAGGAGGCGGAGGAGGAGGCAGGGAAGGAGGTGGCGCGGACTGTGAGGAGCGTTGGGACGGCGGGGGAGGGGGTGGAGCAGCGCACAGTGGCTAGAGCGTTCCCTGCATAGATTGGACTGGGGGGGAAAGGAAGGGCGGGGGGAGCAGCACGGAAGACGGAACAAGGGAGGGTGGAGGGGGAGGGGAGGGGGATCAGGGGAGGGAAAAAAGGTGTGGAGTAGGGCACTGTGGCTAGAGTTTCCAGCGTAGAATGGGCTGGGAGGGAAAGGGGCACGCAAGCACGCACACACACAAGCGCGCACGCACGCACGTGTACGTCCCTGTGCGTGCGTGTGTGCGTGCTTGTGAGCAGGAAAGCATGTGAGCACGTGGGAAGAAGGGAAAGCGGGGTAAAGGGGAGAATGAAGGTGTGGAGTAGGGCACCGTGGCTAGAGCGTCTCCAGCGTAGAGTAGAATGGGCTTCGGGGGAAAGGGGCGGGGCGGAGGAGAACGCACTCGCACACACACAAGCACGCAAGCACACATGCACACACACGAGCACGCACGCACACACACACACAAGCACGCAAGCACACACACACGAGCACGCACGCAAGAACACACTCACATCCCTCTGAACTCGCTCCAAACGCTTACTTAGTAGCACCCCTCCCTCCCATCCCCTCTCAATACCTCTCCCCTCCCAGGCTCCCCTCCCCTCCCCTCTCCCCTCTCCTGTCTTCCCCGCCCCCATCCTCACCGCACAAAGGTCGTCTCATCCACGATTTCAACCACGTCAGACACCATCGCAGCGTCCAATAGCGCGGCGACACGTGGCAGCACGTTACGGGAGAAGGTGGACGAGGCGGCAAGGACGTGCGAGAACGACCGCTGGGCGGCGAGGTTTGTCAGTAGCGCCGCCAGGGGCTCGGGCAGGGCGTGGTCCAGGGCGGGACTCTCTGTTGTAATCACCTGAGAAGATGACAACAAGGGAGCGAGGTGGGGATGGGGTACGTACCTTTTGGACCAAAGAGCCTGTATTATTTTGAGGGCATGGTTTTCATTGGGGACATAGTTTCCGATCTGCTTTCTGCTGTCAGGTCAGGTCAGGTGGTCTAATTTAAAGCGTAACCAGTCTTCTGATCGGACATACTTTTCCGCAATCAGAAGACTGTTGGTGACGCTTTAGATTAGACTGTAGTTGGGCTTTAAAGGACTGCGCCAGAGATCAGCACGAGCTTCTTCTTTCTGCGGGGATATAGTTTTCGCCGTTTTTTCACATGTTTGTTTGTTTGTTTGTTTTAATTCTTGTCGGAGTCTCTAAACTGAAAGCGTTCAAAAGACGGAATTCTCAGGCCACCCACCCACCTCATCCACCCCTTCGATCTTTGCCACAGCAGCTGCCACGTCAGCAACTGCCTCGCCACTCCCCGCCACCAGCACAGCCACGGGTCCGCCCAGTTTCCGCGCAGCCGCCACCGCGGAGAGCGTGGGCGGCTTCAGGGCCGCGGCGGAGCCCCCCGCGCCCCTCCCCGTGTGCTCCGCCACCACCAGCGTGCCGGCCTGTATGGGGAAGAGAGGGGGGAAGGGGAGTAGGTAAGGGGAGGCACAGCGGGTGGGGAGAGCGTGGGCGGCTTCAGGGCCGCGGCGGAGACCCCCGCGCCCCTCCCTGTGTGCTCCGCCACCACTAGCGTGCTGGCCTGCAGGGGACGGGGAAAGGGGGATAGAGGGGGGCATAGGCGGGTAAGGAGAGCGTGGGCGGCTTCAGGGCCGCGGCGGAGTCCCCCGCGTCCCTCCCCGTGTGCTCCGCCAGTACCAGCGTGCTGGCCTGTAGAGGACGGGAGAAAGAAGGGAAAGGGGGAAAAGGGGGAAGTGTGAAACCGGGGGAAACGGGAGCCGCGAAGGGCGGGGAGCGGTGGGGCAGAGAATCGGCGGGCCAGGCGGGGATTAAGGGGGTTGGGCTGTGGGTGCTAAGAAAACACGCCGAGAACGGGGAACGCGGCTTTGAGTGAAGCGCCTGAGAAACAGGCGGCAGGGAGTGGGCTTTGACGTGGCGGCGACGTTGTTACCGCGTGAGGGAGAACAACGAGTGAACCAACAATTAATGAAGCTGTGTAAGCGCATGGGAAACAAAAAAAAAAAAGCGCAGGTAGCGGGAGTGCAGACACTAAAGTTCGGCCATAGCGGCGTGCTCATCGGAAAACGTACATATTGCGAAAAAAGCTTACAATAACGCGTTCCGCCAGAATGCGGTCTAACGCCGAAAGCGTCTACTATGTGACTAACCCATCGAAGCGCGAGGACATTGAGGAGACTGCGTGGATGCGCGGCAAACCCGCTCTGGAACGACCCGGCAGCGCGATTTGCGGCGACGGACGCGCCGCTACTCCGCCTAAAATCGCCCGCGACGCGACGCAGAAGCGTGGTCATCTCTCGCTGGCAGCGGAGGGGGGACGGCGGAGGGCGGAGGGCGGATAGTGGAAGGCGGAGGGCGAAGTGCGGCGGACAACGGAAGGCGGAGAGCGGAGAGTGGAAGGCGGAGGGCGGAGAGTGGAAGGCGGAGACCGGTGAGCGGACTGATGGACTGGAGGGCGGAAATGGTTGGTTGAATGCGCGGATTAGTAGGCTAATTAGCGGGGTTGACGTGCGGGAGATGCGGCAGCTGGTCCGCGCGCTGCTATGAGCTGGTCTGTACTGCAACTCCTTGATACTGAATTACGCTTGCTGTGCTGCTAAGAGCTACCACACTGCAATCCTGGATACTGTAGTGTATCACTTTGGCTCTCCTGCTGCTGGTTCTTGTTCCCTTTCCTGCTGCTGATGAGTCAGCGCCACGTGGTTTCTAACAGCGTCGCGCTGTAAAGTTTTCGGCTGCCGCGAGTGACAGTGGCGGTTTGTGTGCTGCTCAGCACTTGCTGGCGAAAATGGCGAAGCTTTTGAAGACCACTGAGTGAGCGCGAAAAGGAAGGCCAGAAGCACTTCGCAGTCATCCCGAACTAGCACTTCTGTCAACAAACGTCGCTGTCGAATCTCCATTCAAGCTTACCGTTGTAAAGTCTTGGAGAAATAAGGCAGGTGTGTCGAAACAGAGTAAGCTTGTATGGAGTATTAATACCACTCAAGACTGCACTGCAACGTAGCTAACTGACGACAGTGCGCGAAGCGAGATGTAAGGAATTTTCCCGAATTCCTTATCGGGGTTGACTGCTACGCGTACAGCCCGATTTTCGGACTTTGCACGTTCGGCCGATTTCAACGCTGCCGAGGCTCCTCGCCTTCGGCATTTCCCATCGCCAAACCTGCACCCCAACCTCGCTCATCCGAGGTTTCCTCCTAGCTAGGCTAGCTCCTACATTAGTCTGTGCCTTCATTGTATTCTCAGTTCAGTTAATCACATTCTCGTTATTCGTTTACCTGCGCACTCTCTTTTACAACTCATAACACCTGGTATCAGAGTTACTTTTCTAGTTCACCCCGCTTTTCCGAGGGTAGTTTGGTGGCAGGAGGGTGTGGTTGGTTTAGTGACTACACGACGGTTGGTTGCAGGGATTGTTAATTCAATCCTGCCCGACTTCGATAGTTCGTGTTTTCACTTGCCTGGAGGCCACGGGTACCCGACTGCCCACCAGACGTAGCGCTAGGCACATGGATCAGGAGGAAGTCAACAAGATGATGGCACAAGTGGCAGAAATGCAGGCAAGCATGAGGACATTAATGGCGGAAGTGACAACGCTGCGAGAGGAAAACGCCGAGCTACGCCAGACGCGAGGTGAAGCGCGTCAGGAGTCGCCTGTGGACGAAGGCGAGGGCAACAGTCAAGCGATGAGCAATCCGCTGGATGCGCTCACACGTGACTTCGAAGAAGAGGACAGGCAGCGAGCGGCAGCAGCGCTAGTTGCAGTAACGACGATCAAGATCAAGCCCGTTAACCCACCCCCGTTTAATCCTACGGACAAGACGGTAACAGTAAAAGGGTGGCTGTTCGGGGTCGAGGTCTTCTTCACTGCAGCGGGAGTTAACGACGATGCCACGCGTATTAATTACGCGGTTTCGCTTCTTCGAGGTGCAGCGCTTGAATGGTGGCGCCGAACCTTGGAAACAGGGACGCCGACAGGTGTGACACATGCGACAGACGGGACCTCTACAGTGGTTAATCAAGTGGCAGAACCGATCTTCGGTGTGACCAAGATACGCACGTGGAAGGAGTGGGGCGCAGCCTTACGAGATCGCTTCGAGCACGTATCCGCCTCGGAGCAAGCTCGCATGAAGCTGCGTGCATGGTCGCAGATGGCCTCTGTCCAAGACTACACGGCGTCATTTATGGGCTTCGCCGACCAAATTGATGACATGTCGGAAGCAGAGCGGTTGGATAAGTACGTCAGCGGCCTTAAATACGAAATACAGTTTGAGGTTCGCAGGGGCCGCCCGACATCGTTTCTCGAAGCAGTACGGCTGGCGGAGTCAACTGATGCGCTGATGCAGTACGCGAGAGCAGCTTCCAGGGATGGGAGAAGCTTTCGTGGCCAGACCCATCGGGCCACGATCAACGCCGTCCATACACCCGACCGACCTCCTAAGGGGCCGTGTTTTCGGTGTGGGAAGACGGGTCACTACATGAGAGACTGCCACGAGAAAACGCCACTGACGGGGAACGACAGGAAGGAGCAGGGAAATGGGAAGAGTCAGTAATTAGCGGGCCCTTTACTGACTGTGCTCCGTCGCCCGAACACCACCATCCCCACCGAGTCGTGGTTCCGATTCATGCAATCGATCGCACTCGGCCGAATAACGGGGATACACATGTGGATCACCCTGTGCTGGTCGCTGGCAAGGTGTTAAAAAATAACTTGAAAATTTTCGTCGATGGAGGGGCCAGCCATAGCCTCTTCAATCTGGCGAGCGCAAAAAAATGCAAGCTGCAACTTGACAGGTGTCTGCCCGAAATCGACGCTCGCCTCGTGGATGGGACGCCTCTGGCGATAACGGAAGAAACACGGACGGTCAGGATCGAATGCGGCGACGATTTCGGCTTCAGCATGAAGTTTCTCGCGACAACATTGGACGGCTGCGACGTACTGCTCGGACGTGATTGGCTGCGACGACACAACCCCGTCATCGACTGGACAACGGGATCGTGCAGCATCAACAAGCACGAGGGGCTAATTAAGTTGCCTGCATGGACACCTGACTACATCCAAGCCCCGTGCGTCAAAGCTATCACTATAGCTCGCCACTTCAACAAGGGCGCGCAGCTGTTCGCTGTTTGCTTACGCGAGTTGGCGGTTGACACCGACGGAAAAGACATCGAGAAGCTGTGTGCAGCTGTACCACCGGATTTAGCAGAGCTGATTCGGAGGTACTCGGACATTTTCCCCGACGATCTGCCACCTGGACTGCCACCTGAGAGACCTGAGGACCACAAAATACAGCTGGAACCTGGCGCGCAGCCGACTGTTCGGACACAGTGGCGGTTGACCCAGCCGGAACTCGAGGAGCTGCGAAGTCAAATTGACGCACTGTTGGAGAAAGGGTTCATTCGGGCCAGCACATCTCCCTTCGCAGCACCGATCTTGTTCACTCCGAAGAAGGACGGCGGGCTTCGCATGTGCATCGACTATCGTGCGTTGAACCGGGTCACCATCAAGTCTCGCTATCCAATCCCACGCACCGACGACCTCCTCGACCAACTTCGCGGCGCTCGCTATTTCTTGAAGATTGACTTACGTGGCGGTTACCACCAGATTCGAGTCTTCGCCGACGACTGTCACAAGACTGCGTTTCGCACACGCTACGGGAGTTACGAATTTACAGTGATGCCTTTCGGCCTCACGAACGCGCCTTCGACATTTCAACTCACCATGAACAGGGTTTTTCGGGATCTCCTAGACCGCTGCGTCATCGTCTACTTGGACGATATCCTGATATTTAGCAAGACACGGGAACAACACCTCCGCGACCTGGATGCAGTGTTTAAGCGACTGCAGGAGAACCGACTCATCACCAAGGGCTCTAAGTGCGAGTTTTTTAAGCAGGAGTTGGAGTTTTTGGGACACGTCATCTCGCGCGAAGGCATTAAAATCGACCCGGCGAAAATCAAGACCATCCAGGAGTGGAAGTCCCCGACGAATGTCACGGAACTCCAGAGTTTTCTCGGATTCGTGAATTACGTCAGGCGATTTATCCCGAATATGGCGGGGATAACCGGCCCGCTGACCGACCTGCTGCACAAGGACAAGAATTTTGTGTGGGGGGAGGAGGCAGAAGCGGCTTTCCAGGAACTCAAGAATTTTCTGGTTTCCCCTCCTGTGCTGCGCATCGCCGACCCATCGAAGCCGTTCGAAGTCGTAACCGACGCCTCAGATTTCGCCATCGGAGCTGTGCTTCTCCAAGACTTCGGGAATGGATTGCAGCCGATCGCCTACGAGTCACGCAAGCTGCAGGCAGCCGAACGCAACTACCCGATTCACGACAAGGAGATGCTCGCCATCATACACGCGTTCAAATTATGGCGATGCTACCTGGTGGGCGCCGACGTCACTGTTCGCACAGACCATAAGTCCCTACAGTACCTGCGAGCCCAACCCAACCTCAACCCACGACAGATTCGGTGGCTGGATTTCATGGAGAGCCACTTCACCTACCGCATCACGTACAAAAAGGGGGCGAATAACATCGCCGACGCCCTGACCCGACCTACAGTACAATCCGCTGCAGTACTCATGACCCATTCGAACCCGTTATTTACAGGACTATTCACCCACGGCTACACTACGGACCCATTCTTCACGACTGGAAATCATCAACAGGCCACGACGCAGAAAGGGGACTATTACCTAAAAGCCAGAACCGACCGGATTTGGGTCCCCGCATACAGGCTGCTGCGTGAACTCCTTATCCAGGAGGTCCACGATTCGAACTTCTCCGGACACTTCGGGGTTGATAAAACCCAAAAATTACTGCACCGTCAATATTATTGGCCTGATTCCTCTAACGACGTGCAGCGATATGTGTCCTCATGCAGGGTGTGCCAAGCCATGAAATCGACACGTCAACGGCCAGCTGGGCTGCTGCAACCCCTCGAGCCACCCGAACGACCGTGGCAGCAAGTGACAATGGATTTTGTCACGGGAATGCCAGCTGCCCCGTGCCGAATGACAATCACAGCCGAAGAAACTGCGCGCCTCTTCATCTCAACGGTCGTGCGACTGCACGGCATCCCTTCGGCGATCATAAGCGACCGAGACCCGAAGTTCACATCAAAATTCTGGAAGGAGACGTGGGCGCAGTACGGCACGAAACTACAGTTCTCATCGGCATACCACCCACAGACGGACGGTCAAACCGAGCGGACCAATCAGACCATGGAGCAGCTGATCAGGACCAACTGCCTCGACCCTACCCGCTGGGAAGAATCCCTCGCAATGTTGGAGTTCGCTTTCAACAACGCACCGTCCAGCACGACTAATCATTCCCCGTTTTTCCTGAATTACGGGATGGACCCAACGGTTCCTACAGCGACTTCCCTCGACAACCCGGTCCCGAGGTCACAAACATTTGTGACGGAATTACAGGAGGTCCGAGAAAAAGCCGCAGACGCAATTCGCAAGGCGAATATCACTTCCCGAAAATACACCGACCTTCTCCGCCGGGAACTCGTCTTGTCTACTGGGCAACTAGTCCTACTTGACACGAAGAATCTGCGCCTGCCCGGCCCGTCGAAACTCCGGCCACGATTTTGTGGGCCGTTCAAGATCATCAAGATGGTGACACCTGTCACTGCGAAGCTGCTGCTACCCGACGACTGGCGCATTCATGACGCCTTCCACGTCAGCCTGTTTCGGAAGTTCGTGCCAGCCACGACCGACATCGCGAGGCAACAAGCTGCCCCAACTACACGACCTGTCCCGGAGCCAACTCTCGACCCTTCGAAGATTCTGGCACATCGGGTTCGCCTTGATGCAGCTGGTCGCCACGTGGATTTCCTCATCCGATGGACTGACCGCACCAGTGAAGATGACACGTGGGTGCATTCTGACTCGCTCGACGCCCCGTCGCTTGTTCATGATTACTTGGCGCGCAGGCGTGTTTCGGATATTGACCGCCTTTCTTAAGGGGGGGGGGGGGGGGTAGTGTAAGGAATTTTCCCGAATTCCTTATCGGGGTTGACTGCTACGCGTACAGCCCGATTTTCGGACTTTGCACGTTCGGCCGATTTCAACGCTGCCGAGGCTCCTCGCGTCGCCTTCGGCATTTCCCATCGCCAAACCTGCACCCCAACCTCGCTCGTCCGAGGTTTCCTCCTAGCTAGGCTAGCTCCTACATTAGTCTGTGCCTTCATTGTATTCTCAGTTCAGTTAATCACATTCTCGTTATTCGTTTACCTGCGCACTCTCTTTTACAACTCATAACACGAGAACTGACGTCATGTGGGCTCCCAAATGTCGCAGATTCGTGGAAGGCTCTGTGTCTTTCCTGAAGGTTCGACCTCCTCCGTTCATCTTCACTCAAATGTTCTTCGCATAGATGTCCTTCGCACTGGTGTGCTACGCACATATTTTTTCGCACAGGTGTTTCTCGCACAGGTAAGCTTCTGTCAGCAGGCAGAAGCGTCATCGAAGCAGCCTGAGTTTCTTTCCAGAACCTCCTAAACTCCGAACGTTTGAGTTTCTTTCCTGATTACTCCGCTTCCTATTCAATCTAAGTCTAGCCCGGAGCGCGTGTACCTTGCAGCTGGGGGTATTTACAGCGCCATGGCGGTTATGTTTCGCAGTCAAGCGTCTGACAAGCTTTATAGAGTAACCTCCCTTCAGCCTAGTCTTCATTCTCGCATCGTTCTGCTTACTTTAGTATCTCCGTGATCACCGCTCTCGCCGCTGACATCATGGCTCCTGTCAAGGTCTACGGCATGAACATGTCGACGTGCACCAAGAGGGTGCTCACCACTCTCGAGGAGAAGGCTGTTACGGTACGAATTGGCTAGTTATTAAAATAATAGAAACGTCGGTTTCTTTTTTCCAGCTGATGTCGTTCCAGCTGCCGGCCTTTTCTTAATCTGATAATCAAGCAATGCCTTTTCTTCCTTTCCGCAGGATTACGAGGTTGTCCCAGTGGATCTCGGGAAAGGGGAACACAAGTCGGAAGAGTTCAAGAAGAAGCAGGTGGGCGAGATTCAACATTTTCATTCTGATATTCTGCACAAATGCAAATGCAAAATCCTTTTTGCTATCACGCAAATGCCACCGTGGAGTCCTTCCCTTTGTACACCAGCGTCGAATTCAGCTTGTTTCACACCATCCACGCGTTTCTTTGAAAACTCAACGTGTGGCCCGGTTTTGCCTCCGTGCGTTTCTCTCCTTGGCCCTGTTACCGCGCAGCCCTTTGGAGTGATTCCCTATTTCGATGACGGGGAGGTTCAGATCTTCGGTACGTTTGCAATTCCACCGTTTCTTTCCACCGTCTATTCAGCCATATCCATTTTCCCTATTGGTTTTCCTGCTCATATGTTCCTCTTCCTATTTTCCACATCTATACTGAATCTTTGCTCAAATGTCATTGTGTTCACCTGAATGTCTTTTCCCATGGTCTAACCAGAATCACGTGCCATCGCTCGTTACATCGCTGAGAAGAATTCCGGCCAAGGCACCGACCTTGTCGGCTCCACGCTCAAGGTAATCACTCATCCACTCTTTAGTCCACTCCTGGACGCCTGCTAGTTGCTACCGGCAGTGATGGTCGCCTCCACGCGTGTCTGTTAATTCAATAAAAGAATTCACCTTTCTGAGTGTTGTCGTGTAATAACGTCCGTTGGTGAATCAGTGGGTGGAGGCTTATAATTTTACGTTGTAGATGCTTGACATTTCTCGAGAACCTTTTTTAAGTGGCGTCTGCTGTGTGTTACCGTGTCCCACAGGAGCGTGCGCTGGTGAACCAGTGGTTGGAGGTGGAGGCGCAGAACTACAACCCGCCTCTCTCAGCGCTGATCTCGGAGAAAGTGTTCAAGCCCATGTTCGGTGGCGGCGAGCCTGACCTGACTAAGGCTGAAGACCTCAAGGCGAAGGTAGGTGACGAGAACAGTCAAGCAATCTATTTTTGTCCTCTTTCTGGTTCTATTCGGTGGATGGAAAATAGCCCTTTGCAGTGAGAATGCCGTTCAAGCAATCTATTTCTGTCCACTTTCCGCCTGCTCTTCAGTAATTCCGCTAATTCCGCAGTTCTCGAAGGTACTTGATGTGTAAGAAGCCCATTAGGCGAGCAACGAGTACCTGGCGGGGTGGAATTTCTGGCTTTCGGGTTTGATCCGACAGAAATGGTGTGTTGCGACTGTCGTTCAAGCAATCTACTTCTGCCTTCTTTCTGCCTGTTCTCCCCCCATTCCCGCAGCTCTCTAAGGTTCTCGATGTGTACGAAGCCCATCTGGCCAGCAACGAGTACCTGGCGGGGTCCAATTTCTCGCTGGCGGATCTGTCGCACCTGCCCTACACGGCTCTGCTGTGGGCGTCAGGGGATTCGGGTCTGATAACTTCACGTCCGAATGTGAATGCGTGGTGGGAGAGGATTTCCTCTCGCCCTGCTTGGAAGAAAGTTTCCGCGCTGCAGTGAGAGAGGAAGATGCAGCTATTATCCATGACCGGTAGCTTCGCTGTATGTACAGAAATTTGTGTATGGACCAATTATCCAGCTCTGCTGCAGCAAAGTCAAGGTTTTGAAACTTCAATTTGAATTTCCTGGATTTTAGAGAGATTTGAAAGCACATGATGATCACCTCTGGCATGCTTCAGCTTACCTCTCCACCATGGCTCCTGTCATTAACTTCAAGGCCATTAATCCATTTAATCACAAATTATAAGTTTTAAAACCCACACTGTAGGAGGTTGGCTTGCTAGCCATTTTCAAACTGCTCTTATTATTTTTGTACGTGCTTATGATCCAATTGACTTGTACAGCCTTTAACCTTATCCAAGTGTAGCCTCTTATTGAAGGGGCTGCGCTGTGCGTTGGCAAGTGGTTGCACCGCTGAACCATGATTTCCGTGAAATTCGTCTGACCGCTTGACTGACCGCTTGTCCTTTCAGCGAAAATTGGGCTGGGCCTGCTCCATTGTTCAGTAGAGTGGGTTACTGCTTAAAGGCAAGGGTGCAACTTCTTAGGAACAGTAGCAGGACAAACATGGAGTGTGCGTAACGAGACCCTTATTGGATGAAAAAAATGGAATCTCGGAAAAGACAAACTTCTCGCCACAGAACTGCCTGGGACAACCAAGTTCCAAGCTATAATACTTCGAAGTTGAAGCTGATAGTTGGGCCACGGCTTTAACTGCCGCCGCGGACTCACCGCGCTCGTCGCACTAGAAATCCAGCACTGCAGTGCGGAATTTCGGATCAAAACGAGCACCGGAGGGACGCACTTAGCCGTTTCCCAGACCAAAGGCTGCTCAAAGTGAAACGAATCCACCGTAGGGCCTAGACTATATAAGGCCCCTATAAATGCGGGTTTGTTTGAACGAATCCATATACTTTCAAACAAGACCGGGTGATAGCCGTGTTTCTCAAGAATCTCGTTAAATCCCAGATTTCAGGTCGTTTCAACCAAACAAAAAAACGCAACTAGGCAGGCCTGCATCCACTCTTCTAGAATCTAGATGCACACATCACACATCACTCATCACATCAGACATAAGCACACACACCACTGCGTACTCTCACCCTCCCGAAACAAGCCCCAAGACACTTTCAGGTCAGATTTGAGTGCAGAGTTTGCCAGGGCGATTTCGAAGCTGCGGTTTACTTGCTGACGTCATGATTTCACAGCACAAGTTCTTGTTCGAAGCAAAACAAAACCTGAGAGCGACTGCGCAACTGTACCCTTTCTTGGCTGGAGACTGGAGAACAAGTGCCCCTTCGTTTCTCGTTCACTGTATTTCTTTTTTCCAGCGGTGCAAAGCGCTTGACTAGAACCCCAGATGCAGACGGAAAAACACGGTATTGCCAACCCCAGTGTAGGTTGGAGCTCTGTTGATCGGACCTGCGCGACTCTCCGTGACAAAAAAAGGACAGCAGGGGCTCCGAGCCTGACTGACGGGCTGACAGGCCGCCAAAGAAAATTCACCACGGATGGTGTAGCAGGTGACCTGACCAGGCAATCAAGTAGCCATGTGACCAATGCAAGCAAGCAGATGAGGGAAGTCTAGGGTTTCAAAGATCCACACGACGGCATCAGTAGTATCCATGTTTCTGGAGGTTTCAAAATGAAGTTCAGTTCTCGCTAGCTTTCTTCGGAAGCATCCTACGCGGGAAGACTTCCATAGACCGTACAGCTCAGCAAAGACAGATGCAACTTGGCAGGCCTGCATATCACCCAAAGATGCACAGCACACGATGGAAAGAAAGAAGCAAACACAGCAGCGGCCGATCAACGAGACCTGCAGGCCAACACGGCAAGCAAACACCGCAGCACTCTGGGACTGTGATGGGATGGGGGAGGGGAGTTGGAATTTGCCAGCGCGATTCGCATGACCGCCATGATTGACGGAAAATAGTCGTGCAGTGTACGACAGTTCCCTTGTTTTTTCTGGAGACTATACTGTACTACATTTTCTTTCAGTGGCTGGAAAATTACTACTGTTTCTAAAGAAGCTCTCCTACGTTTTCCGATTTTTCTGCGCAGAGGTGCACCGCGCGGTGCAAAGCGCTTGACTCGCGAACCCTGGTGGATGCAGACGAAAAACGCCGCGGTAGGAGAGCTTGGCTGGACCCGCACGACTGGGCTTCCGGAAGCAGACGATCTGAGGCTCGAGCTTGACCGCTAGCAGTGCCAGGCTCCCCGGCTAATCACCACCACTAGCCGTGAATCCCATTCTTTCTGACGCGTATAAAACAAATATCCCATTCTTGGCAAGAATGACCATGCAAGTCGTGGTGCAGCAGACGAGCAGGCCCTGGCAAGTTGTGCATATGGATAAATATGCCGCACAGCGAAGGATAGTCAAGCATCTGACTCGTGAGTCGTGACGTGACCTCTCAGGCATGTGTGGGAGGATATGTCCGACTCGGACATCAAGCCCGTCACCCTTGCTGGCCGGCAACTAGCTGCCTCTGAGTCCCAGAAGGCATGAAGAGTCTTTTGTATATGAAGGAGCTGTCATTCCCGGGATGTCAGCAAACTTATGCGGATTCCAGGCTCAGAAAGCTTACTACCTTATCTGAACAAAGCTACGAGTACTACCAGTGACTGTGGTTGCCAGTGCCAGCTGTTTACCTTCGGTGCCACCATGTCTGATCGTAAAATGGAGGTCTGGTTTCTGTCCATGTGCTTCTGCCTCGCGGTTGTCTTCCACCAAGCTTCCGCTATCAGCGGAGGGGCATCTGTTCTCACTGTGCTGAAGGTTGGAAGAAAAGAGAAATTCGACCTTCCTGGGACCTTGCCCAACTTGGGCACCTTGAAGACACAGAAGACCTTCCGAAGCCCGCTCGGGTAAGACTTGAATATCTATTTCATGAGCCCTGTCCCACATTACTTACCTGCCTTTCTTTCTTTCTTTCTTTCTTTCTTTCTTGTTTAAGCAAGATTTGCTTACCCACCGCTGTTGTGCTTGCCATGCTGTGGCATCCGTGTGGCTTGCTGTGGCAGGTGGAACAGCTGGAGCCACTTCCAGTGCAATGTCACACAAGACATTGTCAAGACTGCAGGTGAGAATGCCACCATGAATGCCACCATGATACTGCAGGTACTCCCGAGCATGATCATCATGTCAAAGGCTCCATCCAACGGCAGTCCATGCCGCGAGCCATTATGACAGCACGCCGTCTGTTCTCACTCCCTGTTCGTATGCTTGTTGTGCCCTGCAGCGGACAAGCTCGTGTCATCTGGGCTAGCGGCCCTGGGCTACGTCCACGTCAACATAGGTGAGACACGTCTACCTTTTTTTTTAATCCTGAACACTCTGCATTCTGCAGCTTTGATAAGCTCGTGTCAGTGCGTGCTTCCTGCACTGTAGGAGTTTGGCGTCTTGGACTACAAGGTGTCGCCTCAGGCGAGGCGAAGGGGCTCTTCTGACCAATCTTTCTTCCGGCTTTGATCTTGCAGATGATTGCTGGCAAGCCGACTCTAGAGATTCTCAGGGTCGCCTGGTGGCATCTCCGGTTTCCTTCCCTTCCGGCATCAAGGCGCTAGCAGACTATGTGCACAGCAAGGGGCTCAAGCTGGGTCTCTACTCCGACTCCGGGTGAGTCGGTGTGTGGAGTGGAGCTGAGATGAGCACGGCTTGTGATGATAATGGGGCCGAGGGAACGGGGGGGAGAGAGCTTAAGAGAGTGCGTGCTGTGCATGCTTAAAAACGCTCTTCTCAAATCCGCATGCCTCTGCTGCTCTACTCCCCCTCCCTCTCACTTCACTGTCCTTCTCCCATCAGGAAGCGCACGTGTGCAGGCAAGCCAGGGTCACTCGGGCATGAGGCGATTGACGCCCTCACCTTCGCTGAATGGGTGAGTCACGAGGCTGAATCCGCTTGCTGAATCTGCTGGATGGAGTAGCGCTTGTGTATGCTGAATAGGCTGATAGGGATGTGCCTTTGCACGACAGGTGACTTATTCCTGTCTTCTCCGCCTCCCATTCCTGCCTTCTCACATCTGCCTGCCTTGCTGTGATTTTGTTCCAATGTGATGCCAGGGAGTGGACTATGTCAAATACGACAGCTGCTACAACGATGGAACTACCACCAAGAGAGGGTAAGCCCTGTCTGACTCGCTCCTGACTGCCTTCTTTCTACTGTCTTCTGGTCCCCTCTGTATTCTTGTACGTTGCCTATTCGTCTGTGTGCCTTCTGGTCGCCTTTTTCTACTGCTTGGTACTTTCAGCCTTGCATTTTCTTGTGCTCATACACCGTACATGCCTTGTACTTAATTTTTCCTCCCATCCCATCCCTTTGCTGTCGGATGCCCATCCATCAACCCTCAGCCACACGGCCATGCGCAACGCGTTGGAGGCCACTGGGAGAGACATCTCGGTCTCCATGTGCCACGGACAGGACAGCTCTGCTCTGTGGGCGTACGGGTTGGCAGATCCCTGGCGCACCACCCTTGGCACTGATGACACGTGGAGGAGCGTGACTTGGGTTTCGGATGCAAGCAACAAGTGGGCTAAATATGCCGACCCTCGCAGCTGGAATGGTGCGTGCAGCCACACACTCGCGTTGACTTCTTAGGGCCTGCCAGTGTAGCATGGCGTTGCAAGTGTTGTGAGACATGTGTTGTACGCTCTCTCACCTCACCCCCCACTCATCTCTTCTCCTTCCCCACCGCCACTATTGATCGCCCTCCTTCATCAGACCTGGACATTCTTCAAGTGGCAGAGGGCGGCATGGGCGAGACAGGGCACCATGTGCACTTCAATCTGTGGGCCATCATGAAGGTGAGGACACACTCCTGCATGCTTACGTAGGTACATGCATGCACACGTGCCTGCATGGCTGTATGCATGCCTATCCATGCATGTATGCACACGTACAGCTTGCCATTCCTATCCCTTCTGCGCTGCATCCAACTCAGCCTCCTACCCATTCACCTCACACCTTCTCACCTTCCCACAGGCGCCACTCCTGCCGGCCTGCGCTCTCTCTGCTGCATCACAGCCAGCCATGAGCATTCTCAGCACCGACGAGGCCATTGCTCTCAACCAAGGTACGCTCCCAAGCAAGCTGGAAGTCTGGTTATTGAATGCATGTTACCTTCTTGGATTTTGCTGACACGTGCCGCATTCTATTGGTGCAGATTCATTGGGAGTGCAAGCACAGGAGGTGCAACTATTCAAGGAATCCCCAGTGAAGGTGAGAACACTAAACTCTCTCTTGCACTTTATTGCACGTCATGCCTTGCGAGTCGAGGGACAGCCTTGGATCCAGATCTTTCATTTCAGCTGACTTGTATAATCTTCCTTGAAGTCACACTGCTTGATTCTTGCCCCTATTTTGTGCTACCTGTTCCCAAACCTGCAGGTCTGGGTGGGGTCTCTATCTGAGGGTCGGAAAGTGGTGGCATTGGTGAACCGTGGTGGGAAGAGCGAGAATGTGACCATCAGTTGGGAAGAAATTGGGCTGAATCCGGAGCAGCGGATGCATGCACGAGACCTTTGGAAGGTATGTGTGTCCGCACTGTCCGCAAGCACCATGTCTCTATACTTCCCTGCGTCTCCTTCTCTCTCCTAACTTTCACTCTCTCCCTCCTAATGTACCACTCATTTTCTAGACATGTGCATGCAGGCACATGCGCACAGACATATGCACAGATATGCGTACCCATCGCACTTATCCAGCACAATTTGTTTGTTCTCATATGTGTGCTCCTCGATATGTGTGCTCCTCGATATGTGTGCTCCTCGATGTGTGTGCTCCTCGTGGTGTTCATGTTGTGTGGTGCAGGACTCCCTTATTAACTCTGCCAACTCTAATGCGCTAACCGCCCAAGTTGCAAGCCATGGTGTGCAATTATTTGTTCTCTGGCCTGTAACAGATGCCAATCTGAAACAATAAAATCCAGCGGGAGCAGCAATGTTTTGCCATAGCAGCTTGTAGGTCCTCAAGGCATGTGTCTCTTCTCCCAATGGTGTGAATGGTGGATATGACACCGTATGGTGTTCTTGGGTTTTTCTGCCTTGTGGTAATAGCCTTGTGATAATAGCCGGCCTTGCATATTTATGGGTCTGAATATTTCAAAGAAAGTGTATATCCGTGTGCACATTATAATATCATTTGCCAACCGAGTTGAGATCATTTTGTTTCCTTTCCACCACCCAAGTGTAACCTTTGTCTTGAGTGCAATGTTACATGCTTCCCATACTTTCGCCACCCAACCCTACTTGCGGACCATTTGTTTCCAACCAACCGACCTCCAAAACACGGGATGAACAAAGAATTCAGGCGAGTTCAAGCCTGGTACTGTGAAGAGGTCCTATTTTTCTGGTGCAGGGTGCAGTTGTTGCCCGTCGTCCATTCAGTTTGTGAGTTGTGTCATCAAAGGTACGCCCTAAGTTCCTCCATAACCGTCGACCATTGCCGCCATAATTTATCTCTGGGACTCTTTTGGCCGGCAGGTCCGTGTTTCTCAACATTTTAGCTCTCGCTCGGCTTCTTATCCAAGCAGTATACAGTGTTGAAGACTTTCCAGGGCGGAAAGTCTTCCATACTGTACACTGTACATCAAGGCGGCCCACAGACTACAATGCAACTGGGCAGGCCTGCAGATCACCCAAAGATGGCCCATTTTGATGATCTTCGGGAGATCATGTGGTGGATAGAGCGAACGACTCGCCGTGTCAGAACAAAGCACACACAGGAGCAGACGATCAGCGAGGTCTGCTCAGGGTGAACTTCTAGAAGCACACACGATACTCCACCGCCATACTATGCCAAATGACCGTCATGACGTGACGGAGAGAAAGTCACGCGGCGACCAGGCCTGCGACCACCTGTGCGACCAGGCCTGCGACCACCTGTGCGACCAGGCCTGCGACCCCTTCGATTCCTTCCTTCATTTTCTGCGGTACTGGGAGGCCTGGGAGGCAACTTGCCTCAGTCAAGGCTTGAACCCTATGATGCAGTGCTGCAGACGACAAACACGGTGGTCCTGTGGAGCACTGCTGCCAGCAGCTGACCTGATCTCACAGGTCTCAGCCACCGAAAGCCAGAGACTGCGACTGTCTAGAGCCTGGCAGGCTCTCAGAGCCGTCCCTGGTGAAAAAAAGAGAAGCCGTGACGTTCTGAGGCTCTTAGAGCCTGCCAGGCTCTGGGCAGTCCCGGACTGGCTCTCAGTGAATGAGATGCACGCGATGAGAGAAAATCGCGTAGCAGCCCAGGCAGGCTACTCGACGCATGTCCCGTGGCATGAATATGCACATGAAAAATGCCTTTCTAAACCCAGTGGGCAACAGGAAGGCCTACGAGTCATCATGACAGAGAGGTGACCTCTCAGCATGATGTGTGGGACCTGCCTGTCCTTTTTTGCCGGCCGGCAGCTAGCTAGCTCCCTACCGGAAGACGTGAAGAGTCTTCTGTGAAACGAGGCAGCAACACTGCCCATTCTTGGAATGTCCAGCAAACTCCTGCGGATTCCAGAATCAGAAAAGCTTAGTAGCTTCTTTGACAGAGCTACTAACTGCAACTGGCAGTTAGTCCTGCCGGTGCCTGCTGCCAGCAGTGCTTGCCCACGCGTCTGGGCTTCTTGGTTCAGCGCCACTACTATGTCTGATCGGAAAATGGAGGCCTGGTTCGTGTCCATGTGCTTCTGCCTCGCGGTTGTCTTCCACCAAGCTTCCGCTATCAGCGGAGGGGCATCTGTTCCCACTGTGCTCAAGGTTGGAAGGAAAGAGAAGCTCGACCTTCCAGGAACCGTGCCCCGGACTCAGGTCCAAGCTTCTGTGCCCAAGACCCAGAAGACCTTCCCAAGTCCGCTCGGGTAAATACTTGAACACCTCAGGAAAAGGTAGCACTAGTACTACCTGTATGAGTCATACCTTTGGCATTCATCTCTTCGATTTTTCATGCAGAGATAGCTTACCGCTTTCTGTTTTTGCTTGTACTGTCCGTGTGGCTTGCTGTGGCATCCGTGTGGCTTGCTGTGGCAGATGGAACAGCTGGAGCCACTTCCAGTGCAATGTCACACAAGACATTGTCAAGACTGCAGGTGAGACTCTCAACCTCGGAGGTTGCCTTGCCACCATGCTGCAGCTGTGACCACTTCCAGTGCAATATCACACAGGACATTGTCAAGACTGCAGGTGAGTGAGAGGCTGCCACCACACTGCTACTCCCGATCGTGGTAAGGTCTCCATGCCCTTATTCCCTCAATGCTGTTTCCATGCTACCTTCATTCATCATGACTAGTGGCTGCAGACTAGTGCCACTAGTATTCGTAGTGTTTGGAGCTAGTACTTGACTCTTCCTTTTCATTCTGCACTTGCAATTCATTCATTCATTCAAGAGCACTCATGCCAGCCATTCTTTCCAGAACGCCTCCAAGCAAACCAGTCCTCACTCCCTACTCGTTGATTGTGCCTTGCAGCGGACAAGCTCGTGTCATCCGGGCTAGCGGCCCTTGGCTACGTCTATGTCAACATTGGTGAGACACATGTACTACCCGTTTTCTAAAGCTGTACAATCTGCCTATTTCATCCTGCTCACTCTGCAAACTTCAAGTTGACAAGCTCGTGTCATCTGGGCTGTTGCAGTGGTGTGCTTCCTGCTTCAGCCACAATTCATTCAACAATTTCAGCCAGTTCTGCCATTTTCTTTTCAGTTTGGTTTTCATCATACAAGGTGACCAGACCAATTTTGCTTCTTGCCTCTCTTGAAATCTTGCTTGCCTTGCAGATGACTGCTGGCAAGCTGACTCCAGAGATTCAAAGGTGGGTGCTTGGATTAAAGGTGGTAACGACTCCGGCTATATTCACTCTAATCAAGTTCCAACGGAGCATTAGCCCTTGCTACATGTGTTTACCCTCCGTTTGGAAGCATGGTTAATTCTGAGACGTCTACTCTCCATTGGGAGAGTCATGCCAACTCCTACGACGTCTCAATCTCAACGCTACACTTGATGGCATGCTGTGGTGTCTCAACGAACTGTTTGGCTTCATGCCATCTTCTGAGGCGTCTCAATGCTATCTTGGCAGCACGTCAACTTTATATCTCTCTCTCTTTTCTCCAATGTCTTTCCATGGTTCAGGGTCGCCTGGTGGCATCTCCGGTCTCGTTCCCATCGGGCATGAAGGCGCTAGCAGACTATGTGCACAGCAAGGGGCTCAAGCTGGGGCTCTACTCCGATGCTGGGTGAGCTGGGGGGGAGGTGGTTGTGCTGAGCACGGCTGGTCTGGTGACATGGTGGGGAAGGGGAGGACGGAGCGAGAGAGGCGTGGGGGGGGGAGAGTGAGAGAGATTGAGTGAGTCCTGTGTGTGCAAGCTTACTTAGGCTGATCTCAAATTCACACGCCTCTGCTCTATTCCTCTTCATCTGATCCCTCCCCTTCCATCGTCCTTCTCTTATCAGGAGGCGCACGTGCAACGGCAAGCCAGGGTCAATCGGGCATGAGGACGTTGACGCCCTCACCTTTGCTGACTGGGTGAGGAACGAAGGAACGAGGCTGATTCAGGTTGCTGAATCTGCTGGATCGAGTATCGCCCTTTGTTTTTGTTTGTTGTTGTTGTTGTTGTTGTTTTTTTTTTTTTTTTTTTTTTTTTTTTTTTTTTTTTTTTTTTTGGCAGGGATGTGCCTTTGCATGACAGGTAAGGCGATCACCCTTGTTTGGCCAATCATTGCCTGGTTCCGATCCAATCCAACACCACATGACCTCAGAGTTAATCCCCGCTGCATCATGTAGCACTTAGCTGACATTGCTTGCTGTGACACCTGCATGGTGGCCAGAGCCTGCCTCCCCACATCTTGCCTGTCATTCTGTGAACTGTGTTCCTGTGACTGTCTTCCCGTGCGATGCCAGGGAGTGGACTATCTCAAATACGACAGCTGCGACAATGATGGAACTCCCACCCTTGCAAGATGGCTAAGGCTTATCGCCCATGTTCTCCTGCCTTGCTCTGACTGTGTTCGCGTGCCATGCCAGGGAGTGGACTATCTCAAATACGACAGCTGCGGCAGCGATGGAGCTCCCACCCTTGCAGGATGGCTAAGGCTTATCTCCCATGTTCCCTGCCTTGCCGTGACTGTGTTCGTATGTGATGATGCCAGGGAGTGGACTATCTCAAATACGACAGCTGCGACAGCGATGGAGCTCCCACCCGGACAGGGTATGCCCTGTCTGCCTCGCTACTGTCGTCCCGTGACGGGCAACTCACCTCGTCCTCTCTTTCGTCATCTGCTCCCCTCTGTCTGCTAGTACTTCACCTCATTCTTCCTCCTGTATTCTGCTCCCCTCTCTCTGCTTGTACCTGTTTGCCATGCATTTTATTTTGCTCTTATACCATCCATGCCTTGGTGTTAACGCCGGGGCTCCGTATCTCTCCCCTGCCTTCCTTCATCCTTTTCTGTCTGCTGGTACTTCACCTCATTCTTCCGTCTGTATTTTGCTAGTACCTGTTTGTCATGCATTTTATTCTGCTCTTATACCGTCCTTGGTGTTAACGTCGGGGCTCTGTATCTCTCCCCTGCCTTCCTTCTGTCTCATCCTTCGCTGGCATCATCAACCCTCCATCTCATTTTGTGCTGCCCCCCATTCCTGCCCATCGATCAACCCTCAGCCACACGGCCATGCGCAATGCGTTGGAGGCCACTGGGAGAGACATCTCGTTCTCAATGTGTGAAGGGTGAGTGGCTAATACGGGTGAATGATGAGTGAGCGTCCCATGACTGGCAATCACCGCTGTCAGCCACACAGCCATGCGCAATGCGTTGGAGGCCACTGGGAGAGACATCTCGTTCTCAATGTGTGAAGGGTGAGTTGGGATGGGAGGATCCCTTATGAGAGGACGGCATGTGCTGCTGCCTCCTTATGCCACATGTGCTGCTGCCTCCTTATGCCACATGTGCTGCTGCCTCCTTATGCCACATGTGCTGCAACCTCCTTCCACGTGTACTGTGAAGTCATTCTGCCACGTGTGCTGGCTACCTCCTTCTACCATGTGTACTGCTACCTCATTCTGCCACGTGTGCTGCTATGCTACCTCCTTCTTCCATGTGTATTGCTAACTCATTGTGCCACGTGTGCTGCTGATTGCAGGGGACAGGACAGCTCTGCTCTGTGGGCGTATGGCGTGGCAGATCCCTGGCGCAACACCCTTGCCATTGATGACACGTGGAGGAGGTGAGGGACACGTGGCTGAAGGGAGGAGTGACACGTGGTTGGTGTAATTTTGAGGAAAATCAAGGGGTGTGGGAGGGCGATGGAGAGGATTGAGTTAGATGGAGTATGGAGGGAGGGAGAGATGGAAGGACAATGCCCATATTATATCTTCTAACTCTTCTTTTCTCCCTGCCTGCCTGCATGCATGCATGTACCGTGCCTCCTTGCCTGCACACCTGTATGCAAATGTCACATGCAGTGTGACTTGGGTTTCGGACGCCAACAGCAAGTGGGCCAAATATGCCGACCCTCGCAGCTGGAATGGTGCGTGCAGCCACACACACACGAGTTGACTTCTTACGGTGGCGTTCAAGTGTTGCCGCAAGCGTCGCCACGCGTTCAAGTGCTGCCGCAAGTGTCGCCACGCGATCAAGTGTTGCCGCAAGCGTCGCAATGCGTTCAAGTGTTGCCGCAAGCGTCGCAATGCGTTCAAGTGTTGCCGCAAGTGTCGCCACACGTTCAAGGCGTGTCACAAGGTGTTCATGTGTTGTTAACTCTCTCTCTCAACCCCCCACTCCCCAATTCTCTTTCCCTGCCTCCACTATTGTCTCCCTCCTGTATCAGACTTGGACATTCTGCAGGTGGTGAAGTTGGGCAAGGGAGAGTGGGTGCACCATGTGCACTTCAATCGCTGGGCCATCATGAAGGTAAAGACACACTCTTGCATGCATGCACAGACACATGCATGCATGCATGCATGCATGCATGCGTATATGCATGCGCGCATACAAAATGCTCCATGCATGCACACATGCATTCATGGATGCACGCCTGTGCGTGCGCACACACAGCTTCTCGCACCAACCTCTTCTGCACTGCACTCAACTTAATAGCACCCACCTTTTCACCTCCCACCAGGCGCCACTCCTGCCGGCCTGCGCTCTCTCTGCTGCATCGAAGCCAGCCATGAGCATCCTGAGCACCGATGAGGCCATTGCTCTCAACCAAGGTATGTGCCCAATCAGACTTGGCGTTCTTGCAAGCGGTGCATGCATACAGGTCAAGATATCAGGTCGTGCAGATGTACAATGTATGGTTAAAATTGATGTGGTTTCCTTCACTTGTGGGATATTGCTACTGTTGATGGCATGGGTAGTGATAAAATCATGTTGACAGTCTGGCTTATGACTGCATGTCACCTGCCTGAGTATTGCTGACACATGCTGTATTGTTATTGGTGCAGATTCATTGGGAGTGCAGGCGCAGGAGTTGCAGCTATCCAAGAATTCCTCAGTAAAAGTGAGATTATCAAAATCCTCTCTTCCACGCTATGCCTTGCATTTGCATTCCATTCTGCAAATAAGCTACTTCAAATGCCTTGGTATCACAATCCTAATTTCTGTCCTTGTACAGTGCTATTTGTTCCCAAACCTGCAGGTCTGGGTGGGGTCTCTATCTGAGGGTCGGAAAGTGGTGGCATTGGTGAACCGTGGTGTGAGGAGCGAGAATGTGACTGTCAGTTGGGAAGAGATTGGGCTGAATCCGGAGCAGAAAATGCATGCGCGAGACTTGTGGAAGGTATGTATGTCCACCACATGATGCCTGTAAATTCCTGCATCCCCTTCTCACCTTTTATTTTTATTTTATTTTTCCAGCCTTCGTACCCCTCACTCCAAGTACATAGTCATGCAGGCACGCACGTGCATGCAAGCACATGCAGACATGCATACACTTACACATACACAACGATGCAGCACAAATGTTTTTTAAAAGTATGCTTTCCGTGGTGTTATTATCTGTGGTGCAGGACTACACCATAAACTCTGCCGGCTCTAAAGACCTGAACGCCCAGGTTGGAAGCCACAGTGTGCGATTGTTTGTTCTCTGGCCTGTAACAGATGCCAATATGGGTTAAATGAATTTGGAGCAGAAATGGCCACTGTAGCAACATGAGCACCATCAAAGGGATCTTTATCTTCTCCCAATGATGTGTATGGTGAACACTACACTACACTATACGATATCTTGGGAGTGGTTTTTTGTGTGTGTGCCAACATATTGCAATGAAGGTGCACTTGCTGAAGTGCTTGACTGTTCGTTTTAGTAGATTATCATAGCATAGTCACCTTGTTTTGTTCCCCAACTTTTCAGCCTTCTTGTTCGTAACATCGAGCCTCGCATACCGATGCTTTTTATGCAGATACTCGAGGGAACTGTGAGGTGGTGCGGTGCAGTTATCGGTGGTCTGGAAGGATTTGCCTCTCTCCATACAACATCCTTGGTTTTGAGCTGGAGGTCCAGCCACTTAGCGCCACTCTGTAAAGCGTTTTTTTGTTTAATTAAACCGAGTCCGACCTTCACGAAAACCGGATTACCCCAGTCTTGGATTCATCTGGAACATGAATTCCCTAGCACGCACACACAGACCTGCAGGCCATTCTTCCTCATCATCAGGCTGTTCGAGCCGAGACTCAAAACTTCCCATCCATTCTCGAAAAGCTCAAGCCAGATTCTACCAAGCCCTTTGGTCAGGTCTAGTCGTTGAAGGAGCTCTCTAGCATTCTGGCTGGAAACCTGCCGTCCTTCCTTACTCTTCCTCCTCTCTCGCACCAAGCTACAGTGCTTCCCTCGCTCTTTCCCACGTTTCTTCCTCCCAAGGCCCCATCCATTTGTGCTAGAATGAAATTCCCATCCGATCACGCGTGCTTGAAGTCAATGCACAGTCCCACGACTTACCGGCCGACGGATTTCCGAGAATCAGTTACAGAGAAACAAGAAACGTACATCTAGGAGGTGTGGGGGTCATTGTCCAATACATGTATGTTGTCAATCAATGGCTGTCAATCAGTCAAGGACTGACGACGACCTGACATGACATGACACCCACACCTCCTAGTCAGCCCTTGACTGACTGACTGACTACCATTGTCAGCAGATGGACATCGGACGTCAATCCGACAACCATTGAACGTTAGCTTATGTGAATAATCTGTACGCTGTGATTAGCTTTTGTGAACTTTTGATTTTTTCATCACGTATGATCATCGTGTAACCTTTCGAACTTATCACGATCATTAAGCCTAGAGCTGTGGATCTATGCCCGACTGCAGCCTCAACCATTCCTTGGCGAGGATGATGCATCCGCCTTTGAGGCGCCTCGATATTAGTCATCTCTCGTAGTAAGCGCGACTGCACGGTCCCTATTCTACTACAACTCCTTGGCGACGACAATGCAGCCGTTTTTTTAGGCGCCTCGATATTAATCGGCTCTTACTAAGCGGGCCGCGACTGCATGGTCCCTACTACCACTCCTTGGCGACGACAATGCTGCAGCCGCCGCTGTCGGGTGCAGGAGTAGCCTGCTAGGTGCTGCTCGGTTCGAGACGGTGGGGGGAAAAGAGTGGGCGTGCGGAAAACAGCGAATGCTGGGTGCAAAGCAGCGCACGGGTGCGGAGCAGCAACGTAGTCGTACGTTGGGTGCGGAGCAGCAACTTAGTCGTACGTTGGGTGCGGAGCAGCAACGTAGTCGTATGTCGGGTGCGGAGCAGCAACGTGGTATTACGTTGGGTGCGACGCTGCAACGTAGTACTGCGGGTGCACGGAGAAGACAGCATCAGAATAATGTGACCGTTGAGACGTCTCAAACAACTCTCCGAAAACGGCGATGGATGCAACCTGCGACTTCTGAGGCGTCTCAAAATACGAGGCGGCGGAGGAGATGGAGAGCGCATGATGCGGTCACTTTCTACGCCCTCTTGCTCGCCGTAGCCTTTGTGAGTCCGCTCATTCCACACACAGAAAGCCTTTAGCTTTAGTTAAACACTAAAGTTTAGGACCGTCGTGAGTCGGTGAAAGTCGCTTTGCATCTTCCTCTCTCGCTCGCGCTCTCGCTCGCTCGCCTTAGCTGGTCCAACGCTCGCTCGCCTTAGCTGGTCCAACGCTCGCTCGCCTTCTTTGGGAGTCCTCCCATTCCAGACACTTCAAAACAAGTTTCTGGTGGGGCGGGAGAGTACAGTACTAGTCCAAAGGACCGTTTGAGGAGAGGGGATGACTCAACGTGTCCAAGGTGGTTGTTGAGCTTGTTAATGAAGGCTCAACCTTCGTTTTTATCACATTTGCAGCCTCGTGTACTGTTCTTTATGAGATTGCCTTCTTTGTGAGTCGTGTTTCATACATAGGCTCGGTTCGTCACCCAGATGAATCCAAACCCTGAAGTGCCTTAGAAACATGATACGCCTTATACAGAGTGTGAAACGCCTTAGACAGAGTATGAAACGCCTTAGACAGAGTATGAAACGCCTTAGACAGAGTAAGATACACTTCATACAATCTCAAATGTTTCAAACAGAGTAGGAAACGGCTCAGACAGACAGATCATGAAACGGCTCAGACAGCGTGTAAAACCCTCTGACAGAGTGATCCGAATCTACTCAAGTGATCCGAATCTACTCAAGTGATCCGAATCTACTCAAGTGATCCGAATCTACTCAAGTGATCCGAATCTACTCAAGTGATCCGAATCTACTCAAGTGATCCGAATCTACTCAAGTGATCCGAATCTACTCAAGTGATCCGAATTTACTCAAGTGATCCGAATCTACTCAAGTGATCCGAATTTACTCAAGTGATCCGAATTTACTCAAGTGATCCGAATTTACTCAAGTGATCCGGGCTTTAGAATGATCCGGACTGGCTCAAAATGCTTATTGGAAGTCTCGTTCTGAGGATCAGTGAATTATGCTCCATATTACGATTTTTTTTTTGTAAGTAGAGTCTTGTTCCTTCAAGTATCAAGTCTCCTTCATTGGGTCGCACCTTACTTCTTCCGACCACCCATTCCCTCTCTCACCCATTTATGCTCACCCACCACCACCAACCGTTCCTTGGTAACCCATCCCCTCTTCCCCCTCGCACCCATTTATGCTCACCTAACCACTACTCTGATAAACCACCACCAACCGTTTCTTGGTAACCCATCCCCTCTTCCCCCTCTTCTGCCCGTCCCCCTTCTTCCCTTGTCACCTTCTTCTCTTGTCACATTCTCCTCTTCTCCTCTCCCCCCCTCCTCCCCTTCTCCCCTTGTCCCCATCCCACCTTCTTCCTTCTCCCCTTCCCCTCTTCCCCCATTCCACCGTCCGCCCTCCCCTTTCCGCCTGCATGCCCCCACCTTCCCCCTCGCGCCCTTCCTAGATGTCTCCTTCTCAGACGCCCTCCGTGTCTCCTGGGTGACTCGCTATGCCTTCCTGCACCCATTTGTCCCCCACCTTTTCCCCTCCCCCACTCCCCCCCCTCCCTCTTCCTCCCCTTCCTTCCTCATACCACCAGCTTCCGGCCTCCCTGCATGCGTCCGCCTCCCCCCTCGCGCCCTTCCTGGACTTCTCCTATTCCGACGCACTCTGTGGGACCTGGGCGACAGACTATGCTGCTCTGCACGCGCGCATCCGCGAAACCGCCCGCTCTCACGCCCCCACCCTCGCCCAAACCGCCGCCGCAGCCGCTGCTGCTGCTGCTGCTGCTGGTGCTGCAGCAACAGCATCACCACCACCACCACCACCACCGCCACCACCACTGTCACCATCATCATCACCATCACCATCATCACCAGCACCCCCGCCCCTCCCTCCTCCGTCCCCTCCTCCCCCACCCGCATACCCCCAGCCCCGTTTAGACCCATCCATTCGCTTCCTAACCTTCGAATGGCTTGACGAGCCTGGAGGGTTGGGGGATTATATCACCGGGCTAGCCACCGCGTTTGCCTGCGCGCTCCTCACGCGCCGAGCCTTCATCGTCCGGCACCCGTACCTCCCGCTTGCGTTCGCGCCGAACCTCGTTGATTGGTCGTTCGGGCCGGACGTGCCTTATGAGCCGGCTCGGAGGCTGACGGTCGATGAAGTGTTGGCGAGAGTGGGAGAGAGGGGAGGAGGAGGAGGAGAAGGAGGAGGAGGGGAAGGAGGAAGAGGGGGAGGAGGAGGAGGAGGAGGAGGAGGAGGAGGAGGAGGAGGAGGAGGAGGAGGAGGAGGAGGAGGAGGAGGAGGAGGGGAGGGGGAGTTGGTGCAGGAGGGGGAGGTGGTGATAGTGAATCTGAGGAATCGGTTTGTGGAACCAGAGGAGTTCTTTGCGGTGCTGGATGGGGCGACGAACGTCCGCGTGTCATGGAACAGGGGTCTGCTCACGTACTTGCTTGCACAGGTGAGGTGTGGATTGGTGGGTTGCACAGGTGAGGAGGAGAGGTTCTGTGGTGTGGAAGGAAGAGGTGTTTATTGAAGGGACTAGAACGAGGAACAGAGGCCTGCTCACTGCCCGCTCGCACAGGTGGGTGTTTCAGAGATCGTTGAACGAATCTGAGGAACCGGTTTGTGGATCCAGAGGAGTTCTTTGCGGTGCTGGATAGGGCGATGAACATCCGCGTGTCGTGGAACAGGGGTCTGCTCACGTACTTGCTTGCACAGGTGAGGAGGAAAGGTTTGGTGGGTCGCCCAGGTGGGTGTAGTGGTGCTGTGGTGGAAGAGAGGTGTTTCTTGAAAGGACTCAGAACAGGAGTAGTTAGCGGTGCTGGATAGGGCGATGAACGTCCGCGTGTCGTGGAACAGGGGTCTCTGCTCACATACTTGCTTGCCCAGGTGAGGGGAATGGAGTGGCGTGGTGGTGCGGGGGAAAGAAGTGGTCCCTGAGACGACTTGGAAAAGGCGATCTTTGCGGTGCTGGATAGGGCAATGAACATCCGCGTGTCCTGGAACAGAGGGCTGCTCACCTACCTGCTCGCACAGGTGAGGGGGAGTCGTGGTTTGGAGGAAAGAGGTGATTATTGAAACAATTCAGAAGCGTCTTTGGGGGCTGGCTGGATAAGATGATGAGCATCCGTGTGTCGTGGAATAGGAATCTGCTCACGTACCTGCTCCCCCAGGTCTGGGGTTGTGGAGTGGTGGTGTGGAGGGAAGGCGTAATTTCGGAACGGTTTAAAGAGAAAGAAAACTCTTAGACCCGAAATCCTAAACCTGAATCGTTGAATCATAACTCCCGAATGCATCACATGCACGCTCCCTCATCTTTCTTATCGTGCTCTCTCCACCTCACCTCCTTACCCACAGGCGGTGGGGAAGAGATGGACGGCTAGCCGTTTAAGGCGCCTCGAAAGTCCCTTCCCTTATATGCATCACATGCACGCTCCCTCATCTTTCTTATCGTGCTCTCCACCTCACCGGCTTGCCCACAGGCGGTGGGGAAGAGATGGACGGCTAGCCTGCACTGCACGCCAGGGACACTTGCCCTCCCTGCCAATTGTGTTCATGTGTGCGCTACCTATGTGCTTATGTGCTCCTGTGCTCTCTAACCCACCTCACCGCGTTGCCCACAGGCGGTGGGGAAGAAATGGACTGCCAGTATGCACGCTTTAGGCATACGCCCTCCCTACGCCTTTGGCTGCATACTGCGCTTCCTCCTCAAGTACGTTCCTATCCTATTGTCACACTGTGTTGTTATATTAGCTCTCTCCCATGCGCCCTCCCTCACTGCGCCCTCCTTCCTACGCCTTTGGCTTCATCCTTGGCTTCCTATTATCAGCTTACCTATGTTTTTATTGTCGCTCGTATTCTGCTCACACCTCACATAGCTCTAGTATATGGTGCTATTTTATCAACTTCTTAGCCCCCACGCTAACCCCCCCTCCCCCTACTTCCCCCACCAGACCATAGGCAGACGTCATTTCAAAAGTACTCAGACGTACTCAAAAGTTAGAAGTACAACACATGTACCACCCCCTGCTCTTGTTGTGTTCAGTCCAATCGACCGAACACGCGCATGTCCCAACTCGGCCCCTTCCCACCCCTCTCCACCCCTATCTCTCCTCACCCTCTCCCCCCCCCCCCCACCTTTTCCCCCACCAGACCACAGCCAGAGGGCATATCAAAACTTCAAGCCATGTACCACCCCCTGCTTTCCGTTGTCTTCACTCGGTCGACCAGAATCACTCATGACCTTCCGACCCCCCCTTTTCCCCACCATGCCCCCCACCAGGCCGCAGCCAGTAGGCAAAATTAAACGTTCAAGCCATGTACCGTCAACTGCTCTCCTTTGTGTTCAGTCCGATCAGTGAAGAACACTCATGCCCTACCCAAGCCCCACCCCCCTCCCTCTCCCTCCCTGCCACCAGGCCGCAGCCAGAAGTCATATCAAACGTTCAAGCCATGTACCGTCAACTGCTCTCCTTTGTGTTCAGTCCACCAAAAGCACTCATGCCTTCCTCCCCGTCCCCCCCTTCCTCTTCCTCCCCGTCCCCCCCTTCCTTCCCCCCCCAACCAGGCCACACCCCGAAGTCATATCAAAACTGCAAGCCATGTATCATCAACTGCTCGCGTCTCTCACCTCCTCCTCCTCCTCCTCCTCCTCCTCCTCCTCCTCCTCCTCCTCCTCCTCCTCCTCCTCCTCCTCCTCCTCCTCCTCCTCCTCCTCTCCCTCCGTCCCCCTCCAGCATCTCACCACCGACCACTCACGCACCTCCCATCTATCCTCTCATGCCTCACACATGGGTCTTCCCATGGCCTCCCGGGCCATAGGGTGGCGGTGGTGGGGATACACATGAGAGCCCCGGACAAGTTCGATCAATAAAAAACGTTCATGCCCTCCCCACTCCCCCAACCCCCTTCCTATCCATCCCCCCCCACCAGGCCGCAACCAGAAGTGATCTCAAAACTGCAAGCTATGTATCATCAACTCCTCGCGCCTCTCGCCTCCTCCTCCTCCTCCTCTCCCTCCGCCCCCCTCCAGCATCTCACCACCAGCCACTCACGCACCTCCCATCTATCCTCTCATGGGCATTCACATGGGGCGTCACATGGAGGTTCGGGCCATAGGGTGGCGGTGGTGGGCATACACATGAGAGCACCGGACAAGTTCGTGTGGCAGGGCCAGCAGGGGTTTGGAGATCCCAAGGCTATGAGTGAGACGGATAAGGAAAAGCTCATGGCGTGGGCTGAAGACTACATTGCATGTGCCCAGGTGGGTGGGTGGGGGGGGAGGTGTTGAGGGTTTGGTGGGTGGGGTTTCGCGGTTTGAATAGGTGTGGTTGCTCCTTGCGTTGCGTAGAAGGGTTTGGAGATCCCAAGGCTATGAGTGAGACGGATAAGGAAAGCTCATGGCGTGGGCTGAAGACTATATTGCATGTGCCCAGGTGGGTGGGTGGGGAGGGAATTAAGGGGGTTGGTAGGGTGGGGTTTCGCTGTCTGAATAGGTGCGGTTGCGCGTTGCATGTGTACGAAGTGGTTCGGAGATTCCAAGGCTATGAATGAGACGGATAAGGAAAAGATGATGGCGTGGGGTGAGGACTACATTGCATGTGCCCAGATGGGTGAACTTTGAGGCGTCTCAAAACTCAATCTCGATATCCCAAGGCTATGAATGAGACGGGGAGAGGCACACCTATGGCGTGGCACACTTCAGGATTACATGGCATGTGCGAAGGTGGGTGGGCTTTAAGACATCTCAAAAACTCATGGCATGGGATAATGGCGACATTGAGGGCGACACTGAGGGCGACATTGCATGTGCCGAGGGGGGTGGGCTTTAAGACATCTCAAGAGCTCATGTCGTGGGATAAGGGCGAAAGTGAGGGCGACATTGCATGTGCTGAGGTGTGCGCTGGGACTAGAGTTTGGTGTCTGATTGTTTGGATAGTCATGTTTGCATGTGCCAAGGTGGCTTACAGTTTGAATTATTGGGACATCTCAGTATGTGAAGAGGTGGGTGTCGAATGGGCTATTCATTTCATTTACGAGTGTGTGTGCTCAAAGTGACCTGCCTCTCCCTAGCAGCGACTTCCTGTTTTCCCACTCTTCTCTTCTTTCCCATGCCTCGCTCTACCGTCCCGTTCACTTACTGTCCTTCCTTTTTTTCCCGCGCCCCTGTTTTCCGCCCTTTAGAAGCTGGAGGCATGGTGGATGCCAGCTCCCACCATTGTGTGCGGGAGGCCTTGTGGGTGCGCTCTTGAGTCGACGCTAAATACACCTTCCCTGTGCCCCCAATGCTCCCTGCTTCGTGTTCCTGTAGAAGCTGGAGGCATGGTGGATGCCGGCTCCCACCATGGTTCGCTGGCTTGTCATCAGCAACTCTCACGAGCTCAAGACGGCTCTTCGACTAAAGTACCCTGACAAGGTGTGTGCTCCTCTCCCTCTTTCGACTCAAGTCGAAGGTTTCAGGTGACTTTTGAGTCAGCCTCTGGTTCAACTCTCACGAGCTCAAGACGGCTCTTCGACTCAAGTACCCGGACAGGGTGTGTGCTTCTCTATCTCCTTTTTGGGTCGACTCAAGAGTCAAATCTTATGAGCTCAAGTTAGGATTCCGGCCCAAATACCCTCACAATGTCAGCGTTTTTTCCCTCTATTTTGAGTAGGTACATTTTTTTTAGGTGACTCAAAAAGTCGACCCGAACATTTCTTACGTAAGCAGTGTACCCTTCAGCTAAAAAAACTCTCTGTCCCATGCGGACTCGTGCCTTCCTATTGTCATCATCCTGCTTGGTTGAGTGACAGGTTGTGGGTTCATGCAACCACCTGCCATGCTTCTAAGTTCCACGGCATACCTTTTTCCAAATGACTCCTTATGATTATCCTCGTTAATGGCAGGTGATGATTTCAGATATCGTCCCTCTACATGCCAACATTCTGACACCCACTGCTGATACCAATTTCACCTCGCCATCCTCGTCAGCACAATCGACCAAGGCAAAGGGAGCATCGACATACATTGATATTGTCGTGGATTGGCTGCTTCTAGCGTCAACTGATGTTCTTGTGTTGTCTCACTCAGGGTTTTCCCATTCCGCAGCTTTCTTCTCGCAACGCCTAACGTCTACCTACGTCCCGAAACATTGCAACCCGGAAATTCCTGTAGATACGCGCGCTATAGGGCGAATATGGAGTGGAATATAATGTCCTGGTTCGTTTTTAGCCTTTTTTTATAAACGATTCGATCAGGTGCATTCAACATTCAAACCAGGGCTGACGTATCAGAGTATTACAGGAACTTCTGTTTATGAAAACATACCCCCTAATTACGGTAAGGACAACCATGTCTTTAATGTGCCACGAGGTCTGAAATTACGCTGAATTTATGCCGAAATCGTAGTAGCTGAGCTGACCATGGATGGTTTTCAAAGAGTGAGGGTCTAAATGTGAAGTGGTACAACCACTGAGGGATATAAATTATTTGCAAAAAAACAAGTATTAGGTGTCACTTTCCTAGCCCCTTAACTATGAAATCACAGGAGTTGTTTAGACCCCTCGTTGAGAACACGTATTTAGAATTCATGAACTTACAGTAAAATTCGTATATACATCATTTGTACAAGACACAGAAAGGAAAAACTAGGCCCTAGTAAACCCTTTCGTAAAGTGCTAACAACCCGAAACCCGAACTCCCAGAAGGATCACTCCCAACAGAGGTGTTTTGTGTGGACTCCTGTTTGTCTGAAATCAAAGCACGGTCACCGCACGCTCAACGTGACTTGGAATCGCCCACGTCCAGGTCAGGGGGGATCCATCATGTGGAGGTTGTCCAAACAGTCCGCAACAGCATCGCTAATTCCACGCGTGCGAAGGCCCAATGTGCTGACTGTCTAGTCATCCCCTCGCTGGCAGATGCAAATCACCTGTATATCTCGGGCGTGCCACGCCAAAGTTCTACTCGCATGACTCATTTTTTCAGCAGAGCTGGCCTTTCAGCTGTGTCACCGAGTCGCGGGGCCCTCAAAATCAGTGCATTTGATCCCATACAGCGCATCACCAACTCATCGACTCATCATCCGCCTTCTCCTAGAATGATGCATCTGTACGTGCCAAACGAGGCGCGCGTCTTTCTACTGGCTGCAAGGGATACAGGATGGCAAATGCTTAGCAATCCATCTTCTCCGGATGCTCCTACGAGTCTACGACGTCTTCCACAGACCCCGAGCACTCTCGCCAGGCATCATATCTCCCCGAACCCTCTTGGCCTCTCGTGACACAAAGCAAACACGGTGCACCCTACTTTTGTCACTAAGCAACAGCTACGATCGTGTCACGTCAGTGTTCTGCCCCTATCTCCATATCTGGCCGTCAAAATTTACGATCTTGTTGCTTGATTATTAAAAGAACACGCCCTCACCTCAACTTCCTCTCCAGCACACGGGGAGAAGCGTCTGGGATGATTGACTCTCGTCTCCACAATGATTTCGGTGACTCGTCTGGGCCGAATGACACGCGCTTCGGTGTTCTCAGCTCACTCTGGTCGAGTCTCCTAGTAACGAGCGGTATCTTCGCGTCACTTATATTCCTTTGTTTTTGTCAATCATTCACGAACGGCTTTCCAGTGCTTCTTTCAACAGCCTTTGCTACCCCAGCGTTCAGCTGGAAACGGAGGTTCACGTTCAGTCAAGCTGAGACATCATTTCAGCTTTTGCTACCTGCCATTGCTCTGCTCGCATCAGAACGGCCTTTCTGTTCGTTCCGAGCAAGCGAAGCCAGCTCGATCCCAGGCTCTGACGCAACGTCAGGCTTCATCCGAGCCTCCCGGTTGCCCCGTCGCACCGTCGTAACGTATCCCACGTGAAAACCCATCCGAAGTCAATTTAAAATCCTACCAACATGTTTACCATCTTCCACAAGGGTGTGGCTCCCAGCCAACCCGAGCTTCAGTGCGCTCTTGCGGACGCAGCAGACCCGGGTAACGTTCACTCGGGAGGTGCCGCTGTCGGAGATTTCCTGAAGAACAATTCTTCGGCTACAGTGCTGCACTTCGATGACAACCTCGAGATTGCCTTTACAGGGGATGGCGGCAGGTAATAACAACAGCACTACTGAGGTCGTCGCATATCTTCAGCACTACAATTTGACAAGGGGGACGTTAATGGTTGCGTTCGTTGCCTTCTCAAACGTCGTTTCTCTCCCGAGTTGGCCAACTTGAACTGATTCGTTCTTATGTTGATCCTGTTCTGTCTCCAGACAATTTGCCTCGTGCGACGACATCTTCTGCACCTTCGTCGGGAACCTCGAGAACCTCCCGCAAATGCGGGTAGCGTACGGTCTCACGCGGTACCGGATCTGCGAGGCCGCGTTCGTGATCGAAGTCTACAAGACGCTGCGAGACAGAGCTCCATGCACCGTTGAACACGCCCTCTCGGAGTTCCGGGGTCCGTTTTCGTTCGTGCTGTACGACCAGAAGCAGAAGAAGGTGTTTGTCGCTCAGGACGCGTATGGGAAGCGACCGTTGTACTGGGGACTGTGCAAGGACTCGGTTCTGGCGATTTCGGATAAGTGCGACACGCTCAGGAAGAACTGTGGACGCTCCTTCGCTCCCTTCCCCAAGGGTACGAAATCGTAGTTTCGCCATCCCGTCGCTGGTCATGGCGGAAGTTTTTCTCCTTTTCTTCCCCCTTGATCGCAGTGTCGCTTCGCATCTTATATCGCCTTTCACTTCGTGCTGGTCAACTTCTAACCAATATCTAATCGACTATTTTCCCGTGCAGGTTGCTACTTCTCCACGGCAGCGGGACTGAACAGCTACGAGCACCCTGATCGCATGCTCAAGGCCGTGCCGCACATCGACAGCCAGGGCCAGCTGTGCGGCTCCACGTTCGTCGTGGATCAGAAGATGCGCTTCAGACAAATGTCGCAAGTGGGGAGCGAGTGCGATCTGACAGCCATCTAATCTCGGGGTTTTAATTTAGTCGTGATTTCAGGCTGGAACGCTGGATATATATTTTCCATGGTAGAGCGATGGTTGAAACTCATCCCCTGGTGGGATGGGGGTTGCTGGGTGTTTATGGTCTTTCTTTCTGGTGTGCGATTTTCATGGAGGCTTGTCTCCTTCGCAGCGCACCGTGTAAATCTGCTTTGTTTATGTGATGTGTGTGTGCATATCTGCTGCTTTATGAGCATATCAAGATATTACATTTCAACATTCTACTGGGTTAGCCTGACCACAGCCTGTGATGGCCGTATGCGAGCTACCGTGCTTGAAAGAGTTATCTAGGGAGCACCCTGTGGCATTGGAGGACGCGAGCTCTGAGCTATCAAGGCTATGTGGAGTGAAGTGGTGCCTCCGCACCGCAGAGACCTGGTCCGCAGGGAATAAAAGCTAGATTATTCGTTTGTGCCATATTGAAAACGTACACCTCAATAACAGGATTCTGTACACAAGTACTAAGAGAGGAGGGTGAATACTTTACAAGCAGGGTGCTCAAGGAGGATCACATGAAAGTGAGTTCCAATGAAGCACTTCCAGTTCCACCCTAAATGACAAGCAGACTACAGTGCCATACTGAGCCACTGACTAAAACCATAGTCCTGCTGTATGTATGATCAGCGGGTCCATTCAGCAAGCTTTGTTGACATTGATCGAAACTACAGTAACCTGCCAAGGCTCCCAGTGCAGCAACCAACAATGCTGTAGCAAACCATTCACTCACTTCTGTAACAGCTTCTCCCACACCCAAGCTAAAGCAGAAGGAAAACAGCATGCTTGAAAAGTTATTGCACCATAACCCCTCATTAATGTAACATACGGTAGAGCATAAATAGCACTGTTGGGGAAGCGCAGGTCAAGGGAAGGGAGGAGGGGTAAGGGGGCGTGGAAGTGTAGACTGAGCCACACATGTCTGCCAGCCAGCCCAATGAACAAATTCTCAACAAAGAACGAGCCGCTCTGCTAAAGCCTTCTTGATGCACTTGCATCCTGAGCCAAGCCCACCCTTGTTCCGTTTCAACCAAACTCTGAAGATGCTGTTGTGGTGCAGTGGCACTGGCAGTGGCACCTGCTGATCAGGAGAGAGACCAGTCATTCCTGCTAACCAATCCCTATGGCATGCTGATCTGTCAAGGTTTTGTAACCAAGGTCGGCTGGTAACCTCTGGTAGCCGCGCGTCATCTAGAGTCTTGACTGAGACGCTGGGTCAGCTGGTGTTGGCACGAATCCACGGGTGATCTGGAAGGATTGGAGGGGGTGCCAGTGGAGGTTGGTGACAGTGAGAAGTGGTGACATTAAAGCCTTTTTTGACAGGCTGGGTTCAGCTGGTGTGGTCTGGAATGATTGTTGGGATGGGTGACGTTGAGGGGTGGCGACAGTGGGGGTGGGGTGGGGGGTGGTAGAAATGACTTTTGGGTCGTCTCAAAAGTCAACTCAAGTCTTGACCGAGGGGCTGGGGTCAGCTGGTGTTGGCGCGAACCACGGGTGATCTGGAAGGATTGTTGGGATGGTGACGGTGGGGGATGGTGACGGTGGGGGATGGTGACGGTGGGGGATGGTGACGATAAGGGATAGTGATATTGGGGGATGGTGATAATGATGGGTGGTGACAATGAGGGGTGGTGACAGTGGGGATGGTGACAATGGGGGATGGTGACATTGGAATGAGCATTGAAATGTTTGGTCGCTCAATGAGATGGGCAATAAATCAATCTAGTGAATATTCAGTCACTGAAGTGCACATTCAGGCAATAGAATAAATAAGCATGCATTCATGCAAAAAACATATTGCAAGCGAAACAAGAACTAATGCATTGAGCAAAAAAAGCAATGATTGAACACCCAGCGATTGAAACGAACTGTCGGTCACTGAAACAGACATTTCCTCACAACTTAAAAAATCCCAAGCGTACCAAGAATCTCTTCGGCACTGATCCTCTTCTTGGGGTTCCGCGTGAGCATCCTGACCACTAGATCTTTCGCCTCGTCCGAGATCGACGGCCACGGAGGCCTCACGAGGTTCAGCGTCGCCTGCTTGATGGCCTCAAAAATAGCGTCGTTGGTGGTGCCCCAGAAGGGCGGAAGGCCGCACAGCAAGATATAGAGCACCACCCCCGCGCTCCAGATATCGGCTTCAGGTCCGTATTTTTCTGCGAGCACCTCGGGGGCCAGGTAGTAAGGGCTCCCTGCCATGTCTGTGCACGGCTTGCCTGGGAAATTGGGAGAGAGAGGGAGGGGAAAGGAAGGCACTGAAGAATCTCAAAGGTGGTATTGCTGGTAGCTGGTGCCTCAAAAATAGCGTCGTTGGTGGTGCCCCAGAAGGGCGGCAGGCCGCACAGCAGGATGTAGAGCACCACCCCCGCGCTCCAGATGTCCGCTTCCGGGCCGTATTTTTCGGCTAAAACTTCTGGAGCGAGGTAGTACGGGCTGCCTGCCATGTCCGTGCACGGCTTGCCTGGGGAGGAGGAGGAGGGGGTGGAGGGAGGGAGAGGAAGGGAGGGCAACGAGGGATTCAGAAGATAGCAATATTGGTGGGTGCCCCAGAAGGGCGGCAGGCTGCACGGCAGGATGTAGAGCACCACCCCCACGCCACGCTCCAGATGTCGGCCTCTGGGCCGTACTTCTCTGCTAAAACTTCTGGCGCGAGGTAGAACGGGCTCCCTGCCATGTCCGTGCACGGCTTGCCTGGGGGGTAGGGGGGGTTGGATGGGGGACACAGCATGACCACACGCACAGCACAGCAGGATGTAGTGCAGAGCACCACCCCTGCGCTCCAGATGTCGGCCTCTGGGCCGTACTTCTCTGCTAAAACTTCTGGCGCGAGATAATACGGGCTGCCCGCCATGTCCGTGCACGGCTTGCCTGGGGAGGGGAGGGGTGGAGGGAGGGAGAGGAAGGGAGGGCACCGAGGCACCTCGAAGCTGGTGGCTGGTGCCTCAAAAGGGTTGGTGGTACCCCACAAGGGCGGCATGACCACACGCACAGCAGGATGTAGTGTAGAGCACCACCCCGGTGCTCCAGATGTTCGCCTCTGGGCCGTACTTTTCGGCTAGGACCTCTGGCGCGGAGCAAGGTAGTAGGGGCTCCCTGCCATGCCCGTGCACGGCTTGCCTGGGGGGGACAGGACGTTTGGTTTGGCAGATGGCATTGGTGGTGGGTGGCGGCTCAGAAGGGGGGTAGGCGCAGGACACACGGCATAGCTAGCCACACGCACAGCAACATGTAGGGCACCAGTCAAAGACTTTCATTGAGGTGATTCTTGAAGCGCCTCAAAAAACCACCTCAAGATTTTTGAGGCGCCTCAAAAGTCACACGGCATAGCTAGCCACACGCACAGCAGCAAGTAGGGGCTTTGAGTCGCGGTCATGCCGGCAGTGGGGCAGTGCGTGTCAGTAACGGACAGGTGGGCTGCGGAGGCCTGGTGGCCAGGGGCAGTGCCGCAGCACCGTGGGGCAGCCAGCCACAGCACAGCAAGCACGGCTGACACCGTGCGGATCACCCCAGGCAGCCAGCCACAACACAGCAGCAGCAGCACCAACCACAGCCAGCCGATCACAACATAGCAGCAGCAGCAGCAAGAGCTCACCTTTCTGGAAGAAGGTAGCGACACCCCAGTCAATCACTTTCAGATCGGTATCGCTTTGATTCGACACCAAGAGAATGTTCTCGGGCTTTAAGTCGCGGTGCATGATGCCCGCCCCGTGGCAGTGCCGCAGCACCAGCACCACCGTGCGAATCACGCGCGCCGCGTCGCCTTCCGGGAACTTTCCCCGCAGCTTGATGCGGTCGAAGAGCTCTCCCCCCTCGCACAGCTCCATGATCAGATGCACGTCCTGCGGTGGTGAGCGGTGGTAAGGAGTGGGGTGCAGTGGGGTGGGGTGGGTGGAGATGTGCTTCTGTCGAACAGCTTGCCCCCCTCGCACAGCTCCATGATCAGATGCACGTCCTGGGGGGGTGGAGTGCGGTGATGAGGGGTGGGATGGCGTGGTGGGGAGTGGTGAGCGGTGGAGGTGGGTGTATGAGCTCTCCCCCCTCGCACAGCTCCATGATAAGATGCACGTCCTGGGGGGTGGTGGGATGCGGTGGTGAGGGGTGATGGGGGGTGGTGTCAGTTCGGTTGGTGACAGGTGGTGAGGGATGTGGTTGGGTGGGGTGGTGTGGTGAGCGGTGGGTGGATCGGGCGGGTGAGCTTGTGCTTCCCCCTCCGCTGCCCCGCACCTGCTTCCCCCTCTCCTACCCTCACCTGCGACCCTCCCCTCTCCCTGCTCACCTGACCGTCCCCCTCCCCCTCCCCCCCATTCCACCCCTCACCTGAGCGTCCCCAAAGGCGTTGCGAAGGTTCACGATGCTGGGATGCCCCTTGAGCATCTCCATTAGAACCAACCAGCCCCACACACAGCAGCAGCACAGGCAACCTTCTGCCCCTCCGCATCCCCATCTCGCCTTCCACCCCCCACCTGTGCGTCTTCAAACGCGTTGCGAAGGTTCACGATGCTGGGATGCCCCTTGAGCATCCCCCCTCCCTCCTGACCGCCCCCCACCTCCCCCTGCCCTGAACGTCTCGCCTGCCCGCCCTGCTGCCCATCCCATCCCTCTGTCCGCCTTTCTGCCCGCCTCTCCCCCGATTCCTCACCCGCGCGTCCTCAAAGGCGTTGCGCAGGTTGACAATGCTGGGATGGCCCCTCCAGCACCCCACCTCAGCATGGATAACAATATGCCCTCCCCTCCCCCCACACCCCTTTCACCCTCACCTGCGCGTCCTCAAACGCGTTGCGCAGGTTGACAATGCTGGGATGCCCCTTGAGCATCTCCAACTCCATCACCGCGACCATCACAGGCAGCAGTGCAGCAGCCATCACCCCTGCACGTTGCTCTCCCCTGGCCCCTTCGCTCGGCCCCCCCTTTCCTCACCTGAGCGTCCTCAAAGGCCGTCGTAACTCATGGCTTGGAAGAGCGGCAGTACTAGAGAAAGCTTTTAGCAAGAAAAGAAAGAGAGTTAAAAAACCCTTGCTACGAGAATTCTGAAAGCAAGAAACTGTATTCACTCAAAGAGAACAGGTCACCTGAGCGTCCTCAAAGGCGTTGCGCAGGTTGACAATGCTGGGATGCCCCTTGAGCATCTCCATCACCGCCACCTCCCTGCGCACATCCTCTATGTCTTGCTGGCACTGTTGGGATGAGCAAAGGGGAAGGAAAGAGGAAGGAATGGGAAATGGGAAAGGACGAAGGGGGAAAAGGAAAAGGAGAAGGGGGAAGGAAAGGTTTTAAAGGTGGCCTCTCAGCAGCTCAATCAAAGCTACCCCCCTCCTCGAGTCGTCTATCTCTCGCACACTTTCTTGAATCGGGTTGAGGAGGAAAGGGGAAGGGAAGGGGGAAGGGGGAGGGAAAGGTGTTGAAGGTGGCCTCTCAGCATCTTAATCAAACCTTTCAAAGGAAAGGTAGCTTTGATTGAGCTGCTGAGAGGCAATCAAAGCCACCCCCCTCCTCGCGTCCTCTATATCCCGCACACTTTCTTGAGTCGGGTTGAGGAAAGGTAGCTTTGATTGAGCTGCTGAGAGGCAATCAAAGCAACCCCCCTCCTCGAGTCCTCTATTTCCCGCACACTTTCTTGAGTCGATTAAAAAAATCGCCTCTATCCCACCTCACCACACGCTCAGCTCACCACACCACTCACCCACCCACACTCCCCTCCCTCTCTCCCTCGCCCCCTCTCCTATCCGTTCCCCCCTCTATTCACACACACCGGCATTAACCCCTCAACTGCAACGACTTTTGAAACGTCTCAAAAGTTAACCCCTCAACTGCAACAAGCACCTCACCACCGTGTATACCCAATCTCTTTCCTACGCATCTTCTCCTCCCTCTCTCCCTCGCCCCCACTCCTATTAGTTCCCCCCTCTATTCACACACACCGGCATTAGCCCCTCAACTGCAACGAGCACCTCACCACCGTGTATACCCCATCCCTCTCCTCCGCCTCTTCCCCTCCTCTCTTACCCTCCCCCACTCCCCCTCTCCCTGTCCCCCTTTCCCTCTCCGCCTCCCCCCCCCCTCCCCCCTCTCTCTCCCCCTCTCCCCCTCTCCCCCTCCCCATTTCCCTTTTCCCCCTCCCCTTTTCCTCCCCCCCCAACACTCCACACACCTGCAGCATGCCCTTGCTAATCGACTTGCACGCAAAAATGCGGCACACACACCACCTGCTCAACCCCTGCAGACACACAGCAATGTACTGACTCAAACAACATCCCCTCCCCCCCCAACACTCCACACACCTGCAGCATGCCCTTGCTAATCGACTTGCACGCAAAAATGTGGCACACACACCACCTGCTCAACCCCTGCAGACACACAGCAATGTACTGACTCAAACAACATCCCCTCCCCCCCCAACACTCCACACACCTGCAGCATGCCCTTGCTAATCGACTTGCACGCAAAAATGCGGCACACACACCACCTGCTCAATCCCTGCAGACACACAGCGATGTACTGACTCAAACAACATCCCCTCCCCCCCCAACACTCCACACACCTGCAGCATGCCCTTGCTAATCGACTTGCACGCAAAAATGCGGCACACACACCACCTGCTCAACCCCTGCAGACACACAGCAATGTACTGACTCAAACAACATCCCCTCCCCCCCCAACACTCCACACACCTGCAGCATGCCCTTGCTAATCGACTTGCACGCAAAAATGCGGCACACACACCACCTGCTCAACCCCTGCAGACACACAGCAATGTACTGACTCAAACAACATCCCCTCCCCCCCCAACACTCCACACACCTGCAGCATGCCCTTGCTAATCGACTTGCACGCAAAAATGCGGCACACACACCACCTGCTCAACCCCTGCAGACACACAGCAATGTACTGACTCAAACAACATCCCCTCCCCCCCCAACACTCCACACACCTGCAGCATGCCCTTGCTAATCGACTTGCACGCAAAAATGCGGCACACACACCACCTGCTCAACCCCTGCAGACACACAGCAATGTACTGACTCAAACAACATCCCCTCCCCCCCCAACACTCCACACACCTGCAGCATGCCCTTGCTAATCGACTTGCACGCAAAAATGCGGCACACACACCACCTGCTCAACCCCTGCAGACACACAGCAATGTACTGACTCAAACAACATCCCCTCCCCCCCCAACACTCCACACACCTGCAGCATGCCCTTGCTAATCGACTTGCACGCAAAAATGCGGCACACACACCACCTGCTCAACCCCTGCAGACACACAGCAATGAACTGACTCAAACAACATCCCCTCCCCCCCCAACACTCCACACACCTGCAGCATGCCCTTGCTAATCGACTTGCACGCAAAAATGCGGCACACACACCACCTGCTCAATCCCTGCAGACACACAGCGATGTACTGACTCAAACAACATCCCCTCCCCCCCCAACACTCCACACACCTGCAGCATGCCCTTGCTAATCGACTTGCACGCAAAAATGCGGCACACACACCACCTGCTCAACCCCTGCAGACACACAGCAATGTACTGACTCAAACAACATCCCCTCCCCCCCCAACACTCCACACACCTGCAGCATGCCCTTGCTAATCGACTTGCACGCAAAAATGCGGCACACACACCACCTGCTCAACCCCTGCAGACACACAGCAATGAACTGACTCAAACAACATCCCCTCCCCCCCCAACACTCCACACACCTGCAGCATGCCCTTGCTAATCGACTTGCACGCAAAAATGCGGCACACACACCACCTGCTCAATCCCTGCAGACACACAGCGATGTACTGACTCAAACAACATCCCCTCCCCCCCCAACACTCCACACACCTGCAGCATGCCCTTGCTAATCGACTTGCACGCAAAAATGCGGCACACACACCACCTGCTCAACCCCTGCAGACACACAGCAATGTACTGACTCAAACAACATCCCCTCCCCCCCCAACACTCCACACACCTGCAGCATGCCCTTGCTAATCGACTTGCACGCAAAAATGCGGCACACACACCACCTGCTCAACCCCTGCAGACACACAGCAATGTACTGACTCAAACAACATCCCCTCCCCCCCCAACACTCCACACACCTGCAGCATGCCCTTGCTAATCGACTTGCACGCAAAAAAGCGGCACACACACCACCTGCTCAACCCCTGCAGACACACAGCAATGTACTGACTCAAACAACATCCCCTCCCCCCCCAACACTCCACACACCTGCAGCATGCCCTTGCTAATCGACTTGCACGCAAAAATGCGGCACACACACCACCTGCTCAACCCCTGCAGACACACAGCAATGTACTGACTCAAACAACATCCCCTCCCCCCCCAACACTCCACACACCTGCAGCATGCCCTTGATAATCGACTTGCACGCAAAAATGCGGCACACACACCACCTGCTCAACCCCTGCAGACACACAGCAATGTACTGACTCAAACAACATCCCCTCCCCCCCCAACACTCCACACACCTGCAGCATGCCCTTGCTAATCGACTTGCACGCAAAAATGCGGCACACACACCTGCTCAACCCCTGCAGACACACAGCAATGTACTGACTCAAACAGCATCCCCTCCCCCCCCAACACTCCACACACCTGCAGCATGCCCTTGCTAATCGACTTGCACGCAAAAAAGCGGCACACACACCACCTGCTCAACCCCTGCAGACACACAGCAATGTACTGACTCAAACAACATCCCCTCCCCCCCCAACACTCCACACACCTGCAGCATGCCCTTGCTAATCGACTTGCACGCAAAAATGCGGCACACACACCACCTGCTCAACCCCTGCAGACACACAGCAATGTACTGACTCAAACAACATCCCCTCCCCCCCCAACACTCCACACACCTGCAGCATGCCCTTGCTAATCGACTTGCACGCAAAAATGCGGCACACACACCACCTGCTCAACCCCTGCAGACACACAGCAATGTACTGACTCAAGCAACATCCCCTCCCCCCCCAACACTCCACACACCTGCAGCATGCCCTTGCTAATCGACTTGCACGCAAAAATGCGGCACACACACCACCTGCTCAACCCCTGCAGACACACAGCAATGTACTGACTCAAACAACATCCCCTCCCCCCCCAACACTCCACACACCTGCAGCATGCCCTTGCTAATCGACTTGCACGCAAAAATGCGGCACACACACCACCTGCTCAACCCCTGCAGACACACAGCAATGTACTGACTCAAACAACATCCCCTCCCCCCCCAACACTCCACACACCTGCAGCATGCCCTTGCTAATCGACTTGCACGCAAAAATGCGGCACACACACCACCTGCTCAACCCCTGCAGACACACAGCAATGTACTGACTCAAACAACATCCCCTCCCCCCCCAACACTCCACACACCTGCAGCATGCCCTTGCTAATCGACTTGCACGCAAAAATGCGGCACACACACCACCTGCTCAACCCCTGCAGACACACAGCAATGTACTGACTCAAACAACATCCCCTCCCCCCCCAACACTCCACACACCTGCAGCATGCCCTTGCTAATCGACTTGCACGCAAAAATGCGGCACACACACCACCTGCTCAACCCCTGCAGACACACAGCAATGTACTGACTCAAACAACATCCCCTCCCCCCCCAACACTCCACACACCTGCAGCATGCCCTTGCTAATCGACTTGCATGCGAATCTCTAATCTGACATGCGGCACACACACCCCCCCTCCAACGTCACAAATGCACACACTCGCCCAGCTAACCACATCCCTGTTCTCCCCTGTTGCCCCCCTCTCAACCCCTCCTTCCCAACACTCCACATACCTGCAGCATGCATTTGCTGATAGACTTGCACGCGAATCGCTCCCCCGAAACGCGGCACATGCACCCCCGGATCACCCCAAACCGCCCTCGCCCCAGCTCGTTTTTATCCACCTTATAAGCCTCCTTAACATCCGCTAAAGGCCGCTTCAACATATTCACACTCCCCCCCTGATCCGCGCTCCCCCCCGCTCCCCCTCCGCCTCCCCCAACTCCCCCCCCTGCTCCCCCTCCCCCCCCTCCCGCTGCTGCCGCTTCTTTTCTCGCTGCCCGAATCACCTCTCTGTTTTTTCTGGTCAGCCTGGCTTGTAACCCTTCCGGTGTGACCGGCCTAGCCCCTGGGGAAGGTTGCGGCACCACTGCTACAGTGTTCCCCTGCGCCATCCCCGCCGCTTTGTCCACATCTGGCGTTTTCGGGCGGCTGGAAAACACCGAAAATATTCCTCTCCGGGCAGATTTCTTTTCCTCCACTGCGATCCGGTCCACGGGCAGCTTCAAAGCCGCCACGTCAGCGACTAATCTCTCCTTCTCTATCGTCCTCCTCTCCTTATCCGTCCGCTTCCTATCATCCTTCTCCTTAACCTCCCTCTCCATTCTCTTCAACTCCTCCTGTAGTTTCCGCCTTTCCTCCCTTTCCTTCTCAAGCTCCATTGCTAGCCGCCTATGCTCCTCATTCAAATGATTATCCCCCTCGTATCTCCCCCCTCCGCCCCTCTCGTCTCCCCCGTAGTCCTCCCTCCGCCGCCCATACCCACGCGAAGTGTACGGCCTGTCCTGGCTCCCATACCCGGCGCCACCCCCGCTCCAGCCCCGTTCATCCTCATAGTCTTTAGATACTGAGTTAGACCGCAGACTTGTGCTGGGGGATCTCAGAGGTGCCCTGCGCGCGCCGCCCCCGCCCCCTCCGCCTCCGCCCAGGTCCTCGGGCATAACTTCGGAGGCGGAGCGGGGGACTGTGCGCATCCTTCCGCCATCCCCCCCCCGGTCGCGCTCCTTCAGGGACCCCCCCGGCCCCGCCAGTGCGGCTTCCGCGGAGGACATGCTCCGCGGGACGCCCGGGCGCCCATACGCGGAGTTCACGTCCGCCGTCCGCGGGCGCCTCCCCTCCGCCGTCCCCGGCCGCGCGAGTAGCTCCGCTCCGGACGGCGTGCGCGGGCGCAACTCTGCCGCTCCGCCGCCGCCTTCCGCCGAACTGCGCCGGCCGAAGCTCCGCGCGCGCCCGCTAAGCGACGGATCAAGGCTCCCCGGAACTCCGCGGGAGGGCGGGCGGCCGGCGGATTCCACCGGCCTGAGGTGGGACCTCCCCGGAGTGACCGCCTCGTCCGCGTTCCGCCCCCCGCCGCGGGACGCCGACCGCGGGGGGGGCGTGCGCGGGGAGCCTTCATACCCCCCTCCCCCGTCCCGCTCGCGCGGATTCACGCGCCTTCCGCTGCCGCTCGATCTCTCGTCGTAATCCCCGTCCGCGCCGTACTCTTCGCGCCGAGAGCCGGACGCGCGGCGGCGGGAGGAAGACGACGAAGATTCCTTCCCCGGGGAATCTATACCATCCCCCAGCTCCCCGCCTTCTAATTCGCAGAGAGAATCCTCCACCCAGCGACTCACGGCGCGCTCCTTAGAAGGCGACATTAGAGGTAAGTCGCCCTCCGCTTCACCCTCTGCTAAATATCTAACTCTGTCCCGGTCCCTAAAGCTGCTGGCGCGGTCTCGTGGTTCCCGTTCTCGGTCCCTATACCCTCCTCGTTCTCGGTCCCTGTCCCTGTCCCTATCGCGGTCGCGGTCCGCTTCGCGCACCGCGGCTCCGGAGTTCGAAAGATTAATCTTCGCGGACTGCGACTTGTGGAACGCGCGACGCGGCGGCGAGCCCTGCCCGCGATACCCGGAGGAGTAAGAACCCGAGTGCGGCAAACCCGGCGCCTCATCCCCGTACCCTCCCCCTCCGCCTTTCGTACTCGCGCTTCCGACTAACCTCCGCGGCGGCCAATCTCCGCTCGTCCCGCTGGCTCCGTCTACGTCATCGTCAGCTGACGGACCTGGACGGGACGGCATTCGCCGGCCGCCGCTAGTCGCCGGCCGTTGCGGCGGTGCCCCCGACGAAGACGACGACGACGCCTGCCAATCGGGAACGCGGCTGCTGCTGCCGCTTCGCGGACTCATCGCCGCGCCGCCGTCCTCCGGCCGCCTCGGCCGGCGGACGCCGCCAGAAGTCGACGGCCGGCACGGCGGCGTCTCCTCGCTGCTGCTGCCGCGAGAGCGATCCCGAGGTAAAGAGCCGTTTCCTGTTCTGCTGCCGCCACCGCTGTCGTCATCCCAGCCGTCGTCTCGTGTTCTCCCCCGCCGCTCTTCCCGCACCATCTGGGAATGCTGGCTGGACAACACGTGGCTGTTGAAATCGTTGCTCGTGCGACTCGGCGACGGTCTTAGAGGCGGCTCGAAAGTAGAATGCTGGCTGGACGACGCGTGGCTGTCAGAGTCGTTACTCGTGCGACTCGTCGACGATCCGTCTCCACCTCCCCCGAAGATTGTCCTGGGTGATTGGCCGCTTCCGGAGTGTGCTTTCCGGGAATCCCGGTGGCTGCTGCCACGTGTCGCCGTCTCGTTGGCGGATGAGTTCCCTATTCCGCGCACATTGTTGTTGTTCAGGCGCTCCGAGCCTCCTCCCATCGAGCCTTTATCCATGCGAACGCCTTCATGATCGGTTGTGGCTGCGATTGCAGGGCGGCAATTCGACGGTGCTACCAAATGGCAGCCAACGGGTCAGTAAATATTAATAATGTAGGGGAATGGAGAAAGATTACCTGGTTTCGAGCGTTATTAAAATATATATTGAATTAATATCACTGGAAAAATCGCGTCCGATTGAGCACAGACCGCCTGACGCTTAGTCTGTGCGCTAAAGCCGCCATTTTCCTCCTGCACCGACTACGCTGTACGAAACGCTTCTCAACTGTTAGCTCCCTTAGCGGTAACGTCTACATACGTACAGTCCAGTAAGACGAGGTTGATGGACACTTGCGAGATGGATAGGCTGACGAGATTGAGAAAACCCTACTAAGGTGGGTTTGATTGAACTGTGGGTGGAACCCAGTCATGCAGTCATGAGTGACTCATGACTGAAAAGGTAGTATGTATGTAGTTTCTGAGTAATTATCGCCCCTTCACCGTTCTAAAACATGCATAAACTTTACGGAACCGTAAGAACCGCAATGAACCAGTGGGATGACCTTACAGCGACTTCTGGTCTCACTGATGGGACTAACGGAAGTGGCAGCGCTGGCTAGGTATGGCGGCCGGGGCAGTTGGGGAGAACCCATACCTGGAGTGAGGCTCGGTGCGAGACTACCGTTCCTAGATAGAATCGAGGCTTGGTTTAGCAGCGACATCAGGTTCGAGTAAAACTTGCTGGCTTGGCCTGTTCTGCAGGCACAGCGCAGTCGGTTTTGGATCATTTGTCGACGTACAGTACAATTTGTCACCTTCCCATACCTAGGTTCCAGCCCCGGGAATTGCACCACAGATTGAGAGCGGGACCTGGGACTTGGGAACCCTGGGTTTAGCCACAGCAATCTCTAGGTTTGGCGATGGTTAGCCGCGGCGCAGGTGACTGTTTCAGCAATTCCGTTTCGGCCTCCTGAAATTCCGTTTTACGGGTACCCGTGTTATAAAATCCGCACACAAACTAGGTATACGGTACCAGGTACAATTTTCCATACATGGTTGGTGCAAGAATGTCATACAGTAGGGCAAATACACTATCAGGCATCTGAGCCTCCAAGATTCTCACTGCACGAATCCAACTACAATACAAATGGCGAACTCAGTTGCACCAATACACATTCATACACTAGCTTAAAGCATCCTCCCAGCGACAGCAACGTTACTGTAACTATCACACTACACAGGTGGTGGTGGAGGGGCGGGAGGAGGAGGAGGAGGGGAGTCCGGGGGAGGAGCAGGAGGCACAGCACCAGGAACCAGCAGCACCATATCCGGAATAAAAAAGTCTGAGGAGATATGCACGAGCGTCTGCACAACAATCGTGACATTCTGCCCCGAGATTGAAATATTCCGCGGGTCTTGAATATAAATTATATTCGGCCGGACGATTCTCACCGCAGGGTAACTCATAGGCGGCTCCGAAAACAGGGAAACCTCCTCCTTGCACCCCGGCTCCTGGTAAAACCTCTTGAAGTACGGGCAGCGGGACTTGGTCAGCGTGACAGACATATCCGTCAGCAGCGTTGGGAGCGAGCCAATCGACTTATTAGTCAACTCCGCATAGGTCTGAACACCGAAAACCGACTGGTAGCTCAGGAGAAGCGTCTCGGCCGCAGCGCCGTTGTCTGTGATAAGCTGCTTCACGGGTGCAGGGATGCGGGCGTGAGCGTCGTCGGTGGGAGCAAAGAAGGTGACGTTGGGGGAGGTGGCGGTGGTGAGGAGCGCGATGAAGCCGGAGCGTACGATCATGTCGGCGGTCTTGGAGCACCCGAAGAGGCGCAGGCGGGTCATTATCGTGTCGTCCGCAGTAGGAGGGGGGGGCGGCGCGGGCGGCGGGGGAGAGGCATCGGTTGACTCGGCTGGAATGGGGTGCGGAGAGGGAATGGGGGGGAGGGGGGAAAGGAGAATGGGGGGGGGGGGGGGGGAGGGAAAAAGGAGGACAATTGTGATGTGAGAAGGGCGAGGGTAGGAAACGGGTGCGGGGGGCGGGAGTGGGGGAAGGGAGGAGGGAGGAGGGAGGAGGGAGGGGAGGAAGAAAAAAAAGCAAACTATGATGACAGGTTAGGAGATAGTAAGAGAGCAGGGACGAGTGGAGAGAGGAGTGTGGGAAGAGGTGGAAGGCAGCGAGTTGATCAAGGCACGTCAACAGACTTGGTGCAGGCCAAAAGGAGCAGGAGGGCGATGGGGGGTGAGAGGAATGATGGGTGGGGTGGGAAGGGTGGCTTTTGAGATTCTCAAAAGGCACTCAATTGGTGGGAAGGGTGGAGGGTCACGATCAGATGGAGGGGATGATGGAGGGGAAGGCGGAGAGAGGATGGCATAGGGAAAGGGAGTGGGAGCAGGTCACATTACCAGCAAAGTGAACAGCAAAGAAGACAAAGTCGACTCGGAAAACGAACAGGTAGTGGGAGCAGGTCACAGAAACAGCAAAGGTGAACAGAGTCTTTCGAGTTGACTCAAGTCACTTGAACAGAACCACAGCATGTAACCAACAGCATGTAACCAGTTAACAAGCGACAGCAATAGACGCGTGCGTGACTCACTCATTGGTAAAATCATGGACTGGGCCGAAGCAGCGTAGGCTGCACTGAAGGGTTTAACCGCCATTGCTGCTGCTCCAGGGGAGGACGAGGCGGAGGAGGAGGACACGGGAGAGGAGGAGGAGGAGAAGGGCGCTAGCAACACCTTGACGGGCGGAATGAGCACCCGGTTGATCACATGGATCGTGATTCCATCCGTGCTAGCAGCATCCCCGCTAGCAGCATCCCCGCTAGCAGCATCCCCGCTAGCAGCATCCCCGCTAGTAGCAGCTTCGTTAGCAGCAGCAGCTTCGCTATTAATATCCGACGCCACAACCCGGGCCACTCGGCTCAGCAGCGGCACCATGGGCAGTGGCGAGAATGCGAGGGCCTTCCCCACGTGCTCTGCCTTCACACTCCGCCCCTCCAGCAGCGTGTCAAATATCTCATACTCCTCAATCCCCGCCGCTGCTATCCCTTCTTCGAACTGCTTTGACGACACGCGGCCATTTGGCAGGATGTGATAGGCCACGAGGTTTTTGAGAACTAAGTCTGCCTTGGGACCCATGAGTAGGGCTTTAATCGGCAGGGGGAGGGTCCAGAAGGCTAGGTTGGTGGGTGCGAGGAGTGTGGCTGGGCCGGATAGGGAGTGTAGTATCCTTGTAGCGGCGAGGTTCTTAGCGAGTACAGTGAGGCCGCGCTTTGCTAGCTCGTCTATGGTCTGCTGGCGGGCGGAGAGGGACAGCTCAGGAAGCACACGCCTGGCACCTGAAGAAGCACCTGAACCGGAACCAGGTTCGCCGTACACTTCCCTCCCCTCAGAACCCGCTGCTGTCTCTAGCGCCGCTTCCCGCACCTCGTCCACCTCGTCCGCTTCTCGTCCCCCCTCCCCCTCCCCTTCCCCTTCCCCTTCCCCCTCTCCTTCCCCTTCCCCTTCCTGCGCCAAGTTCACGGCCATGGGGGGAGGCGCGGTGCTATAAGGCTCTGCCATGGGGGGAGGCGCGGCGCTATACGGCTCCCCGCGCGCGTCCTCAAACGAGATCAGCTGGCGTTTCGGGACGAACCCGCCCGTGGGCGGGGGCGGCGGCGGGGGAAGCGGAGGGCGAGGGGGAGGGGGAACGGGAGCGGAAGCCCTGAGTTTAGCCTCCTCCCAAAACGCCCCCCCTTCCGCCTCTAGGTCCCCCACCATGTCTAGCGCCTGGACCCCCAGCGGGGGGGCTTGCGCGGGCCCGGGGCCGGGCGCGGGGCCGAGGGGCGGAGGGACGGGCGCAGGGGAGGGAGGCTCGGGGATGGAGAGGAGATCGTAGGGCGGGATGAGCACGGAGCTGCTGACGTGGACGGTTGCGATGCCGTTGCTGAAGGACGACCCGGGGATGATGGTCGCGGCGGCGTAGTCCGGAGGCTCGGGGGAGAAACGGACAAATGTCGAGCCTACTTTCGTATCCACGGGGTGTTCGTCCAGCAGGGTCGGATACTTGTGATTCCCCGCGTGTCGCAGCTGCTTCACTGTAAGCCGCTCCGTTATAACGTGGTATTTCATCAGCCTCGGTAACACCTGTTCCCCCCTCGCGGTGAAAAACAGCTGCCGGACCGTCCAGGGGAGGAAGCGATACGCGAGCTGCGTCGGCGCGAGAACGGTAACCGGGTTACTCGCCGTCGCGAGATCCAGCACGCCGGACTGCGCGAGATTCGCGGCGGTGCGACCGAGCCCGTGTCGCGAGAGCCAGTAGAGCACCTGCTGCTGCGGCGTGAGCGTTATAGAAGACGGCCGGATGACTGGACTCGGCACGGCCTTCGTTGCCGGTGACGCGACTCGTCCTGCCTTAATGCGTTTCCCCACCCCTGCCGCGAATGCGGCCGCGCCGCCGAACGAGGAGGCCGATTCGACGAAGGCTTTTTCTGATAGCGGCGGGCGGATCTTCCCTCCGCTTCCGCCGTTGGCGGGCGACTTTGTTTTGGAAACCGGAGGCGCGTTCTTAGTCTTAGTCGTGGTGATGGAGGAAGAGGAGGAGGAGGGTGATGCGTCGGGAGGCGAGAGGAGATCCAACGGCGGAACGAGCACCGCGCTGACCGCCTGGCAGATCGCGAGCCCGTTATACGCAACATCTTTTACAAGCACAACGGTGCTGGCGCTGCTGCTATCCGCACCCCGCTTTCCGCCGTCGGAGGGAGCGAACCAGAGAGACTCCCCTCCCGCGACTGTCGGCGCTGCGGGAAAGCCGGAGCGCGCGAATCCAACGGTCAGAGTCTGGTCTGGAAGCAACGTCTTCACGCGCCGCCCTCTGAGCTTCAGGAAGTAGTTAAAATTAATCCGCGGCTGGAAAATGTGGTAGAGCAGGAGGTTCTTAAGTACGGCTTTAGCGTCAGGGCCTCTTAGTAGCTTCTGAACGGCTTGCGGGAGATTAAGAAACGCGCGGTCCGAGGGGACGAGGAGGGAGAAACCCCCTGCGCGCGCGACGTTCGGAGGGAGCGCGGAAAGAACGTTTGTTTTCTCCAGAGCGCTCGCGAAGGTTCGGAAGCCGAGCGAACGAAGGCGCGCGATGGTTTGCGTCGCGAGGTCGGACTGATCCGGGGAAGCGGATGGGGAGGCGGAAGCGGAAGCGGAAGTTTCGGAGAGAGTCCTCCGCGGAGACTCTGATGGGGAAATAGGAAATGAGGGAATGCGGGGAAAGAAGGTGGTACGAGATTAGGGATGACAAACAGCTGGAATGATTCAAACAAGAGATAAGGTGGTATGAATCAAAACATAAAAGTTGATCTATGTTTGAGGAACCTAAACAGAAAACCTTAATATCGGTGAAATGAAGAAGACACGAAAACAGAAAAGCGGGAACAAGACAGGAAGCAAGAAAGCGTTCCGAGACCTCTCAAAGCCGTCATGAGCAGGAACACGACAGGAATGCGCGGGAGATGCAGCAGGTTAAGTAACGGCAGACAGACGTTACCTTGACGGGTATCGTCGTCACTGACGGAATCCGTCTGCTCGCCTCCCTCCATTTTCACCTTCCCCGACGGAACATCGTCTTCACTTTGTAGCACATCCGCTGCAGTCACACCGCGAGCTCTCAGTTTCTCTCCCAGATGGTACGCTTGCTCGTCTGACACCTCCTCTTCGCCGGGTCTAACTGCGAACTTCCTTTCGTACGCCATAATAAGTTCCTCGTCATCCGCGCTAAAGGTGGGAAACTCGAAGTTTTCGGACGGATTCTGATTAGCGTCTGACAGAGATCCGTCAGCGGAAACGAAAAAGGAGGTAGGAGCGGTTGTCGCTGCTGCTGCTGCGAGAAGCAGGAGCGGAAGCAGCGATGGAGCGGGAACGAAGCGGCGTGGGGACTTCATGGTAAGCCAGTGGGAGATACTGGCAAGAAAACAGGGTTAAATACGGGAAATGCGAGGAATGCGAGAAACGCAGAGAGACACGAAATCGACACCGGTAGTTTAGGTTAAATACCAACAACTAGGTAACGAGAAAGACTTCTCCTACTTAACACCTGGTACCACGGCCCTATCAGGCATTGTCATACTTGACGGCCTATGGCATTGAAAATAAACCACAGCAATGGAGAGCGTCTCTAGTTCAAGTTCGTAATCTGCACGATGGGCTAGTCGCAGAAAATAGTAGTGTGTGCAATGGCTGCAGCATTCTGCTCGCAAAAGGGGAGAGTCCCATTCCATGGCGGCTGTCAGGTTTTTTGGTAGCATTTCGGTCGCACTACATTCTGCACGGTACTGTTGTTTTCCGCGAGATAAAGTGCTCTGTAGCGTGGTCCAAGTTGAACGAATGTTCCATACCCGTACGAACGACAAGCTCCCAGCGAAATGAGACGGAATCCGACTATATTCGACTGCAACCGTTTGACTCCGTCCAACGGGTTTTTCTCATTGGCATTCGAAGGAAACGGGAACAAAACCTGCCGTCAAGCTGACCGTCAGCCACGACGGACTGCGCTGGAATTGAACCTGTCCCCCAAGTTTGTCACGTTGCACGAGATTCGTTTCTTTGCGAACATCATCCCTCCCTCACACAGTCCCCCGTCCCCTGCTCACCCCCATCCGCCAGTTGTATGCGTGCCTGCCAGGCCATTCCACTCACTCACCGCCAGTCTGTGAGGGGCTGCGATTCCCCTGGCTGGATGCCTGCCTCCCTCCCTTTCCCAGGGTGTGTGTCTGCCTGTATGCCTCCCCTGTGTCGACTCGGATCCGTCGGTGGGGGGAGTTTCCCCCTCAAGCCCCTGCACCACCGACCAAACCCCAACTACCCTGCGGAACGGAACAGTTCCGCTGAGCGGAATGGCTCCGCCCCGCAAAAGCTCTTCCGCGAATCACATTCGCGATATAGAAATGGAGCCACCAGATCTAACACGATACACAGAAAACAAAACTAAAGGAACTAGGTATACATCTAGGCTGGGTTTATTGGCCCATAGCTAAGTACCCCGCTCTCATCAAACTCCCTATCAGAATCTTCAAATGCTTGGCCCCGAAATGAGAACCTGCTTGGCCTATCCGGATCCCTTATCATGGAAGCGTTTCTTCTATCTCGCCCCAACCCACCACTTCCTCCCTCTTGCAAATTCCAATCAAACGACAACTCCATGCTTCCACCCTCTCCTACAACACCCCCCTCCCTCATATCATCATGACCTTGCCATACTTCTCCTCTCGTCTCTTCCATATCTCCTGCTTGATTCGACCCCCCAGTTTGTTGCACATTTTCAATCTGCGCCTCTGGAACCCTCTCGTCGCCAACACCTCGAGATAAGCTTATATCATGTTGGTGGTGTATTTGCCGTGTTACCGCCGATGTAACTGGGAGCACTCGCTCAGGCTCTAACACCGACTCCAACTCGGTAACCACACGGTTCATGGAGGGTCGGCCAGCGGGGTTCTTGATGTCTGTGCATCTGAAGGCCAGGCTGAGCACGCTGGTCACCTCTTTTTCAGGGTAAATGCCCATGGACTGGTCAACTATCCCTGCAAGCCCCTTCTTGTCGAGCAAATCCTGAACCTGAATAAAATAGTGGCGAGAAAAGAAGGGCGGAAGGGGGTGTTTGTGGGGAAATTGAGCCAGGGAATATACGGGGGAGAGTCTGCAGGGATCAGACGGCCTGCGTGAGTTTAGCAAGGGGTGGCAAAGATTCAATAGAACAAACATGCATGCTGGGAAACCGTGAACGTTTACCCGGTTATGGTTCCAAACACGTTAAGATGGCACGAGAAGAATCCAATTTCTAATACAAACACGAGAAAAGCCACACTTAAAAAGAGGAAAGCAAGAAAGGGTCACTAAATGAAAAAAGTTATGCCCAATCACTTGGAAGAGCTACAGCCTATGAACGATGTTAGAAGGTTTGGCAATGATGTTTTTTGAGTCTCATAACTTTCGTTTCCTCCTCCTTTTTCTTCTGTGTTTCCTTTTGTAAAAGAAAAAGCGTCTTCTCACTCACATGGAAAAGGTATGGCCGGGAGATGCCTCTGGGAGACTTGCCAGTAATGAGCTTTTATAGCATTTGAGACGAGTTCTGAATTGAGGTAATACCGCACTCCCGCACTCACATGGAAGCGGTATGGCCTGTTGATGCCTCTAGGCGACTTGCCAGTGATGAGCTCCAATAGCACGATGCCAAAGCTGTACACGTCTATTCGCTTCGACGGCTGCCCTGATTTGAGGTAGTCGGGGTCACAGTAGCCCTGCGAGTTCCGTGGCAAAGGGTGGGGAGGAGCAAGGGATGTGAGCGCAAGCATACAAGGCAAGGCACACGGTTGTACATGTCTATGTGCTTCGGTGGCTGCCCCGTTTCAAGTAGTTGGGGTCGCACTAGCCCTGCGAGTGGTGTGAGTGGTGCACTATGTTGTCTCATGTGATTAAGGGAAAAACCAAAGCTCCTGACTAAAACACATGCATGCACGGACACAGCATGCACGCTTTTGTACACAAACCACTTGGGATGGTTGAAGAGTATGACCAAGTGGTCACATTGTCCACGGAGCTTGATGCACTGGTGTGTGTTGCACGCATGCACCTTAAACACACGCCTGGCAACTGCATGGCCCTCAGCCCATGTTGCTCCACAACTCACTGAAGTGCCCTGAATGGTTGCATCCACGACTCTCGACATGCATGAGTATTGCACACTCCAAAATACCTCCACATCTCACCGCAGTGCCCTGAATGGTTGCGGAGTATGACGACGTGTCCACGGCTCTCGGCGAGTCCATGTGTATTGCATGTAAGCACACACCTGGCACGTGTAATCCCTCACCCTGTGCAACTCACCGCAGTGCCCTGGATGGTGGCGGAGTAGGATGAGGTGTCCACGGCTCTCGACGTGCCAAAGTCTGCCAGCTTCGCCACCACGTGCCGAACCAACAGGATGTTGCCGGGCTGTGCAGAGCGGTTACGAACGATGCAGTGTGGTGAGGATTGGTGAGAAAAGAAAGCATGGGTTTGGGGAGAGTTGAGGTTAACAAGAGTTGCTTTGCCACCAAATGACTTGCTCATGCCAATTGATCCTCTAATTCAATCCAATAACATCTAATCCAATCCAATCCAATCCAATCCAATCCAATCCAATCCAATCCAATCCCATCCCATCCCATCCCATCCCATCCCATCCCATCCCATCCCATCCCATCCCATCCCATCCCATCTCGTCCTATCCCATCTCGTCCTATCCATCCGAACCCAAACTAATCCCATCCCATCGCCCACCTTCACATCCCGGTGGATGAAAGGCATGCTGACGTCATCATGCAGGTACGCAAGCGCGCGCGCCGTCCCCGCCGCCACCAGCAGCCGCTCGGTCCAGTTGAGGGGCGGCTTGTTTTGTCTGGCTCGCCAGGGGGCATTGAGGTTGTGAGAGAGGGTGCCCCCCCCTATGAACTCGTACACTAGCAGCTGCTCCTGCTCCTCCCGGCAGTACCCCAGCAGCTGCACCAGATGCTTGTGACTCGCTCGGGATAGAAGCATCACCTGGCAGAGGGGGGAGTGGAAGCATGGGTGACGAGGAAGGGGAGGGAAAGGAGGAGGGGGATTTGCGGTTCTGAGCAGGGGGTTCTTCCTCTCTCCCCCCGCCTATGAACTCGCTACACTAGCAACTGCTTCTAGAAGGTTGGAGTGAGGTTGTGAGAGAGGGTGCCCCCCCCTATGAACTCGTAGACCAGCAGCTGCTCCTGCTCCTCCCGGCAGTACCCCAGCAGCTGCACCAGATGCTTGTGACGCGCTCTAGACAGCAGCATCACCTGATGGGGGGTGGGAGAGTGGATAGAAGGAATGGTTTGGAAGGGTGGGTGAGGAGGAAGAGGAATAGGAGGAAGGGAGTTGAGGTTTTGTGGGGGGCTATTCCCTCTTCCCCTTCCCCCTCCTCCGCCTATGAGCTCTTACACCAGCAGCTGCTCCTGCTCCTCCCGACAGTACCCCAGCAGCTGCACCAGATGCTTGTGTCGTGCCCGAGACAGCAGCATTACCTGCGAGGGGAGGAGCAATGGAAGGAGGAACAGTTAGGATGGGATGGGAAGAAAGCATTAACTCATAGGCTCAATGCCCCAGCAGCTGCACCAGATGCTTGTGGCGCGCCCTGGAGAGAAGCATCACCTGATAGGGGGGGGGAGGGATTGATCAGTAACCGAGTGTGTGGAGGGAGGAAAAGAATTAGGATGAGAGAACGAAGTACAAACTCGTGTATTTTCAGGTGCTCCTGATCCTTTTGGCACTGCCCCAGCCCCACCTTTTTGAGGATTCTAAAAAAGAGTCGTGTGCTTTCAGGTGCTCCTTATCCTCTTGGCAATGCCCCACCTCAACTCATCACACATCTTGCTTGAGTTGATGAATGTCTTGTCGCCTTGGTTCATCTCACTCCCTTTCCACTCTCACTCACACTCATCTCACTCCATCTCATCTCACTCCATCTCATCTCACCTCGAACTTGCTCACGTCTTGCCGCTGCTCTACCTTGCTCTTTGGCTACCCAACTTCTCACTTCGTCCCACTCCATCTCTATTCTATCCCATTCTATCTCTACTCCATCTCACTCCATCTCTCACTCCATCTCACCGCACCTCCTTCTCGAACTTGCGCATGTCTTGCCGCCGCTCTGGCTTGGCTCGTTTCACCGCCACCACCTCTCCCGACTTGAGCCTCCCTCGGTACACCTGGCGCCACGCGATTGGTGCAGGGAAGCAGGCAAGGAAGGAGGAGGTGGGGGGAAGACGCAGCAGGGTTTAGTGTGTCAGTGTGCCTCGATTCCTTTGGAGGCGCCTCAAAAGTGTGTCAGCGTGCCTCGACTCCAAGCTATGGAGTGTGCCTTATAATGTGCCTCGATCCTCGTGGCCTTATAATGTGGATTCCAACGCCACTTCCATCCAGATTGATAGCCGCGTTAAGAACAGTCACCCCTCTATGTCATGCAATGTCACCACACCACCATCCCATAGCACCACTCACTCACACACCCACCTGTCCCATCCCATCCCGTCCCGTCCCGTTGCACCACTCACATTGCCGTAGCTGCCCTGCCCCAGGTGGTTCTTGTCTGCAAAGCCGTCAGGGGCAGCTACGAGGTCAGATAGGGTAGATTCCACCACCGTCTGAATGTCTTGATTCTCGACTCAGAACACAGCCATACCGTACCATACACCACAGCACCACTCACATTGCCGTAGCTCCCTTGCCCCAGGTGGTTCTTGTCTGCAAAGCCGTCAGGGGCAGCTACGAGGTCAGCAAGGGTGAATTCCACCACCTTCTGAATGTCAAACGACGCCTCCTCGCCCTCGCTCTCTGCCACCGCACTCACTACCATACCATGCCACACGAAACTGACACTCACATTGCCGTAGCTGCCCTGGCCGAGGTGGTTCTTGTCAGCAAAGCCGTCAGTGGCAGCAACGAGGTCAGCGAGGGTGAATTCCACCACCTTCTGAATGTCAAACGATGCCTCCTCGCCCTCGCTCTCCGCCACCGCACCCCCTGCATGGCGACCACCACCGCCGCTAACAGCAGCAGTGGCAGCACCAACACTAGCACCAGGGCGAGCAGCAGCACTGGTACCAGCAGCAGCACTGGTACCAGCAGCAGCGCTGGTACCAGCAGCAGCGCTGGTACCAGCAGCAGCGCCAGCGCCAGTGCCGGCAGCAGCAATATCTGCATGGTATTCGACATTGTGCCCCCAGCCTCCCCCATCCCCCTCCTCCAACTGCTCCCCAAGCGGCCGCCTCTTCTCTCTTCTACCCCCAAATGGACTGGGTAAACCACCCCCGAACGGGCTGGGTAAACCACCCCGGCCACTAACCCCCCGGCCACTCCCACTCCCAATGCTACAGCTATTGCTATTGCTGATGCCACTCCCACTCCCACTCTCTCCACCGTCACTGGATCCGTGTGCCGCGACCACTGAGAATCCGCCACGTGGCGTGTGGGGATTGGGCGGGAGGCGGCGGTAGAGCAGGAGAGCCATGGTGGACGCGGCTAGAGCGGAGATGAGGGCGAGAGAGAGGGTGATGGTGAGGGCTGATATGAGGATTGCACGACTGGTGGGGGAGAGAGCGGTGGGCTCACTGGTGGTGGTGCTGGTGTTGTTGCTGTTGCTGCTGCTGTTGCTGCTGCTGTTGCTGCTGCTGTTGCTGCTGCTGTTGCTGCTATTGCTGCTATTACTGCTGCTGTTGGTGCTGTTATCACTGATGCTGCTGCTGTTGTTACTGTTGCTGCTTGTGCTGTTACTGTTGCCACTGCTGCCAGTGCTATTGCTTGCGGTAACAGTGCTGTTGTTGCTGTTGCTTGTGGTGCCAGTGGTGTTTCCATCACTGTTACTCACGTCGCTACTGCTGGCAATCCAAGATTCATTGCCATTCTCACTGTTGCTGCTGCTGCTGCTGCTGCTGCTGTTATTGCTGCTGCTACTGCTGCTGCTGCTGTTACTGCTGCTGTTGCTGCTGCTGTTGCCGCTGCTTCTGCTGTTACTGTTCCCATTGCTGCTGCTGAAAGCGTTTTTTATGCTGCTCTTGCTGTCGCTGCTCCTGCTGCTGTTCCCGTTGCTGCTGTTGCTGTTTCCGTCACTACCGTTTATGCTGCTACCGCTAGTGGTGTTTCCGTTGCTGCTGTTGCGCAGGGGACTGTCACCTTCTGCCTTCAACAAGAACAACATGGAAGGAGAGGACAGGGCGAAACGAAGATGGGTCGAGGGCATGGAACGAAATGTAGACGGAAAGGAGGAAGCGGTAGAGGGAGAAGGCATGCGGAACGCAGAGACACTTTTGAGAATTCTCGAAAGTGACTCATATCAAGAAACGCAGCGAACTTATATACATTTCAGTTAGTAAAATTCACAGACACAGAGGCAGCAGCAGCAGCAGCAGCAGCAGCAGCAGCACAGTTCACTTCGAAAGAACAGGCTTCAGCTGCAGTTTGGCACTGTGGCAATCTTGACGACACAGTACGAGTCTACGAGCCTCGCTGACACATTCAGCGAGCGTTGCGGGTTGGAAATGGCAGACCTTACTCTCTCTTGCCAGTCGCATGTGACTCGCGTCTGCGTTTAGAATCCTGCTGCTCCTCAAGCCACCAATAGCGCGCGAATCCGTTGTTCCATCCGCATTCTCCAGGCGCGGTTTCGAATCCTTGCGTCGTCTGAGAATCAGTCTAGGCAACACGGCAGGTACTATCAACGGTGCTGTCTGGTCACCGCTTTGAGAATCCGCTGGAGAAGATGGACTATTATCGAGCTCAATCGATTCTGGCTGAAAACGAATGGGATATTTGGAACTAAGCGAGGCTGGTTGTGTAGAGGCTTCAATCGCGGATGCTTGTAACGAGTCGGAAGAGCGCGGTGCTCGGGCGGTGATCCCGCGTTCTGCTGGCAGCAGCAAGAGCAGGAGGAGCAGCAGCAGCCGCGTGCGCATTACTTGGCAGGCAAGAAATTGCATTGCGTCGGCTGGATGCGTCAATGCGTTTCGCACGAATCGAAGTTTCGTCGCGAGGCGAAACGTCGCCAGCCTCGGAGCAGGAAGAGGCGTACTAGCTCGAGGCGATGCGCACGGCGTCGTCACCATTATTGAAGGCTGTTCACTTCAGGTGATGATGACACTCGCATTGATTCACAGGTGCTGTCATTGCCTGAAACTTCTGGCTTCTGGACGAACGGCCATCAGGTATTCGAGCTGGTTTTGGAGCTGCCGACAGCTCATTTTTTCTTCGGCGATCAAAGTGACAGCTCGCTCTTCAGCCTCGGGTTATCACCGCGAGTAAGGCAGGAGGAGCAAGCGCTTGAAAGCATTTATTGATGTTATTGATTCTACATGCAGAGAGACTAGGTGGATGCAAGTAGGGAGGATTTCAGCTTGGTCTGAAGGTGGTCTGGTCTCTGGGTAGGTGGGTGGGAGCAAAACGCACTTGAAATGGGATGGGCTGTGCTTGAACAATCGACACCATTCATCCCAAATTTGCATGTTCGTCATCGTTGGATCCTTCATCGTGGTCGTCGATCCTTTCCTTCCCTTCGTTTCGACTACCTACCCTGGTTGAGGAAGAGTGCGGGAAGAGTGGCTGTACGGTGATCCGCCGTCAGTCAAGCGCCCCTTCAAATTGGAGCGGCGGCGCCCCGGCGCAGTCTGTTGCGCGAGTGACCCTGAAAAGGGGATGCGCATGCGGGGAAATACACGGAGACTGCGCTGGGGCGCCGCATGTAGGGCGGAGACGTTACCGTGTCCACGGAGTGTCCCCGCACTCAGGGCAAGAACCTGGAGGGTAGCGAAAGATGCGGCGCAGTGAGCGCCAAGCCGCAGGTCCTTTACTGTTGGCAAACGCTTTAGAGTCATTCTTGATAAGGCGCCCAGGCGTTTATGAAACAGATAGACGAACCAGTAGACAACTGTCAATGGACAATTAGGAACTGTACACTGTCAATTACATTTAACACAATAGAAAATAAGGCAGAATAATTACCCCACAACATACATTAGTGAACAACTGACCCAAAGAAACTAGAACCAGAAAACAAGCCTCATGTCAGTAACAACTCTGTTCATGAATCCGCGGGCCCTGCTCTGCTATCATCATCTGACACAGGCTCCCTCTTTATTTCCAGCTTTGTAAGTGCTGAATTGGGGCCACGTTCCCTCAGAATCTCCTCATAAAACCTATCCCTGAATCCAGACTCACTCCAGTACTCTTGATACTCCGGCTTCACTCTCCGCACAGGAATGGTGATGGAATACACGGTTCCGATGTCGGGGTCAGCTGACACACTCAGCTGAACGTCTTCTTCTGATTCAATCTCCACGTATGCTGAAATTGCATCAATAATCTTGCGGCGTAGGCGCCTTCTCACTTCAGGACTTACTTCCCCCCTATCTGTGTACAGAACAAGCCGAAGCCGTTCTTTGGCAATCTCAGCATTGCTGCAAGAATTCAAGGAAAGAAAGGATGATCAGATGCTTGACCAGGAATTACTCAACTCAGTGGAACAACATAGTAATGACGGATTTGCATGCACTACAGTCAACGATATCAATGGTGTAACCAACCTTGGAGGACGATTTCTCGGTGGAAATATTATCCGCCATGCCCGCTGCAAGCGTTGAAGGAAGCTTAACTCGAATAAATCTTCGTCATCTTCATCAAAATAGGTAGCTCTTACTGCAAAGGTATCGCGTCAACGAATGAAAAGAAATGCTGAAGCCGCAAAACGCAGGCAACTACGACACTTGTAAATTGTTAAAGTGGCAACAGAGCAAATCCATACCCGTTAAAGACCGGCAGACACCATGCCTTAGCAACGGGGTAGCAATAAAACCTGATATTCCGTGAAATCCTGGTGTGAAAGCGCTTCGCAATGATGTCCGAGAGCGAATGAACGACTGCTGTCGTACTGTTCCTAGTCTTGACTGCACGCGAATGCGGACATGAGAACCACGTGAGGAAATGTCCAAATAAACAGCCTCGAGCGAAAGGTGTGGAGTAACTTAATTATAAAATGAAAAAGTGAAGGCTTACCGTCGAATAGGTCTTATAACAGTTTGATGGAGAATGGGAGAAAGCATCTGCGCTAGCAACGGTGCTCCTAGAGGCCCGATTTATCTCCTCCGGCACTATAGTTTGAACGACCCTAGCACATGACGACCACATTGCGGGTCGCGTAATTGACTCCATCGATAAACTACCACAAGCTAAGCTGTTTCAATAGCCACCGACTAAGGTCGAGATCTCAAAGCGTCATGGACTCTCCCTTCATGAACGGCGAGAGGAGGGAGAAAGCCCTTCTCAAATCACACCGCCGCTAGACCTGACAGGCTCTTGGGCACACAAGAGGGGAGAAGGAGCTAACCAGGAACACCAAACGGTATCCGCACGGAAATTTGTTTTGGCGGGAACTATACAGTTCTAAGCAATGTCAAGCACCAGGGTAAAAATCTTGTTTGCACTTCAAATTTGACTACCGGATAAAAACAAAAAAAAAACATTACGGGTTACGGGTCCTATTTGTACGAAATGACAACTGCTAATTGTAATCATTCAACGTTTCCTTTTTGCTCTTGAAGCAACCTCAGGCACCGTTTCTTTTCTTTTACCGCTCCCTTCCACTTTGGCCTTTGCTTGCAATCCTGACACAGCTGTTGACCAGAGTGCCTTCTCTACATCAGAAGCTGTGAACACGAATGCAGCCTCCTCTTCATGTGACGTAGAACCGGCAAAATTTTGCTCTGCTTGCACTTCTGCTTCAACTGAAGAAGAATCTGTAGCTCCTGCCTGTGCGCCTTTGTCGGCGAGTTGATTCAATTCCTGTTGACGATACACGGGAGGAGGAAGAGATTCAATCAGTGATTGAGGTTCAAGACACAAGGAGGCATGCAGTCTCAAGGAGGTGCATTTGAAATGCTCGCACCCTTGCAAAGTATCGAAGAAATGTGTTTGCTTTGAAACGTTGCCGCACTGACACGTGCTCACCCTGGCCAATGCATGCGAGCAGGAGTGCCCACACACACGCGAGAAGCTACACACACATGACGCGCTTCTGAAAAAGGGTTGCCGGCGAACCATTAAAAGAAAAAGGTGCCAATCAGCTTACCGATGCTTTTTCCCGCATGGCCTTTGCAAAAACGAGGTAGCGGCGAAGCGAGTAGTCCTTGCTGTCCCCCAGCGCCGCAACCATGGCCTGGATCACCACGACAGGCAGGCAGATGGGAAGAGAGACAAGGACAAAGAGAAACGGGAGGGGTCACAAAGACACTGTCAGGGGCATCAGAATGCTCATACGGTAGCGGCGAAGCGAATAGTCCTTGCAGTCCCCCAGCGCGGCAACCATGGCCTGGATCACCACGGCAGGCAGGCAGACAGATGAGATGAGAGGCAAGGATGAGGGGAGGGAGCACAATGAGACTGTTGGGAGGAAGGGCATCAGAGTGCTTATGCAGAAGCAGTGAAGCAAATGGTCCTTGCTGTACCCCAGCGCGGCAACCATGGCCTGGATCACCACAGCAGGCAGGCAGAGGAGAAGAGAGACAAGGATGAAGGGAAGGAGCATGGTTTTCAAGAAGTCTCAAAAGTAGCCTACTTAGCAGTGCAGCGAGTAGAGCTTGCATTTCCTCAACACCGCAACCACGGCCTGGATCACCGCAGCAGGGAGATGAGAAGAGAGACAAAGACAAAGAGAAAGGGGGGAAAGCACAAAGAGACTCTCAGGAGGAAGGGCATCCGAATGCTCATGAGGTAGCAGCGAAGCGAGTAGTCCTTGCTGTCCCCCCAGCGCCGCAACCATGGCCTGGATCACCACGGCAGGGAGATGAGAGAGAGACAAGGATGACAAGAGAAAGGAGCACAAAGAGGGTGTTGGGAGAGGGAGGGCAACATAAGGTGAAGTCTGTAAAGGTTGAAGAAGACAGGCAAAACTGCCACAGATGCATCAACGGAGTAAGGAACACCTGCTTCATACTCCGTTGAAGCCATGTGATGCAATCTCACATATTCACATGGTTAACAGTATTTTGTTCCTCGAAACGATCCCTGATCACCTCATCCGACATGAATGGAGCTACTTGTCGGGCAAACGCGGCCAGCACTGCAGATGCTGTCGCTGCTCCAACGCCCTTGAGAGATGACAGCTCCGTTACATACTGCCTCAGGCACGCTTCAACACAGATCGCTGCTCACCTCAACACAGATCGCTGCTCACCTCATCGGACATGAATGGAGCTACTTGAGGGGCAAACGCAGCCAGCACTGCAGACGCTGTTGCTGCTCCAACGCCCTTGAGAAATGACAGCTCCGTTACTGCTGCCTTCAGACTGGTTTCGACACCGTTTGCTGCTCACCTTAACACAGATTGCAGCTCACCTCGTCTGACATGAATGGAGCTACTTGAGGGGCCAACGCAGCCAGCACTGCAGATGCCGTCGCTGCTCCAACCCCCTTGAGCGATGACAGCTCCGTTACTGCTGCCTTCAGGCTCGCTTCAACACCTGCTTCGGAACGTGCTTCCGAAGCTGATTCCGAACCTCCAGGCGTGGTAAGGGTGTATGGCGCCAGAGCAGCGAAGGCTCGGGACGATGCAGTTTGGACTGCAGTGGGGTCGAGCTGCTTGATGAAATCGAGGAGACGAGGGCTGACAGGAAAAGGCATGGGAGACGGGAGGCCCAAGACAGGAAGGCCGGGTGACAGGAGAGGAGAAAGGGTTGTGTTTGGTCTGCAGTGAATTGTGGGAGCAGGAGGAAAGCAGAAAGAGAGGAATCGCAGGAGTCGTAGCGGCTGTGTTACAAGGTTTCAGATCACTGGTACTTGTGTGGGTGGGTGAGATGAAACGATGGGGATGATGAGAAGAGAGAGGAAGAGGGACTGACGGGTGAGTGATGTTAAGGAACTAACCGCCACTTGCCACGTGTCAGCTTCCACTCCATCACCGACACGAGCTCCTCCTTGCTGACGTAAGCTCCACCATCCCCACCATCCCCAGCATCCTCGTCCTTCTTGACCTCCGTGACCTCACATGTAGCATCTTCGCGTTTCCTGGTCCTACTTCTGGTAACCCTAGATTCGATCGACCTGGCCTTGGCATTCGCGCGTTTACTCCCGCCTTTGGTATCTCCACCAACAACAGTCTCTGGTTTAACATCTCCCGCTTCGACATCCTCGGCTTTAAGATATCCGGCTTCGAGAATCCTGGGTTCAGGGTCGCCACTTTCGACACCGCGCTGTCGTTGCCGCAATCGCCGCGGCAGCTCGTCGCAATAGAACGCGTTAAGCGCGGCGAGCTTAGGCTTCGCGAGCGACTCGATCACGCTGTTGTACGCGGTACGGGCGTCCCGCCAAGCGCACCAATCAGACGACGAGAAATCAAGCATTTTGCCAAAAATCGGCCTCTATCGACGGACTGCTCATTCACCTCTGTAACTTCACATGGCCTTGCCTATTGACAATCCCAAGGTAAAAAATGTGTGAATGGTATCTATGTACTGGTGTAGCTCGGAGAAACATATATAGACACTATATACATTTGCAACTTCGAAAGCAGTTTTTAAAACTCCTTACTGGTTTCGTTAAGAAACTTTCCTCAACAGGTTCAAATTCTCTAACAGGTCCTTTAAAACCGGAGTCTCAAGTTCCCTTCAATTGCCTCAACCTTCCTACCTTTGGTTGGGTCACCAGGTCCAACCAACCTTCCTACCTTTGAAAGGGCCACTAGGTCCAACCAACCTTCCTACCTTTGAAACCTGTGGACCTCGGGTTTTAAACCAGAATCTAGCATGCAGCAGCCACCACGCAATAAACATCTTCATCCACACAGCAATAGCCACCGGCGCCCAATTAAAATTCTCTACGGTAATAGGAAACATCGTCGGGAGGTTGAATACGACGAGGGTGTAGAGCACCCACAACAGAGCAACCACGTGGACCAACTTTCTGTAAGAACAGTTATGAAGAGGTGTGTGTGTTGATAAGGGGATGAGGGAAGAGAAGGAAAGAAAAAAAAAAAGACCTCGAATTACAATGACTTCAATGTGAAACGAGGGGCAATGGGAACAAGGAGAGCGCGCCATACCAATGCATTTTTGCTCAGCAATACACTACATGGCCCTCACCCTCTGTCACTTGTTCCCTGTTGACATCTTATGCCCCCATCCCCAAAAGAAAATTTCCACCTACCCGGCAGTGAACCCGATGTAGTTGGGCAGGTAGAAGGGGCCGGGCGGAAAATTCTTTTCTTCTTGCACAGTGCGGAAGAGGATGGGGACGGAGTAGGCGGAGATCCAAGCAATGGTGGAGATGGAAGCGAGGGCGAAGAAGAGCGTGGAGGAGGCGAGCACGGGCAGCAGGAAGAGCAGCCCGACCAGCACAGAGAGTGTCAGTGCCCATACTGGCACTCGATTGGGGGCCAGGCGCCGCCAGAGGGATGAGAAGGGTAGGCCGCCGTCCCTAGCCAGGGCGTAGGCCTGGGGATGGGAGGGAGCATGAGGGAGGGAGCGTGAGGGAGGGAGCGTGAGGGCGCATACAGGAACACGGTTTGATGTGAGGTGCTGCCTGAGAGAGGAGAAAGGCAGCCCGCCATCCCGAGCCAGGGCGTAGCCAGGGGTGTGGTTTGGGCTGACGGGGGAGGGAGGGATGGGGGGTTAGGAGTGACGGGGCACATCGTGTCGCGACGCACAGCACAGTGTTTGCTACAAGATGTGCCCCGTCATAGCTCAGTCGTGATAACATGCAACAAGCCTCACCACTTGCCATGCTCCGAGCTGGCATCAGAGGTTGGCTCCAAGTAAACACAGTACCACACAGTACCACACAGTACCACACAGTACCACACAGTCCCACACAGTACCACACAGTCCCACACAGTACCACACAGTACCACACAGTACCACACAGTACCACACAGTACCACACAGTATACCACTCAGCCCACTCACCACACGGGATGCCCCAAGTTGGCATGAGAGAGTGGCTCCGAAGAAAGAGATGCAGATGACGACCGTGAAGACCTGCGCTCCCAACCCAGAGCCGTAGCTGCAAGGGGGGGGACGAGGGTTGGGAGAGCAGGTGAGGAGTGAGGGAGAGGAGGTGATGAGAGGTGAGGAGAGGTGAGGAGAGGAGTGGTGAGGAGAGGTGAGGAGAGGAGTGGTGAGGTGAGGTGAGGTGAGGTGAGGTGAGGAGAGGTGAGGTGAGGTGAGGTGAGGTGAGGTGAGGTGAGGTGAGGTGAGGTGAGGTGAGGTGAGGTGAGGAGAGGTGAGGTGAGGTGAGGTGAGGTGAGGTGAGGTGAGGTGAGGTGAGGTGAGGTGAGGTGAGGAGAGAGACGTCGGAGAGCAGGGGAAAGGAGAGAGTAGTGGGGATGGGAAGGAGATAGAACGAAGTTCATATGAGCAGACAAACTGCAGTGAGGGGGAGTGATCGGGGTGGGGAAGAGGATGTGGGAAGGGTGTGCGAAGGCTTGCAAGTGCATTCTTTCAGTTCCGACTGTGCATGTGAGTATGAGCGAGTGCAAGAAAACAGCCATCTTCCTTCTTCTCCTTCCTTTATTCCCCTTTTCCCACTTCCCCCCCTCCCCTTATCCTCCCTCTCCCATCCTCCCCGCCCCACCCTTCATTCTTACCGCGTTCTTACCGAGTGTAAAACACGTCCCACATGATCTGCACCACTGGTTGCATGCCACCTGTCGCGCTCTCCGCCGCAAACAGATGAGCTGGATCCTGGATGCTCCACGTCAGCACCACCACGAGCAGCCACGCCAGGACAGTCACTGTAGTCAGAGAGGACATGATTGCGAGTGGCGCCGTCCGGTCGGCCTTTTTTGTCTCTTCTGCGAGATGCGCCACGCAGTCGTAGCCGTAGAGGGAGTACTGGGAGACGAGGAGAGTGATGAGGAAGGAATACGGCTGGGCGGCAAGGGATGGCAAGGGATGGCATGGGATGGCAAGGGATGGCAAGGGATGGCAAGGGATGGCAAGGGATGGCATGGGATGGCAAGGGATGGCATGGGATGGCAAGGGATGGCAAGGGATGGCATGGTATGTATGGTATGGTGTGGTGTAGTGTCGTGTGGTGTGGTGTGGTGTGGTGTGGTGTGGTGTGGTGTGGTGTGGTGGTGTGGTGTGGTGTGGCGCCACCATAAGAGACGTTGGCTCCACACACAGCCAAGCCCAGAAAATCCATCCACCCCTGTCACGGGGTGACAGCAAGCAGTATGGGTGGGTGGGAAGCACAGAGAGAGAGAGAGACAGCACTGTCAGAGATACAACCGCGCATGGAAGACGCTGGCCCCACACACAGCCAGGCCCAGAAACTCCATCCATCCCTGCCATGGAAAGAGAGCGGCAGGTATTCTCAGTGATACAGCGGTGGAGAATACTTTTTTTTTTGTCTACTAAAAAAATGGTGGATGAGAGTCGTTGCATGTGCACACAGCCAAGCCAAGGTGCGTCTACCCCTGCCAGAGCAAAAATGGGTACCATGGAAATTATATCGCATCTCACCATGAATCAAGTCAGATCACATCTCGCCGTGAATAAAACCAAATCGCATCTCACCGTGATGAATGAGGCCAGTGGGCCCCACTTCGGCCCTGCCAGTGCTGCCGCCCAGAAATAGAGCGAGCCAGCTGTCTGGAAGGTAGTGCAAACGAGGGTAGTAAGGGAGGAAATGGGTTGTAGAGAAGAGAGAGGGGTTGAAGACGGATTGCTACCTTGGTCATCTTTTCTGGTGAGTGATTTGTTAGGCGCCTCAGAAATGGAGTTTAGAGAAGGGAGAGGGGTCGAAGGAAAGAGATAGCAGGGGCAAATTGTTACCTTGGTCATATTTTTTGGTGAGTGATTGGGGCAAATTTGGTTTATGGCAAAAGCAGTGAAAGCTGTGGTTGCAGTGGAGTGCGGTGAAATGCGGTGCAGCGTGGTAAGAGTGGCAACAGACGAAAAGAGACCACGAAAACTTTTCCCTGGAAACGGGAATGTTAACTCCGCCTGGAGATGCCTATAAGGTGGAGATGCCTATAAGGTGGAGATGCCTATAAGGTGGAGATGCCTATAAGGTGGAGATGCCTATAAGGTGGAGATGCCTATAAGGTGGAGATGCCTACAAGGTGGAGATGCCTATAAGGTGGAGATGCCTATAAGGTGGAGATGCCTATAAGGTGGAGATGCCTATAAGGTGGAGATGCCTATAAGGTGGAGATGCCTATAAGGTGGACTTATGTGTGATAAATAACAGTGGCAGAGAGCAATACAGTACAGGGTATAACTTCTCACCGGGAAAGAGGATGCTATCTCGGCCATGGAGAGGCCTATAAGGTGTACAAAGAGGGCTGTGATCCACCAGTACCAGATGAGCCCTGCTGGCCCCCCGTTGATGAACCCCTGGCTGCAGGGGGGAGGTGATGGTGGGAAATAGAAGGGAGAGAGTGAGAAGAGCAAGTGTGGGGGGGGAGGAATGGGAGGGAAGGATATAGGAAAGGGTGAAGGGAGGGAAGACGGCTGTGATCCACCAGTACCAGATGAGCCCTGCTGGGCCACCGTTGATAAAGCCTTGTCTGTTGGTACAGGGGAGAGGGAGAGAGTGCAGTGCGGTGCAATAAGGTGACTGAGGTGCACAGCAACGGCTGTGATCCACCAGTACCAGATGACCCCTGCTGGGCCGCCGTTGATAAACCCTTGCCTGCAGCAGAGGGGGAAGGTAGAAGTGGGGAAGAGCGAGTGAGAGGAGAGATGGGAGGTGGGAGGTGGGAGGTGGGAGATGGGAGATGGGAGATGGGAGATGGGAGATGGGAGATGGGAGGTGGGAGATGGGAGATGGGAGATGGGAGATGGGAGATGGGAGGTGGGAGATGGGAGATGGGAGATGGGAGGTGGGAGATGGGAGGTGGAAGGTGGGAGGTGGGAGGTGGGAGGTGGGAGATGGGAGGTGGAAGGTGGGAGGTGGAAGGTGGGAGGTGGGAGATGGGAAGTGGGAGATGGGAGATGAACTCACCAGACATCTTCGGAGCTCCTGCCGGTATCCGAGCTCGTTCAGGCGCTTCTCAGCGGGAACGAATTCCACGGAGAGCGCAACCATGTCCTCTGGTGGTCTGCACAATCATAGCGAGAAGGGAGCACCCAGAACTCACGAGGGAGCGGCGGAGCTCCTGTCGGTAACCCAGCTCGTTCAGGCGTTTCTCAGCGGGATCTAGTTCGACGGAGAGCGTGATTCCGTCCTCCATGGTGATCTGAAGGATCTTCTGCTCGGTTCCCACCTCCTCGTCGAGCCGCTGAATCATTGCCACTATCGAGGCGCCTTCAAACGCGGACGCCTCCGTGTACAGCTTCATTTCCTCGCCCTCCGGCGGAAGGTTCTGCGAAGGTTCGTCGTCGCCGTCGTGGTCCACGTCAGCCATAGCACGACGGCCGTCGCCGATTGTGGAATCTGTCGCGTGGGGGTCGCACGCGTCGTAGTAGTGGCACTGTTTCGTCGCTCCGCAACTGTCGCCGGGCGACGCTTCTATCTCGTCGCATGAATCAGCAGCTACCGCTGGTATTGCGACCATTTTCGCCAGCACAGCGTCAACGACACGGCGAGGAGTTTGAAGCGAGGCAGCCCTACTTACTACTACTAAAGTACGTGGCGCGGCGGAGAGGTATTGGTCTTAACCAGCTCTGGTACTCCTATCAGAAAATAGTCCTAGAAAATATTCTTTGCAAGAAAGCGGACAGCGTATCCCTCGGGATTATGAGCTAGCTGAGAACCGTATCGGCGTGTTCAAAAGCTGGAGATTCTTATTTTGAGACGGCTTTAGATAAGACATGTTGCACGGCCCCTATGAGTCGGGATTTTCTTGGAGACGGGTAAACGATGATGCGACACGAACACCCTAAACTAGTAGCAGTTCCCAGCAAAGAAACAAGAGCGCAAATTCGGATTCTGAAATCAAGATTTTTCGCGCCACGGACTCCTCCTTGCACAGCAATTCGGGGCAAGAAAGAAGCTTCCACTCAACAAGTTCTGCATACGATGATCATGCACATCAGCATGAAGTTTTTGCAAGTCAAGGAGGATGAAAATAGTAAGCTCTTGTCAGCTTGCACTCGGCATGTCGCGATATTTTGCTCTGGAAAACGCAGCTGAGAACGATACATACATGCACTGCTTTGTACTGCTAACCAGTTTGAAAATCGGTACATGAACCGAAAACGAGCTCCTCTCGGTGGATACGAGAACGTGGAAGCGGAAGTCAGGGGAGGCGAGCTAGTTCAGTTGTTGCGGTGGTGTGCGATATTAAGCATTTCATAGCGTGTTCTCAACGTTCTAAGCAGTTAGGGAAGGCATGACTCGTCATATAAACATCCCACAGAAACGGTTGGGAAAGATTTCTCAAGAGAAAGAGAAGGTGAAGAGGAACGGTCTGCCCACGAATATCAGGGTCAAAGCCAGCTTCGAAATCCAAGGGTCTGCGGTCGGTACACCCTAGCAGTTCTCGGGATGGTGCTGGAGCTCAACTGCGGTTCTTAGTTCGCTGCGCTGCTATTAACCCACCAGACTTTCCATAAGCGATGTGTTCATGTTACCACCTGTTAGTGCAGATGGGATGGAATCTGGCTGAGCGAGGTCACCCTCGAGAAGGCGGGGGAAGGCAGGTGTGGGGAGCGGAGGGGATATTGGCGGGAACACACGGGTTTGGGTTGTTCACGGAGCAAACCAGAAAATTTTAGAACGGGAGGGGATGGGATGGGTAGGATGTTGGGGGTTAGTTGGGGGAAGATATTTTATGTTCAGATGCAGAAGGCCAAAAGTGTGAGGAAGGGGGGTTGGTTGGAGGGACCGAGGTGTGTGGGGGGGGGGCTGGGGGGAGGGGACGAATTCGTCTGTGGCCATTGGCCAGCCTGTTTGCTCAAGCCGCACATTGGCTTCGAGAAATCCGCGACTCGTCGATCATATTTTGGGCCCATAGGACCGGCTGGCAGGTCGGTGGGGCGGATTGCTGCGCCAGGGATTGCAAGAATCTGGCTATTCTCGAAGTCAACAGTAGGGCAAACTGGATCAAGGCGGAGGAGGGAGGAAGAAAACTACAGGTCAGGTGGAGTGGAGAGAGACTCTGGCTGGATGGATGTGTGGACGGATCAATGACAGCTCGGACGGGCCTACAGTTCAGGGAAACACCCTGCCTGAGTCAGCAGCAGTGCAGAACAGCTTGGTCCCATTTCAGGCAGGGAAACGACCGAGAATGACGCAAAACAAGCCTTGACCTGAGGCTCGGATTTCATGCAGCAGGTCGAGAGAATGTTGCGGTGGGGGGAGGTTGACTCAATCTAGGAGGACCTATTTAGAGAGCAGTTTCATGCCGGGAGATGTTCGGCGTGACACAGCGGCGACGCCAAGCATGTGTATAGCTGGGGTCCTCGTGGCACAGCACAGTGCATGAAAATCGTTGATGCAAAACACTGCCGCATGAACCGAGCGGACCTCTGCACATACAAAAAGAAACCTGTTCTTACAGAATACGCTCGTAGAAGGTTAGCGTTGATGACCTGTTAGTGAATCTCCGCTTGGACAGTTAGTGACTGAACTTAGATTTAGACGCCTTCATTCTATGAAAAGAGTAAAGTTGCATAAGATTGCGAAACTGATCTACTGCTTCTTTATGAATGTTTAAGCTGAGGCAGTCTCCATGAATCCAGATCTCGTCCAAAAACCCTGTGATGAGTATGGAAAGTCCTCACTATCTACACAGCATGGCAATAAATATAAAAACTACACACCACCACCCTAGATGAAACTTGTCTGCACACACCACCTAAAGCCAACCACCCTCTCTTATTCCATCTTTCCCTCGGCCTCTTTCTCCCCGCCGTTCTCCTCCGTGATCGGAACAATCTCCCGAACCGGCCCCTTGAACCAGAAGCGAGCATGCACAATCCACCACGTGACAAAGATGGTGACCCACACCGCAATGGCCACTGGAGCCCAGTTGAGATTCTCGACCGTGACAGGGAAGGCGTAGGGCAGCAGAAAGACTATCATGGTGTAGAGCACCCACACCAGCGCCAGGAAATGCACGATTTTCCTGCGAGTGAGAGAGGGAAAGAATGTGGGGAGGAGGGGGGGGGGGGAGTAGGGGCACAGGCAATACGAATTGGGAGGGGCACAAAGAGGTTGGGAGGGGTCCAAGGGACGGGGGTTGGAGAGGTAAGAGCTGCGGATCCTCGCTGCAATGGCCACTGGCGCCCAGTTGAGGTTCTCGACCGTGACAGGGAAGGCGTAGGGCAGCAGAAAGACTATCATGGTGTAGAGCACCCACACCAGCGCCAGGAAATGCACGATTTTCCTGCGGGGGAATGGGTGTGGGGGGGGGCAGGGGCAGGGGCACAAAGTGGTCGAGAGGGGTTTAAACAGAAAAGGGGTTGAAGAGTGAAGAGATGGTGATCCATGCTGCGACGGCCACTGGAGCTCAGTTGAGACTTTCCATGGTCACCGGGAAGGCATAGAACAGCAGAAAGACTATCATGGTGTAGAGCACCCACACCAGCGCCAGGAAGTGCACGATTTTCCTGCATGAGAAATGGGGGTGTTTATGGGAAGGTGGAGGTGATAAGAATGTTGTTTTAGGCGGCTAAAAAAAATCTGTCCATATGAAAACCGCATGCATTGAGACATATTTTTAGGGAAGGAAGGAGGAAGGAGGAAGGAGAGGGGCATGCATGCATGCATGAATGTGTCTTACCCGCCAACAACCCCGATGTAGTTGGGGATGTAGAATGGCCCTGGTTGAAAGTGGTCCTCCTTTTGAATGAGGCGGAAGAAGATGGGCACCGAGTAGGCCGACACCCAGCCGATGCTCGAGATGGATGCTATGGCAAAGAAGATTGTGGTCGATGTGTAGAGGAGGGGAAGGAGGAAGATGATTCCGATGACCACGGAGAGGCAGAGCGCGAGCACGGGGACCTTGTTGGGCGCGAGGCGGCGCCAGAGGAAGGAGAGGGGGAGCCCGCCGTCTCGAGCCAAAGCATAGGCCTGATGAAGGGGAGCGAGAGTGAGAGGGGGGGGAGGGGGGTGAGCAGCAGGGCGAGCACCGGGACCTTGTTGGGCGCGAGGCGGCGCCAGAGGAAGGAGAAGGGGAGGCCTCCGTCACGAGCCAGGGCATAGGCCTGAGGAGGGGGGGAGTGGGGACGGGGAGGAGGGAGCACGAGGGAGAGGAGGGGAAGAGGGGAAGAGGGGCAGAAGGGAAAGGGCAAAGAAGATTGTGGTGGAGGTGTAGAGGAGGGGCAGGAGGACCTGGTTGGGGGCGAGACGGCGCCAGAGGAAGGAGAAGGGGAGCCCGCCGTCACGAGCCGAAGCATAGGCCTGATGGTACTTTTGAGAATTCTCAAAAGTACCATCAACGTAGCTGGCCTGAGGGCTTTTGAGGCGCCTCAAAAGTTGAGAATTCTCAAAAGTACCATCAACGTAGCTGGCCTGAGGGGGGAGGGGGAGAGGGGAGGGAGAAGAGGGGAAGGGGGAGAGGGAGGGGGAAATGGGAAAAGGGGGGAGATAGGTGGTGGTATGAACATTTGTGAGCAACGAGAGCTTGAGAGGAAGGAAAAGGGCAGGCACCTGTTGCGTCAGGTTGTAGGTAGGTCCGTGGGATGGGGAGAGCGGGAGGGTGGTGGGGTGGGATGAAGGGGAGAGAAACAGGGGACATGCAAATGCCTGAAGCACCTCCCCACCTAACACTCACCACTCCCCTCCCCTCCTCACACTCACCACTGACCTCCCCTCCTTACACCCACCACTCACCTCCCCTCACACTCACCACTCGCGATGCCCCTAGCTGCTCCTCACGCCCCCAGCTGCCCCAGCACTCACCACTCGAGACGCTCCTAGCTGCCCGGACACGGTTCCAAAGAAGAAGGACGTGTATATGATGCCCGTGAATATCTGCGCTCCCACTCCCGATCCATAGCTGGTGTGGGGAGAGGGGAAGAGAGAGAGGAAAGGGAAGAAGGGAGGGCCAGGGGGTTGAGGGCCAAAAGAAGAAGGACGTGTATATGATACCCGTGAGTATCTGTTACCCCACACCCTAGCCGTACCTGGTGGGAGGAGAAGGGGTGGAAAGAGGGGAAAGAGAGGGAAAGGAGCTGAAGCCTCCAACGAATCAGGACGTGTACACACATATTTATCGTGCATATGATGCCGGTTGCCTCAACACACCTCAGCAGAGCTCAACACACCTCAGCACACCTCAACACGCCTCAGCACACATCAACATACCTCCGCTTCCGCATTGCTGGTAAATATATGATCGACGTTCTGAATGCAGAGTGTGAACACACACAGGGCACACTGAGTGTGCACCAGCAGCAAGAGGAGGAGGAGGAGGAGGAGGAGGAGGAGGAGGAGGAGGAGGAGGAGGAGGAGGAGGAGGAGGAGGAGGAGGAGGAGGAGGAGGAGGAGGTGGAGGAGGAGGAGGAGGAGGAGGAGGAGGAGGAGGAGGAGGAGGAGGAGGAGGAGGAGGAGGAGGAGGAGGAGGAGGAGGAGGAGGAGGAGGAGGAGGAGGAGGAGGAGGAGGAGGAGGAGGAGGAGGAGGAGGAGGAGGAGGAGGAGGTGGAGGAGGAGGGGGAGGAGGAGGAGGAGTAGGAGGAGGAGGAGGAGGAGGAGGAGGAGGAGGAGGAGGAGGAGGAGGAGGAGGAGGAGGAGGAGGAGGAGGAGGAGGAGGAGGAGGAGGAGGAGGAGGAGGAGGAGGAGGAGGACGAGCAGCAGCCACTTCCACAGAGCCATGCTGTGAACACACACAGGAGAGCCGGTCTCCTATCCACTCCACTCACCGCGCCTGAAACGCATCCCATAGGATCTGAATGACTGGCTGCATGCCATGTGTGACTCACCGCTGCATGCCATGTGTGACTCACCGCTGCATGCCATGTGTGACTCACCGCTGCATGCCATGTGTGACTCACCGCTGCATGCCATGTGTGACTCACCGCTGCATGCCATGTGTGACTCACCGCTGCATGCCGTTAACCAACGTGCAAGCACAGCCCTTCGATGCGCCAACCCACTCTCCACCCCACTCACCGTGCGTAAAAGGCGTCCCACGGTGCGTAAAAGGCGTCCCACGGTGCGTAAAAGGCATCCCACGGTGCGTAAAAGGCGTCCCACGGTGCGTAAAAGGCGTCCCACGGTGCGTAAAAGGCGTCCCACGGTGCTTGAAAGGCGTCCCACGGTGCGTAAAAGGCGTCCCACGGTGCTTGAAAGGCGTCCCACAGGATCTGAATGACTGGCTGTAAGGCCTCTCACCCACCCACTCTCCAATTGAACTCACCGTGCGTAAAAGGCATCCCAGAGGATCTGAATCACCGGCTGCATGCCGTTGGTCACCGTCGTGGGCGTCTCCCCGTCAACAGCGGTGGCAAATATATCATCCACGTTCTGAATGCAGAGCGTGAAGACCACCAAAAGCAGCCACGCCACGAACGTGACTGTAGAGAGCGACGCCACGATGGCGGCCGGCGACGTGCGGTCGGACTTCTTTGTCTCTTCTGAGAGATGTGCCACACCGTCGTAGCCGTAGAGGGAGTACTGGGAGACCAGGAGGCAGAGCACGAAGGAGTAGGCCTGTAGAAAGGGAGGGGGGGGGGGGGGGGGGAGAGGGGAGTGGTTGAGAGATGTGCCACGCCATCGTAGCCGTAGAGGGAGTATTGGGAGACGAGGAGACAGAGCACCAAGGAGTAGGCCTGGGGGAGGGGTGGGGTGGGGGGCGGAGGGGAAGGGGGGGTAGGTGGTGAGTGGGGGGAAGGGAATGAATCACATGCGCCACGCCGTCATAGCGAGGCAGAGCACGAAGGAATAGGCCTGGAGAAAAAGAAGAAACGGGGAAGGGGGGGAGAGGAGAGTGGTTGAGTGGTTGAGAGGTTGATAGATGTGCCACGCCGTCGTAGAGGGAGTATTGGGAGACGAGCAGGCAGAGCACGAAGGAGTAGGCCTGAGGGGTGGGGGGCGGAGGAGAAAGGTGGGGTAGGTGGTGAGTGGGGGGAAGGGAATGAATCACATGCGCCACGCCATGGTAGCCGTAGAGGGAGTATTGGGAGACGAGCAGGCAGAGCACGAAGGATTAGGCCTGAGGGGAGAGAGGGAGGGAGGGACGGAGGGAGAGGGGAAAGCGGGTGAGGGGGGAAGTAAGGTTATGCGACACGCCGTCGTAGCCGTAGAGGGAGTAGTGGGAGAAGAGCAGGCAGAGCGCACAAAGGAGTAGGCCTGGGAGAGGGGTGGGGTGCGGTGCGGTGCGGTGGAGAGGAGCGAAATTGATTGACCTTTACGCGCCAAACAGTCGTAGCCGTAGAGGGAGTATTGGGAGACGAGCAGGCAGAGCACGAAGGAGTAGGCCTGGGGGGGAGGGAGGGAGGGGGAGGTGGGGAGGAGAAAGGGAGCGAAGTTGTTAGGAAGTCAGGTTATATCAGCACCAGTAGAGGGAGTATTGGAAGACCAGGGGGCAGAGCACAAAGGAATAAGCCTGGGAGGAGGAGGGGGGAAGGAAGGAAGGAAGGGGGAGGGGAGGGGGGAAGGGCGTGGTATGTAGGGAGGTTGGAATAGGAACAGGTTGGCAGTGACACAGCAACGGGCTGTGGTAGCCATACAGGGAGTAGTGAGATGGGAGAGCAAGAGGCAAAGCACACAGGAATGGGTCTGTAAGGCGGCGGTATGAGAGATGAGATTTAGTCGAGTGGAATGAAACGTGGGGAAGGGAGCAGAGTGGAACAGAGAGAGGATAAAAGATTGGAGGAGAGCGGAGGAGAGTGGAACAGAGTGGAGGAGAGTGGAACAGAGTGGAGGAGAGTGGAACACAGGTTGACTCACCGGCGTGGGCAGGGTCTCACCGGCGTGGGCAGGGTCTCGTTTGAGAAGAGGGTTAGGAAGACGTATGAGGCTGGCTAGTGGTAGGCTGGTGTGTGGGGGCGACTAGGAGTAGAGTGAACGGTTTGCAAGGAATTAAGTGAAGCAGAGCGGTGCAGAGTGGTGCAGAGTGGTGCAGAGTGGTGCAGAGTGGCTCACCGGCGTGGGCAGGGATTCGTTTGACCAGAAGGTTTGGAAGACGAAGGAGGCCGGCTGGTGCGTGGGAGCAACGAGGGGCAGCGTGATGATGAGCGCCACTGCTCCCAACACCTGGAAGGGAAAGGTAGGGGGGGGGGGAGGATAGAGCAGAGGTCCATGCATGTGTGAAACTGATACGGTTAGCGTGGGAGCAACGAGGGGCAGCGAGATGATGAGCACCACTGCTCCCAACACCTGGAAGAAGAGGCGGGGGGGACAAAGCAGAGGTGTGCATGTGTGGATGGACGGGGTAACGGTAAGTGGGGGCGACGAGGGGCAGCGTGCGTGGTGACGTGCGGCATTGCTCCCAGCTCTGAGAGAAGGGGGGAGGGAGGAGGTGAAGTGAAGCAACAAGTCACGGACGAGTCACAACAAGTACGTTGCGTTGAGATCACTTGTGCGGGTTTCTCACAAAGACTAACAGACCTGGATGGATGCACGCTGAGAAGAGCATGACGTGTATGAGGCAATGCGGATGGAGCAGGAGAGTCTCAGAAGACGGATATTCATGCACAATGATCGCCTGGCATACAGGGGAAAGCGCTGCTGACCTGGATGCAGGCGGAGAAGAGCATGACGTATGAGACGATGCGGATGGAGCAGCAGTTGATGAGGCAGCAGATGAGCACGACGCCGCACGCGATGCCAAACACCTCGTAGTGATCCAGCATGAACCCATCGCCGTTGGCCCCGCCTGTTGGCGTGGCATGGCAGGGCAGAGAGGCAACATAACAGAGCAGGGCAGAGAGAGAGCACAGACAGCATGAGCAGTTGATGAGGCAGCAGAGCAGACAAGATGAGCACGACCCCGCATGCGATGCCAAACACCTCGTAGTGATTCAACATGAAGCCATCCCCGTTCGCACCACCTGGAGAGAGCACAGATGCAGCAGCAGAGCACAGACAAGCAGCACAGAGAGTATCCAATGAGGTGGCAGATGAACACCACCCCGCATGCAATAACAAACACCTCATAGTGATTCAACATGAAGCCATCCCCGTTCGCACCACCTGGAGAGAGCACAGATGCAGCAGCAGAGCACAGACAAGCAGCACAGAGAGTATCCAATGAGGTGGCAGATGAACACCACCCCGCATGCAATAACAAACACCTCATAGTGATTCAACATGAAGCCATCGCCGTTCGCACCACCTGGCGCACAGAGTCACAGCCATGCAGCACAGAGTGGTGATGGGACAGGAGGAGACAAGATGAGCACGACCCCGCATGCAATAACAAACACCTCATAGTGATTCAACATGAAGCCATCACCGTTAGCACCACCTGGAGCACCGAGTCACAGACATGCGGCACAGAGTGGTTACAGCATTATGGCATGGCATGCTCAATGCAAGTGCGTGGAAGCATGTGCATGTCCATGTGCATGTGCATGTGCATGTACCTGTGCTGATGAGGATAAGTACTTGCAGGATGGTGACGCCGTAGTAAGACACCATGGCATGCCCCACTGCAAGCCCCACAAACTCCATCCATGCCTGCACGGATGGTGGATAGGATAGGATAGGATAGGGGCATGATGTGTGTTAGTGATATTACATGGATGCGCGTCACCATGGCATGCCCCACAGCGAGCCCACAAACTTCATCCACGCCTGCATGCATGGTGATGGGTTCATGATGCATGGTGATGGGTTCGTGATGCATGGTGATGGGGTCATGATGCATGGTGATGGGGTCATGATGCATGGTGATGGGGTCATGTGCGGGGCCATCACAAGGGCAAAGGGAATGCGTTCGGGCAAAGGGTGAATTCATAAGGTCCTGAAATCGCATGCACACTTGCTTGTGTACAGAATCAGCTTATGGAGTCATATCATGTCATATCAACCCTTATCCTATCGAACGACACAATGGGAGCACTTTAAAACAGTGTTCAACTGATGGTGCCCCACATCATACCATATCATACCCTTATCCCATCGAATCGTATCATATCCCGTAATCGGTTTGAGAGTAAGTATCAATGGACAAGCCATGATGCTATGGAATCCGGCGTGGGGTGCTTGATTGGAGGGTGAGGGAATGGGACACTCGTGGACACTCATGGGACAGTCATGGGACAGTCATGGGACAGTCATGGGACAGTCATGAGACACTCATGGGACACTCTAAGTGAAGCCATAACTGAAGCGCAATCACATTATATGGTGAATCAAGTAAGATTGCATTTTTTTGGTGAATCTAATCAAATCGCATCTCACCGTGATGAACGATGCAAGTGGGCCCCACTTCGGCCCTGCCAGTGCTGCCGCCCAGAAATAGAGAGAACCAGCTGTCTGGAAATAGGAAAAGGCGAGGGGGACAGGGAGAGATTGTGGGAAAGTCGAAGGAAGGGGGTTGAGCGGGGAGGGTAGGAAAGAAAGAGCTCGAAAGAGGGGAGTGGAAGAACAAGAGAATTAGGTGGAGGGGTGTGGAAACAGGAAAACGTGGGGGGAGGAACGAAGGGGTTGTGGGGGAAGGGGAGGAAAGGAAAGAGCTTGAAAGAGTGGAGTGACAGAACAAGAGAATGAGGTTGAGGGATGTGGGAGAGTGGGGTGGAGTAGGAGCATAATGGATTGAGGCGGATGGGCGGAGGAGGGTAGGGTTGGAAAGGTGAGGAGATTTCGACATGCTGAGAGCCAAGAGATGGCTTTCTAACCAGCACCAGTCTCCACCACTCTCAACAGTTCTCATTCACTTACTGGAAAGGAGGAGGAGATTTCGGCCATGCTGAGAGCGATGAGGTGCACTGCAACAGCTGTGATCCACCAGTACCAGATCAGCCCTGCTGGGCCGCCATCGTTGAACCCTTGTCTGTTAGTGTCGGGGAGAGGACGAGAGGAAAGGGGTGAAATGAAGTGCAACGAGGTGCAGTGCGGTGCAATAAGGTGGTTGAGGTAGTGCACTGAAACGGTGCTCCCACCACCGTTCAATAAGGTGCGGCTGTGATCCACCAGTACCAGATGAGCCCTGCTGGGCCGCCATCGTGGAACCCTTGTCTGTTCGTGGAAGGGAGAACAGGAAATGGGTGCAAAGAGGTGCAATGAGGTGCCATGTTGAGAGCAATGAGGTGCACTGCTACCGCTGTGTGATCCACCAGTACCAGATCAGCCCTGCTGACCCACCGTCGTTAAAGCCTTGTCTGTTGGGACAGCGAGGGGGGGAGGGTCAAGAAGGAAGGGAAGGGGGGGTTTGGGGGGGTGTGGGTTGAGATGGGGCAGGAAGGGAGAAGTTAAGAGGTGGGGAAGAAAAGTTGTCAACAGTACAAAAACAGGGAACGATGGGCAGGGCCAAAAACAGGGAACGATGGGCAGGGCCAAAAACATAATCTTACTCTAGGTGGGTGAGAAAAAGTCTCATTGACAAATAAGTGTGATAAACAGTAGGACTTCGAGAGCAAATATAACAAAATAATTATATAGAAACGTAAAGAAAGATTTTCAGTGAACAGGATGCAGGGAGACAAGAAACTGCACTTTCGCGTACAAAGGGACAAGGAACAGCACTTACGCATACATGGGGACCACCCCCGCGAACACGCTCATCATGCTGATGCCCGTCGCGTACAGCTGCGGAAAATGCTGTTTGCAGAGAGAAACGACGATAAAACGGGGGTAGAGACGGATAACGAGTGATCCAAAAGCAAAGGCAAGTGGAAAGCATCACACAGCGAACGAACTGAACAGTTTGAAGGAAGAATGATCCTGACATGCGTTGAGAAGTTGTTGCCTTGATTTGGTCCCTTCGGAAACACAAATAAACAGGGTACAAGTTAGCAACCCTAAATCCGAAACCCTGTTTCCAACATACGATGGGCATCAGGAAACGCTTGAAGGGAGATGAGAGGTTGGGTGGGAGGGACTGTGGGAGGGAGGGAAAGCGTCAAGAACCCGTGCGTTTCGCTTACCAGAGAAACGTTTACGAGCCTTCGAACCGCCCTTCTCAAAATATGCTGGTTACTAGTACTACAACGTTTACGAGCGTCCTAACCGGCCTAGTCTCAAGATATGCTGCTCACCAGAAATCGCTTCAGCTCCTGCCGATAACCAAGCTCGTTGAGCCGCCTTGACTTGCGCAGCTTGCAAGGCGCTTCAAAAGGCGCTTCTTCTAAACCCACCCAAATTGTACATTTCGCTTTTACCTGGGAACGCCTACCAGGGAAACACGTACAAACGGAACGTACAAACGGAACACTTACCAGAGAACGCTTCAGCTCCTGCCGGTAACCAAGTTCGTTAAGCCGCCGTTCGCCCGAGTCGAGCGCGAGCGACATGGTAACCCCATCCTCCATCGTGATTTCGAGAATCTTCTGCTCTTCGCCGATATCCTCGTCGTGCCGCTCGATCATCGCCACCACCGCGGCGCCTTGAAACGCGGACGCCTCCGAGTACAGCTGCATCTCCTCGCGCTCCATCGCGCCGCCGTCGCCGCCGCCGCCGTCCGCGGCGCTTCCGTTCTCCTCCGCCGAGCCGTCGCCACCGCCGTGCTCCTCGTATTCCTCCGCCGCGCCCATGGCTGAAAGCGCGCCGCGAGAAAGAACGAACTCTTCTTGAAGGCGGGAACTATTTGTATGTATTAAAAGACGTTTATACGCGTCGCGCGCACGGCCGGAAAACGTTGGCTCGAACCTAAAAATGTCACGGGAGGGAGAGGGAGGAGAGTGAGGGAGGGGGGGGGGAGGAGGGGGAGGGGGGGGAGGGGGTGTGGGGGGTGGGGGAGAGGGAGGGGGGGGTGGACGCAAGGACGCACGGACGGACGGGATGAACGAGACGGAAAGGAATGGACGGATGTGGGCTGAGCTTATGAATCGCGGTTTGGTTCTTTAGCGGCTGAGCTTGGAGCTGTAAATGAGGAGCTGCGAACGACTGGGGCATGGAGGCAATGCAGGCGCGGCGCTGGAAACGACTGGCGCGCGGCGCGTGCTGCTACGTGCAACGTGCAATGCGCTGAGCAATGTTTTACGTGCAATGAGCTGCGGCGGATTGCACGTTGCACGGATGATGCCTATGCGTCGAAGGAACGACGCGAAAGTGTCAGTGGCCTCGGTCTGTCAAGCATTTTGCGCATGATTTAGGTACCCCTTGAAGTCGCTGTCGAATTTTTTAGCAGACTCAAAACGGAAGTGACTTTAGAGCCAACACGACGGTCATCCCATTCTGCGCATCATGGCTTGCTGATACGTACCTGCTCTTAAACGTCTTCAGCAAGGTGAATAATGTAGAGCTACTATCATCGAGGCTTTCTTGATTCGCGCCACGAGCTCCCACTACGAATTCTAACGGATTCTAGGAGGATTTACGCACGACGTGGATAGAATGGAAGCTTTTGAGCAGCCGATTTCTACTATAGCAGCAGTTCAACAAAGATGGAGCGAGGGAAGGGGAGGAACGGCATGAAGGTCGGTGAAAAGAGGGGATGAGTTGAGACCGACAAGGCTAGGTGGGACCGAGAGGTCCTGGGAGGTAGTTACTGTACTGTAACTGCAATGGACGATAATATGCAAACGTGCACCCTGAGGCTATGGCGAGGCGAGTGTGGGCTGGGTTTGCGGGTGCGACTCGACTCGACTCAAGCGAGACAGGCTGGAAGGGCCATCATGAGAAGCGACCCTCCCTCCCTGACGGGGCTTGAGCGGGAAAGACTATTGGAAGATACTTACTCTTTCAAAGAACACAATGGTTACCATTGAAGGAAAATATTACAGAATTCATGGGGTATTTATTCCCGCCGTCCTTGAAAAATTGCTCCTGGTACAAAACATTTGAGTGGGCAAGAATGGGGCATGAATGACGCTAAAGTCACAACTGTCGGAGGTGATGGAAGCTATTTGTTGAATTTGTTGGTTCGAATGGGAAACGGCTCCAGAAAAACTACATGAGAGTAGATAGAAAATGCGCGGATTTGAAGTCATACGATTTTATCATTATTTTACACCAGGCAGGCAAACAGCTGGGAACTGCGCATAATGAGCTGGCAAAAACAATATGGGCAAGTGGGGAGAAGGGAAGGCTGCCCATTTGTTCTCCAAGGAACATGTAATAGCTGCGAAGAAGAACGAGGAAGTGCGAGAAGTGGTTGCGAAAAACGAGTTGACCGTGAGACAGCTCTTTCCCCAATGGGTATACAGTGCAATAGCTCGTTAGAGGGAAATTGGGTAACAAGGGCTGGTTGGGTGGTTTGAATGTCAGGTTCGGAAAGGATGCGAACCACGCTCACGAAATCAATTTGCGACGAAATAGTGTCGCCTGGCAAAATTGGGGTGATGGAAATGATAATTAGGGCGTGGAACATTTCGATTTTTTCACTCGAGTTCCGTACGAAGCCCCTGAGTTCCGCACCGTTGTGCGGTTCGGGTCCAACCGAACGGCGGTTCGGACCCAGCCTCGTCCGGTTGAGAAGTTGGTACATTTGACTCGTTTTTTTAATTTGGATTTCCGAATGGCACTGTGCAGTTTGGAACCGTCGCACGAGATACAATTACAAAATCGCCTACAAACAATTACCACTTGCAATACTTGCATGCGACGTCGCCTGACACTGTGCGATTTCGCCAGCACTCAGTGGCGCTGTTACTGTACCTCTGGGTTCCGAACGAGGCAATTCCAACTGTTCGCCCTGTCAGTGCGGAATTCAAACACTCAAATGTTCCAACTGGGTTCCGCACGATGACGCTGTCGCAGGTCCCTGCGAGTTTTGCGAAACTTAACGAAAACTGTCACCACACCGAGTTCCGAACGGTGCCGTGGTACGCACGAGTAAAAATCGAAATGTTCCCCGCCCCGGATCGATCGTGGGAGGGGACGCGTCCTTAGAGCGGGCACTCCCATCAAGTTAGGCGATCGATCGTGCAATATTGATCGGATACCGCACTGGAAACCTGCAAAACCTTTTCTGACCTTTCTAAAACCCGTCAAAAAACTAACCTACGGCAGGATCAATCACCCAGATCGATGCGAGTGCCCGCGTCCTTAGTAGAGCGAAAAACTGCTCGTACTTGTGTTCTCCACCACGTGTGGCGCACCACCAATGTTCCCGCATAAACTTACTAAGCTCACCAAACGATGACCTTAGGTCTTGAAGCGTACCTTACAAACGGTCCCCTGCCGCGGAATCGAGTGTGTCGGAGGCGCGGGATGCGGATGTGCAGCACGAAGAGAGTGTGCGCGTCGAGTAATACCAACAATGCACGGAGATCCTAGATTCCCCTCCTATCACGCGGCCCGTCGACCTCGCAGTTCCCATTCCCATCACCCGCGACTTTTCCTCCCGTCGCCCGCAATTCTTATTCATGTCTCCGTACAATCCGCTTGCTGTCGCCTTCCCGACGCCGTCAATTCGCCTTCCGGCCGTCCGCACTTCCCCTTCCCGTCGCCCCCACTACCTCGTCCAGTCGCCCGCACCTTCACTTCCCCGTCGCGTCGCCCTCACTTCCCCGTCGCGTCGCCCTCACTTCCCCGTCGCGTCGCCCTCACTTCCCCGTTGCGTCGCCCTCACTTCCCCGTCGCGTCGCCCTCACTTCCCCGTCGCGTCGCCCTCACTTCCCCGTTTCGTCGCCCTCATTTCCCCGTCGCGTCGCCCTCACTTCCCCGTCGCGTCGCCCTCACTTCCCCGTCGCGTCGCCCTCACTTCCCCGTCGCGTCGCCCTCACTTCCCCGTCGCGTCGCCCTCACTTCCACGTCGCGTCGCCCTCACTTCCCCGTTGCGTCGCCCTCACTTCCCCGTTTCGTCGCCCTCACTTCCCCGTCGCGTCGCCCTCACTTCCCCGTTTCGTCGCCCTCACTTCCCCGTCGCGTCGCCCTCACTTCCGCCTTCCCATCTCCCTCACTTCCCCTTCCCGTCCGTTCAACTCCACATTCCCCTCGTCCACAAATCACCTATCCTGAGCCCTCACTTTCCGTTCCCAAAGCCCGTTTCCCCCCTGCCTCCCATCCGTTTCCCACCTGCCTCCATTCACTTTCCCCCCTGCCTTCCTTCAGTTTCCCCCCTTCCTCCCATCCGTTTCCCACCTGCCTCCATTCACTTTCTCCCCCCTGCCTTCCTTCAGTTTCCTCCCTTCCTCCCTTCAGTTTCCCCCCTTCCTCCCATCCGTTTCCCCCTTTCCTCCCATCCGATTCCCCCTTTCCTCCCATCCGTTTCCCCCCTTCCTCCATTCACTTCTCCCCCCTTCCTCCTTTCCGTTTCCCCCCTTCCTCCCTTCAGTTTCCCCCCTTCCTCCCATCCGTTTCCCCCCTGCCTCCCTCCGATCTCCCCCCTTCATTGCCCTCACTTCTGTCTCCCGCCGTATACTTTTCCTTCACACACTGCTGTTTCCTGGAGACCATACAATCCCCCTTCACTAACCCGATTTCTCCCCTGCTCGGCTCACTCTTTCCCCCTCCCCGATTTCTTTCCTGCTCTGCTCATTCTTTCTCCCTTCACTGACCCAAATGCTCCCCTGGTCAGTATCTATTCCCCTTCACTCACCCAGTTTCTCCCCTGCTCCCTCTCTTTCACCCCCCTCCTCACTCTCTCCCCTTTTGCTCATCCCAGTTCCCCCCTTCTCCCTCTCTTTTCCCTTTTTCTCACCCATCTTCCCCTCCGCCTTACTCTCTTTCCCCTTTGTGCAACCCCTTCCCCCCACTCGCTCTCTTTCCCACTCATTCGCTTTCCCATTTCACTCCCACCGCCCCCCCCATTCTACCCCCTGTTCTCACCCCTCTTGTCGCCCTGCTTACATTCCCCTTTGCCCATCCCTTAGCGCTGTCGCTTCCCATGCCCTTCTGTACGCTTCACCTGTCACTACTGCCGTCACATCTCCCCCCCGATTTCCTTTCGGACCGTATCTCAAGATTGGTAGAGTGTACAGATGCACCAGGTGTTACCACGGGTCCTTGGTCCATTGCATGCAGTGCAATCAGCAAGGTAGATTCAGCTTCCTTTCTGCACTAACATATACAATACACATATGGAAGGCCACTGGCCAACATACCATAATCAACTCAGCAACACCCTCCCCTTAGTGTTCCCCTATACCCCCTAATCCCTCCCCAATCACCTCCCCCGTACCTCCCCCCTCCTCTCCTTCCTCCATAAACATCTGTCCCCTGCGCTCCACTCCCATACTCAAATCTCATTCTATCTAACCTGCATCTGCACACATTAATCTTCCTGACTACTTCCATTCCATCGCCAACTCATAGACCACCACTTCAACCCAATAGACGCCTCCTGCGCCCTGCCTGTATTCACCAGACATTCATGGGTATAGGGACCGTTGAGATTCCGTGCACCTGAATGTGCTTCGTCAGGCTCATGTTCGCCTGGTTCAGTGGCCCAAACGACTTAGCTCCAGGGGCTTTAAAGTAGCATTCCTTTTTGGCGTAAGCATTCATCTTCACCAACTTCTGGCCCATGTTCATGGTGCGGAACTGCCACATCGGCACTGTAGCAAGCAGCCGATTTTTGCTGAATATCCCCTTTATGATCAGATTCTTCAGTATCCGAAGGCGCTGCGTCGGAGTGTACGCCTCCCATTTCTTTTTCATGAACTGATTGCCGATGTTGCCCGGAATGAGGATAGTGGAAGGGCCGTCGAGGGTGATGAGCTTGTACCTTGCTGCACGCGCAACCAAAGAAGCGACGAAAAAGGATTAGGTTAAAGTGACGCAACAGAGCGTGTCGATTGAAGCTAGAATGATGTTTTCCTTTCCTCCGCAAAAGGAAAAAATGATATCGCGAAAGAGCGCGTGCACGTGATCAAGCCTTGAGCGTCTGGGATCTCAAGCGGGAGCGTATACATTTACTGGATTCAACGCAATAAAAGTTTTGCACAGGAGGCCGGAGCAACGGATCTTTTCATTTCGCGGTCAAGCTCACCTGCGGTGTAAAATCGTTCGGCGAAAACAGTATGAAATTTGTAAGTTTTATTGAGGTCTTTGAGCGCCGCTACGAGCTCCCATTGCGGAACGCCAGTGGTCTTCTTTGGCGGCTTAGGGGTTTGTTTCCGCGCTTCAACGCCCCTCACGGCGTGAGGACTCGGCGCGAGAAGCACTGTCGAGACGAGCAGAACTACGACAACAAATGCTCGCGAACACGTGCACGGTTCTGACATGCTGCGCGGCTTTGGAGTTAAGAAAGAAACGGTTCTAAAACTAGTATCGCCGGATCGACTTCGGGCTCTGCGAAGCTATACTTGTCACACAAATTCTGGGACTCTTTAAAAGATCGTGAAATCCTGCCGTTCGTCAAGCATCGAAGACGATGACTGTGAATGTCGGAAGGAAGGACGAAGGCAAGGGAGACAAATCAACACCACGACAGCAACAAAGAGAACGTGGTGATAGGTTGGATAGAGAACAACGCTCCGCGCTGTGGGCTGATTGGGCAGTCTCGGGATTTTTCGAACCTCGGAGTTGAGTTGTACAGTAACCCTCTTTGCCCATCCTGACCTCACATTTCGAGGCACCTCGCTTGGGCAAGGTTTTAATATGGATACAGATTCGTGGTAATGAAGGGGTATTAGAGGAAGGTAGAAAAGGTGGAACAAGGGTGATAAGGAGAGAAGAGCTGGAGAAGAAGAGAAGGGCCGAAGGAAAAGGTGGAAAGAGGAAACGGTCGACGGTGAACTTCAGTTGGGGGTTGTGGAAAGAAAACTATACTGTCGAAATTGAGAGAGCGAGAGAGGAAAATAGTTCAAACACACAAGAAGGAATAGCCACCTGGCTTGTCTACCCTTCCAACCTACACTTCCAACCTATATGCTACAAACGGTCCAATCGAAGCAATTTGTTTTCTTTCCCCATGCCCAACGCTCACTACATCCTCACACCCTCTGATTCCCCGTAACGAACTCATAAATGCACAATCGGATCAAGGATTTCGCCAAAAGAGGCAATGGAATCCATAGTCCCAATATTTCCAGATTTGGCATACTTAATCTCCAAAGCCGCCTGACTTCTCCGGGTACGTCTGGAAAGCATCTTGCAAAAGTCCTTGACAGACTCCTGTTTGGCTTGGATGAGCCATGCAATTTCGGTGGAATCTGCTTGGCCGCACGTGCCAAAATAAAGGAGGAGCCTGCTTGGCACTTGCACGAATGACCACAAGGGCGACGGGCAGGATGCAAGATCGGCGGAAGCCAATTGGCACGGCTGGAAGGAGAAATTTCTGGTTGGGAGATCTATCGGCCTGTTCGGCACAGGGAGGCCCACTACAAGAACGACGGTTCTATCCTCACACTATACACAGAAGTAGATACACCACTTTTAGGGCATGAAGCTATGACAATATGAGTCCTGGCACACATGCAATTTCCATACAGATGTTGCATGTTGAGGCTTCAGATATTTCTTAGATGTCGCGCTTAAGAAGCTTTGACTGAGGCACTCCTTTGCATGCGATTCTAGGGTCTTCTCCGCATGTAAAAACGTGGCACAATCTGAACATTGAATAATCAAACACCATCTTCTCCGATGGTAATTCATTCATGCATTCGTTTACACTTCTTAGTATGGGGTAGCTGCAAGCAATATGGGAGATGATAAAAACAGTTTACTGGCATGTTATGTACATCAACGTTTCTAAAGTATCAAAACAAGGTGCAGTTGCTCTATATTAACTGAGCAGAGATGCAAATTACAGTGCATTACACTCACAACTGCTTGGATGCTTACGTATTGCCAACCCAAAACCTCTCTCTATACTTTCAATCAACTCTTTTAAGCATTCAGCGGGATAGGGACTGTGGAAATACCATGGACCTGAATAGTCCTAGTCATGCTTAGATTTGTCATGTTCAAAGGGCCAAACGCAGATCCACCTACAGCTTTGAAATAGCATTCCCTTGTCGAGTAGCTGTTCATCTTGACCAGCTTCAGGCCCATATTCATGGTGGGGAACTGCCACATGGGTACAGTTGAGAGCAGCCGATCCTTGCTGAACTTGCCCTTTATTATCAGATTCTTCATTATGCGAAGCCTCTGCTGGGGAGTGAAAGCCTCCCACTTCTTTTTCATAAACTGATTGCCAATATCCGACGGAACAAGGATCGTGGAGGGACCATCAAGGGAAATAAGTTTGACCCTAGCTGCAACATGATTTTTTTCGAAAGTGTGTAACACTTTCTAAAAATGCGTATTTTGAAAGCGCAGCTGACTGTCACGAAGCAAAGCAATGGCGAATTACAATTCGCCGAGTACATAACGAGGGTTGGAGGCCATTCGGCCTCCACCCACGACTTCATTTCGGAACTTTGCAGTTCCACTCATTCTCGTCCAACCACCTCGAAAGTTTCCTCTGTCACTAGAACTACTTACTACGACTCACCTACAAGCGATCGATTTTCACGAAGGGCAACAATATCACGCGTGCGACTGTACTTAGCGGGCGCTCAACTGAGAGCGAAGTGCGCCGGACGAAACGCCAACAGGCGCGCCAAAGACGAAATCGCCAGTGGCACGCACTAGTGACGAAATTGCCACTGGCGCCAGTGGCTCGCGCTAGGGACGAAATTGCCACTGGCGCCAGTGGCAGGCGATTGGGACGAAATCGCCACTGGCGCAAGTGGCGCGCGCCAGGGACGAAATCGCCACACGCGCGCATGTGGCGAAATTGCCACGTGCGCCAGTGGCGAAATCGCCACTAGCGCGCCATGGACGAAATGGCCGCTGGCGCGGCAGTGACGAAATTGCCACTGCAGCGCCTTAGTCGTTTGACTGGGCGTCATTTGTTGCCTAAGTGCTGCAAGTCATTTTCTTTCAGTTTTATTTTCGTTATGTCCTCTTCGTTTATTTTCTATTAATCTATAAGCTCCTCTTATCCCTTGGTGGCAGAAAATCAGGCCCAACACTACAGTGGTGGAAAGACTTTTATAAAAGGCTCTACTAGTCGCGCGGGGAAATTACATGGACTACAGGATCAAACTGCACGCGCACCCAAGGACGTCTCCCAATAAAAAGAGCGGACAGAGGGTCTCCCCGTGTGGCCTGAGAGCCGTCCCCCAGGGGGGGAAGGGGACCGAGGGTCCCCGTGTGGCCTGAGAGCCGTCCCCCAGGGGGGGAAGGGGACCGAGGGTCCCCGTGTGGCCTGAGAGCCGTCCCCCAGGGGGGGAAGGGGACCGAGGGTCCCCGTGTGGCCTGAGAGCCGTCCCCCAGGGGGGGAAGGGGACCGAGGGTCCCCGTGTGGCCTGAGAGCCGGGACCGAGGGTCCCCGTGTGGCCTGAGAGCCGTCCCCCAGGGGGGGAAGGGGACCGAGGGTCTCCCCGTGTGGCCTGAGAGCCGTCCCCCAGGGGGGGAAGGGGACCGAGGGTCCCCGTGTGGCCTGAGAGCCGTCCCCCAGGGGGGGAAGGGGACCGAGGGTCCCCGTGTGGCCTGAGAGCCGTCCCCGAGGGGGGGAAGGGGACCGAGGGTCCCCGTGTGGCCTGAGAGCCGTCCCCCAGGGGGGGAAGGGGACCGAGGGTCCCCGTGTGGCCTGAGAGCCGTCCCCTAGGGGGGGAAGGGGACCGAGGGTCCCCGTGTGGCCTGAGAGCCGTCCCCCAGGGGGGGAAGGGGACCGAGGGTCCCCGTGTGGCCTGAGAGCCGTCCCCCAGGGGGGGAAGGGGACCGAGGGTCCCCGTGTGGCCTGAGAGCCGTCCCCCAGGGGGGAAGGGGACCGAGGGTCCCCGTGTGGCCTGAGAGCCGTCCCCCAGGGGGGGAAGGGGACCGAGGGTCCCCGTGTGGCCTGAGAGCCGTCCCCCAGGGGGGGAAGGGGACCGAGGGTCCCCGTGTGGCCTGAGAGCCGTCCCCCAAGGGGGGAAGGGGACCGAGGGTCCCCGTGTGGCCTGAGAGCCGTCCCCCAGGGGGGGAAGGGGACCGAGGGTCCCCGTGTGGCCTGAGAGCCGTCCCCTAGGGGGGGAAGGGGACCGAGGGTCCCCGTGTGGCCTGAGAGCCGTCCCTCAGGGGGGGGAAGGGGACCGAGGGTCCCCGTGTGGCCTGAGAGCCGTCCCCCAGGGGGGGAAGGGGACCGAGGGTCCCCGTGTGGCCTGAGAGCCGTCCCCCAGGGGGGGAAGGGGACCGAGGGTCCCCGTGTGGCCTGAGAGCCGTCCCCCAGGGGGGGAAGGGGACCGAGGGTCCCCGTGTGGCCTGAGAGCCGCCCCCCAGGGGGGGAAGGGGACCGAGGGTCCCCGTGTGGCCTGAGAGCCGTCCCCCAGGGGGGGAAGGGGACCGAGGGTCCCCATGTTGGGCTTGCCGTAAGATGGGCTGAATTTCGAACAATGTGTGTGCTAGTATGGATCATCCTTGGCTATTGATGTAACCGTATATGATAAGAGTTCAAAAAAAAAAAAAAAAAAAAAAAAAAGGGGGCTCAAACATTTTTTGACAAACAAAGGTTGGTTGGTGCCCCATCAATTTCCAGGGAAGCAATTGTTTGGAGTGACCTGGTTACAAATGGTTGGTAGAGTGCAACTCAAGATGGATTTTGAATCTGACTTGACTACGGTTGTTCACACGCACTCCTACATCGCATTCAATGTTCTCTCCAAATAAGGGCAATGAGAAAGGGATTGGTTTCCATCATGCTCATCCCACTCTCTTAGATCGCACCCGAGATGGAAATAAAAGCACGGGAGTTGCGACTAGCATGCTACCACAAGTTGCGTCTCGTTAAGAACTTGAATGGGATTTAGGTGTTGGGAGTTAAAGATGGAATTCGTGTGTGAAAAAATATATATATATATATATACCTATTTAACCAAAATGACGGACACACCCTCCCGCTACTACCAACTCAGCCCATACCTCCACGTTGTAGATAGCCCCGAACCTCAAACGGTTGGAAGCGTAGAGTACAGCAGAGCACATGGTAAATCCCAAGATAAAAGTTGTACCGTCCATTGGGTGTGTAGACCTTGGTTGGGAACCACCAATTGCAACCACTATTCTGCTGCATCAACAAACACGCACATCTACACTAACAGAACGCAACCTTCGCACACACAACATTTCGAACGCCATCGACATAGAGATCGCGATTACCAACGCCACCTCTCTCGGCACTTCGTCAAGGCCATCAATCGCAACTACACTCGCCACGTCTTCAACACCCCAACTGCACATGTCTCAGAAGACCCAATTGTAATGAAGCCCGTTGCCTTTGCAAGAACAGAAAGCAAGCTTTCTCAATATGAAAATTTTCGAAAGTGTGTAACACTTTCTAAAAATGCGTATTTTGAAAGCGCAGCTGACTGTCACGAAGCAAAGCAATGGCGAATTACAATTCGCCGAGTACATAACGAAGGTTGGAGGCCATTCGGCCTCCACCCACGACTTCATTTCGGAACTTTGCAGTTCCACTCCCCACCCACCCACCCTAGTTGTATATCTGTATAATCCATCCATAGTTGGACGAGAATGTTGTATTACTGCAATTGTAATGAAGCCCGTTGCCTTTGCAAGAACAGAAAGCAAGCTTTCTCAATAAGAAGAAAAACGAAAGGCGATAAGAAACTGACTCATATTGTACAATCAAAGAATGCTGGAGGGCAAAAAGAAAGGCAATAAGAAACTGACTCAGCTTGTTCATATCAGCGAATGCTGGAAAGCTATGCATGTCCTGCGGCTGCCATGTCCTCAGCAATGAATTCGTACTCAAAGAGCTCACCCGCAGTGTAGAAACGTTGCGCGAACACGGAGAAAAAAGGGTACTTCTTATCGAGGTCCTTGAACGCCGTCAAGAGCTCTCGATTCAGCAGGTCGGCCCGCGATGGGGGCTTCCTTGCCGGTGCTCTCTTGACAGCGACGGTGTGCGGAACCAAAAGCAGCAGCAGAATGGTTGCTACGGCTATGGCGAGGTTCACTACACGGAGCGTCAGAATCGGCCTCATTGCAACCACGAACGGTCAACACCAAAGGGATCGGAGAAACAAATCCTACCACTGAAGCAACGAGGGAGGCCAAGGATGCGAAGCTCGGCGAGGCTGAGGACTTTCTGCACAGAACATGCTAACAATGCAAGGCTGAGCTTCACAAATTTAAGCGTTCTCTACGGTCGCCGCCGGACAAGGAACACGCGCCTTGTCTGGTGCAGTTTTCCGTTAGAGAGAGAAGAGGAAGGGGAGAACTGGTGCTGGACGGTGTGGGGTTACATCTGCTGTTGGCGCGACCAGGACTAGACATCGGCTCGAGGCGGCCGTTTCTGGCTCCGTGGTTTACAGTTTTATCCATCCAAGGTGCCGCTATCATTTCGGAGAAACTACTTCGAGAGAATATGAGATCTCGTCCCAGGTCGGAGAAGCCATTTGCAGGATTGACGCAAGATCGGGTAACAGTGAGGCCGCTACAGATTGTACGCAGGCAGTGCAAAACGTGTCGGTGCGCGCTTGCGCGGCTTTGATGGAGCATGGGTTAGTGCGCTTGCACCTCCCAAGTGGTACCCAAAAAACCTAGGGAACCCATCACGGTTTCTTCTCGCCAACATAGGGAACCCATCGGACAGACTGCGAGCCAAGTATGTCCAGCCAACGGCACGACCTAACTTCACGGCGCCAGTTAACACTGTCATATTCGGCGCGCGTAGCGCGTTCGGAACAGACGCGCGGAAATGTCGATTGGACTTCTACGGCTAGTAGACAAGCGCTATGAGCAGGGCAATTGGAAGAACTCTTCTGCAAGACATATCCTCGTGAGGCAGCGAGATGCGTTTCATCTTGCATGCGTCGTTCCACTCCCACCACCACACATACTTGCTACTGGGCGCGGTGCACTGTGAAGGGGATTCCTTTCGTGCATTTCCGTTACTCATTCGTCCGTCACTGCTCCATGCAGGTCGCATCGCAAGCGTTGGTAACAACTTCTTTCGCCAGATGCATTTGAATTAGCAGTAACTCGTTAAACTGCGAATTGCAACAGAAGTGCTGTTCAAGTTATCATATACTGGAAACAAGAGTTACAGTCCATGCAGCAAAATTCATGAACAAAGATGCTCCAAGTAGAAAACAACATGTATAATGTTTTTCTAGAATTCTTGTTCGGTAAATGGTAAAATTAGATTCGGTTTGCATGTTCTTGTACAGTATGGTATATTTTGTGTTCCTAACTTTACTAATAGACATGCTTATGATAGCTGTTGTGTTTTCGGAGGACCAATCCTCGCGTATGGTGGCGCAGAATTGACAAGCCAGTTGCTAGCTTCTGCACTTGGTCTGCCACTGCCTGTCGAACTGTCTAGTCACTAAGGATTTTCCGACGAAGACTGCACTTCATCTAGCGGTAGTCTCCCCCAATGCTTCTACATACTAGACGTCATCATGGCGCTTTTTTCTTGGTTCCACCGAGTGTGCGGGAACGTCTGCGTGATTCCACCGCTCGTTCACTGTCATCCGATTTACGCGATTCGAGTCTGGACTCGCTCGGATTAGATGTCCGCAAGATCAATGGCGTATCTTGGCGCTCGAGCTTCAACCCGGCTGGGCTATTCGCCCTTCGTCCGCCTGAGTTCCACCCACTACTTATCCGCACCGCTCCTGCAGAACCTACTCAAGTTCCTTCTTTCTACAACGAGTGAAGTTTTTCACCCTCCAATCGAATTCAAGCCGACATGGCCATCCCGCGCGGCGCGCTCCTTATTTCGATTGTCTGCCTCTTTGGAGCCGCCGCTACTACCACTGCTGCAGGTCCATCCATTTCATCGGGAACCGTCGGGCCGCGTCGTAACCTTACAGAACTTCGCGGGTCTCGTCGGGCCTTTGAGCACATCATACCCCTTTCCAAGCCCGTGGCTGCACCCCTCGTCGCAGCGGCAGCAGCCAAGCTCAAAGCAGTCCTTCTAGAAGCTGCCACGATAGCAAGTTTCGTTTCTCAGCTTCCTGGCGGACACTTCTCCAAGGGGGCTTCTAAGGTTTGCGAGGATTTCGGCGCGCTGCCCGCGTGCGATTTCTATTTTGACGTGTTGGGTCCTCTCGGTCTGCCCTCTCTTCGTCTCCCTTTCGTCTCTCAACTGGTGCTGCTGGATTCCCAGCGCAACGGGGACCGTCCTGTGAGCCTGAATATCGCCACCAGCGTTTCGCCCAGCGTCCACGATATTGGCGAGGACAAAAGGAAGGCCTACGTTTACCAGGTGGAGGTGGATGCGACAGGGAAGGCGGAGTACTGCAAGTGCAAGGCAGCAGAGCTGGCAAAGAACGTGGGACAAGCTGGTGATCAATTCTATGCAACTGGAGAGGTAAGCTGCAAAGACCGCAATTGGGGCAAAGCAGGTTTCGCCACAGCTTTGAACAATGCTCCCTGTCGTAGAAATTTAGATTAGTCATGCTGTCACCCTGAAATGCCCCCCTTACCCCACCCGTACCCGCCCTCAACCCCCCTCTTTTCTCCCGCCCATCCCACCGCTCCTACTCGTCGTTCCAGCCAGCGAGGGTTTACGCCCGAACTTTTCAGAAGGACCTTCCTGCAGAAGCCTTCCAGGGCTGTTGTGTGCGCCTGCCACTGGCCAGCGTGCAGCTGAAGTCTCCCAATGGTGATGTCATTAACCTGAACAAGGGAGACGGAGATCATCGGTTCCCTGAAGAGCGTCGTTGTCTTCTCTTTCATGTGCTTGTACTGTAAAAGTCTTCTATGAGGGCCATAGGTACTGTAAGGGTGTATGCTCGGATCTCCAGTCCAGAGGAACCGTCTAGCAGAAGCCTTTTTAAGGCTGTTGTACCGTATGTGCCTGCCACTGGCCATCTTGTCTAACGGTGCCTGAACAAGGGAGACGGAGACAGCCGTCTTCCCTGACGAGTGTCACTGTCTTCTTTTTCATGTGCGTGGACTGTAGAAGTTTGCAACGAGTGGGCCGATACCGTACCTTGGTTTGGTGTGCTACATTCATAATAACTGTTTTGTCTTACTACTGGTCTATGGAAATCAAACTTGGTCTACGTACTATTTCTGATCCATGCCAATAAGCAATACCACGGCTTCCGGGCGTGGCTTTACTAGGTTGTTGCAGTAGACATGGTTGCCATGGGTTAGTTTGGAAGCGATATGAAATATGCTGGAGTAACAGTGCACTGTTATTATTTCCCCCCCGTTTTCTGAGGTGTGTGCAATTCAAATCAACGTACCATGCGTAACAACGGAGTATACTAAAAGAGAGGTAGCTCAGAGATGTGGTGCACCACGGCCACGACAGAATTAAACGTGTCCGTGCCACGTCCGTGCCAATTGAAGCACGCGGTGTGAGGCTTTTCCTATTTCTAAGGGACGACTGCCACATCACCAGCGTACCCTCTTTCATGGGAGCGTCCCCCATTGCCGCAGCGTCCATCTCACAAAGCGCCAGAACAACGTCACTGTTCCGAGCAAATGCTTTTTATGACACACCATATCTTTGTGCGCGAATTGTCCACACAGTTGGTGGGCTCACTTTTCCGCCACCCGTTGGCTCCCGATCAGGCGAGGGGCCAGACAACCATCCAATTAACGGCTCAAAAGTTTCTAAGCACTTCAGTAAAATCCGGGAAGGCTTGGCCCAGATGGCAGTTGCGAATCTCCTGCTGACAGCAATGCATGGATCGTGGTCGCTCTCGGCACAAATGCAACCTGCTGCCAGACCAGACGCGCTTCCCCGAGCAGCACCCGCGCCAAATCTCCGCGAACTTGCTCACCTCATGCTCTTCCCCCCAACCGAAGCTCCACGCCAGCCTAGATTGCGGCATGAGGGAGGGGAGGGCTTGCAAATAGATTTTTCAGTCGAGTTGCCCGAGGGTACACTCGATGTTGCAGCAGCTTAGGGCAGCAGTGCACCGCAGAACCTGTACTCGATCTTGTATGCCGAGCCTCAAACGACAGGGGTACACCCACAGAATCCGTATCCCTCTCTTCCGAGCCTCTCTCTCCTTTTTAGAGGCTTCGCCTTGCTGGAAGCGCAACACACACCAGGCCAACCATGTCCAACCAAACCATCGAACTCATCTATCCCGTCCGCCGCTTCCGCTTATGCTCCGCCCCGAAAACTCGCCAAACCCAAACCCTCCGCAAGTGGTCTCGTCTTGATCAGCCTCGAAACTCAGTCCCGAACCGACATAACCTTCCCGACACCCCAGTGACCCCACTCTCACACCCTCCCGTCCCCCCCCCACCACCACCCGTCATCACCCACCCACCCCTCCGAGTTTCCCCCAACCGTCCTTCTGTCATGGGCACTAGGCACGCGCCTTCTTGCGCTTCGCCTTCCCATCATCGGCCCACCCGTCCTTTCAATCCTTCACGTCGCCCATTTCCTCCCCCCACCTCCTTCCCCCCTCCTCTACCTTCCGCCTACATTCCCCGCCCTCTCCAGTTCTCCGCGCTCCCCCTTTTCCTGGCGGCTTGACGAGCAAAGATGAGAAGAACCGACCACCCCCACCCATCTCCTCCCGTTCCTCTCCCATCCCATCCCAAGTTCCCAGCTCACACAATCTTGGGCGCCAAGTGTTCGGAACTTCAACCAAACCAAACCCCACCCCACTCGGTCGCCTACCTCCCGTATTTAGGCTTCCACACATGCTTCTTCTCACATGACTTGATTTCCAAGTCTACGCAATTCGGTGATCCCAAGATCACCTACACAGCGCTCGTTCCTCGTGCTCCACGTAGCGTTCTTCACGGTTTCCCAGTTTCAGTTAGTTTACCTGTAGATGGATTTCCTCGTTTGTGATGCCAAGTCTAGGGAGGCTTGTATGCCGAAGGGAAGGCACTCCTGGTCCGATCCGCTTTATTCTGGAAGTTCCAGGAGCACCTTACACTCCTCGCCTCCAAGATGTGTAGATTCGTTTATTCCGTTGAGTTACGCTCAGACTCACGATTCCATGGTCGGTAGTGTGCCGTTTCATGACCGGCATGTGTTCCTGTGTCATAAGGGCCCTGCCAACTGGCCTGAGAACCCGTTTTCGTTTGACTGGGACTGCATGCCGAGGAGGCTTCGTGCTGATATTAAAGCTCGCGAGGAGGAGATGCAAAGAAAGGTGAGTTACGCCGTGTGTTGTCCTCCACGTTTACCTGTGTCATTCCTGTGTTTTTTACTTTTATCCTCTCCTGTCTGTCTTGCAATTTTAAGGGTAGTGCTCATTTTATTTCCCCATCTTGCTTCCGTCGCAGTTATGCCGCTACTTATCTTTATGTGTTAGCTTACCTTGCTTTCTCTTCCGTACTGTACCCCTTGTCTTCAATAAATCTCAGACGATGTTCACGGTGTGTGAAGGGAGGGACGTCCCTGGCTCCTACAATGGGGACATTCTGGTCTTTCCTGAAATGCTGATTTACAAGTCAGTTGCGTTTTTTAGCTCCTAAGCATTATGTTTTTGCTAGATAATATTTGTTGTAATACCTCATAAGAGCGATATTCGTCTGCATTTCTCCCTGAATACTCCCTCACCTTCTATTTCCCTTACGTTTGTCTCTGTCTGTCTCATTGCCTGCCATCCTTTCACACCTACAGGTCGCTGACTCGTTTCGATGTTGAGTGCTTCGTGGATGAGGCTCTCGTGCAGGAGCAGCCTCGCTTGCTCTGGCCGGAACCTCTTACCGGGTGCCATATCTTCGTGTGCTGCCACGTCACCCGCGACTCACTCTGCGGTGCGATCGGCCCTCAAGTCGTGGCGAAATTCCGCGAGGAAATTGAACGGCGAGGATTGATCGACGTGCACGTCTGGCCGTGCTGTCATCTGTCGCGGAATGTCTCGATGGATGCGTGTGTTGGAAACGTGTCTGTATTCAAACGGAGCAAGCCGTCATGCAATAACTGTGGAAGGAGGAGGTCCGAGGATCGATTCCTGTCTGGCGCGAGAAGGCAGCAACTTCCTCCGGAAGCCCTCGCTGCATTGGTAGCAGCTGCTTCTGCCGGGGGGCAATCTGGAGAGGTTCGGGGTGACTGGTACGGCCAAGTCATGCCTGATGACGTGGCAGACGTCATGGAGCTCCACGTCATGGGTGATTCCGTGGTGGAGCGCCTTTGGCGGGGGAGAATGGGGCTCTGGCCGCAGCAGCAGGTGGAGGAGCAGGCTGATCGTCTCGGTTCAATGCGGTGTGTTTCCGCCGACCCTGAAGCCTCGTCCGAACGTACTCCCGGCTCGGCTTCCGGTTCGGCTCTTTCCGACGCTGGTTCAGAAGTCTGCTCCTGCGCTCCCGCCGCAGTCACGCGGTCTTTCTCAGCTCAGTACATCACTCCTCAAACTTCTCGCTCTAGCAGCGAGGCGTCGAAAGGATCCAATAACAGCCCTTGCGAGTACGCCAAGTGCGGCGCGGGTGGCGTGGCTCATAGCCCGTCTTCCACGCTGGACCCCGTTAATCGGCTTCGCTCGGCGAGCTTCCACAGCTGCTCGTCGGCCTCCTATTCGTCGACATCAATCGCGTCCGCCGATCCCGCCGTTAGCGACGTTCGCGGCGAGGTCAGCGGCGGCGCGTCTCTTAAAACGGACTCGTCTCTCTCGTGCGTCTCCGCGTCCCCCGGTTCTTCGTCGCGGTGGGATAGTTACCTCTGCGGCTCGCCTTCACTGCGATTCGGTTCTGCTTCTGAGAGTTCCGCCTCTCGCCCAGTGAAGCAGGGGCAGTTGCCGAAACAGCCCAGCTGTAATCGGGTAACCAGTTTCAACCAAAACTTTGCAAAGCAAGAGGCGGAAACCGTTTCGGCTGGGTGGGTTAGCTGGCAGGGGGAGTCGTCTCTCGTGTCGGGGCGTGGTGCCATTGCTGCCGCTGCTGTCGCCGCGGTGGCAGTGGCTGGTGTGTTTGCAGTGGTGTACCTTTGCAGGAAGAGAGATTGAAATGTTTGCAAAGTTCTTTGCTGCTGCTTGGCTGATGATTTGTTACGTCTGCCCGTGCATCTAGGGCAGAAGCAGCATGAAAGGCAAGTGACGCTGGTGGTGATGGTGGTGATCGGCGAGTGAGTTGGATGTGCGGCCAGCCAAATTGACTGGCATATTTTACCAAGACACCGGTCCTGAGATTGATGTGGAAGTCAGGTTCTCCTGAGCGTAGGCTTCTGAAGATGGTCTGTTATTCTCTTGTATATATGTCTATTTGTGTGGTTTGTTTTTCAGGCTGTTATCTGGAAATAAATAATTAGCAGATTAGCAGTTGACAACCCAAGCAGCTGAAATCCCAACTTCTTTACACCGTAATCTGTATGACAAATCAGTACAGGTACAACTCCAAAATTTCTCCTGTGCTGCTCACATGTGAATGTCTTACAATACAGGAGCAACTACAAAAATTCTCCTGTGCTGTCACAGGGACAATCTCAAATCTAACCTGGCACCTGCTTCAGAATCAGCTACTGCATCCTCTCTGTTCACTGGCTCCATTGCTACTACTGGGTCTTTTGCAGCACTCTCGCTTCTCTCCGCCTGTTCACTCTCCTCTACACTGATCTCTTGCGTCTGCTGCTGCATATCTATTGATAACCCTCGTTCTGGTTGCTGTTGCTGAAGAGTCTTATAGCGAAGCTGCTCGTTCTCCCTGCGAGCATAGCTGTGGTGTTCTCCCAGGTGCACAAACTCGTGCATCTCTCGCGGAGACAGCTTAAGTGGGGGATATGCAGTGTCTGCTGTGGGCGGGTTCCTCTCTGGCGTTGCCAGGCGAACAGTCACTTGGTGCTGGTGATGCTGTATCTGCTGCTGTGCTGAATGCTGCTGCTGCATCTCCTGTGCTAGACGCTGCTGATGATGCTGCTGCTGCTGCTCCAACTTCTGTTGCACCTGAAACCCTTGAATCTGCTGCCACTGCCCTTCCGGCCGCCCCACGGCACCACCTACCGAACCACCAGCGCTCCAATCACCCTCTCCCCGAACCTGTGACCGACCCTGTGACGACAGCAGAGCAGCAACGGAGCTATCAGCAGCACGGGCCGGCTGGCTGGGAGTAGAATCTGAAGTTAAAGCCGAAGAGGACGACCCGGCCGATGGACGCATCCACCTCGGACCCCCTCCTTCTGATGAGTCCTCTCCCAGGAGCTGCTGTGGGTTCCATGAAGCATGACACAACTGGCTTGAAGGAGCCTCAAGGGCCGAGCTTGGCCCTTCCGCACCACTGGATTCCGCCATCCACTTCGACAGCACTGCATAGTGTGCTAACGATTTTGACAGAGCGGCGTGCGAGGTGGCAAACCAGGGGGCTGTCATGAGCTGGGAGCTTGAAGCTGGTGCTGATGCCAGTGCTGGGGATGATCTTGGTGCTGGTGCTGGGATTGGTGCTGGGATTGGTGCTGGTAAGGATAAACCTGAAGGCTCAGGAGGATCCAGGAACATTTCCGAGGGTTCTTTGGAAACCGGGGATTCGAGTGCCTTGTGAGAGGAGCCCTGATTCGACCTGTGAGCCGCACCGCGAGGCGTGCTTTGAGTCGAGTTGTCTGCATCCCCGGGTGACACAAAAGCATGGTCCATGGAAAGCCTCCTCCTCCTCGCATCTCCAGAAGCAACTCCTCCCTCTCCCGCTGCTTCCTCGTCACAAGCTTCTCGTTTCGGCCTCAGCTGCGGCGCTGGAACATCCTTATAACGAGGATGCTGCTCTGGTAGCAGCACAGGCAGGGCCCCTCCAGGCAAGATAGACGCGCCGCCCTGCTCTGAAGCAGGTGCAAAGTGCTGCTTGGGATGCTTAAAGTGCTGCTGGCCCAACTGCAGAGCAGACTGATGGTGCTGCTGCTGCCCTGCTTGCCCTGGGCTCTCTGGGAGCTCTTGTAATGTGGGACGTGTTCTGGAAGCTTCTGGCATGCTCCTTTCTGCTCCAGCTGCTCCTGAACCTTCTCCTCGTCCTGGCCTCCCTCCTACTCTTGCTCCTCCTCTTCCTGCTGCTGCTAACAAAAACTCCTCCCGACGGTTCTGCTCATTCTCCTGCAGCCCCAGTTGCTCCTGCGGCTGCGGTGGCTGCTGCTGCTGCTGGTCTTGGCGGTGATAGTGCTGCTGCTGCCGTAACTGCTCGTTCTGCTGTTCTTGCTGTTGCGGTTGCTGTTGTTGTTCTTGCTGCCGCTCGAATCCACCAGCAGGGGGAGACCGAGCAGTCAGCCCACCAAAAATACTCTCTAGCACACTCCTGGTCGGCATGTCTTGTCCACATCCCAACTGCTCCTCCCACTGCTGAACACTCCCGTCACCCTCTCCTCGCTCTCCCATTGCACGGCCAGGATCGCTTCCCACGCCTCGTCCCCTCCATCCAACGGTCGGATGGGCAGCATCCACTGGCTCAGGCTTCACCTCGCCCATTGTAACGGTAACCAGCTGTGGAATCACAGTGAAAGGGAGAGACGCTGTGCCCATGCTGCTGCCTCCTCGTAACATGCGTGATTGTAACGTGTGTGACTGAGCCGCCCATGGTACAGAAGCAGGGCCTGCAGCACCAGCGTCGCATTGAACAGTTACACTGGCCGCGGTCCTTCCCTTGCCAACACTGCCACCACCACTGTCACCACCGCCAGCACCAGCAGCACCAGCACCAGCACCAGCAGCACCAGCAGCACCACCAGCAGCAGCACCACCACCAGCAGCAGCAGCACCAGCACCAACACTACCAGTGCCTGTACAGACGCCCTCCCCCTCCGCTGCCTCCATTCCCTCCCTGCTCCTGAACGTTTCTCGCTCCCTCGAAGCACCCTCTTGCTTCTGCGGTGTGCCCTTCTTTTGCCGCGTGTCTTGTTTCCGCGGAGTGGTGTTATGCCTGGGTGGAGAGTCTTGGTTCCCAGGTGCAACTTGCATTACAACTTGCTGGCCTGCTGTGCCTTGTAGGTTTCCCACATATTGCTGCCTTCCCGCGTCTTGCTGGTTCCACCTCCCTTACCACCAGCAGTACCAACACCACCAGCACCAGCAGCAGCGGCTGCTGCTTTCGCTGCCTTTTCCTTCTGTCGCTGCTGCCGTAATTCCCGGTGCCCGTTTTGGTGGCCGCCCAGTGCATGCAGGGTCGGAAATCGCATGTGGCAAACCTTGCACTCGTGCGGACCCGAGCCTCGGATCCAGGGTCGGTTCTCCGCCGCACCTGCGTGCGGCCAGGCAGTTGAGTCTAGCAGTGGGGACAAGGAAGGTCCCCCAAGGCTGAACAGCCGCTGCTGGGCGAGGCCAGGGGGTGACCGAACCTCTGCCGAACCAAGTGAGTCCGAGCCTGCTGCAGAAAGAGGTACGGGATCAGCACTTGCAACAGCAGTGGCTTCAGCAGAAGCAGCAGCATCAGCGGCGGCAGCGGCAGCAGCGGCTGCGGCCCCTGCTGCAGCGAATTGAACAGCAGGGGACGTTGGTTCTTGAGTTGTTGCTGCTGCGGCACGCCCTTCAAAAGAACCACCACCACTTCCAAACCCCGCAAACCCCTCTCGAATCCCCTTCATCTCCTGAATCTCCTGAAGCCCCCGAACGCCCCCAAGGGCCCCAAGCCCCCTAGCAGCTGCTGTTGCTACCTTCGCCTCTTCCTTCGCCTCTACCTTTGCCACTCCTCTCCTATGTGGCATTCCGGAAGCGTCCAACTGCTCCTGCCCGGAAGCCCTAGTCTCCTGCGCTGCGGCGAATCCCTCGCCTGCGAGTCTAGGAGTAGTAGTAGTAGATCTGGGACTTGCCATGATGGCGCCTCTTTGTGCTTCTGTTGTTGTCGCCGCAGCTGTCGCCGCTGTCGCTGCTGTCGCTGCTGCTCTCCCTGCTGCTGTAGCATTATCAGTTCGAAAGACAGGCTGTCGCTCGCCGCCGCCGCCCGTAGATCTGAAGCTGCTGCTACGTTCCATACGCCCTTCCGCGCTCTCCCCGCCCGCGCTCCCGCTCACGTTCGCGTTCGCGCTTCCGCCATGCGGGCGGAAACCACCGCCCGCCGCTCCCCACGCTAAACCCGCGCCACCCACGTTTCCGCCGCCGCCTGTGCTAAACGCGCCCGCAATCGCTGCGCCCCCCTGTGCTGCGCGGGGCTCACGCGGAGACGAGAAAAACTCCGCTGAGGCGGCGTCCCCCTTCGCTTCGCCGGGCGTCGCGCGCTCTGTGGGTGACACGCGGAAGCTCCCCGCGCGCCAGGGAAACGAGGCGGCGTCGCTCATTCGCTCCTCCTGCGGAAACGAAACCAATTCGTCCTTGCCCCTTCCGCCCCTCCGCAGCACTTCCCCTTCCGCTTCCGCTTCCCCCCCCCAGCCAGTTTCGGACGCTGTTCCCTACGTTTCCGCCGCCGACGGCGGCGTGTGACGCGCTTCGCCCAAGCGGTCTCGCATCAACGACACCAGCATTATGCTGGATCCCGCCCGAAACCGGGTTACCACTCCGCAGACCACCCAAAGGGTCAGGGATTCGAGTAATTCGCGTAAGCCAGTCGCTCAGCTCAAGCGACGGTTCGCCGGAGTCGTCCGGCGGTCGCCCGCTGGGCGGCGGTCGCAACGCTGCGACTCCCTGCGAAGTCGCGCCATCACCGACGCGGCCGCCGCCGTATCCGGCTCCTCCGCCACCGGCGCCGCCGCCGGTGGGAGTTGCGGCGACGGCGGACGACATCCGCAGCTCTTCCGCCGACAAGTTCCGCTGCTGCTGCGCCGACGAGATTTGTTGCGCCGACGAGAGTTGTTGCGCCGACGAGAGTTGCTGCGCCGATGAAATCTGTCGCTCCGATGAGAGCTGTTGCGCCGACGCGATCTGTTGCGCCAATGAGAGCTGTTGCGCCGACGCGATCTGTTGCGCCGATGAGAGCTGTTGCGCCAATGCGCTCCACAGAGCGGACGATGCGGCAAGCGACGAAAACGACACGGGCGCGACGCCCGCCGCGATAGCCGGCGACGAAAACGGCGCCGCGGGAGCCATCTCCGTGCGAAATCCTGCCGCGGCTGCGGCCTGAGCGGTTGGAAACGGCATTGGTGCGGGTATTGCGGCGGGAGACGCGCCGAGAAGTGCGGCGGGAGACGCGGTGGCCTGCTGGAGAAAATGTAGGGGTTTTTGCGTGAAAGCCGCGGCCACGACTCCGCCGTGGGCGGAGGCGAGCCAAGTCTGCTGCATTCCGCTTGACGGCGGCGCGGAAGGTGGCGGTTCGGGAGCCCTATCGCGCTGTCGCTGACGCTGACTCTCATGACTCATCGGCGAGGGAAATTGACGATGGTCGTCGCGATTGTCGCGATTGTCGTGAGCTTGATCAGTTCTAAGACGCATCAAATCATGCTGAGAATCGCCACCGTCCGTCGCGCCGATCATCACGGATTCTACGGTCCCGATTCTCTCCGCAAATCGTTGATCACGCAATCTCGGCTGAGCACCACCCGACGCATTTTGCGCCGGAGACGGATCATTAGACATGAAGCGTAATCGCTCGTCGACATTTCCGATTTCATGTTGAGAAGTGGTACTACCGCCATTGTCGCGACGCCGCTGTTCTAATAGGTGCTGCATCGCAAAAATCTCGCGCGGCGCCACCAACGCTGACGCCGCCACGTCATCGTCCGAAATTTGTAACAGCGGCAACAATAACGGTGTCCGTCGCTCCGAATGAATACCACTCTCTTGACGTTGACGTTGACGTTGACGGTGTTCCCCGTCCAGTTGCATGATTGGTTTCTCGTCTGACACATTATGATGCTCGGCCATCGCGCCGTCATGGGCTGATTCCTCTTGAACAATAACTTCCGAATCGGGTTTTGAGACGTCACCTCAAAACCCGATAGCCGAGTCGGCTCTGGCCAGACCACAAAAATCCGGTCGAAAGAGTAAGCACGAGCGAGCGCGATGAGCGGCTACAAGTCCTATAGCGAAAGGAATGGAGCGTTGCGTAGTGTATGTCAACTAGACAGCTGGAAAGAAACATGGAGAGGCCGCGGAAGATCGTGAAAGGATGCGTAACTCTGAGAATGACGGTTGTTCTGAGTAGTACCTTGTTGAAATGCAAATCTAGCCAGCTACTCGATTCCGGATTCCACTCGTCGCAGTCCAACTGGAAAAACGAACAAAGTTGTATTCCTGCCAGGTGAATTACGTCCTTGCAGAATCTAACAGTTCTCAACTTGAGCCGAACATTCACACGTTTGGGAAGGAAGCCCGAGAGGAGGAAGAGACGAGCGGTGGGGAGATGGCAAGGAGTCGTCGTCGTGGCCTGTTCGTGTATGTGCGTGCCAAGGAGTGAAAAGAGCACTGATCGCTATTGGTTTGACCACCAACAGAAAAAGCGCGCAGCGGCAGGCACTCTTCCCTCAAAGCGGAATGTTGAGTAAAGGGAGGAAGAAGGGAAGAGTTTTTTTCGCCCCCCATTTTCGAGTGGAGCCGAGGCGAGGACGTTCATCAAAAGCACGAGCGGAGGAGAAAGCAGCGGAGAGCCGTTCAAATGCAGCGGAGATGGGAGGACCACTGTTTGGAAAAGGTTGACGATGATGACGACGAGATGCGAAAATGGACAGGAGACGAAGCTGGCTCGGAAGATTCGCCTTACATATGTTACGGATTTTTTTTGTTTGTTACAGTACCCAACGCGTGAGCTGTTCGCCAGCTTGTTCAAGATCGTGGTCGCTCTTCGTCAGTTCGCCTACGAAACCGATAACGAACCTTGTTCCGTTCGTTCATTTCGTTTCAGACAGAAATAACGAAAATTGCGGAGCTCAAAAAGCAATTGGCTATCGGTCACACGGAGGAGTAAATACTGTAGTTCAGTGCAAATTTACCGAATCTGTTGTGCAAGCCGAATTTGGCTGGGAGGGAAATCAAAGGGGCGAATCAGAGGAAGGACAAACTCGGAAACAGAAGAAACCACAAGGCAAAACAAGACAAGGGACATCCAAGCGCATCGAAAGCGCCAAGATTGAGGCAGTGGGCCATCAACCCACTCATCGTTGGAGCAGGCAGGAATGAGCATCTAGATGGATTTGCGCTGGCATTTTAAAGGAATGTTATTGGTAGAAAGTCAGGAAAGTCCCTAATGGTATGATGACAAGGAAAATCATTGAAACTGTACACAATTGCCCGACCCACTGTGATTCTGTCGCTCTGCCCACAAAAAGTTTCTGCCCAGGGCTCATCTGGTATTGCACAATAAACAACGAGTAGGGGTGAAATCTCCTAGGGAAGGTCAGGGAGGGTGATCAAGACGTTGAAACCAGGACGTACAAGCTCCCCAATATTGCCGAAGTGATAGGCAATGGAACTGCACATACGTGTTGAGTTACAGAGTCAGGCTGTCCCGGCAGTACCAGGAAGTTTAGGAAAACAGGTCGGGAAAATAGGTCGGGAAGTAGGAGGCGGTGGCAGAGACTTTTTCTCGTAATTTCTAGAATCAGCCTTATTTGCTCAAATTAGTCAGGGAGAAGCTAAGAGATCATATGAAGATCCCCAAATTGGCATGCAGATTATCTGGCTTTTGTATTTCAAAAATAAAAGAGCTACCCTGATAACAGAGCGCCCGGGTTCTGCCCCCAAATCATGACAAGCGAACCAGTAGGGCTAGTTCTGCTTCGCAGTGTTGAAGTGACGACTAGGTACCCAAAAAACACTTACAATTCCAATCTACCCACACGGAGAGGGGATGGGGAGGGGATAGAAGAGGCAGTGGGGAGAGTGATAGACTCAGGTAGTGGTGGTTGCAGTCGTGATTGGGTGACACAACTTAACCCCAATCAGCCATTTCAGCAGTTTGGGTAGCCCTGGCAGCATTCCACTCGCAAGAGTGGGACAAAGTGAACAATGCAGTTGACATTCAATGAAGAAATGAACGGTGGACGACAAATCTGCGTGACGACACTCATGCATCTACGTGGCAGCTTCAGGCCACCCGAATCACCCTTACGTGGCAGTCCTCGTATCGTTAGATCTCTCAACAAGAAAATGCTCCAAGCAAGTTGCATGGCAACGAAATGCACGAAAAGAGGGGTGAATGTGATTTGGTACAGCACCGAAAGCAGGAGAATCAGTATCTGCCAGAAGGAAAGTCCCAAAGATACTGAGAGGACTGTTCGAAAAAAACGGAACTTCGGAATAAACATGAAATCATAAGCAGGACACTGTTCTTAGAATCCTAACACATCCGCACTAAAAACGTTACGCCCACAGAACTGGCAAGGGCTTCAATTCAGAACTACACAGTACAATATGCAGACAATGATGCAAACTGAAAGGGACAAAAAAAGGGCTTTGTATGGTACAGCTACTGGTACTCAGAACCCAACTGGAGCACTGGTGAATTGTACCCCCAAACATGATCACCAGCCCATCACCTATAAACCCATGGTTCTAGTACCCCTTGCAGGACAATATAAGGCGCCGCTGCCCTATCCAATTGCAGAGCTCCCAACTGTGCCGTGCCTTACACAGCAGAGCACACCACATACAAGCAGAATGTTGGGCTAACCCCGACACAGAGCAAGCAGAACAAGGCAGCCGCGCTGCATCCCAGGTAACATCTGAGTTGAACTCAAGGCAACACAAACGGGGCACACATGCAAGCAGAAATGCTCCTTGACCCGCTATTTAAGACCCTAAATTCACCTAGGATTTTTTACCTCCAACAGGAGGGCAGGGCAGCCCAAATACGCTGCACTTCTAGAGAAGTGCTTCTATCTTTTGATCGAGCCAGGAGTAAGCGGCCCTTTGTTTCCATCCCCACACCCATCCCCACACCCAAACCCGTCACAAGCAGATTCAATGCAAGTGTCTCCTCAAATCTGCCCCAACTTTTCACTTACACAAAGTTGTGAGACATCTCAACGCGTTCCCCTGCACAAGCAGATTCTGTATAAAGGGATCCCCTCCCCTCCTCTTATCTGCCCCGCCTTTTCCCCCTCACCACGACCACCCTTATGGCAGCAGCGGATTGGGATTTGTATGGGGTGGGATGGAAGCTCCTGCATGCTCCTCCCCTCCTCCCCCCGTCTTGAAACTGCTTCCTCCCTACTGAACACCCCCCCCCTCTTTTCTCCACTACCCTTAAGGCAGCAGCAGATTGGGATGGAAAGGGATGGAAGCTCCTACATGCTCCTCCCTTCCCCTCCCCGCTCCTCCCCCCCCCTTCCTCCCCCCCTTTCCTCCCCCCCCTTTCTCCCCAACCCTCCCCCCCTTGCCTCCTCCCTCCGCTCGTGAAACTGTTTCCTCCCTACTGGAAGCCCACAGTCCTTGTGTTTTGGTTTCCGCAGAAACCACACCTGCTGCTGCTGCTGCTGCTGCTGCTGCTGCTGCTGCTGCTGCTGCTGCTGCTGCTGCTGCTGCTGCTGCTGCTGCTGCTGCTGCTGCTGCTGCTGCTGCCCATGTCAGCACCCCGAATTGCACGGACGCGCCTCGACACACACGCACACACGCAGAACACACATAAAATTCAGCAGGACCACCCCTAAACGCACCACTACGGCTCACACCAACAGTCACCACCTCCCTCCCATCAGCATCCTGTACTGGGGTTTCTTGCTCTGGTCTCGCCTCACTCCTTGCGCGTTACTCCTCTCCCCTGCCCCACCTGCAAAAACACCCCTAAACACACCCCTCACAGAAATAGTACCCACTGTATCTAATTTTATCTAAACAACAACGCAGCAGTTGCTGCTGCAGCCCTTCCCACCATTCCTGCCCTTGCCACCACTCCTGCCCTTGCCACCACTCCTGCCCTTGCCACCACTCCTGCCCTTGCCACCACTCCTGCCCTTGCCACCACTCCTGCCCTTCCCACCACTCCTGCCCTTGCCAGTACTGGTGCTTGTACAGGTTGAACAGGATTACACTGCCAGCAATCCCAAGTTCCCTGACGCACCTGAAAGCTACTTTCTGACGCACCTGAGGCACCTGAAGCACCTGAAGCACCTGAAAATACCTGAGGCACCTGAAGCTACCTGAGGCCAGCACTCAGAGAGTCTGTCCCAACAGCACCTGAAGCACCCTCCGCTGCTGCTACTGCTTCTGATGTCGACCCTCCCCCAGTCCCACCCTCCCCCCGCCTGCTGCTGCTGCCTCCCCCACGGCTGTCCTCCACAGGTGCTTCCCTAGACCCTACAGTTGCCACCGCCTCAGATACCCCCTCTGCTGTCCGCGTGCATCCCCCTCCTCCTCCCCCTGCTCCTCCTGCTCCTGCTCCTCCTGCTCCTGCTCCTCCTGCTCCTGCTCCTCCTGCTCCTGCTCCTGCTCCTGCTCCTGCTGGTGATTTTTCTCGTTTTCCCACCACCCCTTCCTCTCCTTGCTTCTTCTTGCTTGTCCTCCCTCCTCCTCTGCTTTGACTTCCTTCACCCCCACTCCCACCCACTCCTCCCTTCACCACACCATCACAAGCACCATCAGCAGCCAGAGCAGCAACCGCAGCACCAGCGCCAACGGCGTCAGCAAAACCATCAGTGTCACTCCCACCACTCCCACCAACACCATCAGTAGCATCAGCAGCAGCAGCACCACCCCCAACCCCACTGCCATCCCCACCAGCAGCAACACGCATACTCCTAGGCTCAGCTGCAGCGGCAGCACCAGCACCACCACCAGAACCACCACCCGCAGCAGCAGCACCAGCAGAAGCACCAGCAGCAGCACCAACACCACCACCAGCAGCAGCAGAAGCGGCACCAGCAGCACCAGGAGCAGCATGCTCGTGGCAGTGGCGGCGCCAGAGGGATCGATACGTGGCCTCCAGGTCACGGGTGAAAGCAGGGCCGTCACAGAGGCGCGAAGAGAGCATGCGTGGGCGCATGGAGGCTCGGAGCGACGCCAGCTGCGGTATGTCCGAAGCTAGCTGCGTGGCTATGGCCACGTACTCGTCCTCGTTCCGAGCCACCAGGTTCGGCAGGCCTGGAGGAAATGGAGAGGGGACAGGAGGTACGTGATTGGTTGGCAACTGCTGCGTACTCGTCTTCGTTCCGAGCCACCAGGTTTGGCAGGGCGAACGGAAGGGGTGCGAGGTGCGGCAGGGGAAAAGGACCCACTCACCCATATTCGTGAGCAGCGAGACGCCCACACTGTTGGCATGCACTCGACTGGCCATGGTGACGCACGGCACACCCATGAAGAGAGACTCGCACGTGGTGGTGGTGCCGGCATAGGGGAACGACGGTAGCAGCAGGGGTGAAAGGCAGACCCACTCACCCATGTTTGTGAGCAGGGAAACGCCGACGTTGTTTGCATGCACTCGACCGGCCATGGTAACGCACGGCACACCCATGAAGAGCAATTCACACGTGGTCGTAGTTCCCGCATAGGGGAAGGAGTCCAGGCTGATATCCATCACGGCGTAGCTCTGCATGTGCTCGTGATTCAGCAGCACGAGAGGCAGCAGATACACCCCCAGGGGAGCAGCAGCCGGGGGGAAAAGAGGACCCACTCACCCATATTTGTGAGAAGCGACACGCCGACATTGTTAGCGTGCACGCGTCCCGCCATGGTAACACACGGCACGCCCATAAACAACGACTCGCATGTAGTCGTGGTGCCGGCATAGGGGAACGAGTCGAGGCTGATATCCATCACGGCGTAGCTCTGCATGTGCTCGTGATTCAGCAGCACGAGAGGCAGCAGGTCGATGCGGAGGGGGGAGATGCCGTGGGACTCGAGCTGCGCCATGAGCTGCTGGCTGATGGACGCGCACGTGAAGGGCTTGCACTTTAGCATCAGGCGCGACCCGGGGACTGCGAGGAGGATGCGCGCCCACAGGCGGACCACGGCAGGAGTTATCTGTGGCAGTGGGAAGACAGGAGGGAGTGAAGAAGGAGAGTGAGAAGCAACGGTGGTACCACCAGCAGCAGCAACGAGAGGCAGCAGGTCGACGCGCAGGGGGGAGATGCCGTGGGACTCGAGCTGCGCCATGAGCTGCTGGCTGATGGAGGCGCACGTGAAGGGCTTGCACTTTAGCATCAGGCGCGACCCGGGGACTGCGAGGAGGATGCGCGCCCACAGGCGCACCACGGCAGGGGTGATCTGGGGTTGGGGAGTGGGAGGAGGGAGGAGGGAGAGATTGGTAGGGAGTGGGAGGATAAAGTGGAGGGAGGAGGTGGGAGGAGGGAAGAGCCACTATCCACTATCCATGCACGCATTTCACTGCACCACACTGCATGGCACTACAGTGCACCGCACCGCACTGCACTGCACTGCACTGTACCTTGGCGAGGTTGTTGAAGCTGCCAAACGTCACAAAGCCATTGGCCACCGCAGGCGAGGGGGACACCGGCCCCGCTTCAGATGAGGGGGTGTAGCAGAGGAAGCATCCTGGAAGCCGCACCAACTCCTCTACGTGCCTGTGAGGTACAGGAACCGAGGAGGGGGGAAAGGAGGGGAGAGGCGAGAGTGGGATTGATTGGAAGATTACTGTTAAAGGAGAGTCTAATTATCCAATACATCTGTTTCAGAGGGCAGCGGCACAGACAGTGCCCCTGGCCCCTGGGTGATGTTGGGGTGTCCTATCCACGTGGCCTGGATGGGCGCTGGTCACTCCACTCCATCCCCCAAAACCCAAACCCTACCTCTGCGTGCTGCTTGGAGGTTCAGCCAGGCCATCAGCGAGCCGTTAGTCAATGGCCCTCAGTCCCGTAGTGTTGGGGTATCCGATCCACGTGGCCTGGATGAGCGCCGAGGGGGGAGGGCAGGAGTTCCTAACCTACCTCTGGGTGCTGCTTGGAGGATCGGCCAAGGCGTCAGTGAGGCGGTAATCAATGGCCCTGAGCCCCGTGGTATTCGGGTATCCGATCCAGGTCGCCTGGATGGGAGCGGCTTTGCACGCCATCACGCCCAGCCGGTTGTTGGCCGTGTGCCCTGTCAGCTCCACCAGTATGTCCACTCCATCTTCCCGCACCATGGCTGCCACCCGTCGCTCGTCCACCCCGAATATGTCCCGCCACACTCCGCCCTTGCTCTGCACTGCTTCTTTGAACCGGCTGGTTTTCCCGTCCGCCTGAGCCCAGGGCAGGGAGGAGGGACCCAAAAGGGGGGAGGGGGGGGTGGGAAAGGTGCAGGGAGGAGGAGGGAAGGGGGAGAGAGGGGGGGGGGGAAGGAGGGAAGTGAAGCAGGGCATGGGGGGCAGAGAGAGAGGCGTGTGAGTGAGTGAGGCGCCCTGTGCCCTGTCAGCTCCACCAGTATGTCCACTGCGTCTTCCCGCACCATGGCTGCCACTCGCCGCTCGTCCACCCCGAATATGTCCCGCCACACCCCGCCCTTGCTCTGCACTGCCTCTTTGAACCGACTCGTCTTGCCGTCCGCCTGAAGGGGAAGGGGTGGAGGGGAAGGAGGAGAGGGATTGGAGAACAGAGAAGATTGGAGGGGCGGAGATGTGAACACAAGCATGTGAGGCAGAGGCAGAGGCGTAGTAGGAGACGGAGCGGGTGAAGTAGTCGGGTCGGGCGAGATGTACCCCACCACCAGCCTGCACACCTGTTAACCCCCTTGACTCACGTTGACTAGCGTTGACTCACCTTGACTACAGCCGAGTAAACAACCACTTTAACAGCATTGGGGTCGTGATAGGTGAGGGGCGCCTCTATGAAGTAGGAGACGGAGTGGGTGACGCAGTCGAGTCGGGCGATATGTACCCCACCACCAGCCGCCGGTCCCGTTCATCCCATTAAGCCCACGCCCACCCCATTGACTCGCGTTGACTCACTCACCTTCACCACGGCCGAGTAAACCACCAACGGCGTTGGGATCATGGCAGGTCAAGGGCGCCTCTATGAAGTAGGAGACGGAGTGGGTGAAGTAGTCCGGGGATATGTACCCCACCACCAGCCCCTGCTCCCGTTGACCCGATTGACTGGTGTTGACTCACCTTGACCACGGCCGAGTACACAACCACTTTGACCACACTGGGGTCGTGGTAAGTCAAGGGAGCCTCAATGAAGTAGGAGACGGAGTGGGTGAAGTAGTCGGGCGATATGTACCCCACCACCAGCCCCTGCTCCCGTTGACCCGATTGACTCGCGGTGACTCACCTTGACCACGGCCGAGTACACAACCACTTTGACCACACTGGGGTCGTGGTAAGTCAAGGGAGCTTCAATGAAGTAGGAGACGGAGTGCGTGAAGTAGTCGGGCGATATGTACCCCACCACCAGCCGCCGGTCCGGGCGGCACGAGTTGGGCCACGAGGAGAAGCGCGGGAAGAGGCGCGAGAAGCGCTCGCCCCAGTCCCTGCAATGAGACGGGGAAGGGGGGAAGGAGGGGGAGAAGAGAGCAAGTCGAGTTAAATGAGGCCTGAAAACCGCTTACCCCAGTCCCCCGTGCGAGAAAGGGGGAAGGAATGGGGACGGCAGGGTAAAGGTTTGGTTGTGGCTTGAGTAACTTTGACTGAAAAAGGGGGAATGAAGCTTGGGAAGAGGTGCAAGAAAAGCTCAGCGCAGTCACTGGCGTGAGCGAGGGGAGAAGCGAGTGGGGATAACATTACAGGTGTAGAGCTAATAACTTGAACGGAGATATGAGCAGAACCACAAAACCCACTCGCCCCAGTCCAGGGATGGCATGACATGCAAACAGAAGCAGAAGGAGAACAGCGAGCCACGAACACCTACCTTTCCCTCTGCCCCCCCACTCCCTCCCCCGTCTCTCCCTCCCGTTTTTACTTCACGTCTCAACCTCTCGGCTCCTCACTCACACTCCAACGTTTCTTACCGGTGAGCAACAAACAGTGCGTCGTCTAGCCCATCATGGATGTAATTCATTGCCAGCAGACGGTTCTGGGGAGGGGAGGAGCGGGTGGGGAAGGGGCGGGAGTGGGGGAAAAAGAGAGTGTCGAGGGCAGGCACACAGGTTGAGGCATTACGAAACAGTGAGTCGTCCAGCCCATCGTGAATATAGTTCATTGCTAGTAGACGGTTCTGGGAAGGGGAGAGGAGGGGGAGGAGGGGGAGAGGGGGGGTGGAGGAGGGTAGGTGGAGAAGAATGGCAAGAGCAGCAACAGAGGGTGGGGCAGGAGGAAACAGTGAGTCGTCCAGCCCATCGTGAATATAGTTCATTGCTAGTAGACGGTTCTGATGAGGGAGAGAGGGGGCGAGGAGGGACGACGGAGGAGTGGGGACAGCAGCAACAAAGGCCAGCAACAAAGGGCAGCAACGAAAAGCAGTAAGAAAGATTCGGATGAGGGTGCAGACGAGACGAGACTACAGCAGCAACGAAGGAGGGAAACAGAGTAGTATCGCTAAGTGAGAGCGATACTAGCGATACTGGCCGGCATCTCGAGTAGTATAAGACCTGACACACACACAACTCCTCGAGTCGCGTACTTGTTCACCTGCATGGCATTCCTTAAGTAATGTGTGTGTGTGTGTGTGTGTGTGTGCGTGCGTGCGTGCGTGCGTGCGTGCGTGCGTGTGTGTGTGTGTGTGTGTGTGTGTGTTTTGTTCTTGGATCGAAAAGACATCTCACCTGGCCGGCATTTCTGGAGTCGGGGTCGATGGCAAGGCACTGCTGGTACGCCTCTATGGCTGCTGGGATGTTGCCCGCGTCCCTGTGCAACACACCTGATGAGCGGCGATAAAGGGGTGGATGGGGAAGGAAGGAGACAAGAACGAGAGGGGAGATGAGATGGCAAGGCACTGCTGGTACGCCTCTATGGCTGCTGGGATGTTGCCCGCGTCCCTGTGCAACACACCTGATGAGCGGCGATAAAGGGGTGGATGGGGAAGGAAGGAGACAAGAACGAGAGGGGAGATGAGATGGCAAGGCACTGCTGGTACGCCTCTATGGCTGCTGGGATGTTGCCCGCGTCCCTGTGCAACACACCTGATGAGCGGCGATAAAGGGGTGGATGGGGAAGGACAAGAACGAGAGGGGAGATGAGATGGCAAGGCACTGCTGGTACGCCTCTATGGCTGCTGGGATGTTGCCCGCGTCCCTGTGCAACACACCTGATGAGCGGCGATAAAGGGGTGGATGGGGAAGGAAGGAGACAAGAACGAGAGGGGAGATGAGATGGCAAGGCACTGCTGGTACGCCTCTATGGCTGCTGGGATGTTGCCCGCGTCCCTGTGCAACACACCTGATGAGCGGCGATAAAGGGGTGGATGGGGAAGGAAGGAGACAAGAACGAGAGGGGAGATGAGATGGCAAGGCACTGCTGGTACGCCTCTATGGCTGCTGGGATGTTGCCCGCGTCCCTGTGCAACACACCTGATGAGCGGCGATAAAGGGGTGGATGGGGAAGGAAGGAGACAAGAACGAGAGGGGAGATGAGATGGCAAGGCACTGCTGGTACGCCTCTATGGCTGCTGGGATGTTGCCCGCGTCCCTGTGCAACACACCTGCAAAGGAATGGAGGGAGGTGAGATGGCAAGGGGGGTGGGGGAGTGGGGAAGGATTAATTGCAAAATATTTCCTGATTATTTAAATGTAGAGGGATGATTATTTAAATGTAGAGGGATGATTATTTAAATGTAGAGGGAAGGTGAGATGCGTGCAGGGCAGGGACGTTGCCACATGCCCGTGGAACACCCCCACGTGGCAAGAGGGAGCACTCCCTCTTGCCCACCGCCACGTGATAAAACTAGTGTTTTGAGACGTCTCAAAACGAGACGTTGCCACATGCCCGTGCAACACGGCCTCTTGCCCACCGCCCTCTGCTCACCTTGGTTGTAGACGTGTTGTAAGCCTACCATCCCATCTAAGGTGCACCTTTCAAGCACCTAAGGTGCACCTAGACAATCCATCCATCCCACCCACCCCACTTCCCTTCCCTTTCGCCTTCCCCACTCGCCCCTACTACTCACCCAGGTTGTTGTATGCCTCTGCATACGCGGGGTTGGCGAGAATGGCCGCTTGAATCATGTTGAGTGCTAGATCCATCTTGCCCTGCGAGGGGTGAGACCGTGAGGGTGGTGGTGGTGGGAGTAGGGGGAGGTGTGGGCGTGGTTGGGAAGCATAACGGCTTGAATCATGTTCAGTGCTAGATCCATCTTGCCCTGCGACGAGGAAAAAGAAGGGCGGAGGGGGGAAGAAGAGAAGGGAGACAGGGCGGGAAGGCGTGAATAACAGTGGCTGCTTGAATCATGTTGAGTGCTAGGTCCATCTTGCCCTGCGAGGGGGGTGGGTGGTGTGGTGTGGCGATGGGAGTGGAGGAAGGGGGAGGTGTGGGTGCGATCGGAAACCATTACCACTTGAATCATGTCGAGTGCTAGGTCAAACTTGCCCTGCGAGGGTGGAGAGAGGAGATAGGGCAGGGGGGGGGGAGAGGTGGAGAAGAGGTTGGGAGCCGCGCCATGGTTTGAATCAAATCGCGTGCTAGTCCATCTTGCCCTGTGGGTAGAGGGATGAGGGGGAGGGAGAGGTGTGGAGGGGCTTGAATAATGTTCAGCGCCCGGTCATTTTCCCCTGAGGCGGGAAGTGGGGGAGAGAGGAATAGGGGAGAAGGCAAGAGATAGCGCGGTGGCAGCGGGTGAAAAGGTGGGGGGAGGGGGAGGTGGGAACGTGTGAATTGAATACCATTGCGGGAGGACGCGACGTGAAACATGTTGAGAGGGAGGAAGGGTGAGAGAGGTGCGCATGAGATCAAGCATGCGGCACAGCACGCCCATGAGTTGGCATGGGATAGGATGCACGCACCACGCACCTGCATGGGGCGCACCACGCACCTGCACAGTATACACGACCCCGAGGTTGTTGAGCGACAGCGAGAAGCTGGGCTTGATGTTGCCACCGCTGCTGTTGCTGCTGCTAACGACCAATCACAAGCCATGCAAGCACCACACAAGCCATGCACGCACCACACAAGCCACTTTCCAGCACCCTCACCTGCACGGTATACACGACCCCGAGGTTGTTGAGCGATTGAGAGAAGCTGGGCTTGATGCGCAGCGCCTTCTGGTAGCACTCCACCGCCTTATCCAGGTTGTCTCTGTCCTTGTATATCACCCCCAGGTTGTTGCACGCCTCGGCACATTGAGGATTGAAGTGCAGCGCCAGCTCGTACATTACCACTGCCTGGAAACGAGGAGAGTGTGCAGGAGGGGAGGGCAATGGAGGAGAGGGGTGGTTGGCGGTGGTCAGTCAGAGGCAGAAGGGGGAATCATTGGGGAGGGGGGAGAGGGGAGTGGTATGAGCAGCGTCTTCTGGCAGCACTCCCCGCCTTGTCCAGGTTGTCTCTGTCCTTGTATATCACCCCTGCCTGTGTGGAAAAGGGCAGAGGTGGCAAGGAGAGGGGGCGGAAGCGGTGGTGCTTGGGTTGCTGCCTGCCTGCCTAGTTCCTTGCGTGTGCTGTACACGATCACACTTGAGCATCTCTCCTGATTTTTTAGTCGACTCAAAAATCGCCTCATCACACGCGTGCTGTGCACGATCACACTTGAGCATCTCTCCTGATCCAACCCTCCTAGGTTCTACATCTGCTGCGTGTGTGCGTAAATGTGCAGTGCACATGCACGTGGTCTCACTCACTCACCATATCAAACTTGAGCATCTCCCCGTAAGCCACCCCCAGGTTGTACATGGCATCGGCGTAGTGCGAGTTGAACAGCAGCGCCCGCTTGTAGTGCGCCACGCCTGCTGATATGTCGCCCTCTAGCTTCACCTGTCATGGGGTGGGTGGGGGGAGGGGGAGAGAGGGGCGGAGTTTGTGTGACCCAGCATGCTTGTACTGCGAGTTGAACAGCAGCGCTCGCTTGTAGTGCGCCACGCCCGCTGATATGTCGCCCTCTAGCTTCACCTGTAGGAAGAACGGGGTGGGGGAAAGAGGGGGTTTTGAGGGGAAGTGTGTGAACGAGATACAATGCTTGCAGTGCTGCTGCTACGCCCACCTGTCCACCTGTCAACGTCCACCTGTCAACATCCACCTGTCAACGTCCACCTGTCAACGTCCACCTGTCAACATCCACCTGTCAACGTCCACCTGTCAACGTCCACCTACCTTCCCTCCCAGCCGTACCTTGGTGCCCAGGTCGGTGAGTGCGATGGCAATGCTGCTCCCTGTGGCTGTTCCTGCCACTTTATCTTCCCTCCCTATTCCCTTCCTCCACCCCCCTTCCCCCCCTACCTCTCGGCCCTCCCCCAGCCATACCTTGGTTCCCAGGTCAGTGAGCGCGATGGCCATGTTGTTGCGTGCGATGGTGAAGTTGGGCGCTACCGCAAGACACCTGGTGAAGACAGGAAAGGGGTGGTGGTGGGGGGAAGAGAGTGGAGGGAAGGAAAGGTGGGCACAACAGGGGGTTGGGGAACAGAAGGGGGTTGGGTGAGTGCGATGGCCATGTTGTTGCGTGCGATGGTGAAGTTGGGTGCTACCGCAAGACACCTGGTGGCGGCATGAAGGGGAAAGGCGGGGGGAAGCGAGAGGGGGACAGCAAGGGGGTGGAGGAGAGCAGGGGAGTGGGTGAGCGCGATGGCCATGTTGTTGCGTGCGATGGTGAAGTTGGGTGCTACCGCAAGACACCTGGTGGCGGCATGAAGGGGAAAGGCGGGGGGAAGCGAGAGGGGGACAGCAAGGGGGTGGAGGAGAGCAGGGGAGTGGGTGAGCGCGATGGCCATGTTGTTGCGTGCGATGGTGAAGTTGGGTGCTACCGCCAGACACCTGTCAAGGAGGGGAGGAGAGGGGAGCGAGGATGGGGGAATGCAGGGAAGTAAGGTACGGGATGGAAAACATCAACGGGGAGACAGGGTCGGATGCATGTGGATTGGGGAATGTAGGGGAGGGTGAGTGCGGGGGTTGGAGGTGCGGGGGTTGAGGGGACGTAAAAGGGTGGGAAGAACATGGGCGGGTTGGGGATCATCGGGACGGGGCTTGAGGGGGGGTGGAGGTCACCCTGCTAGTGTCAGATTGCCATCCTCATTGTAACCTACATCAATCCTATAAGCTTAGGCTAGAGATAGCACCCAAACTTAGTTTGGGTGTAGACCTAGGGCTAACCCTAGTTGGGGGTTGGAACTCCAACCTTGACCCCAAGGTTGGGTTGGGAATTATTGGTCCCCCCAATAATGTTGAACCACTTGGTCAACATTATTGGTCCCCCCAATAATCCCTCAACCCAACTTATTGGTGGGGGCCAATAATGTTGGCTTGGTTCCAACCAAACCCCCCCCCCCTAGCACTACTATGTATACCTCCATCTCTCCTAATCAATTCAATGGTTCTTCTTCTCATTTTCTCACATGGTAATCAGAGCAAACACGGCTCACACCTTCTTCGATCCTAAAGAACCACACCTCCGCGTGCCTTACCACGCCCCCCTCCCTTACGCGACAACTAGGTCGCTCTTAGCGCCAAGTGCGCTCCTACGCCGTCACGGCCCCCCCCTCCCCGCGCTAAATTTCAGTACCCTTCCCTTCTTCCTAAGGTCAATTCCGCCCCTCCCCTCTCTCCCGCAAGCACGCTAACCGTCGGACCAACTACCGCGACCGACGAAACCCTAATCGGGGGCAACCGCCGCAAACGCGACGAACGCGGGCAACCGCCGCGGATTAGGGTTTCACGGGCGACCGCCGCGGACGCGACGAACGCGGGCGACCGCCGCGGACGCGACGAACGCGGGCGACCGCCGCGGACGCGACGAACGCGGGCGACCGCCGCGGACGCGACGAACGCGGACGACTGCCGCGGACGCGACGAACACGGGCGACCGCCACGGACGCGACGAACGCGGGCGACCGCCGCGGACTCGACGAACGCGGGCGACCGCCGCGGACGCGACCAGCGGAGGCGACCGCCGCGGACGCGACCAGCGGAGGCGACCGCCGCGGACGCGACCAGCGGAGGCGACCGCCGCGGACGAGACCAGCGGAGGCGACCGCCGCGGACGCGACCAGCGGAGGCTGATAGAATTCAAGAGTATGATTAGTAATGAGCCAACAAGGCTCTATAATACAAGCATGCAAGGAAGAGAAGGTTGTAGGAGGAGCTAACCCTATTGGCCAATAAGTTGGCCAATGGGTGAGGTGCCTTGTGGAGTAGGCAACCTCACAATGTGGCTAGGTTGGGATTGGTTGGTCTAAGGACCAAAAGTTGGCAAGTGCCAACCAAGGGCCAAGACCAAATCCAATCTTGACCAACCACAAAGTGTGGTTGGAGTGTACACCCAACCCCCCAAGAACCTAAAGGACTACACCTATTCTAGCCTATGAATGTTGTATATAGTGTACAATTACAACACAACCCCCCAACATGCATAAGGCTAGAAGATGTAATCAGGAGGCCGTCACAACTGGAGGAGGGGTGAGGCCAAGGAGACGCAGAAAGAAGGAGTGAGGTGCTTGGGGAAGAGCTTTAGTGAAGATGTCAGCGAGGTTGGCCGCCGAGTCGATCTTGCCAAGGCGAAGGTGCCCGGCCTCAACGAGATCACGAATGAAGAAGTAGCGAAGTTCAATGTGTTTGGAACGCCCATGATACACAGCATCCTTAGTGAGGTGAATGGTGCTGGCATTGTCACACCAGATTGTGGGACAACGCTGGGGTGCACCAAGCTCATCGAGGAGGAAGGTGAGCCAGCGCGCCTCCTGCGCAGCCATGGTTGCAGCGTAGAGCTCTGCTTCGCAGGAGGAGAGGGCGACGGCAGAGGAGCGTGTGGACCGCCAGCTGATGAGACCGCTACCCAGAGAGAAGCCATATCCCTGAGAGGACCGCCTGTCCGGGCGAGAGTCAGCCCAGGAAGAATCACTGTAGCCATTGAGGAGGGGATGGGAGGGGCCGCCAAGGGTAAGGACATAGTCTTTTGTGCCACGAATGTAGCGAAGGACGCGCTTGGCGGCCTGCCAGTGTTCCTCTGTGTGCTTGCCAGCGCCAACGAAGCGAGCGAGGACGCTGATGGGGTAGGCAAGGTCAGGACGAGTGGAAACCATGGCATACATGAGAGAGCCGATGAGTTCAGGATAAGGATGGGAGGAGGCAGAGGGTGAGGAGGGTGGGGAGAGGTGGTGCCCAACTGAGAGTGGAGTGGGCTGGGGGCTGCCGCGCGCCATTTCAAACCGGTCCAAGACTTGCTGGAGATAGTGACCCTGAGAGAGGGAGATGGTGCGGGCGGAGCGGTCGCGAGTGATGGTCATGCCGAGGTAGTGCTGCAGCTCTCCCAAATCTTTGCACTTGAGCCGTGTGCCCAGCTCGGTCTTGACTTTCTCGAGCTCGGCAAGATCGGCGGTGAGGAGAATCATATCGTCAACATAGACGAGGATGTAGAAGGGGGAGGGGGAGGTGCGGAGGAAGAGGCTGGCGTCAGAGCGGGAGGTGTGAAACCCAAGCTCGGCAAGGGTGGCAGCAAGCTTGGCATGCCATTCCCTGGGTGCCTGGCGGAGCCCGTACACTGGTCGGCGCAGCTGCCAGACGGAGTCGGCGGGGAAGGGGAGGTGGAAACCCGCTGGGCGCTCCATGTAGATCAGTTCACGTAGCACGCCTTGCAGGAAGGCGTTGGAGACATCCATTGAGTGGATCTCCATGTTGAGGCGAGCGGCGAGGTCAAGTACGGCGCGAACGGTAGCAGGTTTGGCGGTGGGGGAGAAGGTGTCGAAGAAGTCAAAGCCATACCGCTGCGTGAAGCCCTTGGCGCAATACCGGGCCTTGTAGACGGGCGGCTCTCCTGGTAGCTGTTTGACGCGAAACACCCACTTCCCCTTTACCACGTTCGTAGAGGAGGGAGGGCGAGGCACATCAACGAAGGAGGAGTTGGCAATAAATGCCTCGAGCTCCTTGATGATGGCGGCGAGCCAGAGCGGGGCGTCGGGGCAAGCCATGGCCTCCTCATACGTGGTTGGGATGAAGGTGGAGGGAGCAGAGGAAAAGGCGAAGACTGGTGTTCCAGAGAGGTCAAAGGTGATGGGAAGGAGGGAGGGGTCAGAGAGGTGGAGGTCAAGGAACTCCTCATGGGAGTCCTCAGAGAGGGAGGTGTGGAAGGCGCGGATGACCGCAGGTGCCGCTGCTGGTGCCGCTGCTGGTGCCGCTGCTGGTGCCGCTGCTGGTGCCGCTGCTGGTGCTGGTGCGGATGCCGCTGCTGGTGCCGCTGCCGATGCCGCTGCTGCCGCTGCACTCGCCGCTGCTGGTGCCGCTGCTGGTGCCGCTGCGGTGGCTGCTGCTGGAGCTGCTGCTGCTGCTGCTGGAGAGGTGGTTGAGGGGGCTGGATGCAAGACAGCCTGGAAGAAGTAGTGAAGGAGGGGGGAAAGAGGAGGGAGGGTAGAGGTAGAGAGGGTAACAGGGGGCGGTGCACCAAGGATACTGTCACGTGACCTGGTGTGAGGATACCGGGTGAGTATGGCGCGGGGAGTGGGGGAGGGAGGTGAGGGTTGGGAGGGAGGGGGAGGAGGGGCACCAGGGGAGGAGTGAGCGGGGGAGACAGGGGAAGACAGGGGGTCCGGGTCAAAGATGTCACCAGACGAGGGGGGGACACCGTGGGACTGGGAGGGCGGAGGGGGAGGGGGTGGGAGGATGGGGGGAGGAGGGAGGAGAGGGGGAGGGGTGGTGTCAGACCAGACAAGGGGACGAGTCAGAGGTGGGAGAGGGTCAGTGGACGGAGGAGAGGAATAGTACGGGGTGGATTCGTCAAAGACGACATCTCTGCTGCGAAATAGTCGACCGGAAGGGGGGTGGAGGAAAAGATAGTCGGGGGAAGAGGGGTTATGACCAAGGAAAATGCAAGGAAGGGTACGAGGGGCAAGCTTTCCCAGGGAACGGGATCGGTCAGACGGGTGAATGAGGACATATGCCTTTGAGCCCCAGACTCGAAGAGGGGAGACATCGGGTTTGGTCTTTGTCCATAGCTCAGTGGGGGTGGTGGAGGGGAGGAGGGGGTGAGGGTAAAGGTTAGTAAGGAGGGCGGCATGAAGGAGGGCATAGCCCCACAGAGAAGGGGGGCATGAGGCGTGGACAAGAAGACACCGAGCGGTTTTGGTGATCTCCCGAACACGGCTCTCAGCGACACCGTTCTGCTGTGGGGAGTGTGGGAGGGTGTAAGTCTGAAGAATGCCGCGGGATTGGCAATAGGAGGAGATTAGGTTGTTTAGGAACTCACCGCCACCATCAGAGTGAAGGCGGCGAACAGGGCGCCCAAAATGGGTGTTCGCTTGTTCGAGCCAGGCAATGATCGCAGGCGGGGCGTCCGCCTTCGTTCGAAGGAGAGAGACGGACGAGTACCGACTGTGATCATCAACGAGCACGAGAAGGTAGCGATGGCCCTGGCGAGTGGGAGAGGGATTAGGGCCCCAGAGGTCCATGTGAACAAGGTCAAGTGGCTGGGCAGCAGCGGAGGGGGAGCTCCGGTGCGGCTGCTGCTTGAGCTTGCTCTGAACACAGACGGCGCAAGGGGGGGCAGGGGATTTGGGTAGGGGAGGGAGGGAGGAGGGGAGACCGTGGAGGAGACCTGAGGAGACAGAGGAGCGCAGAGTAGCGAAGTTGGGGTGGCCTAGCCTGTGATGGAGAAGGATGGCAGGGTGAGAGAGGGAGCGACATGTGCAGGCAGAGTCAGGGGGGCGGGGGGGGACGGGTGGGTTAGTGGGAGGGAGGGGAGGAGGGGGGGGGAGGAGGGGAGGGGAGGCAACTTGGAAGGTGAGGGGGGCGGGGAACCCGAAGGGTGTACAGACGGGAGCGGGGACAGTAGGGAATGCGAGAGAGGAAGCGACCTGTGGAGGTTTGGTAAAGGTCACAATGGTTAGCACCACCTGGGGTGACAGTGGTGATCATGGATTGTTGGAGGGACCTTTGGGAGAGGAGGTTGGTGCGAAGGGAGGGAATGTGAAGACCTGTGACAGTACCTGAGGGAAAGAGAGGACAGGGAAGGGTGGACGTGTTGTGACAGGGGATGGAAAAGCTGCTATCAGCGCCAAGGAGGGACGTGGGTGTGGGGAGAGGATGGAGTTTTCCGGCATCGCGAAAGACATTGTCAGTGGCTCCACTGTCCAAGACGAACTCAAGGGTGGAGGAGGGTGAGGCGGAGTACTGAATGGAAGTTTCATTAATAGCAGGGGCATACATAGGGGATGCAACGGAAGGAGGCTGACTAAGCAGACCAACAAAGCCAGAGGAGGGAAAGGGGGTCACACTGCCACCTGTAGACGGCGCAGGGGATGGACCGGAGAGGTGGGCCGCGGAGGCCACATTCCCGGCGGTCCAGCTGGGAAACGGCTGCTGCTGGGGGACAGGTGGAGGAGGGAGGAGAGGAAGCTGGGGCTGGAGGTCAAGCTGCTGCTGGAGCTGCTGAAGCTGCTGCTGGAGCTGATGAAGCTGCTGCCCGTACTGCTGCGGCCCCTGCTGCTGGACACTCTGGTGCTGCTGCTGCTGCTGCTGCTGCTGCTGGTGAGAGGGGAGAGCAAAGGCCTGGTGGGCCTGGGAGGAGGAGGAAGGGGCGTAGAGGGGAGAGGTGCGGACATCCAGGGGAGTGGGGCGGGGGTTGAGGGCGGACCAGCGAGGAGGGGTGCCAGAGTTCCCACGAGCGAACCACTCATCGCTGAGTGCCTTGAAGCACGTCTCAGTCGCATGAGTGGTTTGATTGCAGCGTTGGCCTCGGGTGGGGCCATAGAGGGGAAGATACTGACAGGGTGGGAAGGCCGCCGCTGCACCACGACCCGCACCACCACGACCGCCAGAGCCGCCTCGACCACCACCACGCCCACCTCCACGCCCCCCCCCACGCCCGCCTTTGCTGCTGCGCTGCTGTGCTGCTGCGGCAGTGGAGGAGGAGTGGCGCAGGATTTCAGCTTCAGTGGTGATGATCCATTGCGCAACTTGAGCGGGAGTGTCATGCTTGGAGAGGAGCTGCATGTATGCCAGCTTATGGGCATCGAAGGCAGGGGTGAGACCCTCGAGAAGGTGGCAGCAGATGACGGTGTCAGGGTAGACAACACCGAGCGCTGCAAGGCGGCGAGCGAGGTCAAGGACTCGGCGAGTAAAGGCAGCTGCGCCGGCGGTGGAATCCATGGTGATGGATCCGAATTCCTTAATGAGTGCATAGAGAGTGGCGATGTCCTGTCGGTCAAAGAGGTCGACTAACAGTTGCCACAGGTGGGAGGAGGAGGTGGGGGAGAGCTCTCGTTTGAGGGAGGAGGGGATGGTGGCGAGGAGGATAGCGAGGGCGCGACGATCAGCAACGCGCCACGCTGCGATATCAGTGGTGTAGGTGGTGAGGCGGGTAGTGTAAGTGGTGAACTGGGCTTGGTATTCACGGTGGAGGGCAGCAGCACTGTCGTAGATGCGCTTGTCATCGTCGTAGCGCAGTTGGCGGCGAAGGTGGTCGTTGAGTGAGGTGCGATAGGCACGAATGGCAGACTCCACGCTTTGTGGGTTGTGAACATCCGGCGCGAAGGAGGGGGGATCACCAGGAGGCTCGGGTTCGGGTCCGGGCTCATCGGGAGCAGGTCCAGTGGGGGCGGAAGGAGCGATGGGCTGGAGTCCACCCTCCTCCTGGAACACGACGGAGCGGAGGGTATATCCGCTGACGATGACCGAGGAGAGCAACACCTCGACGGAGTGAGCATAGGAGTGCCAGTTGGCGGCCGAGTTGTCGCCCAGCAGTTCGAGAGCGTCAATGGTCGCTAGATCGACCGATGAGTCCGACGACGCCATGACGGCGGAGTGGTGAAGGCGCCGCTGCTGATGCCACTGCTGCCGGTGCTGGTGCCGCTGCTGCTGCCGCTACCGGTGCCGCTGCTGCTGCCGCTGCTGCTGCCGCCGCCGATGCCGCTGCTGCTGCCGCCGCCGATGCTGCTGCTGCTGCCGGCGCCGATGCTGCTGCTGCTGCCGCCGCTGCTGCCGCTGCCGTTAAGGGTGGAGTAGGGGGAGGAGGTAGGGGGGGGGAAGAGAGGCTGGTGCGGAAGTGTGGGGAGGGGCGCGGGTGTGGGGCAGGATAGGGGGAGGAGGGAGGATTAGGGTTGCGGGGTCGTGGAGGTCGCGGGCAGCCGAACGCGACGGCGCGCAGGTCAGCCGGGGCTCCGCGCCAGCCGTCCGCGTCGGCGCAGGGTCGTCGGCGGCCGCGCGCTGGCCGTCCGCGTCGGCGCGCGGGTCGTTCGGGGCCGCGCGCTGGCCGTCCGCGTCAGCGCGCGGCTCGTCGGCGGTCGCGCGCTGGCCGTCTGCGTCAGCGCGCGGCTCGGGCGGTTGCGCGCTGGCCGTCCGCGTCAGCGCGCGGGTCGTCGGCGGTCACGCGCTGGCCGTCCGCGTCAGCGCGCGGGTCGTCAGCGGTTGCGCGCTGGCCGGCTGCGTCGGCGCGCAGGTCGCTGGCGACAGCGCGCTGACCGTCCGCGTCGGCGCGCAGGTCGTCCGCGACGGCGCGTCGGTCGTCCGCGACGGCGGGCAGAGCCGCAGGAAGGAGGATTAGGGTCGCGGGAGGAAGGATTGAGGCCGCGGGAGGGAGGATTGAGGCCGCGGGAGGGAGGATTGAGGCCGCGGGAGGGAGGATTGAGGCCGCGGGAGGGAGGATTGAGGCCGTGGGAGGGAGAATTGAGGCCGCGGAGGAGTAGATCTGAGCCGCGGAAAGCTAGATCTGAGGTGCGGGAGGGCGGTTGTATGTCATAATCCGCTAGGGTAGAGGAGCGGGGAGTAAAAAACAGTCTAAGGATCGAGAGAGGACGGCGTGAGCCATTTGGCTCTGGATACCATGATAGAATTCAAGAGTATGATTAGTAATGAGCCAACAAGGCTCTATAATACAAGCATGCAAGGAAGAGAAGGTTGTAGGAGGAGCTAACCCTATTGGCCAATAAGTTGGCCAATGGGTGAGGTGCCTTGTGGAGTAGGCAACCTCACAATGTGGCTAGGTTGGGATTGGTTGGTCTAAGGACCAAAAGTTGGCAAGTGCCAACCAAGGGCCAAGACCAAATCCAATCTTGACCAACCACAAAGTGTGGTTGGAGTGTACACCCAACCCCCCAAGAACCTAAAGGACTACACCTATTCTAGCCTATGAATGTTGTATATAGTGTACAATTACAACAGAGGCGACCGCCGCGGACGCGACCAGCGGAGGCGACCGCCGCGGACGAGACCAGCGGAGGCGACCGCCGCGGACGCGACCAGCGGAGGCGACCGCCGCGGACGCGACCAGCGGAGGCGACCGCCGCGGACGCGACCAGCGGAGGCGACCGCCGCGGACGCGACCAGCGGAGGCGACCGCCGCGGACGCGACCAGCGGAGGCGACCGCCGCGGGCGGCGCGCCCAGGCGCAGCCGTGAGCAACGCGACTAGGCGCAGCCGTTCGACCGCACCACCCCTCCCGGTGGTGTCGTCACCTCGATTGACCGCACCCGCCCTCCAGCCGGTGTCGTCACCCCCTCCCCCTCCTTCCCCTCATGGCGGACGACTCTACTCCCATTGAGCTCGGAGCTATCGACAAGCTCGAGCTCCTTCATGATACCACCGCTGTGAATTGGGCGTCGTTCGAGGATACGCTCCACACCCACCTTGGCTCCGTCATCATCCAAGACTACTGTCTCCTTGACATAGTCCTTGAAACCTCTAACGGTCTTCCACCCGTTCTCCCTCCTCCGCTTGATCCCCCTCCCCCCGATGCCCCTCCCCTTCCAGAACCTATTGACCCCCCCCCCAATCCTCCAGTTCATGATGATCACCCGGATCGTTGGGCGGCCAACTTGAACAATTACAATAAGCTACGTGACACCTACACCATCCAGCGTGAAGCATATCGTGTGGCTGAGGAAGCACATGCTGTCGCTGCTGCACGCATCCTCCAGTACGAAAAAGACGAGAGGGACCATGCTGACGAGCTCCGCAAACTTCACAAGGCTGTCGCGGCATGGCGTGTTGCGGATCGCCGCGCACTCGCCATCATCTTCTCCTGCATCCCCTCACACCTCAAACGCGACCTCCGTCCTACCTCCTCCTCCGGCCTCTGGAAAACCCTCTCTACGCAGTATGATCGACAGGATCTTCGCTCCCTCGTCGCCCTCTTTCGCAAGTTCCAAGACACCACCCTCGACTCCTCCCCCACTGCTGCTGCCTACACCCGCCGCCTCATTGACACTGCACAACGCCTCAACGATCGGGGCATTGTCATCTCTGAGTCTCTCCTCACTGCACGCATTCTCGACTGCCTCCCCCCCACATATGACACATACCGCATCACCTTTACCTCCCGCTACTGTCGCCCTCCTCCTGTGACCGACACCATCGAATGGCTACTTGACAGCGAAGCAGACCTTCAACGTGACTCCACCACTATCAATGCAGTTCAGACTCGCAACACCTCCACAGGCAACCAGACCAGCGGCGGAGGTGGTGGCCATGGCGGCACTGGCGGTGGTGGAGGTGGCCGTGGTGGTGGACGTGGAGGAGGACGAGGAGGAGGACGCAGTGGTGGACGCGGTGGTGGCCGTGGCGGACGTGGCGGATACGCCTCACCTTCGGGCACCCTTCCCCCGTGTCAGTACATCATCCGCTATGGCTCCAACAAAGGTCAGCCATGCTCTCAGACCACTCACACAACTGACACGTGCTTCAAAGCCCTCACTGACGGTGGTTCGCACGTGGCAACGTTGGCACTCCACCTCGCTGGAACACTGTCTTCCCACGGCCCTCCCTTCATGACATTCGCACTTTCCCCGCCTACCAACCCTCTGCTCCTAACCTCCACAATGTCCTCGCTCAGCATCTCCCATCTCACATCCTTCAGCAAGTTCATCAGCTTCTCCCCTCATCCACCCCCACTCCCACCACTCCCACTCCTCCTCCGCCCACACCTCTGCCTCAAGCCCCTCCCATTCTCTATCCCCCACCCTATGCTGGCTGGCCTTACCCTCCCTATCCTGGATATGGCCATGGACCCCCAGCATCTGCTGTTACTGCTGCTGAACAGACCTCCTCCTCAAACCACCCCCCTGGCTTCACTCCGTTCCCCTCTGCTGGCTTTATAGGACATGTTAACACTGCTCCTGCTGATTCTCTGTATGCCCATGCTATTAATGAGTCTCTCTTCCAGTACTCCGCCTTTTCCTCCTCCTCTTCATGCCTTGAGTTTATCATTGACAGTGGCGCGACACACACTGTTCTGCGCGATGCAGGCACACTGGTGCCCCTCCCCACTCCCTCCACCATCCACGGAGCTGACTCCAGCTTCACCATCACTAGTCAACACACCTCCACCCTCCCCTGTCCCATCTTTCCCTCAGGTACAGTCACAGGTCTATACATCCCCTCCCTACGTAACAATCTGGTAGCACTATGTGACCTCACCAGGTTCAATGTCACCGCCCTCTTCCCCGGTCATGCACTATACTGCGACCTCTTTCACAACACCACTGGTCGTTTCATCTGCCGCATTCCCCTCTGCCCTCGCACAAACCTGTACACGTACCGCACCCCTCGCACCTCCATTCATCACCTCATCGCCCCCACCTCACCCCTTCCCCTCCCCCCACCTCCTCCCCCCCTTCCCATCCCCTCCCCTATCCCTTCCCCCATCCCCTCCCCCATCTCCTCCCCCCCCCTCCCCTCCCCTCCTCCTCCTCCCCCCCCCCTCCCCCCCCTCCCCCACCTCCTCCTGTCACTGTCGTGACCTCACCCATCCTGCAGTTCTCCTTCACCATAGGTTGGGTCATCCCAACTTTGCCACCCTCCGTCAAACTGTCTCCACCCAACTCCTCGACGGCCTCCCCCTCACCCTTCCCCCCATCACCCTCCCCTCCCTGCTCGGTATGCATTGAAAGCAAACTGAAACAGGCCCCCCACAAGAGTCATCCCTCCTTCTCCCCCCAGCCTCTTGATCTCGTCCACATGGACCTCTGGGGCCCCAACCCTTCCCCCACCAGGCAAGGTCATAAATACCTGCTCATCCTGGTGGATGACCACAGCCGCTACTCCTCCGTCTCCCTCCTTCGCACAAAGGCGGCAGCTCCGGCTGCTATTATTGCCTGGGCTGAACAGGCACGCACCCATTTCAAACGCCCTGTCTCCCGCTTCCACTCTGATGGCGGTGGTGAGTTCCTTAACAACATGCTCTCTTCCTACTGCACCACTCGTGGCATCATCCACACCTACACCCTACCTCATTCCCCTCAGCAGAATGGCGTGGCGGAGAGTAGGGTCCGTGAGGTCACCAAAACTGCTCGGTGCCTCATGGTCCATGCCTCCTGCCCGCCCTCTCTCTGGGGCTATGCCATCCTCCACGCTGCCATCCTCACTAACTTGTACCCTCATCCCTCCCGGCCCACCACCACTCCCACCGCACTCTGGACATCCAAAAAGCCCGACATCACCCCCCTGCGCGTGTGGGGTTCCATGGCGTATGTCCTCATACACCCTGTCGACCGCTCACGCAAAGCTGGAAAGCTAGCCTCCCGCACTCTCCCGTGAATTTTCCTTGGTCACAACACCTCCTCCCCGGACTATCTCTTCCTCCATCCCCCCTCAGGTCGCCTCATTCGTAGTCGGGATGTGGAATTCGATGAAGCCCACCCGTACTACACCTCCCCCAAAGCCCCTAACCCCCTCCCTCTAACCACCCGTCCCTTCCTCTGGACTGACACCATTCCCCCCCCACCCCCTCTCCCCTCCCCTTCCCTTCTCCCCCCCCCCACCATTATCCCCCCTGCACCCCCACCCCCTCCCCCCTCTCCCCCCGCCTCGTCAGGAGACATCCTTGACCCCGTCCACCCTCCCTCCCCACCCGCTGCCCCTCCCCCTCCCTCCCCACCCGCTGCCCCTCCCCCTCCCTCCCCACCCGCTGCCCCTCCCCCCCCTCCTTCCCCTCCATCCCTCCATGCAGAACATCCCCCGCCTCCCCCCTCCCCACGCCCTCCCCCACTCACTCCACCTCCGTCCTCACGGCCCCTACTTCCCACTCCCCCTCTCATACTCCGCCACTACCCTCACACCCGCTCCACGGTCCCCATTCTTGGTACCCCCAGGTCCACCCCCCCCTCCCTCCAGTCTCTCACATCCATCCTCCTTCTCCGCCACCATAGCACCTCCCCTCCCCCCCGCACCAGCACCTCAGGTTCTCTCAGCAGTCGCGCCCCCGTCTCCCTGCCCCTCACGGCAACTCAGCGAAGCCGAGCTGCAATGCAGCTGTCTCCCCGCCCCGACCCTCAGCGCAGCAGAGCACCAGTGCAGCTGTGTCCCCGCATCAGCCCGACCCACCAGCGCAGCTGTCTTGCAACTTCACCGCCTTCTCTTCCTCCTCCTCTCACTCCGGACCTCACTGAGGACTCTCATGATGAGCTAATGTTCCTCCACCTCCTCTCACCCACCGTCGCCCCCGTTGTCCGCACAATGGCTGGCACCACTGTTCTTCTCTTCTCCACCACCCCCACCATCTACGAACCCACCACCTATGAGCAAGCACTTGCCTGCCTTGATGCACCTCTTTGGATCGAGGCCATGGTCAAGGAGAGCAACGCCTTCATCAGCAACCGCTCGTTTATCGACGTCCCTCGTCCCTCAAAGCACAACGTGGTCCAAGGCAGGTGGCTTTTTCGAGTCAAACTACTCCCTGGCGACGCTCCGGTGTACAAGGCTCGATATGTGGCAAAAGGCTTCACACAGACCTATGGCTCAGACTTCTTCGAGACCTACTCACCCACCGCCACTCCACCGGTCATTCGCGTGTTTTTGGACTTTGTTGGCAGACGTGGGATGCTTCTTCACTCCATGGACGTCACCACCGCCTTTCTGCAAGGCGACCTTCATGAGCTCATTTTCCTGGAACGTCCCAAAGGCTTCCACGCTCCTCACGACCCTACGCCCTGTCTACGGGCTCAAACAAGCACCTCGGGAATGGCACGCCAAACTCTCCTCCACCCTTCGCGCACTTGGCTTTCGCCCCTCCCGTGCCGCCTCCTGCCTCTTCCTGCGCCTCACCCCATCACCCTTCTTCATCCTCGTCTACGTCGACGACATGCTGCTGGCCGCTGACACAGCTGCTGACCTCCAGGAGGTCAAGGATGAGCTGCAGAAACGCCTTGCCTGCAAAGACCTAGGGTAGGTTCGCAACTACCTCGGCATGGAGATCACTCGCGACCTCACTGCCAAGACCATCACCCTCTCTCAGTCTTTTTACATCGAGAAGATTCTTGAGAGATTTGGCATGACAACCTGCAAACCCATCCCCACACCACTTGCATTCGGGCATCAGCTCGCCCCTCCCACCACTCCCGTCACCTCCCCTCATCCCTACGCAGAACTTGTTGGGGCCCTGATGTACGCCATGGTCTGTACTCGTCCCGACCTTGCATACCCAGTCAGTGTTCTGGCGCAGTTCGTTGGCACCGGCAGGCATGGTGAAGAGCATTGGAAGGCGGCCATGCGTGTTCTTCGCTACCTTCAAGGCACGAAGGACCATGTCCTCACTCTGGGTGGTGTGAACCCGCCCATTCTTCAAGGCTTCAGCGACTCATCTTGGGCCGACGCACAGCCCGACCGTCGCAACTCTCAGGGATATGGCTTCACACTTGGGGGCGGCCTCATCAGTTGGCGCTCCACCCGCTCCTCCTCCATTGCCCTCTCATCCTGCGAAGCCGAATTGTACGCGGTCACGATGGCGGCTCAAGAAGCACGTTGGCTCAGCTATCTGCTCACCGACCTTGGCTCTCCACAGCCCCGCCCCACCCTGTGGTGTGACAACGACAGTACCATCCACCTCACCAAGGAAGCAGTTTTTCATGGTCGCTCTAAATACATCGAGCTTCGCTACTACTTTGTTCGCGACCTTGTCCAAGATGGTCACCTCACCGTTCGCAAAATCGCCTCCTCCGACAACCTCGCCGATCTCTTCACCAAGGCTCTCCACCGCTCCGACCACTCTGCGCTTCTGCGTCTCCAGGGACTTGCTCCCCGCGGTGGCTGACTCAGGGGTTGTTACTCTCTCTCTTCCCGAGCTTATGGATTTCTGTAGGTTAAGGGGTTGTGTCAGATTGCCATCCTCATTGTAACCTACATCAATCCTATAAGCTTAGGCTAGAGATAGCACCCAAACTTAGTTTGGGTGTAGAACTAGGGCTAACCCTAGTTGGGGGTTGGAACTCCAACCTTGGCCCCAAGGTTGGGTTGGGAATTATTGGTCCCCCCAATAATGTTGAACCACTTGGTCAACATCATTGGTCCCCCCAATAATCCCTCAACCCAACTTATTGGTGGGGGCCAATAATGTTGGCTTGGTTCCAACCAAAACCCCCCCCCCTAGCACTACTATGTATACCTCCATCTCTCCTAATCAATTCAATGGTTCTTCTTCTCATTTTCTCACAGCTAGGTGACTTTTGAGTCGACTCAAAAGTCGCTTGAGGGGGGGTGGAGGTCACCCTGCTAGGTGACTTTTGAGTCGACTCAAAAGTCGCTTGAGGGGGGGTGGAGGTCACCCTGCTAGGTGACTTTTGAGTCGACTCAAAAGTCGCTTGAGGGGGGGTGGAGGTCACCCTGCTAGGTGACTTTTGAGTCGACTCAAAAGTCGCTTGAGGGGGGGTGGAGGTCACCCTGCTAGGTGACTTTTGAGTCGACTCAAAAGTCGCTTGAGGGGGGGTGGAGGTCACCCTGCTAGGTGACTTTTGAGTCGACTCAAAAGTCGCTTGAGGGGGGGTGGAGGTCACCCTGCTAGGCACTCACCCACGCAACGCACCCATTCAGACACCCACCGCTCGTAGCACACAATAGCCAATTGCAGGTCGCCGCAGTTCTTGTATATGATGACGCCCATGTTGCACTTCGCCCGCCCCTGGTACCCACAAACACAGCCACCCACCACCCAGCCAACCGGAAACACAGACTCTCACCGCTCGTAGCAAGCAATAGCTGAATGCAAATCGCCGCAGTTCTTGTATATGATGACGCCCATGTTGCAATGCGCCTCCGCATACAGCGGCCTGAGCGGCATGAGCACCACCGCGCACAAACCCATCCAACCAAGGCAAACAAACACCCAGCCACTTATCCACCCACCGCTCATAGCACGCAATAGCCGAATGCAAATCCCCGCAGTTCTTGTAAATGACGCCCATGTTGCAATGCGCCTCCGCATAGAGCGGCCTGAGCGCCACTGCCTTATCATAGAACTGGAGAGCCGCCTCGTACTGCCCCATCTCCGAATACACCACCCCTAGGTTGTAGTACGCCGGCTGGGGGTGGGGAGGGCGAAACGATAGGGGGGGTGGGGCAGGCGTGGGGACAAGGCATGAGGAGCAGGGCTGGGGGGTGGGGCCTGAGCGCCACTGCCTTGTCGTAGAACTGAAGGGCCGCCTCGTACTGCTTCATCTCTGAATACACCACCCCTAGGTTGTAGTACGCCGGCTGGGGAGAGGGGAGAGGGGGGGAGAGGTTGGGGGAAAGGGGTTGGGGAACAGGGGTGGGGGAAGGGGGCACGCCTCTGTTTGGCATAGAGCGGCCTGAGCGCCACTGCCTTGTCATAGAACTGGAGAGCCGCCTCGTACTGCCCCATCTCCGAATACACCACCCCTAGGTTGTAGTACGCCGGCTGGGGACAGAGATGTGGGACGGATATTGGGCACGGGTGGGAAAAAGAGCATTCATAGTTCATCCAATCCTCGCCTCGGCTGCCCCATCTCCAAATGCACCACTCCCAGATTGTAGTATGCGGGCTGAATGGCGTGGGGGGAGGGGAAGGGGAAGGGAGGGCACGGCAGGGCTGGGTACAGGTGGCAGGAGCAGCAGAGTCACATCGCTGCCTCGTGCTGCCCCATCTCGAAATACACACACCATGCCCCAGGTTGTGGTATGCAGGCTGGATTGGGGAACGGGGGGTAAGAAGGGGACACCAGTGGGGGGTTGGAAGGAAGGATCCGAGGAGGGGTGGGGGGCAGGAGTGGCAAGCAAGGGTGTGGGGGACTCAGGAGTCAGCACTACACTGCTCCTGAGTGTGTGTCAGCTCAGCACATCCATTCCTTGACTTGACTCACACTGCCCCATTTCCCGAAAACGCCACCCCCAGATCAATCGTATCGTACTACCACCTCATACCACCACGTATCACCGAATTGAACCGCATCTCACCATGTATCTCTCTCTGGTCAGAAGCAATAACCTCATAGACCTTGGCTATCCCCTCCTGCACGGAACCCCCCAGCTTGAGGCACTGATTAAAGAACCTCACCGCATGCCACCCTATACCACCACATACAACCGTAAACCACAGAACGCCACCGCACTAAACCGCGTCTCACCGCGTATCTCTGGTCAGCAGCAATGGCCTCATAGTACTTGGCTGTGCCCTCCTGCACAGAAGCCCCCAGCTTGAGGCGCTCATACGAATGCCCCACTGCATACCACCCCATACCACTGCATACTGCCAGAAACCACCGCACGCCACCGCACTGCACCACATCTCACCGCGTATCTCTGGTCGGCAGCAATGGCCTCGTAGTATTTGGCTATGCCCTCCTGCACGGACCCCCACAGCTTGAGGCGCGTGCCCAGGTCTGTGAGCACCACCACTAGCTACCACCGTTTCTCACCGTTTACCATCGCACTGAACCACATCTCACCGCATATCTTTGGTCGGCAGCAATAGCCTCATAGTACTTGGCTATGCCCTCCTGCACCGACCCCCCCAGCTTGAGGCGCGTGCCCAGGTCTGTGAGCACAACCGCCAGCTGCTCTTGCGCCTCCTTGCACGCTGGGTCTGCCTCTAGGGCCTTCCTGTACGCCTGGGGGAAAGGATGGGGCAGTGGTGTATGAGCGTCAAAATCACCCCCAGCCAGCTTGAGGAGCGTGCCCAGGTCTGTGAGCACCACTGCCAGCTGCTCCTGCGCCTCCTTGCACGCTGGATCGGCTTCCAGAGCTTTCCTGTACGCCTGGGGGGGGGGGGAGGGGGGGGGGAGTGGGGGAGCGGGAGGGGGGGCAAGGGGGGAACAGGGGAGAATGTGAGCCGTTGGTTAAAGCAGGAACACTGGGGTGGGAGCGTCAAAAGCAGCAGGCGCCCTTGCAGCTTGAGGCGCGTGCCCAGGTCTGTGAGCACCACGGTCAGCTGCTCCTGTGCCTCCTTGCACGCCGGATCCGCCTCTAACGCCTTCCTGTACGCCTGGGGGGGGAAAGACGAGGGGGAATGGGAAGGGACGGGGGGAATGGGAGGGAAGAGGACTCAGTGCGTGCCCAGGTCTGTGAGCACCACTGCCAGCTGCTCCTGCGCCTCCTTGCACGCTGGATCCGCTTCCAGAGCTTTCCTGTACGCCAGGGGGAGAGGACGGGGCGGGACAGAGGGGATGTGGGAAAGGGGTAGTGGGGTATCGTGTCAGCAGCAGCAGGCGCCCTTGCATTGCAGCTTGAGGCGCGTGCTCCCCCCCAGGTCTGTGAGCACAACTGCCTTTTGAGTCGACTCACAAGTCAACCCACTCCTCTCCCCTTCCTTTCTCTCCCCACGACTTTTTCCTCCCCTCTCCCCTCCCCTCCTCTCCTCTCCACCCTCAACTTCCTCCTCACCCACTCAACTCAATCGTCTCTCCATTCTCCTCCCCACCCCCCCATTCACCTCGACCATCCCTCTCCTTCCTCCCGCTCCCCCCACTTACCTCGATCACCCACCCACCTCCTCTCCCATCACCTCTCCCCCCTCCTCTTTCCCCTCCTCCCCCTCCCCCCACGCATCTCTATCACCTCTCACAAGTGCCCCTCCCCATCCCCTCACTCACCTCAACCACCACCTCAGCTCCTCTTCCCCCACCTCTCCCCCCTCCTCTTTCCCCTCCTCCCCCTCCGTCGTCCCACGCACCTCTATCGCCTCTAACAAGTGTCCCTCCTCCCCCTCCCCCCACGCACCTCTTTTCCCTCTAACAAGTGCCCCTCCTCCCCGCATGCACCTCTGCCCCCTATAACAAGTGCCCCCCCTCCCCGCACGCACCTCTTTTCCCTCTAACAAGTGCCCCTCCTCCCCCTCCCCCCACGCACCTCGATCGCCTCTAGCAAGTGCCCCTCCTCTTTGTACAGCACTCCGCACTGCGTCAGCGCTACAGCATGTGTCGGATTCAGCTGTAACGCGGACACGTACGCCTCAAACGCCGCGCTAAGCTTCCCCTGCGCCTGCAAGCACTGCCCCTTCCCCACTAGCGCCTCCGCCGTCGCTGCGGCCGCGGCCCCGCCCGCCCCTCCCCCTCCCGCCCCTCCTCCCCCTTCCCCCGCGCCCGCGCCCCCGCCTATCGTCCCTGCGCCGCTACCCGTTCCATTCCCCCTCGTCATAGTCACAGCTGCGCCTAATCTCTCCGCTATAATCGCCTCGTATATCGCGAGCGCTTCGTTAACTTTCCCCCGAGACCTCAGCATAGCCGCATACCCTAGCGGATCCTTGACGGCACTAAGCCGTCCCGCCGCCGCGGCTGCGGCTGCGGCGGCGGCGGCGGCGGAAGCGGCGGTGGCGGGACCGGGTATGGCCGCAGAAGGGATTAAACCGCCCGCGCCGTTACCGGCGGAGGCGGAAACGGCCCCTGCGACGGGGAGCGACGCGGAAACTGGTTGCGGGTATGTCGCGGCTGCAGCGGCGGCGGCGGCAGCGGCTGCGGCGGCGGCGGCGGCGGCAGCAGGGTCGAAGTGAGACGAGACGAAACCGTTGCTCGGGAAACCGGGGTGCGTGGGCATGACAGGGGCTTGCATAGGAATTAAAGCCTGTCCAGATGCGGTTGATGCGCTAGAGCCTCCTAACGACGCAACTAGAGGGTTACCTAACGCGCTATGATTCAACCCTTGCGCACCGCCACTGATGTGGAGGTTGCTTATTTGATGATGGGCACCGGGGGGGAGAAACGGAATCAGCGCCGCGGAGTTACCAGCGTAAGGGGACGGGAACGGCAAGTGACCGTGCGATAGGGAGATGGACGGCTGGGATGCGCCGACTGGCGAGATTCCGGGAATACCGATTGACTTCAACGAAGCGAGCAGGTGATTGTGCTGCACGGACGCCGCAGCAGGTGATAAAAGCGCGGGGTGATTATGAAGAGAACCAGCTGAAGGGAGCAACATCCATCCCCCAGCCGCCGCCGCCGCCGCAGCGGCAGCAGCCGCAGCAGCAGCCGCCGCAGCCGCTGCTTGGCTCCCGTCGTGCTGCTCCAGAGCGGCTGATTCCGCGCCAAAGCCGCCGCTTCCTACGCCGGGAATCGCGGCGCGAACCGTGGCACCTCCAGACGAAGCAGCTGCACCGCAGCCGCCGTCGCCGCCAACGTGCGGATCAGCAAGCGGCAAGCCCGGACTCATGATCCGGGAAACACGGCGACGCCAGCTTGACTGTCAGATAGGCCGACAACTATTTCGGTTTCGCATGGCTAGAACGAAGAATTAGCTCCTGGGAGCAACGAAATGCGGTTCTCGAGGTGAGTAACTGCTTCGCGAAGCAACGCGCGCTATACGGACTAAGCTGGCGTTAAGGGTCTGCTCTGCGCACACACTCTAGAATGAACCCTAGATTCCAATGGGAAGGAGTGTGATGAGCGGACGGTGTCTCCGTTGTTCACCCATTAACGGAGAACGATTCAGGCTGCGCGCTTAACTAAGAGCCAGTAGCTGATGTCCGAAAAAAGTTCAACGGCTAAGCTGCCGGACGAAACTATTCTGAGAGGACAAATTCGCCTGGGAATCCCGAGGGCCTGATCACTAAGAACTAACGAGACAGTTCCGATTGGGATCGCAACTATCGTGATAAGACACAACGGGGACGGCTCGAATACGGCAAGTTACTAATTCGAAGCGGCAAGCGGAGAAGCTAAGCTCCAGTGGAGGAGTCAGGTGTTTCGTGATGTGCAGGAAAAACGGCAAAAGCAGACAGACGCAGGGACCGCGTAGGGAGGATGCTGAAGCTGGCAAGGAGGCAAGCAAGTGGTACAGGGGACAGACGGGGAAGGGCGGGGAGGTGGTGGTGGTGGGGGAGGAGGAGGAGATCCCGAGGGTGTTGTTGAGCGACAACTAAGAGCACGCGCGAAAGAAGTTGGCGAAAGTAGGACGTTGTGGATTGAATTCTTCGTTCAGTTGCGATTTGTGTCATCAGGTTACAAATTGTTTCAGTGGTCGCGATACAACTGTTGCGGGGGGTTCAGGTTGATCGGGGCTGAAATGGACGGTAGTGATTGCCCGTCCAGCCCGAAAGACGACAACATGCGGGTCTGTTTTTCCCGTCTAGGAAGTTTGTGGAACAATTAGGGACGCAAGGCATGGAGGATCTGGTGAGTTCCGAAGCGGAGATCGAACGGCTACAATGCTCCACATGAAATTCCATTGAGCCGTTGTGGTGTGGAGGTGAGGTACTCCCAAACCTTGGAAAACCAAGAGTTATGCGGGCAGATTCTAGGTTTGAAAGTCCTGCAAACCAGTTCCCTCCACACAAAGAAGCCATGCGTCCAGGATAGACGACTCGTCAGTTTGTTTGCGATTTGTGACTGGCTGCAAATTCTTCACTGCAAACCAGTGCATGACCCCCAAGTCTAGAATTTCGATACCGAGGAATTCGTTGAGCCACGTGTGACCAAACACATCCACTCCTTGAACCATGTCTGACAGTTAGATAACCCTGAAACTCTCATTTGTGTGAAGTACACCGCTATGGCATCCAATGAAAACATTCTGGTTGAGAACTCAATAAGCTGAAAAGAAGATCCACACCATGGAAATCCGTGATAAATTGGACATTCAACACCAACAAAGTTTTCACCGCATACCAGAGAAAGAGCCATGCACTTGGTTGAACCTTCAACATCACTCAACTAAGTCTACACTGTGGACAAGAGGAGGAAGAGCTGCACATAAGGTTTGGTGCACTGCGACAGAGGAGAAATGGCTTGCACCGCAATTGAGATGGGCTAGACTGCGGGCCAGAGGAGGAAGAGCCCCACATCATGGCTTGGAACTCGCGCACTCAGCTCCCCTGAGATGACCGAGTCCATGGTTGCCTTCTGCAGTGTGGGAGAGTGGAAGATGCAGCATGGGATGGAGACAAATAGTGACACAGGGTGTGCGTGCGTGTGCTTGGGTGGGTGTGTTGTGTGTTGGGGACGGGTGTGTGTGAACGTGCATGTGTGTTGTGTGTGAGTGTGAGTGTGTGTGTGTGTGTGTGTGTGTGTGTGTGTGTGTGCATAGGTGTGTGCATAGGTGTGCACATGTGTGCACATGTGTGCATGTGTGCATGAACATGTGTGCATGTGTGCATGAACATGTGTGCACGTGTGCACGTGTGCATGTGTGCATGAACATGTGTGCATGTGCGCATGTGTGCATGAACATGTGTGCATGTGTGCATGAACATGTGTGCGTGCACATGCAAGTGCCTACCCTCCCACAAACAGACAGAGTGTGCTTACCTTTCAAAATTCTCGTGCATACATCCGCTCCACTGGGTTTTTGAGTCGACCGACAACCAGACCTTTTATCAAGTCACATACATTCCACAAGTTTCATGCATACATCCGCTGCCCCCGATTTTCAAATCAACCAAAAAGCACAGCTTTTACGGGGTCCAGTAGTTGCAGAGATTTCCTGTACACATGTGCTGCACTGGATACCTGAGATGATGGAACAAGTATAACCTTTTACCTAGTCACGTACCTTCCATAGATCTCGTGCATGCATGGGCTGCACCGGATTCAGCCCCATGGCTTTCCAACGGGCAGTGATCTTCAAGCTGATTGGACTGCGATTCACCAGCGCTACCACTTGCCGACCCTCCGACAGAGGCCCGGACCAAACCTGCAGGTTCCAAGACCAGAGCAGGCCGCATGGGGGAAGGGCACAGAAGAGAGCCATGATGCAATGAGTGGCCAAAACGGCTGCCATTTGTTATCGAGGAGCTTCACAAAGGAGCACACCTGATGGTCCCAGATCCGATGGCTCATCTGAGCCTACTCACTTGCTCCAAGCAAGAATCTACCTTCGCGACTGGAAGCAAGAAATGTTTATGTGATCTGTAGTTCAATTTAATTTGACTTGACTTGATCAGATGTGATATTTCTTTATTCGATTCGCTCACCTCCATCAGCGCATCTTCTGAGACTTGCACCTTCCTCGCCTGAACGCCCAGTGGGTCTGCACCAATTAGAGCATGACACGTGAGAGCAAGTACAGAAGTTGGTGAAACACCGTCGCTGGGCACGCATACCATCAGCAGGCAACACAAAAGTTGCATGTATTGACTTACGTATTAGCATGAACAAGCAACAGCAAGAGAACATACCCTGGTTCAGAGTGATGACTTAATCGTTTCAAGGTCACTTTCGAGTCGAGCCAGAAATAACAACAGCAAGAGAACGTACCCTGGTTGAGAGCGATGATTTCCTCGTTGCCCAGAATGGCCAACGTCCTATTTGATACGACCGAGAGATCGCAGCCAATCAGGAGTGGCGCCTGGTGGAAGGATGTGAAGGGAAGGAGAAGTGCTTCGTTAATTTCTGGGAAAACACTTGAGATAAGAATTTCAGGTAGTAAAGCCAAGTTAAATTCCTGGAATTATTACTGAAAGAGACGACTTGGTTGGGGCTTATTCCTGGACTTATTATTCTGCTTTTGAAATAGAAATGGTTCAGAGCCGTTGTAAGGTCTGGGTAGAAAACAATTTTCAAACTAGATGATCTGCACATATCAGCTGTCGGAACTAGCGACCTGAAAAGAAAGAAGCTCACATGCCAGCCCTTGATGACTGTTGGGTCAATGGAACCAATGGATACTCGTATGGGAGGTGACTGTTGAGTTGAGTCAACTCTAGGATGACTGGTGAGTTGATTATCAATGTATGTATGTTTATGGATGGATGTGTGCATACATGCATGCATATACAGATATGTATATATTACATGCAATGTATATACTATGTGTGCGTGATGGAACACCTTCTCACCTTCATGATGGCCCAGAGGCTGAAGTGCACACGATACTCCGAATGCCTCATGCCGCCATTCATGTATGCATGCACGAATGTATGATTGTGTGTACGGTTATGTATACAACAAGAGACGCAGCCTCAACTTCATGATGGCCCAGAGGCTGAAATGCACACGAAACTTCGAATCCCTCATGCCGCCATTCATGTATGCATGCACAGATGTATGATTGTGTGTACGGTTATGTATACAAGAAGAGACGCATTCTCACCTTCATGATGCCCCCCCACATCTCACCTTCATGATGGCCCAGAGGCTGAAGTGCACACGATACTCTGACTGCCTCATGCCGCCATTCATGTATGCATGCACGGATGTATGAATGTGTGTGCAGTATATGTATACAAGAAGAGACGCAGCCTCACCTTCATGATGGCCCAGAGGCTGAAGTGCACACGATACTCTGACTGCCTCATGCCGCCATTCATGTATGCATGCACGGATGTATGAATGTGTGTGCAGTATATGTATACAAGAAGAGACGCAGCCTCACCTTCATGATGGCCCAGAGGCTGAAGTGCACACGATACTCTGACTGCCTCATGCCGCCATTCATGTATGCATGCACGGATGTATGAATGTGTGTGCAGTATATGTATACAAGAAGAGACGCAGCCTCACCTTCATGATGGCCCAGAGGCTGAAGTGCACACGATACTCTGACTGCCTCATGCCGCCATTCATGTATGCATGCACGGATGTATGAATGTGTGTGCAGTATATGTATACAAGAAGAGACGCAGCCTCACCTTCATGATGGCCCAGAGGCTGAAGTGCACACGATACTCTGACTGCCTCATGCCGCCATTCATGTATGCATGCATGGATGTATGAATGTGTGTGCAGTATATGTATACAAGAAGAGACGCAGCCTCACCTTCATGATGGCCCAGAGGCTGAAGTGCACACGATACTCTGACTGCCTCATGCCGCCATTCATGTATGCATGCACGGATGTATGAATGTGTGTGCAGTATATGTATACAAGAAGAGACGCAGCCTCACCTTCATGATGGCCCAGAGGCTGAAGTGCACACGATACTCTGACTGCCTCATGCCGCCATTCATGTATGCATGCACGGATGTATGAATGTGTGTGCAGTATATGTATACAAGAAGAGACGCAGCCTCACCTTCATGATGGCCCAGAGGCTGAAGTGCACACGATACTCTGACTGCCTCATGCCGCCATTCATGTATGCATGCACGGATGTATGAATGTGTGTGTAGTATATGTATACAAGAAGAGACGCAGCCTCACCTTCATGATGGCCCAGAGGCTGAAGTGCACACGATACTCTGACTGCCTCATGCCGCCATTCATGTATGCATGCACGGATGTATGAATGTGTGTGCAGTATATGTATACAAGAAGAGACGCAGCCTCACCTTCATGATGGCCCAGAGGCTGAAGTGCACACGATACTCTGACTGCCTCATGCCGCCATTCATGTATGCATGCACGGATGTATGAATGTGTGTGCAGTATATGTATACAAGAAGAGACGCAGCCTCACCTTCATGATGGCCCAGAGGCTGAAGTGCACACGATACTCTGACTGCCTCATGCCGCCATTCATGTATGCATGCACGGATGTATGAATGTGTGTGCAGTATATGTATACAAGAAGAGACGCAGCCTCACCTTCATGATGGCCCAGAGGCTGAAGTGCACACGATACTCTGACTGCCTCATGCCGCCATTCATGTATGCATGCACGGATGTATGAATGTGTGTGCAGTATATGTATACAAGAAGAGACGCAGCCTCACCTTCATGATGGCCCAGAGGCTGAAGTGCACACGATACTCTGACTGCCTCATGCCGCCATTCATGTATGCATGCACGGATGTATGAATGTGTGTGCAGTATATGTATACAAGAAGAGACGCAGCCTCACCTTCATGATGGCCCAGAGGCTGAAGTGCACACGATACTCTGACTGCCTCATGCCGCCATTCATGTATGCATGCACGGATGTATGAATGTGTGTGCAGTATATGTATACAAGAAGAGACGCAGCCTCACCTTCATGATGGCCCAGAGGCTGAAGTGCACACGATACTCTGACTGCCTCATGCCGCCATTCATGTATGCATGCACGGATGTATGAATGTGTGTGCAGTATATGTATACAAGAAGAGACGCAGCCTCACCTTCATGATGGCCCAGAGGCTGAAGTGCACACGATACTCTGACTGCCTCATGCCGCCATTCATGTATGCATGCACGGATGTATGAATGTGTGTGCAGTATATGTATACAAGAAGAGACGCAGCCTCACCTTCATGATGGCCCAGAGGCTGAAGTGCACACGATACTCTGACTGCCTCATGCCGCCATTCATGTATGCATGCACGGATGTATGAATGTGTGTGCAGTATATGTATACAAGAAGAGACGCAGCCTCACCTTCATGATGGCCCAGAGGCTGAAGTGCACACGATACTCTGACTGCCTCATGCCGCCATTCATGTATGCATGCACGGATGTATGAATGTGTGTGCAGTATATGTATACAAGAAGAGACGCAGCCTCACCTTCATGATGGCCCAGAGGCTGAAGTGCACACGATACTCTGACTGCCTCATGCCGCCATTCATGTATGCATGCACGGATGTATGAATGTGTGTGCAGTATATGTATACAAGAAGAGACGCAGCCTCACCTTCATGATGGCCCAGAGGCTGAAGTGCACACGATACTCTGACTGCCTCATGCCGCCATTCATGTATGCATGCACGGATGTATGAATGTGTGTGCAGTATATGTATACAAGAAGAGACGCAGCCTCACCTTCATGATGGCCCAGAGGCTGAAGTGCACACGATACTCTGACTGCCTCATGCCGCCATTCATGTATGCATGCACGGATGTATGAATGTGTGTGCAGTATATGTATACAAGAAGAGACGCAGCCTCACCTTCATGATGGCCCAGAGGCTGAAGTGCACACGATACTCTGACTGCCTCATGCCGCCATTCATGTATGCATGCACGGATGTATGAATGTGTGTGCAGTATATGTATACAAGAAGAGACGCAGCCTCACCTTCATGATGGCCCAGAGGCTGAAGTGCACACGATACTCTGACTGCCTCATGCCGCCATTCATGTATGCATGCACGGATGTATGAATGTGTGTGCAGTATATGTATACAAGAAGAGACGCAGCCTCACCTTCATGATGGCCCAGAGGCTGAAGTGCACACGATACTCTGACTGCCTCATGCCGCCATTCATGTATGCATGCACGGATGTATGAATGTGTGTGCAGTATATGTATACAAGAAGAGACGCAGCCTCACCTTCATGATGGCCCAGAGGCTGAAGTGCACACAATACTCTGACTGCCTCATGCCGCCATTCATGTATGCATGCACGGATGTATGAATGTGTGTGCAGTATATGTATACAAGAAGAGACGCAGCCTCACCTTCATGATGGCCCAGAGGCTGAAGTGCACACGATACTCTGACTGCCTCATGCCGCCATTCATGTATGCATGCACGGATGTATGAATGTGTGTGCAGTATATGTATACAAGAAGAGACGCAGCCTCACCTTCATGATGGCCCAGAGGCTGAAGTGCACACGATACTCTGACTGCCTCATGCCGCCATTCATGTATGCATGCACGGATGTATGAATGTGTGTGCAGTATATGTATACAAGAAGAGACGCAGCCTCACCTTCATGATGGCCCAGAGGCTGAAGTGCACACGATACTCTGACTGCCTCATGCCGCCATTCATGTATGCATGCACGGATGTATGAATGTGTGTGCAGTATATGTATACAAGAAGAGACGCAGCCTCACCTTCATGATGGCCCAGAGGCTGAAGTGCACACGATACTCTGACTGCCTCATGCCGCCATTCATGTATGCATGCACGGATGTATGAATGTGTGTGCAGTATATGTATACAAGAAGAGACGCAGCCTCACCTTCATGATGGCCCAGAGGCTGAAGTGCACACGATACTCTGACTGCCTCATGCCGCCATTCATGTATGCATGCACGGATGTATGAATGTGTGTGCAGTATATGTATACAAGAAGAGACGCAGCCTCACCTTCATGATGGCCCAGAGGCTGAAGTGCACACGATACTCTGACTGCCTCATGCCGCCATTCATGTATGCATGCACGGATGTATGAATGTGTGTGCAGTATATGTATACAAGAAGAGACGCAGCCTCACCTTCATGATGGCCCAGAGGCTGAAGTGCACACGATACTCTGACTGCCTCATGCCGCCATTCATGTATGCATGCACGGATGTATGAATGTGTGTGCAGTATATGTATACAAGAAGAGACGCAGCCTCACCTTCATGATGGCCCAGAGGCTGAAGTGCACACGATACTCTGACTGCCTCATGCCGCCATTCATGTATGCATGCACGGATGTATGAATGTGTGTGCAGTATATGTATACAAGAAGAGACGCAGCCTCACCTTCATGATGGCCCAGAGGCTGAAGTGCACACGATACTCTGACTGCCTCATGCCGCCATTCATGTATGCATGCACGGATGTATGAATGTGTGTGTAGTATATGTATACAAGAAGAGACGCAGCCTCACCTTCATGATGGCCCAGAGGCTGAAGTGCACACGATACTCTGACTGCCTCATGCCGCCATTCATGTATGCATGCACGGATGTATGAATGTGTGTGCAGTATATGTATACAAGAAGAGACGCAGCCTCACCTTCATGATGGCCCAGAGGCTGAAGTGCACACGATACTCTGACTGCCTCATGCCGCCATTCATGTATGCATGCACGGATGTATGAATGTGTGTGCAGTATATGTATACAAGAAGAGACGCAGCCTCACCTTCATGATGGCCCAGAGGCTGAAGTGCACACGATACTCTGACTGCCTCATGCCGCCATTCATGTATGCATGCACGGATGTATGAATGTGTGTGCAGTATATGTATACAAGAAGAGACGCAGCCTCACCTTCATGATGGCCCAGAGGCTGAAGTGCACACGATACTCTGACTGCCTCATGCCGCCATTCATGTATGCATGCACGGATGTATGAATGTGTGTGCAGTATATGTATACAAGAAGAGACGCAGCCTCACCTTCATGATGGCCCAGAGGCTGAAGTGCACACGATACTCTGACTGCCTCATGCCGCCATTCATGTATGCATGCACGGATGTATGAATGTGTGTGCAGTATATGTATACAAGAAGAGACGCAGCCTCACCTTCATGATGGCCCAGAGGCTGAAGTGCACACGATACTCTGACTGCCTCATGCCGCCATTCATGTATGCATGCACGGATGTATGAATGTGTGTGCAGTATATGTATACAAGAAGAGACGCAGCCTCACCTTCATGATGGCCCAGAGGCTGAAGTGCACACGATACTCTGACTGCCTCATGCCGCCATTCATGTATGCATGCACGGATGTATGAATGTGTGTGCAGTATATGTATACAAGAAGAGACGCAGCCTCACCTTCATGATGGCCCAGAGGCTGAAGTGCACACGATACTCTGACTGCCTCATGCCGCCATTCATGTATGCATGCACGGATGTATGAATGTGTGTGCAGTATATGTATACAAGAAGAGACGCAGCCTCACCTTCATGATGGCCCAGAGGCTGAAGTGCACACGATACTCTGACTGCCTCATGCCGCCATTCATGTATGCATGCACGGATGTATGAATGTGTGTGCAGTATATGTATACAAGAAGAGACGCAGCCTCACCTTCATGATGGCCCAGAGGCTGAAGTGCACACGATACTCTGACTGCCTCATGCCGCCATTCATGTATGCATGCACGGATGTATGAATGTGTGTGCAGTATATGTATACAAGAAGAGACGCAGCCTCACCTTCATGATGGCCCAGAGGCTGAAGTGCACACGATACTCTGACTGCCTCATGCCGCCATTCATGTATGCATGCACGGATGTATGAATGTGTGTGCAGTATATGTATACAAGAAGAGACGCAGCCTCACCTTCATGATGGCCCAGAGGCTGAAGTGCACACGATACTCTGACTGCCTCATGCCGCCATTCATGTATGCATGCACGGATGTATGAATGTGTGTGCAGTATATGTATACAAGAAGAGACGCAGCCTCACCTTCATGATGGCCCAGAGGCTGAAGTGCACACGATACTCTGACTGCCTCATGCCGCCATTCATGTATGCATGCACGGATGTATGAATGTGTGTGCAGTATATGTATACAAGAAGAGACGCAGCCTCACCTTCATGATGGCCCAGAGGCTGAAGTGCACACGATACTCTGACTGCCTCATGCCGCCATTCATGTATGCATGCACGGATGTATGAATGTGTGTGCAGTATATGTATACAAGAAGAGACGCAGCCTCACCTTCATGATGGCCCAGAGGCTGAAGTGCACACGATACTCTGACTGCCTCATGCCGCCATTCATGTATGCATGCACGGATGTATGAATGTGTGTGCAGTATATGTATACAAGAAGAGACGCAGCCTCACCTTCATGATGGCCCAGAGGCTGAAGTGCACACGATACTCTGACTGCCTCATGCCGCCATTCATGTATGCATGCACGGATGTATGAATGTGTGTGCAGTATATGTATACAAGAAGAGACGCAGCCTCACCTTCATGATGGCCCAGAGGCTGAAGTGCACACGATACTCTGACTGCCTCATGCCGCCATTCATGTATGCATGCACGGATGTATGAATGTGTGTGCAGTATATGTATACAAGAAGAGACGCAGCCTCACCTTCATGATGGCCCAGAGGCTGAAGTGCACACGATACTCTGACTGCCTCATGCCGCCATTCATGTATGCATGCACGGATGTATGAATGTGTGTGCAGTATATGTATACAAGAAGAGACGCAGCCTCACCTTCATGATGGCCCAGAGGCTGAAGTGCACACGATACTCTGACTGCCTCATGCCGCCATTCATGTATGCATGCACGGATGTATGAATGTGTGTGCAGTATATGTATACAAGAAGAGACGCAGCCTCACCTTCATGATGGCCCAGAGGCTGAAGTGCACACGATACTCTGACTGCCTCATGCCGCCATTCATGTATGCATGCACGGATGTATGAATGTGTGTGCAGTATATGTATACAAGAAGAGACGCAGCCTCACCTTCATGATGGCCCAGAGGCTGAAGTGCACACGATACTCTGACTGCCTCATGCCGCCATTCATGTATGCATGCACGGATGTATGAATGTGTGTGCAGTATATGTATACAAGAAGAGACGCAGCCTCACCTTCATGATGGCCCAGAGGCTGAAGTGCACACGATACTCTGACTGCCTCATGCCGCCATTCATGTATGCATGCACGGATGTATGAATGTGTGTGCAGTATATGTATACAAGAAGAGACGCAGCCTCACCTTCATGATGGCCCAGAGGCTGAAGTGCACACGATACTCTGACTGCCTCATGCCGCCATTCATGTATGCATGCACGGATGTATGAATGTGTGTGCAGTATATGTATACAAGAAGAGACGCAGCCTCACCTTCATGATGGCCCAGAGGCTGAAGTGCACACGATACTCTGACTGCCTCATGCCGCCATTCATGTATGCATGCACGGATGTATGAATGTGTGTGCAGTATATGTATACAAGAAGAGACGCAGCCTCACCTTCATGATGGCCCAGAGGCTGAAGTGCACACGATACTCTGACTGCCTCATGCCGCCATTCATGTATGCATGCACGGATGTATGAATGTGTGTGCAGTATATGTATACAAGAAGAGACGCAGCCTCACCTTCATGATGGCCCAGAGGCTGAAGTGCACACGATACTCTGACTGCCTCATGCCGCCATTCATGTATGCATGCACGGATGTATGAATGTGTGTGCAGTATATGTATACAAGAAGAGACGCAGCCTCACCTTCATGATGGCCCAGAGGCTGAAGTGCACACGATACTCTGACTGCCTCATGCCGCCATTCATGTATGCATGCACGGATGTATGAATGTGTGTGCAGTATATGTATACAAGAAGAGACGCAGCCTCACCTTCATGATGGCCCAGAGGCTGAAGTGCACACGATACTCTGACTGCCTCATGCCGCCATTCATGTATGCATGCACGGATGTATGAATGTGTGTGCAGTATATGTATACAAGAAGAGACGCAGCCTCACCTTCATGATGGCCCAGAGGCTGAAGTGCACACGATACTCTGACTGCCTCATGCCGCCATTCATGTATGCATGCACGGATGTATGAATGTGTGTGCAGTATATGTATACAAGAAGAGACGCAGCCTCACCTTCATGATGGCCCAGAGGCTGAAGTGCACACGATACTCTGACTGCCTCATGCCGCCATTCATGTATGCATGCACGGATGTATGAATGTGTGTGCAGTATATGTATACAAGAAGAGACGCAGCCTCACCTTCATGATGGCCCAGAGGCTGAAGTGCACACGATACTCTGACTGCCTCATGCCGCCATTCATGTATGCATGCACGGATGTATGAATGTGTGTGCAGTATATGTATACAAGAAGAGACGCAGCCTCACCTTCATGATGGCCCAGAGGCTGAAGTGCACACGATACTCTGACTGCCTCATGCCGCCATTCATGTATGCATGCACGGATGTATGAATGTGTGTGCAGTATATGTATACAAGAAGAGACGCAGCCTCACCTTCATGATGGCCCAGAGGCTGAAGTGCACACGATACTCTGACTGCCTCATGCCGCCATTCATGTATGCATGCACGGATGTATGAATGTGTGTGCAGTATATGTATACAAGAAGAGACGCAGCCTCACCTTCATGATGGCCCAGAGGCTGAAGTGCACACGATACTCTGACTGCCTCATGCCGCCATTCATGTATGCATGCACGGATGTATGAATGTGTGTGCAGTATATGTATACAAGAAGAGACGCAGCCTCACCTTCATGATGGCCCAGAGGCTGAAGTGCACACGATACTCTGACTGCCTCATGCCGCCATTCATGTATGCATGCACGGATGTATGAATGTGTGTGCAGTATATGTATACAAGAAGAGACGCAGCCTCACCTTCATGATGGCCCAGAGGCTGAAGTGCACACGATACTCTGACTGCCTCATGCCGCCATTCATGTATGCATGCACGGATGTATGAATGTGTGTGCAGTATATGTATACAAGAAGAGACGCAGCCTCACCTTCATGATGGCCCAGAGGCTGAAGTGCACACGATACTCTGACTGCCTCATGCCGCCATTCATGTATGCATGCACGGATGTATGAATGTGTGTGCAGTATATGTATACAAGAAGAGACGCAGCCTCACCTTCATGATGGCCCAGAGGCTGAAGTGCACACGATACTCTGACTGCCTCATGCCGCCATTCATGTATGCATGCACGGATGTATGAATGTGTGTGCAGTATATGTATACAAGAAGAGACGCAGCCTCACCTTCATGATGGCCCAGAGGCTGAAGTGCACACGATACTCTGACTGCCTCATGCCGCCATTCATGTATGCATGCACGGATGTATGAATGTGTGTGCAGTATATGTATACAAGAAGAGACGCAGCCTCACCTTCATGATGGCCCAGAGGCTGAAGTGCACACGATACTCTGACTGCCTCATGCCGCCATTCATGTATGCATGCACGGATGTATGAATGTGTGTGCAGTATATGTATACAAGAAGAGACGCAGCCTCACCTTCATGATGGCCCAGAGGCTGAAGTGCACACGATACTCTGACTGCCTCATGCCGCCATTCATGTATGCATGCACGGATGTATGAATGTGTGTGCAGTATATGTATACAAGAAGAGACGCAGCCTCACCTTCATGATGGCCCAGAGGCTGAAGTGCACACGATACTCTGACTGCCTCATGCCGCCATTCATGTATGCATGCACGGATGTATGAATGTGTGTGCAGTATATGTATACAAGAAGAGACGCAGCCTCACCTTCATGATGGCCCAGAGGCTGAAGTGCACACGATACTCTGACTGCCTCATGCCGCCATTCATGTATGCATGCACGGATGTATGAATGTGTGTGCAGTATATGTATACAAGAAGAGACGCAGCCTCACCTTCATGATGGCCCAGAGGCTGAAGTGCACACGATACTCTGACTGCCTCATGCCGCCATTCATGTATGCATGCACGGATGTATGAATGTGTGTGCAGTATATGTATACAAGAAGAGACGCAGCCTCACCTTCATGATGGCCCAGAGGCTGAAGTGCACACGATACTCTGACTGCCTCATGCCGCCATTCATGTATGCATGCACGGATGTATGAATGTGTGTGCAGTATATGTATACAAGAAGAGACGCAGCCTCACCTTCATGATGGCCCAGAGGCTGAAGTGCACACGATACTCTGACTGCCTCATGCCGCCATTCATGTATGCATGCACGGATGTATGAATGTGTGTGCAGTATATGTATACAAGAAGAGACGCAGCCTCACCTTCATGATGGCCCAGAGGCTGAAGTGCACACGATACTCTGACTGCCTCATGCCGCCATTCATGTATGCATGCACGGATGTATGAATGTGTGTGCAGTATATGTATACAAGAAGAGACGCAGCCTCACCTTCATGATGGCCCAGAGGCTGAAGTGCACACGATACTCTGACTGCCTCATGCCGCCATTCATGTATGCATGCACGGATGTATGAATGTGTGTGCAGTATATGTATACAAGAAGAGACGCAGCCTCACCTTCATGATGGCCCAGAGGCTGAAGTGCACACGATACTCTGACTGCCTCATGCCGCCATTCATGTATGCATGCACGGATGTATGAATGTGTGTGCAGTATATGTATACAAGAAGAGACGCAGCCTCACCTTCATGATGGCCCAGAGGCTGAAGTGCACACGATACTCTGACTGCCTCATGCCGCCATTCATGTATGCATGCACGGATGTATGAATGTGTGTGCAGTATATGTATACAAGAAGAGACGCAGCCTCACCTTCATGATGGCCCAGAGGCTGAAGTGCACACGATACTCTGACTGCCTCATGCCGCCATTCATGTATGCATGCACGGATGTATGAATGTGTGTGCAGTATATGTATACAAGAAGAGACGCAGCCTCACCTTCATGATGGCCCAGAGGCTGAAGTGCACACGATACTCTGACTGCCTCATGCCGCCATTCATGTATGCATGCACGGATGTATGAATGTGTGTGCAGTATATGTATACAAGAAGAGACGCAGCCTCACCTTCATGATGGCCCAGAGGCTGAAGTGCACACGATACTCTGACTGCCTCATGCCGCCATTCATGTATGCATGCACGGATGTATGAATGTGTGTGCAGTATATGTATACAAGAAGAGACGCAGCCTCACCTTCATGATGGCCCAGAGGCTGAAGTGCACACGATACTCTGACTGCCTCATGCCGCCATTCATGTATGCATGCACGGATGTATGAATGTGTGTGCAGTATATGTATACAAGAAGAGACGCAGCCTCACCTTCATGATGGCCCAGAGGCTGAAGTGCACACGATACTCTGACTGCCTCATGCCGCCATTCATGTATGCATGCACGGATGTATGAATGTGTGTGCAGTATATGTATACAAGAAGAGACGCAGCCGCACCTTCATGATGGCCCAGAGGCTGAAGTGCACACGATACTCTGACTGCCTCATGCCGCCATTCATGTATGCATGCACGGATGTATGAATGTGTGTGCAGTATATGTATACAAGAAGAGACGCAGCCGCACCTTCATGATGGCCCAGAGGCTGAAGTGCACACGATACTCTGACTGCCTCATGCCGCCATTCATGTATGCATGCACGGATGTATGAATGTGTGTGCAGTATATGTATACAAGAAGAGACGCAGCCGCACCTTCATGATGGCCCAGAGGCTGAAGTGCACACGATACTCTGACTGCCTCATGCCGCCATTCATGTATGCATGCACGGATGTATGAATGTGTGTGCAGTATATGTATACAAGAAGAGACGCAGCCGCACCTTCATGATGGCCCAGAGGCTGAAGTGCACACGATACTCTGACTGCCTCATGCCGCCATTCATGTATGCATGCACGGATGTATGAATGTGTGTGCAGTATATGTATACAAGAAGAGACGCAGCCGCACCTTCATGATGGCCCAGAGGCTGAAGTGCACACGATACTCTGACTGCCTCATGCCGCCATTCATGTATGCATGCACGGATGTATGAATGTGTGTGCAGTATATGTATACAAGAAGAGACGCAGCCGCACCTTCATGATGGCCCAGAGGCTGAAGTGCACACGATACTCTGACTGCCTCATGCCGCCATTCATGTATGCATGCACGGATGTATGAATGTGTGTGCAGTATATGTATACAAGAAGAGACGCAGCCGCACCTTCATGATGGCCCAGAGGCTGAAGTGCACACGATACTCTGACTGCCTCATGCCGCCATTCATGTATGCATGCACGGATGTATGAATGTGTGTGCAGTATATGTATACAAGAAGAGACGCAGCCGCACCTTCATGATGGCCCAGAGGCTGAAGTGCACACGATACTCTGACTGCCTCATGCCGCCATTCATGTATGCATGCACGGATGTATGAATGTGTGTGCAGTATATGTATACAAGAAGAGACGCAGCCGCACCTTCATGATGGCCCAGAGGCTGAAGTGCACACGATACTCTGACTGCCTCATGCCGCCATTCATGTATGCATGCACGGATGTATGAATGTGTGTGCAGTATATGTATACAAGAAGAGACGCAGCCGCACCTTCATGATGGCCCAGAGGCTGAAGTGCACACGATACTCTGACTGCCTCATGCCGCCATTCATGTATGCATGCACGGATGTATGAATGTGTGTGCAGTATATGTATACAAGAAGAGACGCAGCCGCACCTTCATGATGGCCCAGAGGCTGAAGTGCACACGATACTCTGACTGCCTCATGCCGCCATTCATGTATGCATGCACGGATGTATGAATGTGTGTGCAGTATATGTATACAAGAAGAGACGCAGCCGCACCTTCATGATGGCCCAGAGGCTGAAGTGCACACGATACTCTGACTGCCTCATGCCGCCATTCATGTATGCATGCACGGATGTATGAATGTGTGTGCAGTATATGTATACAAGAAGAGACGCAGCCGCACCTTCATGATGGCCCAGAGGCTGAAGTGCACACGATACTCTGACTGCCTCATGCCGCCATTCATGTATGCATGCACGGATGTATGAATGTGTGTGCAGTATATGTATACAAGAAGAGACGCAGCCGCACCTTCATGATGGCCCAGAGGCTGAAGTGCACACGATACTCTGACTGCCTCATGCCGCCATTCATGTATGCATGCACGGATGTATGAATGTGTGTGCAGTATATGTATACAAGAAGAGACGCAGCCGCACCTTCATGATGGCCCAGAGGCTGAAGTGCACACGATACTCTGACTGCCTCATGCCGCCATTCATGTATGCATGCACGGATGTATGAATGTGTGTGCAGTATATGTATACAAGAAGAGACGCAGCCGCACCTTCATGATGGCCCAGAGGCTGAAGTGCACACGATACTCTGACTGCCTCATGCCGCCATTCATGTATGCATGCACGGATGTATGAATGTGTGTGCAGTATATGTATACAAGAAGAGACGCAGCCGCACCTTCATGATGGCCCAGAGGCTGAAGTGCACACGATACTCTGACTGCCTCATGCCGCCATTCATGTATGCATGCACGGATGTATGAATGTGTGTGCAGTATATGTATACAAGAAGAGACGCAGCCGCACCTTCATGATGGCCCAGAGGCTGAAGTGCACACGATACTCTGACTGCCTCATGCCGCCATTCATGTATGCATGCACGGATGTATGAATGTGTGTGCAGTATATGTATACAAGAAGAGACGCAGCCGCACCTTCATGATGGCCCAGAGGCTGAAGTGCACACGATACTCTGACTGCCTCATGCCGCCATTCATGTATGCATGCACGGATGTATGAATGTGTGTGCAGTATATGTATACAAGAAGAGACGCAGCCGCACCTTCATGATGGCCCAGAGGCTGAAGTGCACACGATACTCTGACTGCCTCATGCCGCCATTCATGTATGCATGCACGGATGTATGAATGTGTGTGCAGTATATGTATACAAGAAGAGACGCAGCCGCACCTTCATGATGGCCCAGAGGCTGAAGTGCACACGATACTCTGACTGCCTCATGCCGCCATTCATGTATGCATGCACGGATGTATGAATGTGTGTGCAGTATATGTATACAAGAAGAGACGCAGCCGCACCTTCATGATGGCCCAGAGGCTGAAGTGCACACGATACTCTGACTGCCTCATGCCGCCATTCATGTATGCATGCACGGATGTATGAATGTGTGTGCAGTATATGTATACAAGAAGAGACGCAGCCGCACCTTCATGATGGCCCAGAGGCTGAAGTGCACACGATACTCTGACTGCCTCATGCCGCCATTCATGTATGCATGCACGGATGTATGAATGTGTGTGCAGTATATGTATACAAGAAGAGACGCAGCCGCACCTTCATGATGGCCCAGAGGCTGAAGTGCACACGATACTCTGACTGCCTCATGCCGCCATTCATGTATGCATGCACGGATGTATGAATGTGTGTGCAGTATATGTATACAAGAAGAGACGCAGCCGCACCTTCATGATGGCCCAGAGGCTGAAGTGCACACGATACTCTGACTGCCTCATGCCGCCATTCATGTATGCATGCACGGATGTATGAATGTGTGTGCAGTATATGTATACAAGAAGAGACGCAGCCGCACCTTCATGATGGCCCAGAGGCTGAAGTGCACACGATACTCTGACTGCCTCATGCCGCCATTCATGTATGCATGCACGGATGTATGAATGTGTGTGCAGTATATGTATACAAGAAGAGACGCAGCCGCACCTTCATGATGGCCCAGAGGCTGAAGTGCACACGATACTCTGACTGCCTCATGCCGCCATTCATGTATGCATGCACGGATGTATGAATGTGTGTGCAGTATATGTATACAAGAAGAGACGCAGCCGCACCTTCATGATGGCCCAGAGGCTGAAGTGCACACGATACTCTGACTGCCTCATGCCGCCATTCATGTATGCATGCACGGATGTATGAATGTGTGTGCAGTATATGTATACAAGAAGAGACGCAGCCGCACCTTCATGATGGCCCAGAGGCTGAAGTGCACACGATACTCTGACTGCCTCATGCCGCCATTCATGTATGCATGCACGGATGTATGAATGTGTGTGCAGTATATGTATACAAGAAGAGACGCAGCCGCACCTTCATGATGGCCCAGAGGCTGAAGTGCACACGATACTCTGACTGCCTCATGCCGCCATTCATGTATGCATGCACGGATGTATGAATGTGTGTGCAGTATATGTATACAAGAAGAGACGCAGCCGCACCTTCATGATGGCCCAGAGGCTGAAGTGCACACGATACTCTGACTGCCTCATGCCGCCATTCATGTATGCATGCACGGATGTATGAATGTGTGTGCAGTATATGTATACAAGAAGAGACGCAGCCGCACCTTCATGATGGCCCAGAGGCTGAAGTGCACACGATACTCTGACTGCCTCATGCCGCCATTCATGTATGCATGCACGGATGTATGAATGTGTGTGCAGTATATGTATACAAGAAGAGACGCAGCCGCACCTTCATGATGGCCCAGAGGCTGAAGTGCACACGATACTCTGACTGCCTCATGCCGCCATTCATGTATGCATGCACGGATGTATGAATGTGTGTGCAGTATATGTATACAAGAAGAGACGCAGCCGCACCTTCATGATGGCCCAGAGGCTGAAGTGCACACGATACTCTGACTGCCTCATGCCGCCATTCATGTATGCATGCACGGATGTATGAATGTGTGTGCAGTATATGTATACAAGAAGAGACGCAGCCGCACCTTCATGATGGCCCAGAGGCTGAAGTGCACACGATACTCTGACTGCCTCATGCCGCCATTCATGTATGCATGCACGGATGTATGAATGTGTGTGCAGTATATGTATACAAGAAGAGACGCAGCCGCACCTTCATGATGGCCCAGAGGCTGAAGTGCACACGATACTCTGACTGCCTCATGCCGCCATTCATGTATGCATGCACGGATGTATGAATGTGTGTGCAGTATATGTATACAAGAAGAGACGCAGCCGCACCTTCATGATGGCCCAGAGGCTGAAGTGCACACGATACTCTGACTGCCTCATGCCGCCATTCATGTATGCATGCACGGATGTATGAATGTGTGTGCAGTATATGTATACAAGAAGAGACGCAGCCGCACCTTCATGATGGCCCAGAGGCTGAAGTGCACACGATACTCTGACTGCCTCATGCCGCCATTCATGTATGCATGCACGGATGTATGAATGTGTGTGCAGTATATGTATACAAGAAGAGACGCAGCCGCACCTTCATGATGGCCCAGAGGCTGAAGTGCACACGATACTCTGACTGCCTCATGCCGCCATTCATGTATGCATGCACGGATGTATGAATGTGTGTGCAGTATATGTATACAAGAAGAGACGCAGCCGCACCTTCATGATGGCCCAGAGGCTGAAGTGCACACGATACTCTGACTGCCTCATGCCGCCATTCATGTATGCATGCACGGATGTATGAATGTGTGTGCAGTATATGTATACAAGAAGAGACGCAGCCGCACCTTCATGATGGCCCAGAGGCTGAAGTGCACACGATACTCTGACTGCCTCATGCCGCCATTCATGTATGCATGCACGGATGTATGAATGTGTGTGCAGTATATGTATACAAGAAGAGACGCAGCCGCACCTTCATGATGGCCCAGAGGCTGAAGTGCACACGATACTCTGACTGCCTCATGCCGCCATTCATGTATGCATGCACGGATGTATGAATGTGTGTGCAGTATATGTATACAAGAAGAGACGCAGCCGCACCTTCATGATGGCCCAGAGGCTGAAGTGCACACGATACTCTGACTGCCTCATGCCGCCATTCATGTATGCATGCACGGATGTATGAATGTGTGTGCAGTATATGTATACAAGAAGAGACGCAGCCGCACCTTCATGATGGCCCAGAGGCTGAAGTGCACACGATACTCTGACTGCCTCATGCCGCCATTCATGTATGCATGCACGGATGTATGAATGTGTGTGCAGTATATGTATACAAGAAGAGACGCAGCCGCACCTTCATGATGGCCCAGAGGCTGAAGTGCACACGATACTCTGACTGCCTCATGCCGCCATTCATGTATGCATGCACGGATGTATGAATGTGTGTGCAGTATATGTATACAAGAAGAGACGCAGCCGCACCTTCATGATGGCCCAGAGGCTGAAGTGCACACGATACTCTGACTGCCTCATGCCGCCATTCATGTATGCATGCACGGATGTATGAATGTGTGTGCAGTATATGTATACAAGAAGAGACGCAGCCGCACCTTCATGATGGCCCAGAGGCTGAAGTGCACACGATACTCTGACTGCCTCATGCCGCCATTCATGTATGCATGCACGGATGTATGAATGTGTGTGCAGTATATGTATACAAGAAGAGACGCAGCCGCACCTTCATGATGGCCCAGAGGCTGAAGTGCACACGATACTCTGACTGCCTCATGCCGCCATTCATGTATGCATGCACGGATGTATGAATGTGTGTGCAGTATATGTATACAAGAAGAGACGCAGCCGCACCTTCATGATGGCCCAGAGGCTGAAGTGCACACGATACTCTGACTGCCTCATGCCGCCATTCATGTATGCATGCACGGATGTATGAATGTGTGTGCAGTATATGTATACAAGAAGAGACGCAGCCGCACCTTCATGATGGCCCAGAGGCTGAAGTGCACACGATACTCTGACTGCCTCATGCCGCCATTCATGTATGCATGCACGGATGTATGAATGTGTGTGCAGTATATGTATACAAGAAGAGACGCAGCCGCACCTTCATGATGGCCCAGAGGCTGAAGTGCACACGATACTCTGACTGCCTCATGCCGCCATTCATGTATGCATGCACGGATGTATGAATGTGTGTGCAGTATATGTATACAAGAAGAGACGCAGCCGCACCTTCATGATGGCCCAGAGGCTGAAGTGCACACGATACTCTGACTGCCTCATGCCGCCATTCATGTATGCATGCACGGATGTATGAATGTGTGTGCAGTATATGTATACAAGAAGAGACGCAGCCGCACCTTCATGATGGCCCAGAGGCTGAAGTGCACACGATACTCTGACTGCCTCATGCCGCCATTCATGTATGCATGCACGGATGTATGAATGTGTGTGCAGTATATGTATACAAGAAGAGACGCAGCCGCACCTTCATGATGGCCCAGAGGCTGAAGTGCACACGATACTCTGACTGCCTCATGCCGCCATTCATGTATGCATGCACGGATGTATGAATGTGTGTGCAGTATATGTATACAAGAAGAGACGCAGCCGCACCTTCATGATGGCCCAGAGGCTGAAGTGCACACGATACTCTGACTGCCTCATGCCGCCATTCATGTATGCATGCACGGATGTATGAATGTGTGTGCAGTATATGTATACAAGAAGAGACGCAGCCGCACCTTCATGATGGCCCAGAGGCTGAAGTGCACACGATACTCTGACTGCCTCATGCCGCCATTCATGTATGCATGCACGGATGTATGAATGTGTGTGCAGTATATGTATACAAGAAGAGACGCAGCCGCACCTTCATGATGGCCCAGAGGCTGAAGTGCACACGATACTCTGACTGCCTCATGCCGCCATTCATGTATGCATGCACGGATGTATGAATGTGTGTGCAGTATATGTATACAAGAAGAGACGCAGCCGCACCTTCATGATGGCCCAGAGGCTGAAGTGCACACGATACTCTGACTGCCTCATGCCGCCATTCATGTATGCATGCACGGATGTATGAATGTGTGTGCAGTATATGTATACAAGAAGAGACGCAGCCGCACCTTCATGATGGCCCAGAGGCTGAAGTGCACACGATACTCTGACTGCCTCATGCCGCCATTCATGTATGCATGCACGGATGTATGAATGTGTGTGCAGTATATGTATACAAGAAGAGACGCAGCCGCACCTTCATGATGGCCCAGAGGCTGAAGTGCACACGATACTCTGACTGCCTCATGCCGCCATTCATGTATGCATGCACGGATGTATGAATGTGTGTGCAGTATATGTATACAAGAAGAGACGCAGCCGCACCTTCATGATGGCCCAGAGGCTGAAGTGCACACGATACTCTGACTGCCTCATGCCGCCATTCATGTATGCATGCACGGATGTATGAATGTGTGTGCAGTATATGTATACAAGAAGAGACGCAGCCGCACCTTCATGATGGCCCAGAGGCTGAAGTGCACACGATACTCTGACTGCCTCATGCCGCCATTCATGTATGCATGCACGGATGTATGAATGTGTGTGCAGTATATGTATACAAGAAGAGACGCAGCCGCACCTTCATGATGGCCCAGAGGCTGAAGTGCACACGATACTCTGACTGCCTCATGCCGCCATTCATGTATGCATGCACGGATGTATGAATGTGTGTGCAGTATATGTATACAAGAAGAGACGCAGCCGCACCTTCATGATGGCCCAGAGGCTGAAGTGCACACGATACTCTGACTGCCTCATGCCGCCATTCATGTATGCATGCACGGATGTATGAATGTGTGTGCAGTATATGTATACAAGAAGAGACGCAGCCGCACCTTCATGATGGCCCAGAGGCTGAAGTGCACACGATACTCTGACTGCCTCATGCCGCCATTCATGTATGCATGCACGGATGTATGAATGTGTGTGCAGTATATGTATACAAGAAGAGACGCAGCCGCACCTTCATGATGGCCCAGAGGCTGAAGTGCACACGATACTCTGACTGCCTCATGCCGCCATTCATGTATGCATGCACGGATGTATGAATGTGTGTGCAGTATATGTATACAAGAAGAGACGCAGCCGCACCTTCATGATGGCCCAGAGGCTGAAGTGCACACGATACTCTGACTGCCTCATGCCGCCATTCATGTATGCATGCACGGATGTATGAATGTGTGTGCAGTATATGTATACAAGAAGAGACGCAGCCGCACCTTCATGATGGCCCAGAGGCTGAAGTGCACACGATACTCTGACTGCCTCATGCCGCCATTCATGTATGCATGCACGGATGTATGAATGTGTGTGCAGTATATGTATACAAGAAGAGACGCAGCCGCACCTTCATGATGGCCCAGAGGCTGAAGTGCACACGATACTCTGACTGCCTCATGCCGCCATTCATGTATGCATGCACGGATGTATGAATGTGTGTGCAGTATATGTATACAAGAAGAGACGCAGCCGCACCTTCATGATGGCCCAGAGGCTGAAGTGCACACGATACTCTGACTGCCTCATGCCGCCATTCATGTATGCATGCACGGATGTATGAATGTGTGTGCAGTATATGTATACAAGAAGAGACGCAGCCGCACCTTCATGATGGCCCAGAGGCTGAAGTGCACACGATACTCTGACTGCCTCATGCCGCCATTCATGTATGCATGCACGGATGTATGAATGTGTGTGCAGTATATGTATACAAGAAGAGACGCAGCCGCACCTTCATGATGGCCCAGAGGCTGAAGTGCACACGATACTCTGACTGCCTCATGCCGCCATTCATGTATGCATGCACGGATGTATGAATGTGTGTGCAGTATATGTATACAAGAAGAGACGCAGCCGCACCTTCATGATGGCCCAGAGGCTGAAGTGCACACGATACTCTGACTGCCTCATGCCGCCATTCATGTATGCATGCACGGATGTATGAATGTGTGTGCAGTATATGTATACAAGAAGAGACGCAGCCGCACCTTCATGATGGCCCAGAGGCTGAAGTGCACACGATACTCTGACTGCCTCATGCCGCCATTCATGTATGCATGCACGGATGTATGAATGTGTGTGCAGTATATGTATACAAGAAGAGACGCAGCCGCACCTTCATGATGGCCCAGAGGCTGAAGTGCACACGATACTCTGACTGCCTCATGCCGCCATTCATGTATGCATGCACGGATGTATGAATGTGTGTGCAGTATATGTATACAAGAAGAGACGCAGCCGCACCTTCATGATGGCCCAGAGGCTGAAGTGCACACGATACTCTGACTGCCTCATGCCGCCATTCATGTATGCATGCACGGATGTATGAATGTGTGTGCAGTATATGTATACAAGAAGAGACGCAGCCGCACCTTCATGATGGCCCAGAGGCTGAAGTGCACACGATACTCTGACTGCCTCATGCCGCCATTCATGTATGCATGCACGGATGTATGAATGTGTGTGCAGTATATGTATACAAGAAGAGACGCAGCCGCACCTTCATGATGGCCCAGAGGCTGAAGTGCACACGATACTCTGACTGCCTCATGCCGCCATTCATGTATGCATGCACGGATGTATGAATGTGTGTGCAGTATATGTATACAAGAAGAGACGCAGCCGCACCTTCATGATGGCCCAGAGGCTGAAGTGCACACGATACTCTGACTGCCTCATGCCGCCATTCATGTATGCATGCACGGATGTATGAATGTGTGTGCAGTATATGTATACAAGAAGAGACGCAGCCGCACCTTCATGATGGCCCAGAGGCTGAAGTGCACACGATACTCTGACTGCCTCATGCCGCCATTCATGTATGCATGCACGGATGTATGAATGTGTGTGCAGTATATGTATACAAGAAGAGACGCAGCCGCACCTTCATGATGGCCCAGAGGCTGAAGTGCACACGATACTCTGACTGCCTCATGCCGCCATTCATGTATGCATGCACGGATGTATGAATGTGTGTGCAGTATATGTATACAAGAAGAGACGCAGCCGCACCTTCATGATGGCCCAGAGGCTGAAGTGCACACGATACTCTGACTGCCTCATGCCGCCATTCATGTATGCATGCACGGATGTATGAATGTGTGTGCAGTATATGTATACAAGAAGAGACGCAGCCGCACCTTCATGATGGCCCAGAGGCTGAAGTGCACACGATACTCTGACTGCCTCATGCCGCCATTCATGTATGCATGCACGGATGTATGAATGTGTGTGCAGTATATGTATACAAGAAGAGACGCAGCCGCACCTTCATGATGGCCCAGAGGCTGAAGTGCACACGATACTCTGACTGCCTCATGCCGCCATTCATGTATGCATGCACGGATGTATGAATGTGTGTGCAGTATATGTATACAAGAAGAGACGCAGCCGCACCTTCATGATGGCCCAGAGGCTGAAGTGCACACGATACTCTGACTGCCTCATGCCGCCATTCATGTATGCATGCACGGATGTATGAATGTGTGTGCAGTATATGTATACAAGAAGAGACGCAGCCGCACCTTCATGATGGCCCAGAGGCTGAAGTGCACACGATACTCTGACTGCCTCATGCCGCCATTCATGTATGCATGCACGGATGTATGAATGTGTGTGCAGTATATGTATACAAGAAGAGACGCAGCCGCACCTTCATGATGGCCCAGAGGCTGAAGTGCACACGATACTCTGACTGCCTCATGCCGCCATTCATGTATGCATGCACGGATGTATGAATGTGTGTGCAGTATATGTATACAAGAAGAGACGCAGCCGCACCTTCATGATGGCCCAGAGGCTGAAGTGCACACGATACTCTGACTGCCTCATGCCGCCATTCATGTATGCATGCACGGATGTATGAATGTGTGTGCAGTATATGTATACAAGAAGAGACGCAGCCGCACCTTCATGATGGCCCAGAGGCTGAAGTGCACACGATACTCTGACTGCCTCATGCCGCCATTCATGTATGCATGCACGGATGTATGAATGTGTGTGCAGTATATGTATACAAGAAGAGACGCAGCCGCACCTTCATGATGGCCCAGAGGCTGAAGTGCACACGATACTCTGACTGCCTCATGCCGCCATTCATGTATGCATGCACGGATGTATGAATGTGTGTGCAGTATATGTATACAAGAAGAGACGCAGCCGCACCTTCATGATGGCCCAGAGGCTGAAGTGCACACGATACTCTGACTGCCTCATGCCGCCATTCATGTATGCATGCACGGATGTATGAATGTGTGTGCAGTATATGTATACAAGAAGAGACGCAGCCGCACCTTCATGATGGCCCAGAGGCTGAAGTGCACACGATACTCTGACTGCCTCATGCCGCCATTCATGTATGCATGCACGGATGTATGAATGTGTGTGCAGTATATGTATACAAGAAGAGACGCAGCCGCACCTTCATGATGGCCCAGAGGCTGAAGTGCACACGATACTCTGACTGCCTCATGCCGCCATTCATGTATGCATGCACGGATGTATGAATGTGTGTGCAGTATATGTATACAAGAAGAGACGCAGCCGCACCTTCATGATGGCCCAGAGGCTGAAGTGCACACGATACTCTGACTGCCTCATGCCGCCATTCATGTATGCATGCACGGATGTATGAATGTGTGTGCAGTATATGTATACAAGAAGAGACGCAGCCGCACCTTCATGATGGCCCAGAGGCTGAAGTGCACACGATACTCTGACTGCCTCATGCCGCCATTCATGTATGCATGCACGGATGTATGAATGTGTGTGCAGTATATGTATACAAGAAGAGACGCAGCCGCACCTTCATGATGGCCCAGAGGCTGAAGTGCACACGATACTCTGACTGCCTCATGCCGCCATTCATGTATGCATGCACGGATGTATGAATGTGTGTGCAGTATATGTATACAAGAAGAGACGCAGCCGCACCTTCATGATGGCCCAGAGGCTGAAGTGCACACGATACTCTGACTGCCTCATGCCGCCATTCATGTATGCATGCACGGATGTATGAATGTGTGTGCAGTATATGTATACAAGAAGAGACGCAGCCGCACCTTCATGATGGCCCAGAGGCTGAAGTGCACACGATACTCTGACTGCCTCATGCCGCCATTCATGTATGCATGCACGGATGTATGAATGTGTGTGCAGTATATGTATACAAGAAGAGACGCAGCCGCACCTTCATGATGGCCCAGAGGCTGAAGTGCACACGATACTCTGACTGCCTCATGCCGCCATTCATGTATGCATGCACGGATGTATGAATGTGTGTGCAGTATATGTATACAAGAAGAGACGCAGCCGCACCTTCATGATGGCCCAGAGGCTGAAGTGCACACGATACTCTGACTGCCTCATGCCGCCATTCATGTATGCATGCACGGATGTATGAATGTGTGTGCAGTATATGTATACAAGAAGAGACGCAGCCGCACCTTCATGATGGCCCAGAGGCTGAAGTGCACACGATACTCTGACTGCCTCATGCCGCCATTCATGTATGCATGCACGGATGTATGAATGTGTGTGCAGTATATGTATACAAGAAGAGACGCAGCCTCACCTTCATGATGGCCCAGAGGCTGAAGTGCACACGATACTCTGACTGCCTCATGCCGCCATTCATGTATGCATGCACGGATGTATGAATGTGTGTGCAGTATATGTATACAAGAAGAGACGCAGCCTCACCTTCATGATGGCCCAGAGGCTGAAGTGCACACGATACTCTGACTGCCTCATGCCGCCATTCATGTATGCATGCACGGATGTATGAATGTGTGTGCAGTATATGTATACAAGAAGAGACGCAGCCTCACCTTCATGATGGCCCAGAGGCTGAAGTGCACACGATACTCTGACTGCCTCATGCCGCCATTCATGTATGCATGCACGGATGTATGAATGTGTGTGCAGTATATGTATACAAGAAGAGACGCAGCCTCACCTTCATGATGGCCCAGAGGCTGAAGTGCACACGATACTCTGACTGCCTCATGCCGCCATTCATGTATGCATGCACGGATGTATGAATGTGTGTGCAGTATATGTATACAAGAAGAGACGCAGCCTCACCTTCATGATGGCCCAGAGGCTGAAGTGCACACGATACTCTGACTGCCTCATGCCGCCATTCATGTATGCATGCACGGATGTATGAATGTGTGTGCAGTATATGTATACAAGAAGAGACGCAGCCTCACCTTCATGATGGCCCAGAGGCTGAAGTGCACACGATACTCTGACTGCCTCATGCCGCCATTCATGTATGCATGCACGGATGTATGAATGTGTGTGCAGTATATGTATACAAGAAGAGACGCAGCCTCACCTTCATGATGGCCCAGAGGCTGAAGTGCACACGATACTCTGACTGCCTCATGCCGCCATTCATGTATGCATGCACGGATGTATGAATGTGTGTGCAGTATATGTATACAAGAAGAGACGCAGCCTCACCTTCATGATGGCCCAGAGGCTGAAGTGCACACGATACTCTGACTGCCTCATGCCGCCATTCATGTATGCATGCACGGATGTATGAATGTGTGTGCAGTATATGTATACAAGAAGAGACGCAGCCTCACCTTCATGATGGCCCAGAGGCTGAAGTGCACACGATACTCTGACTGCCTCATGCCGCCATTCATGTATGCATGCACGGATGTATGAATGTGTGTGCAGTATATGTATACAAGAAGAGACGCAGCCTCACCTTCATGATGGCCCAGAGGCTGAAGTGCACACGATACTCTGACTGCCTCATGCCGCCATTCATGTATGCATGCACGGATGTATGAATGTGTGTGCAGTATATGTATACAAGAAGAGACGCAGCCTCACCTTCATGATGGCCCAGAGGCTGAAGTGCACACGATACTCTGACTGCCTCATGCCGCCATTCATGTATGCATGCACGGATGTATGAATGTGTGTGCAGTATATGTATACAAGAAGAGACGCAGCCTCACCTTCATGATGGCCCAGAGGCTGAAGTGCACACGATACTCTGACTGCCTCATGCCGCCATTCATGTATGCATGCACGGATGTATGAATGTGTGTGCAGTATATGTATACAAGAAGAGACGCAGCCTCACCTTCATGATGGCCCAGAGGCTGAAGTGCACACGATACTCTGACTGCCTCATGCCGCCATTCATGTATGCATGCACGGATGTATGAATGTGTGTGCAGTATATGTATACAAGAAGAGACGCAGCCTCACCTTCATGATGGCCCAGAGGCTGAAGTGCACACGATACTCTGACTGCCTCATGCCGCCATTCATGTATGCATGCACGGATGTATGAATGTGTGTGCAGTATATACAAGAAGAGACGCAGCCTCACCTTCATGATGGCCCAGAGGCTGAAGTGCACACGATACTCTGACTGCCTCATGCCGCCATTCATGTATGCATGCACGGATGTATGAATGTGTGTGCAGTATATGTATACAAGAAGAGACGCAGCCTCACCTTCATGATGGCCCAGAGGCTGAAGTGCACACGATACTCTGACTGCCTCATGCCGCCATTCATGTATGCATGCACGGATGTATGAATGTGTGTGCAGTATATGTATACAAGAAGAGACGCAGCCTCACCTTCATGATGGCCCAGAGGCTGAAGTGCACACGATACTCTGACTGCCTCATGCCGCCATTCATGTATGCATGCACGGATGTATGAATGTGTGTGCAGTATATGTATACAAGAAGAGACGCAGCCTCACCTTCATGATGGCCCAGAGGCTGAAGTGCACACGATACTCTGACTGCCTCATGCCGCCATTCATGTATGCATGCACGGATGTATGAATGTGTGTGCAGTATATGTATACAAGAAGAGACGCAGCCTCACCTTCATGATGGCCCAGAGGCTGAAGTGCACACGATACTCTGACTGCCTCATGCCGCCATTCATGTATGCATGCACGGATGTATGAATGTGTGTGCAGTATATGTATACAAGAAGAGACGCAGCCTCACCTTCATGATGGCCCAGAGGCTGAAGTGCACACGATACTCTGACTGCCTCATGCCGCCATTCATGTATGCATGCACGGATGTATGAATGTGTGTGCAGTATATGTATACAAGAAGAGACGCAGCCTCACCTTCATGATGGCCCAGAGGCTGAAGTGCACACGATACTCTGACTGCCTCATGCCGCCATTCATGTATGCATGCACGGATGTATGAATGTGTGTGCAGTATATGTATACAAGAAGAGACGCAGCCTCACCTTCATGATGGCCCAGAGGCTGAAGTGCACACGATACTCTGACTGCCTCATGCCGCCATTCATGTATGCATGCACGGATGTATGAATGTGTGTGCAGTATATGTATACAAGAAGAGACGCAGCCTCACCTTCATGATGGCCCAGAGGCTGAAGTGCACACGATACTCTGACTGCCTCATGCCGCCATTCATGTATGCATGCACGGATGTATGAATGTGTGTGCAGTATATGTATACAAGAAGAGACGCAGCCTCACCTTCATGATGGCCCAGAGGCTGAAGTGCACACGATACTCTGACTGCCTCATGCCGCCATTCATGTATGCATGCACGGATGTATGAATGTGTGTGCAGTATATGTATACAAGAAGAGACGCAGCCTCACCTTCATGATGGCCCAGAGGCTGAAGTGCACACGATACTCTGACTGCCTCATGCCGCCATTCATGTATGCATGCACGGATGTATGAATGTGTGTGCAGTATATGTATACAAGAAGAGACGCAGCCTCACCTTCATGATGGCCCAGAGGCTGAAGTGCACACGATACTCTGACTGCCTCATGCCGCCATTCATGTATGCATGCACGGATGTATGAATGTGTGTGCAGTATATGTATACAAGAAGAGACGCAGCCTCACCTTCATGATGGCCCAGAGGCTGAAGTGCACACGATACTCTGACTGCCTCATGCCGCCATTCATGTATGCATGCACGGATGTATGAATGTGTGTGCAGTATATGTATACAAGAAGAGACGCAGCCTCACCTTCATGATGGCCCAGAGGCTGAAGTGCACACGATACTCTGACTGCCTCATGCCGCCATTCATGTATGCATGCACGGATGTATGAATGTGTGTGCAGTATATGTATACAAGAAGAGACGCAGCCTCACCTTCATGATGGCCCAGAGGCTGAAGTGCACACGATACTCTGACTGCCTCATGCCGCCATTCATGTATGCATGCACGGATGTATGAATGTGTGTGCAGTGTATGTATACAAGAAGAGACGCAGCCTCACCTTCATGATGGCCCAGAGGCTGAAGTGCACACGATACTCTGACTGCCTCATGCCGCCATTCATGTATGCATGCACGGATGTATGAATGTGTGTGCAGTATATGTATACAAGAAGAGACGCAGCCTCACCTTCATGATGGCCCAGAGGCTGAAGTGCACACGATACTCTGACTGCCTCATGCCGCCATTCATGTATGCATGCACGGATGTATGAATGTGTGTGCAGTATATGTATACAAGAAGAGACGCAGCCTCACCTTCATGATGGCCCAGAGGCTGAAGTGCACACGATACTCTGACTGCCTCATGCCGCCATTCATGTATGCATGCACGGATGTATGAATGTGTGTGCAGTATATGTATACAAGAAGAGACGCAGCCTCACCTTCATGATGGCCCAGAGGCTGAAGTGCACACGATACTCTGACTGCCTCATGCCGCCATTCATGTATGCATGCACGGATGTATGAATGTGTGTGCAGTATATGTATACAAGAAGAGACGCAGCCGCACCTTCATGATGGCCCAGAGGCTGAAGTGCACACGATACTCTGACTGCCTCATGCCGCCATTCATGTATGCATGCACGGATGTATGAATGTGTGTGCAGTATATGTATACAAGAAGAGACGCAGCCTCACCTTCATGATGGCCCAGAGGCTGAAGTGCACACGATACTCTGACTGCCTCATGCCGCCATTCATGTATGCATGCACGGATGTATGAATGTGTGTGCAGTATATGTATACAAGAAGAGACGCAGCCGCACCTTCATGATGGCCCAGAGGCTGAAGTGCACACGATACTCTGACTGCCTCATGCCGCCATTCATGTATGCATGCACGGATGTATGAATGTGTGTGCAGTATATGTATACAAGAAGAGACGCAGCCTCACCTTCATGATGGCCCAGAGGCTGAAGTGCACACGATACTCTGACTGCCTCATGCCGCCATTCATGTATGCATGCACGGATGTATGAATGTGTGTGCAGTATATGTATACAAGAAGAGACGCAGCCTCACCTTCATGATGGCCCAGAGGCTGAAGTGCACACGATACTCTGACTGCCTCATGCCGCCATTCATGTATGCATGCACGGATGTATGAATGTGTGTGCAGTATATGTATACAAGAAGAGACGCAGCCTCACCTTCATGATGGCCCAGAGGCTGAAGTGCACACGATACTCTGACTGCCTCATGCCGCCATTCATGTATGCATGCACGGATGTATGAATGTGTGTGCAGTATATGTATACAAGAAGAGACGCAGCCTCACCTTCATGATGGCCCAGAGGCTGAAGTGCACACGATACTCTGACTGCCTCATGCCGCCATTCATGTATGCATGCACGGATGTATGAATGTGTGTGCAGTATATGTATACAAGAAGAGACGCAGCCTCACCTTCATGATGGCCCAGAGGCTGAAGTGCACACGATACTCTGACTGCCTCATGCCGCCATTCATGTATGCATGCACGGATGTATGAATGTGTGTGCAGTATATGTATACAAGAAGAGACGCAGCCTCACCTTCATGATGGCCCAGAGGCTGAAGTGCACACGATACTCTGACTGCCTCATGCCGCCATTCATGTATGCATGCACGGATGTATGAATGTGTGTGCAGTATATGTATACAAGAAGAGACGCAGCCTCACCTTCATGATGGCCCAGAGGCTGAAGTGCACACGATACTCTGACTGCCTCATGCCGCCATTCATGTATGCATGCACGGATGTATGAATGTGTGTGCAGTATATGTATACAAGAAGAGACGCAGCCTCACCTTCATGATGGCCCAGAGGCTGAAGTGCACACGATACTCTGACTGCCTCATGCCGCCATTCATGTATGCATGCACGGATGTATGAATGTGTGTGCAGTATATGTATACAAGAAGAGACGCAGCCGCACCTTCATGATGGCCCAGAGGCTGAAGTGCACACGATACTCTGACTGCCTCATGCCGCCATTCATGTATGCATGCACGGATGTATGAATGTGTGTGCAGTATATGTATACAAGAAGAGACGCAGCCTCACCTTCATGATGGCCCAGAGGCTGAAGTGCACACGATACTCTGACTGCCTCATGCCGCCATTCATGTATGCATGCACGGATGTATGAATGTGTGTGCAGTATATGTATACAAGAAGAGACGCAGCCTCACCTTCATGATGGCCCAGAGGCTGAAGTGCACACGATACTCTGACTGCCTCATGCCGCCATTCATGTATGCATGCACGGATGTATGAATGTGTGTGCAGTATATGTATACAAGAAGAGACGCAGCCTCACCTTCATGATGGCCCAGAGGCTGAAGTGCACACGATACTCTGACTGCCTCATGCCGCCATTCATGTATGCATGCACGGATGTATGAATGTGTGTGCAGTATATGTATACAAGAAGAGACGCAGCCGCACCTTCATGATGGCCCAGAGGCTGAAGTGCACACGATACTCTGACTGCCTCATGCCGCCATTCATGTATGCATGCACGGATGTATGAATGTGTGTGCAGTATATGTATACAAGAAGAGACGCAGCCGCACCTTCATGATGGCCCAGAGGCTGAAGTGCACACGATACTCTGACTGCCTCATGCCGCCATTCATGTATGCATGCACGGATGTATGAATGTGTGTGCAGTATATGTATACAAGAAGAGACGCAGCCTCACCTTCATGATGGCCCAGAGGCTGAAGTGCACACGATACTCTGACTGCCTCATGCCGCCATTCATGTATGCATGCACGGATGTATGAATGTGTGTGCAGTATATGTATACAAGAAGAGACGCAGCCTCACCTTCATGATGGCCCAGAGGCTGAAGTGCACACGATACTCTGACTGCCTCATGCCGCCATTCATGTATGCATGCACGGATGTATGAATGTGTGTGCAGTATATGTATACAAGAAGAGACGCAGCCTCACCTTCATGATGGCCCAGAGGCTGAAGTGCACACGATACTCTGACTGCCTCATGCCGCCATTCATGTATGCATGCACGGATGTATGAATGTGTGTGCAGTATATGTATACAAGAAGAGACGCAGCCTCACCTTCATGATGGCCCAGAGGCTGAAGTGCACACGATACTCTGACTGCCTCATGCCGCCATTCATGTATGCATGCACGGATGTATGAATGTGTGTGCAGTATATGTATACAAGAAGAGACGCAGCCTCACCTTCATGATGGCCCAGAGGCTGAAGTGCACACGATACTCTGACTGCCTCATGCCGCCATTCATGTATGCATGCACGGATGTATGAATGTGTGTGCAGTATATGTATACAAGAAGAGACGCAGCCTCACCTTCATGATGGCCCAGAGGCTGAAGTGCACACGATACTCTGACTGCCTCATGCCGCCATTCATGTATGCATGCACGGATGTATGAATGTGTGTGCAGTATATGTATACAAGAAGAGACGCAGCCTCACCTTCATGATGGCCCAGAGGCTGAAGTGCACACGATACTCTGACTGCCTCATGCCGCCATTCATGTATGCATGCACGGATGTATGAATGTGTGTGCAGTATATGTATACAAGAAGAGACGCAGCCGCACCTTCATGATGGCCCAGAGGCTGAAGTGCACACGATACTCTGACTGCCTCATGCCGCCATTCCCCACCTGCAGCATGTCCGGGTCTAATGGGGGGGGGTTGAAGGGTCAGGAGTGGGTGGAGGGCGGGGAGAGGAGGGGGAGCAAAAGGGGGGTGGAGCCAGGAGAAAAATACTTGTGTGACGCCATTTCACGCATGTATGCAAGTAGGAGAACAGGCTGAGAGACCAATCAGGGGAGATTTTGGAGTTGTAATGGGGTCCGACGAGCATGTTCCCTGTTAGTATGCATGGACGTATTTTCCATGTATGCATGGGTTGACGTAAGAGAAAATCGCTGTTAGATGTTCTTGCGAGCTTGACGCTTCCAAACTCCTACATTATATGGCACGTCCCTTTCTTTGAGCACTTTAGCGCCTTTGGCTCTTGAAAGGTGTCGGGCATTCCTCCCTTTGACTGAGCTTTCCACTGGCACTCACCGTTCGAGGTGACTTTTGAGTCGACTCAAAAGTCACCTCTTGAAAGGTGTGAGGCATTCCTCCCTTTGACTGAGCTTTCCACTGGCACTCACCGTTCCACCCGCCTGGCTTGGCGTATTTGGCCCACTTGTTGTTCTTGTCTGCAATGCGCATCATGCTGCATGTGCCACGAGCGTGCATACAGGGAGGAAGGGAGGGATGGGAGGGAGGTTGGGAGGGAGGGAGGTTACATGAAACACGGATAGAATTTTGGAGGCAGTACAAGTGCATAAATACGAAAATGAAGCCATCTTGTCCTCCCTCACTTCCCCTGTCGTTTCCCAGTATCTGCTCCCATGTCAATACTATTCCCTCTCGCTCTCCCCTCCCTGCCATTCCCTTCTCCATCCCCTCACCAGTGTTCTCTGTTCTTATTCCTCTTCTATCCTGCTCCACACACTTTTCTCCTCATACTTCACGAGCACTTCTCCTCACGAGCACTTCTCCTCACGAGCACTTCTCCTCACGAGCACTTCTCCTCACGAGCACTTCTCCTCACGAGCACTTCTCCTCACGAGCACTTCTCCTCACGAGCACTTCTCCTCACGAGCACTTCTCCTCACGAGCACTTCTCCTCCCTGCATCCACGTGTCACTTCTCACCTCATGTCCCTGCCCGTCACACCCTATCCACGTGTCTCCCCTCACCTCCGCCACGAGTCCCCAATGTCAACCGTGGTTCGCCAGGAGTCTGCCACGTCGTACGCCCACAGGGAAGGGTCGTCCTGCCCCCTGCATCTCGGAATCCACGTGGAAAGATGGGCAGGCAACACGTGGAGTTACAAGGCAAGCCACACACACACGGCCCTTGTGGGTGGGTAAAGGCATGGGCAGCCCTTGTAGCTGTGAGCATGCATATCCAGAACAGAAGCCTGGTTTTCGAGAATTTTAAATAACACAAGGCAAGCCACACAGAGACGGCCCTTGTGGGTGGGTAAAGGCTTGTGAGTGGGTGGGTAGTCACCGTAGCTGTGGGCATGCATGTCCAACACATCAGCCTGCCTGCCTGCATGCATGTATGCATGCACCACTCGCACAGGCAGAGGACTAAGTGTGGTTGCCTCGGCTCACCATTCGCACATGGAGAAAAATATGTCCCTCCCAGTGGCCTCCAACGCATTGCGCATGGTTGTGTAGCTGATGGGGGGGTCGATTGGCAGGCATCAAGCAGCAGGGGATGAGGTAGGGGGATTTGAGGGGCGGAGAGGGAGAGAAGAAGATGTCTCTCCCAGTGGCCTCCAGTGCATTGCGCATGGTTGTGTAGCTGATGGGGGGGTCGATTGACAGGCATGAACCAGCAGAGGATGAGGTAAGGGAATGAGGGGAACGTGGGGAATGGAGCTGAGTCAAAATAGCTGAGAAATGAGAACAGTACGGACGAAATTGAACGTCGCAACACAAGAAGACTACAAGTCGAGCAACAGTAACTCTAACGTTAGAGGAGAACAGGAGCAAGGCGGACAGGACACACACCGAATTTTGTTTGGAGTGCCATCATTGAAGCAGTTATCGTATTTGAGATAGTCCACCTCCTGACATCGCATGGGGCAGCGACGAGGCACAGCATGCACGTAAAGGTGAGGTGAGAATTCAGAACCAGGAACGATACTTGATCCATCCAGCAACTGTAGCAACCTGATCCAGCCCCCTGCCTCACCCAAGTCCATGCCTCACCAAACCTCGTGTTTCACCCAACCCAGTGCCTCACCCAACCTCGTGCCTCACCCAACCTCGTGCCTCACCCAACCTCGTGCCTCACCCAACCTCGTGCCTCACCCAGTCTTGTGCCTTACCGTACCTCGTGCCTCACCCAACCCCCTGCCTCACTCAACCAGCGCCTCATCCCACCCTCATGCCTCACCCATTCAGCGAAGGTGAGGGCGTCGATCGCCTCATGCCCGAGTGACCCTGGCTTGCCTTCACACGTGAGCCTCCTGTTGGGAGGGGGTCGGAGGGAGTGGAGAGGGAAAAGTAGGGCACCGTCACATGGATATGAGAGTAGCCTTTGTAGACGTGTCCTGCCCCCCCCCTTTCCCTCTCCCTCCATCCTCCCCATGTCTCCAGCCCCCATGTCACCAGCTCCATCCACTCCCCTCTCACCCGGAGTCGGAGTAGATGCCCAGCGCCTCTTGCTTGATGTGCACATACCGTAGTCTGCACAACTGGCCCCCACACCCCTTTTCCATCACCAGCAGTGCTCAGCTCAGCTCTGCGCCCTCCCCCTCACCCGGAGTCGGAGTAGATTCCCAGCTTGAGCCCCTTGCTGTGCACATAGATATCAGAAGCCGTGCTTTACCCTCCCCGAAACCCCCTCAAACGTTACCAGCCCTTCTCAGCTATGCATGGTCACTGGCTCACCCAGAGTCGGAGTAGATACCCAGCTTGAGCCCCTTGCTGTGCACATAGTCCGCAATTGCCTTGATGCCCGACGGGAAGAAGCGAGGAGAGGGCGCCAGGCGACCCTGAACGCGCGAATAGCAAGTGGCAGAGGAACGCGAGACTGATTGATTCAGAGCAATGCAATGGCATGCGCTTGCCGATTGTATGAGGCATTTGACAGAAAAAAAACACAATCGGTTAAATAACACAGCATCTGGCGTGCTGCTGCATGATGCCAGGTGGCTTTTGAGTGTGCTCAATAGTTCGCTCAAAAGCTTGCTGGGATGCAGAATGGTAACCTAGTTGACAACATGACGCTGCGAGGTGCTAGCACTCAGGACAATGATGCCTCGGCTGGTGAATGCTTCTGTGTGTGTTCAATGTATGTGCAGTAAAGAAACTCGTTATTACAGGGGTCTGATTTAATCACCCACCTCTGAATCACGGGAGTCAGCCTGCCAGCAATCATCTGCAAATTCAGGAGAGGATCAGGAACAGCCACAAGAGATGACAACTTATGTATGAAGTGTCGAAACAGGAGGAAGAAAAGGTGGAAACGTTTCAGGTATAAGGGGCATCCACTCACGTAAAACGCGGCTGAAGCAGCATGTACAGCCCAAGTCAACTGGCTTCAGATTCACAGATTCAACAAAAGCAGGATGGACGAGGGACGATGTGTTTTCACCTATATTGACATAGTCGTATCCAAGGGCTGCAAGCCCAGATGACACGAGCTTGTCCGCTGCACGAGACAACAGCATCAGAATGGGGCGAGAGGGCTGGTCAGATGTGCTGAAAATAAAGGATGGAATGGGAGCTTCCATCAGCTGGAGCTGGAAATTACGCAGTACGGAAGGTGAAGAGGTTGAAGTTGTTGCAACAAGTAGCTTTTGTGGGCAACCATGAAGGACACCCTGGAAAAGCTTTTAGAAGGTCAAGAGTTTGAGTTGAGGGACTCAAAAAAGAGGGTTTCAAAAACAGAAATAGCATGGTAAGGGTCCAAGAATTCAAACACAGAACTAACATGGCGAGAGCGGAGGAATTCAAACACAGAATTAACATGGTGAGGCCTTCACCTGCAGCTTTCACAATGTCTTCATTAACATTGCACTGGAAGTGGTTCCAGCTGTTCCATCTGCCACATCAAGACACACGGAGATGACATCTTAGTACCAGAAAGATCTTAGTTCCATCTGTCGCATCATCCCACACGAACATTGCAGCACCATTGTACAACAACAGATGTAACAGCCTAGGTAAGCTCATCTTATCTACGTTTCGATGTTCCGATGAAACAGATAAGATGAGTTTACCTAGGCTGGACGACAAAAGCTACTGTTCCGATGACTCAGAAACAGATTCTATCTCATGATATACCACGTGTGTAATCAGTTTCGTGAGCGTGACGAAAGGTACTTGTAGTTATTCGGAGCTTATATGGTTACCCGAGTGGCGGAGTTCGCGAGAACTTTCGATCTCGATGAACGATTCCAGAAAACTCGCGCTTCTCCTTCCGACCAAGACTCAGAATGGTCGAAACGGATGCCTCTTTGCTAATAGCCGCGGCTTGATGGAAGATTATAGCAAGACAGAAGCACATGGATAAGAACGAGGTCTCCATCGTTCGGTCGGACATTGCGCTGACACGAGTAGCTGAAATGCGTGTCGAAGCAAACAAGGAGCAGGAAATCGTTTTTTAACTCCAAATAATGCCTGTACGGTGGTGTATGATTAGTAATTGAAGCGAATGAGGAAGCTGGGAACCGCTACGCGTCGCATTCAGTCACTAGCCTCTCCCGTAGGCGTTCAAGATCCCTCAAACTTCAAAGTTTGTGCAGATTGCTGAGCTTCTCTGGTTTTGAAATCTCAATGTTGGGCATTCCTGATATGGTGGCTGACTCCTAGCTGACGCACACACAGTGAACTGGCTGTTGGGTGGTCAAGCGTGGCTGCTTGCTCAGCTGTCTGTTGTTCAACTTCCCCCTGACTGCATTTTCTCGTGGACTTTCAGACGACATGGGGGGGCTGGAATGGAAGTCCCTTGGGGGAGAATGATCCCTTGGTTCGTTTTGATTCCCTTGAAAAAACCAAGCCAGATTTTCAAGGCCGATACGACGCCGTCGATCAGCTGAAATCGACGGATATCAGAGGTTGTGCACGGTGGGGATGGAGGGTATGAGGGGTGTATGGACTGATCAATTGACGGAAGGTTGTAGGTCGTATTTCAGGAACGCAGATTTGGCACGGGAACAATGTACACACCTTGTTTAGAAAGCACCGCCGAACCAGAAGCCGTTCTGTCGAGTACAGTCGGTGCAATCTGCAGCTGAAACAATAGCTGAGCGATTTCTTCAAATACGGGTTCATCCTCCTCGAACAAGAATCCTGTCCCAGCCGTAGATGAGCTGTGAAACCCGTTCTGTGACATAAACCATTTCAACAAGAACTGTCCCGAAAGGAAACGTGAACATTATAACGATATGATACACGCACCACCTACAATGAAATATCCACCACACAGATAATTGCGGTAACAGCCCAACTTCAGCTGGGTTACGCATCTGGTCGGCCCCAGATAACACGAATTGTCGGAAAATATAAGTTCATATTTTCTATATGTAACAGTCTGTAGGATTGGTTTCTAGTTGGTGGTGCACCATTCTTGCTTTTGCTTCCCTATTTGTACTGTTTGCTCTATAGTGAACAACCTTTTTTGTTGGCTCACACCTCTCGCGACTCCCCTTCCCAAGTTCCTAACCTACTCTCTAAGCTATGGAGGTTCCTAAGGCATAGCTCTGATTCTGACATGGTATCGAGAGCCTGGTTCGCCTAGGCCTATTTTATTTTCACTCATGCAGCCCCGCGTCGCGCCCTACGTCGCGCTGCCCGTCACGCTGCTGCCCGTGACGGCGAGCTGCGCGATGGCGCTAGCTGCGGCCTCAGTACGGCCGCGTCACGCCCCGCTGGTCGCGCTAATTACGGCCCCGTTCGGTGCGCCTCTGCTGCTGATCCGAAGCGCCCACCAGCCCGCCTTCGAGCTCGCCCGCGCGTTTGCCAGCGGCCCGCCCGTGCGCCAGCGCGTCGCTACAGCGGCCGCCATTACGCCAGCGCACTACACCAGTGCGAGCGCCAGCACGAGCGCCAGCGCCAGCGTGTGCGCCAGCGCGTGCGCCATTGCGCAGCCAGCCAGCGCACGCCAGCGCGACCAGCAGCAGCGCCCACCCCACGCCAAAGCGGGAGCAGCAGCAGCAGCAGCAGCGTGTGTCGCCGCCCTCCCTTCCGCGACTTCCGACGTGGGAGGGGGGTTGGAGATGAGGTGGTGGCGGGAGTACACCAGAAGGAACCAGCCGCCGCCCTCCTCTCTCCTCTCTCTCCCTCCAGCACCTATCGCTGTGGGGGGAGGGGGGGAGTGTGAGGGGGTGGCGAGAGAGATTCTGCCGAGCCAGCAGCCACCCCTCCTCCCCTCTCGCTCACTGCCGCGCGTGCCATTGTGGGGGGGAGAGTGAGGGGGCGGCGGAAGTCAGCCGGTCATCTGCTGCTGTCGCCCGATGCTGTCGTGGCACCTCCAGCTGCCGCCCCTGCCGCCACCTGCCTTTACTGCCTTTGCTTCTGCTGCCTGCTGCTAGGGGCCTGCAGGTGCTGCCGTCGAGCCGCTGCTGTCCTGCTGCACGTTGCAGCCACAGAGCCTGCTCTTCAGGCGACCTGCCGCCCCTACACCTGCTTTTGTTTCTGCCTTGGTGGAGGGTTTGGTTCACCTGGATCTACCATCACTGCTCTGGTTGCCACTGCACTTGCCTGTTGCTGTAATTTCCGCTGTGCAATCATGGTGTACCTCTTCAGGGGGCGCTAACTGCATACTCCTCTCCTACAGCCAGTTATGGGGGCGTGTCGGAAAATATAAGTTTATATTTTCTATATGTAACAGTCTGTAGGATTGGTTACTGTAGTTATAGCGTTTCTAGTTGGTGGTGCACCATTCTTGCTTTTGCTTCCCTATTTGTACTGTTTGCTCTATAGTGAACAACCTTTTTTGTTGGCTCACACCTCTCGCTACTCCCCTTCCCAAGTTCCTAAGCTACTCTCTAAGCTATGGAGGTTCCTAAGGCATAGCTCTGATTCTGACACGAATAAGGATTATATTACGGGCCAGATTACACTAATTAGGCATCTGGTACAGGCCAGAGTACAAACAGTCACAAGTCATGGCTCACAACACGAGCACTCAGCTCTCCAGGGACATGAAAGTGAATTTCTGCACCACAGAAGAAGCAACACGGGGAGCAGAGCAGGTACGTGAGAAGAAATGTCGTGCTGGTTGTGTGTGAATTAGTAAGTGCCTGCATGTATGTGTGCATGTATTTACATACACACACGTCATTTGGAAGGGGGGGGAAGGGGGACAGCGAAGGAGAGTGAAACAACGAGGGTGGGAAAGTGTGAGAACTGTGCACAAAAAAGAGCACGGTTGAGATTGTGTGTGCGAGTGTGCGTGTGCGTGCATGCTCGAGTGAGGACAGGTACGACTTTGAAACGAAGGGAGAAGTTGGCGAATGAGAGGCATGAGAACGAGGGGGGAGGCGGATGACAAAGAGACTATGAGAGGTACGCACACTTCCCAGAATCAAAGGATGAATGAGGTGCGGGAGAGAGCGAGAAGATGAAAATGAATGTCTTGCAGCTCAATCCTTCACCTCCCTTAGGTCTCGGACATATTTATGCTGCAAGAAAATGTGTATTTGAACCGCGGCAAGCATACATCTGCTGCACCGGAATCAGCCCAATTGATTTCCCAATTGGTCACATTCTCGTTCCAATCACCACGATTCACCAATGCCACTACTTGCCAAGCCTTAGACAGAGGCCCGGACCAGACCTGTAGGTTGGGCAAGGACACACATTTGTTTCCTGTAAGGTGGAGGCATTTCAAGCGGGTTGTGTAAGAAGTTCACTGATAGTCATCTTTGTCAGTGACCTGGAAAAACGGTACTCTCATGATAGTTATCAAAGCCCATTGCGATGCTTATCCAAAGTATGGTGATGCTTATCCAAGCTATGGTGATGCTTATCCAAGCCATGGTAATGCTTATCAAAGCCATGGTGATGCTTATCTAGGTGACACATCTTCAGGCCAGGGGGACACATATTCAAGCCATGGTGACGCTTATCCAAGCCATGCAATGCAAAAGAGGGTCCTATGATCTCACCTCCACTAGGGAGTAATGGGAGAGTTGCGCCTTCCGTGCCTACACTCCCAGTGAATCTGCACCAATCACAATGCGACACGTGTCAAGTGTATCCATCACAATCTGCTCAAACCACTTGTGCCCCCCTTTCCTCCCTCCTCATCTTCCTCCTCCCCATCCCCCTCCCCCTCCTCCCACCCCAACTCCCCCCCTCCTTCTCCTCCCCTCTACCCCCCTCCCGCTCCCTTCCCTCCTCCCATAAGAAGCACTGACTCGCACCCAATGGAGCGGTAGAGGCGGCGCACAGTGCCGAGCATGAGGAAGAGACCGTAGCAGACACACGCCATTAAGAAAAAGTAGAGAGACGCCTGCATGAATCCGGTCATGTTGGAGCGCGCGTGGTAGTAGTAGACACAGTAGCCGAATATGAAGAGCGCGGGGGAACCCCCACACAGCACCGACCTGATCAAATGGACGGATATAGGGAGGGGGGTGGAAAGGGGGGATGGAAAAGGGAGAGGGAGAGGGGAAGAGGCAGAGGAAAGGGGGTTAGGGGCATGGGGGAAGGGAAAGGGAATGTGTGTGGTGGTAGCAGACACATACCATGCAGGCAAAGTAGAAGGCCGCCTGCATGAAGCCGGTCATGTGGGATTGCGCATGGTAGTTGTAGCAGCAGTAGCCGAATTTGAAGAGCGCAGGGGAACCCTCGCACAGCACCGACCTGAGTGGATGGGAAAGGGGGAGAGGGAGAGGGGAATGGGACAGACATCCAGCCAGCCAGTTCAGTAAGACACTGACAAGACATCCACGCTAGGATGGAGGTCAGATGTTAGAAAACAACGAGGAAGCAATGAGGCGGTGGAAAGGTAGAACAGGTTGAGGTGACTTTGGAGTCGCAGGGTATTCTTGAGAAATCTCAAAAATACCCTCATACGTCACCAGCATACAGACAAGGCAGTCAAAATCCGGAAAGGTTGAAAGGTTGAGAGGTTGAACAATCATACCTCCACCACCACTCGTGGTCCCCTGCTGCAAGCTGATAGTACGTGAGCACAATCGCCATGAGCGTAGTCACAACAACGATGAAATTGATGAACACTATAAAGAGGATGCCGTAGATTGTGTATACCTTATACCCCCACCAGTCCGCGCATACATAATACAGCTCGAAGAAAATTGCGCTGAACGGTAGAAACCCAGCCATGGCCATCTGAGGCACTGCGTGCCGGTACCAGGGCAGCACGGGAACCAGGTGCTGGATCTCCCTTGGGTACTTTGTGGTCCGGCAATGTCGGCAGGGTGCTAGAAACTCTGCAGCGGTGCTTTGTTTGCCGGCAATGGCGTCGGCCACGAGGAGGGGTAAGGTGATTAGTGCCCAGATGAGTGCGAGGGTGAGCATGGTGGTGAAGGGCTTGGCGTTGGTGGCGTTGTAGAGGGTGGCGACGGTGTTCAGGAAGCACAAGGAGATAACCACTGGCCCGCAGAACATGCGCCCCGCCAGCACAACGTTGCGTGCCTGTAGGTGATCGGGTAGGGGAAAGAGAGGAGAGGGGCGACGGGAGGGGGGAGGAGGGAAGACGAGGGAAGAGGAGGAAAGGGGAGGGAAGAGGGGGGAAGAGGAGGGAACAGGGGAAGGAAAGGGCAAAAGGGATGGTGATGAACGCCCGGATGAGTGCGATGGTGGTGATGGAACCGAAGGGCTTGGCAAAGGTGGAGTGGTAGAGCGTGGCGATGGTGTTGAGAAAGTAGAAGGAGATGACCACCGGCCCGCAGAACACGCACCCCGTCAGCAGAATGTTGTGCGTCTAAAATGACAGTGGAAAAGGAGGGATGGATGGAGGAAAGGATGGGGGGATGGGAGGGGACGGAAGGGAAGGGGGAAGGAAGTGAGGAGGAGGGTAGTAGGGTAGAGGGGGTGGTGAAGGGAGGGTGGGGAACAAAATAAGCGGATACGATCACTTAGGAGCTTGAAGCGCCTTACAGACAGGACATGTCCCTTATCTGAGTGAAAACGCGTTGTCGAGTTTCTCTTTTATTGCAATGGACTCACACCCACTTCATTGCAGCCTGTCCATGTACGACCTTCCTCCTTGAGATGACACCTCCACTGCGTTGAAAAACATGGCCCAGACTTCAGCGCTTTGAGCGGCAAGGGGTGGTAGCACAGCCAAAGGCAGAGCGGCAGGCGCAGCTGCAGGCGATGTTTCAGCAGCGGAGGGGCATGCCCGCGCGCCTGCAGCTACTGCAGTGGGGTATAATGCCCCTCCAGGGGTGGTGGCGCAACAGGGAGGGTTCTATTCACAGACGGGGATGATGCCGGTGCGCGAATGCTAGCATCGGCACGCAATTGCAAGGTGCCGGTGCGCGAATGCTTGCATCGGCAAGCAATTGCAAGGTGCCGGTGCGAGGAGCCAAGGTGTTTGGGCTGGCTCTCCAAGCAACACACGACCTCCTGAACCACGGCCATGAGAGGGCCATTATCACCACCACCAATGTCATTGTCATGTTCGCCGTACGAACGCCTCCATACTTCCGTGCCATTCTCTGTCAAGCCATGGGCACATGGGCGAGACAATTTCCCCACTAACGTCGGACATTTTGTATGGTAACTCAACCCACTACAAGCGGTTGTCACACAAAAACCTTTGAAATTTTTGGAGAACGCAAGTTTCCACCCTGTTTCTCGCTATTCTAAAGCACGTAAACACGTTACTGTTCCTTGGCAGTTTTTGACATTTTGCCTTTAAAGCCGGAAGCCCAAATTGCACAAGTTTTAAAAGGATGACGCGAGGGGTTTTTCCTGGTTTGGGTTTTGGCGAGTGATTCCGATTTCGGGCATTTCGTTTTTTTCGCCAAACCCAGCCAGCCCACGTATTTCGCCCTGGGGGTTGTGTCAGCACCCGAAAGTCCCAAATTGCAGGTGCGCTACTTTTCAAAGCTTGCACACTGCACTTCGTCAAGTTTTAAAAGCATGACCCACGCGCCTCGCAATTTGGGACTCGGGCTTTAAAGCTTTCGTATACATTTGAAAGTACTGTTTGTGGTGGAACAGCAGCCACCAAGATTTCGCCCCAACGAAAAGAAAGGGGCTTGGCGAGAGGGGTTGCGAAAATTTGGAGGATTGAGGGGTGGGAACACGAGAAACTCTCCCGTCACCCAACCCTTGAGCGACACTCACAAACACAAGTATAAGCAACTAATTACTAGGAAAGGCCTTGATAGAACTAGCAGCGCAACTACTCACCCTGACCTAATCGCCCGTGGTAAGGGGATACGGGGCTATACAAAAGCCTTTAGCTGCAGGGGCGGTTTGCATTCGGATGGGCCGTCGCGTAGCATTCGTCGAGCGATGCCATGCGGCACACGGGCGAGCGCCTCGACGAGTTGCATTTTGCTGGCTCGCCGCGATGCAATCGTCGAACCAGCGATAAATTATTCAGTGAGCCGTCGCGTTCCACCCTGCGGGCTTCTCGCCTAGCGCCATCATGCATCGCGAAACCCGCTGATGGCGAAACCCGCTGATGGCGAAACCCGCTGATGGCGAAACCCGCTGATCGCGATACCCGCTCCTCGCCAAACACGGTGCTCGCGAAATCCGTTTAGCGCGTCACCCGCTTCTCGCCTCACCCGCCGCATGCCTCACCTGCGAATCGGCAAAATACTTGCCTCACGCGCTGCTTGGCTCATAACCTTATTTCGTCATTTCCCCCCCTTCCGCCTCTCGTTTCCTCAATCTCGTTTCCCCCCCTTCTCCTCTCATTTCCCCCCCTTCCGCCTCTCATTTTCCCGGAGCTCCTCCCTCTCGTTTCCCCCCTTTCTCCCTCTCGTTCCCCCCCCCCTCCGCCTCTCATTTCCCCCCCTTCTGCCTCTCGTTTCCCCCCCTTCTCCATCTCGTTTCCACCCATCCTCCCTCTTGTTTCCCCCCTCCACCCTCTCGTTTCCCCCCCTTCTCCCTCTCGTTCCCCCCCCATCCGCCTCTCCTTTCCCCCCCTTCCGCCTCTCGTTTCCCCCCCTTCTCCCTCTCATTTCCCCCCCTCCTCCCTCTCGTTTCCCCCCCTTCCCCCTCTCGTTTCCCCTCCTTCTCCTCTCATTTCCCCAACTTCTCCCTCTCATTTCCCCCCTTCTCCCTCTCATTTCCCTCTTCCCCCTCTCATTTCCCCGCTTTCCCCCTCTCGTTTCCCCCCCTTCTCCCTCTCATTCCCCCCCCTCCTCCCTCTCGTTTCCCCCGCTCTTCCCTCTCGTTTCCCCCCTTTCTCCCTCTCGTTTTCCCCCCTTCCGCCTCTCATTTCCCCCCTTTCCCGCTCTCGTTTCCCCCCCTTATCAATCTCGTTTCCCCCCCTTCTCCCTCTCATTTCCCCCCCTCCTCCCTCTCGTAACTCCCCCTTCCCCCTCTCGTATTCCCCCCTTCCCCCTCTCATTTCTCCCCCTCCTCCCTCTCGTTTCCCACCCTTCCGCCTCTCGTTTCCCCTCCTCCTCTCATTTCCCCAACTTCTCCCTCTGATTTCCCCCCTTCTCCCTCTCATTTCCCTCTCTTCCCCCTCTCATTTCCCCGCTTTCCCCCCTCTCGTTTCCCCCCCTTCTCCCCCTCATTTTCCCCCTTTCTTCCTCTCATTCCCCCCCCCTGCTCCCTCTCATTTCCCCCCCCTGCTCCCTCTCATTTCCCCCCCTGCTCCCTCTCATTTCCCCCCCTGCTCCCTCTCATTTCCCCCCCTGCTCCCTCTCATTTCCCCCTCTGCTCCCTCTCATTTCCCCCCCGCTCCCTCTCATTTCTCCCCCTGCTCACCCTCACTTCCCCCCTTTCTCCCTCTTCATTTCCCCCTCTCCTTCCCCTCATTTCGCCCTCTCCTTCTCCTCATTCACCCTTTCCTTACCCTCATCTCCCCATCTCGTTTCTCGCATTTCCCCTACTCCGTCCCCTTGTTTCCCCCTCTCCCCTCATTTCATCCTCTCGTTCCTCTTGTTTCCCACATTTCCCCTTATCCGTCCTCTCCTCTCCCTTTCTCCGTCCCCTCCTTTACCCCTCCTTCCCCTCATTTTCCCCTCTCCCTCCCCTCATTCCCCCCTCTCCTTTCCCTCGTTTCCCCCCTCCTTACCCTTCCCTGCCCCCACCCTGCCGGCAGGTGAGTGTGCTCATGCTGCTGGCGCGCGTGAGGGAGCTGCAGCGCCCTCACATGCTGCACAGTCCTTCCCCTCATCCCCCCTTTGCTTACCCTTCCTTACTTCCCCCCGTGCAACCCTTGCTCCCCCTTTGCTTCCCCTCCCTTCCACTCCAGCTTACCCTCTGTTTCTTCTGCAGCTTGCCCTTGTCTATAATTTTGTTTGTTTGTTTGTTTGTTTTTTTTCAACAGCACGACACGAAGGACATCAGGCCTTCTCATTCTGAGTGCTGCTCTTTGCAGCTTAGTGAAACCAAATCAATAGGCAGGAAGTTCCAGCTTGTATGTGCTGTTAGCGTATCAATCAAGTGAATTGATAGCATAGCATAGCATGTCATAATACATTGAAAATGTTGATGACTGTACAGGAGAGGGGAAAAGAGGGAAAGGCAGGAGGATCGTGAAAAAGAGGGGAAGGGTAATGCAGGGAGGGGAAGGGTAATGCAGGGAGGGGAAGGGTAATGCAGGGAGGGGAAGGGTAATGCAGGGTGGGGAAGGGTAATGCAGGGAGGGGAAGGGTAATGCAGGGAGGGGAAGGGTAATGCAGGGTGGGGAAGGGTAATGCAGGGAGGGGAAGGGTAATGCAGGGGGGAAATGAGAGGGAGAAGCGGGGAAAATAATGAGGAGAAGGGGGGGGAATGAGAGGGGGAAGGGGGGTAAACGAGAGGGGGAGGCGGGGAAACGAGAGGGAGAAGGGGGGGAAACGAGAGGGAGAAAGTGGGGAAACGGGGTAATGGGGAGGCGGGAAGGGGGGTGGCGGGAAGGGGTAATGGGGAGCGGGAATGGGAAATGGGGAGGCGGGAAGGGGTAATGGGGAGCGGGAAGGGGAAACAGGGAGGTGGGAAGGGGAAACGGGGAGCGGGAAGGGGAAACGTGCAGGCTGGAACGAGAATTGAGGAGTAGAAAAGGGAAAACGGGGAGGCGGGAATGGGAAATGGGGAGCGGGAAGGGGAAACGGGGAGGCGGGAATGGGTAATGGGGAGCGAGAAGGGGAAACGGGAAGGTGGGAAGGGGAAACGGGGAGCGGGAAGGGGAAACGGGGAGGCGGGAATGGGTAATGGGGAGCGGGAAGGGGAAACGGGAAGGTGGGAAGGGGAAACGGGGAGCGGGAAGGGGAAAAGGGGAGCGGGAAGGGGAAACGGGGAGGCGGGAAGGGGAAACGGGGAGCGGGACGGGGAAACGGGAAGGCGGGTAGGGGAAACGGGAACGGGACGGGGAAACGGGGAGGCGGGAAGGGGAAGTCGGGAGCGGGAAGGGGAAACGGGGAGGCGGGAACGGGAATTGGGGAGGCAGGAAGGGGAAACGGGAAGGCGGGAAGGGGTAATGGGGAGCGGGAAGGGAAAACGGGGAAGCGGGAAGGGGTAATGGGGAGCGGAAAGGGGAAACGGGGAGGCGGGAAGGGGTAATGGGGGGCGGGAAGAGGAAACGGAGAGGCGGGAAGGGGAAACGGGGAGCGGGAAGGGGAATTGGGGAGGCGGGCAAGGGGAAACGGGGAGGCGGGAAGGGGTACTGGGGAGCAGAAAGGGGAAACGAGGAGGCTGGAACGCGAATTGGGGTGGCAAGAAGGGAAACGAGGAGGCGGGAAGGGGTTGGAAGCTCCCGTTTCTGCAGTCGTTCGCGCACTCAAGTGCGGCTGCCGGGGCTAGTGCGGAAACGTGGTAGCGAGGCTGTGCGATCGGGCCGCGACTGTGATCGTGCGTGTTCGGCAGTTTAAGACGAGTCGTACGCGTTCACGGTGGCGTGAGGAGGCAGCGTCGTGAGGCGACACGACGGACGACGAGGCGAGGCCGTGAGAGGAGGTCCCGCGGGATCGCTGCGTGAGAGGGCGGAACTGACGCTGGTTTATCCCTATAATTACACTAAACTACCCCACGCGTCTAGGTTTGTGTCGGAAACGAGGGTAATTTGCGCTGGCTGTTGAGTCGCGATGTGCTTAGAGCGTACTGCCGTAGATCTCACGTAGGCTGGATTTCGTATACTTTTGTCGACCCAAAAGTTTTGAATCACCAGCGAGTGCTGGGTGTCGGGGAGATCTCCCTCCCTTGTTCAGAGAGTGAACTAGCTGTAATTGGGTTACCAATATTTCAAATTTCAAAACTTTAGAACCTCCCTCTTTCAAATGTATACAAAAGCTTTAACCGTTTCTAGGAGTTCAAGTGTTGTGCGGAGAGGTTCCATTAGTTCATTTTCCCTAAATACCTTGCCCAGACATCCAAAATGGTCCATGAAAGCTCTAGAACGTAAAGCACCACATTGGATCGAATTGGTGCGTAATCCACTATAAAGTGGTTGATAGCACGCTTTTGGACGCCTTGAGTTTCTACAAACGGAGGTCCCAGTATAACGAAATCCACCGTGGCGAGAAACAGGGTGTACCATCGACAACTGTTACACGGCCTGACAGCTAAATTGACGAATTGTCGTGAGCACCGTTCGATCAACTGTTGGTGGCTGTCATGAATGGTGGTCAGCTGGTTACGAGCTTGACGAAAATCTGGAGCCAACGACGTGGATTTCTGCAACGAAAACTGGTTTACGGGCAGATCGTTTCGCTTGGTCACACATTCGCCAACCCACAGTCCCCATGGGCAGCCGAACAAAGCGCAGCAAGCAGCCGCTGCCAGAGGTGTGAGTGAGGATGAGTGAGGATGTGCTGCGTGCACGGCCAGGTGGGCTTGGGGAAGGTAGACTTGAGATTTGGGTGAGGGGTGTGCATTGGGGAGGGGTGTGGGGAAATTTCCCCTCCCCCACACTAGTTTGCGCATTTCACGTGCGCCTCGATTCCCCCGTCATTGGGGTGTGATTCTCCTACGAGAAATCTGATGACAGATGAAATCCTATGTAGTGCAATTCTGCCGCAACCAGGCAGCGGAGTTTCCGGCTGGAGGTTTGCCGCAGACGCCCGTCGCGGGAGATTAGCGCAGCAGCTTAGCTGGCAGCACCTCGCAAATACGCTGGCGGATTGCGCCGCCGCGGAGGAACGTGCTTCTTGACTACTATCGTAGTGCTGTCAATGTCTGGACTCGTCTGTCAAGTAGCAGTACGAATGCGCGTTGCTGGAAGCAACGAAAATCATTATCGGCGGCGACGCAAGCGAAGAGCCAAATGATGATTTCACGCCATTACGTAGTTGTTCCTGGTAGAATTTGACATAAGTCATACTAAGAAACGATTTTACCGAAACCCTAAATCAGTCCAGCTTCAGCAAAACGGCGCGCTCGGACCTGGCTCCCGATTCTCGCTCACGCTTTGTCCAGGACATTCTCAGTAAACTCTCCTTCCGTTGTAGGTCTGGATATCATCTCCACCACCATATACCTGTAACGTAACTGGGGGAGTAAATTTTCGAGATTTCGTAGGAGCTGGTAGAGAAGGTTTTCCCTGACACGCTTTAAAAGGAGCTGGAGCGGAACGTTCCCAAGCAAGTAGTGCGTGCGATGAAGATTCGTCAATGGCGCTCCGTTTCCCAGTCACGGGCCAGCGTGGGCTGTCTGATTGGATTACTTATCCTCGCCAATAACAGCCTCGTTTATGGGCAAGAAGGTGAGAGGTTATCCAATGCGACTGAAGAGATTTCTCGCGCCGCTGCTGTCGCAATGTTTCCCAGATGTAATGTTTTCTTACTCCAAGCCTTGGCCCCTTCGCAGCTGACCAATCAGAAATCATCTTGGAGCCCCAGCAACCATCGCAAAATGACGCATCGGAAGCTACGCAGCCTCCCACACCTGAAATTCCACCTGAAACTGCGCCGGAAATTCCGCTGCTGGACCAGCCAGTCGACAAGGTTATCCCTTCTGCCGTATCTGACGTGTACATCGTTCGCCTCCGCGCCGCCCCGCCAATCGCGGGATACACTGGCGGAATCAACGGGATTGCCGCCACGGCAGCAGAGGCTGTCAGAGACTCGATGTCCGATGTCATCAATTCAGTGGTTGGCCAGATTCGCAGGGGGCGTCGCCGAGCGAATCGCCAATTGTCGCGACTGAACCTGGGGTCGCCAGCAGTCGCACAGTTCAAGCAGTGGCTCGATCGGCTGCAGGATGGAGTTGCGGCCGACGTGCGTCTGTCGCGCGCGAATGTACTGTACAAGTGAGTTGTAACAATCAAGAAAAGCCTTTTCAGAACAATGCTGTAGATGCATACAAAATATTGAGTTTTTTAGTTCCCTCTTTGACCCCCAGCATGAACACTACACACTAACTCGCAATCCCAATCCCTCCACTCGCTTCCCCATATGCTTTCTCCCTCTGCAAGCTCATGAGACATTTTCTCTGCCTGTTTCCCCCTCTCATTCTCAGGTTCAAACACGTCAGCAATGCCTTCGTGGCGCGTTTGACACCTAAGCAGCTGCAGCAGCTGAAGCGGCTTCCAGCAGTTGCAGAAGTCAAACCCAACTACCGAATCAGCAAGCTCACCACCGACTCTGCAAACTTTCTAAACCTGCCCGGGACTCTCTGGACTGCCCGGGGCCGCGAGCGGGCAGGAGAAGGCGTAGTGATCGGAATAGTCGACACGGGTATTTGGCCGGAACACCCGTCATTTTCCTCGAATGTTACCCCACCTGACCTGCCATACCCTAACCCGCCATCTACCTGGAGAGGCACCTGTCAGGTGACAGCTGACTTCAAGTGCAACAGAAAGGTGATTGGCGCAAGAATTTTCAACGCGGGGTTCCGGATGTGGTTCGGGCAGGAAGACACGACCGCTGATTGGACGTCGGCGCGGGATGCAAACGGGCATGGCAGCTGGTGTGCCGCGTGAGTGATCGATGCCTGCTTGCCTCTCCCTTTCTTGCTTCTTGCTTTGGACTTCAACCCTCTTGCTTTGCACTTCAACCCTCTTGCTTTGCACTTCAACCCTCTTGCTTTGCACTTCAACCCTCTTGCTTTGCACTTCAACCCTCTTGCTTTGCTCTTCAACCCTCTTGCTTTGCACTTCAACCCTCTTGCTTTGCACTTCAACCCTCTTGCTTTGCACTTCAACCCTCTTGGTTTGCACTTCAACCCTCTTGCTTTGCACTTCAACCCTCTTGCTTTGCACTTCAACCCTCTTGCTTTGCACTTCAACCCTCTTGCTTTGCACTTCAACCCTCTTGCTTTGCACTTTTACCCTCTTGCTTTGCACTTCAACCCTCTTGGTTTGCACTTCAACCCTCTTGCTTTGCACTTCAACCCTCTTGGTTTGCACTTCAACCCTCTTGCTTTGCACTTCAACCCTCTTGCTTTGCACTTCAACCCTCTTGGTTTGCACTTCAACCCTCTTGCTTTGCACTTCAACCCTCTTGGTTTGCACTTCAACCCTCTTGCTTTGCACTTCAACCCTCTTGCTTTGCACTTCAACCCTCTTGCTTTGCACTTCAACCCTCTTGGTTTGCACTTCAACCCTCTTGCTTTGCACTTCTCTTGCTTTGCACTTCAACCCTCTTGCTTTGCTCTTCAACCCTCTTGCTTTGCACTTCAACCCTCTTGCTTTGCTCTTCAACCCTCTTGCTTTGCTCTTCAACCCTCTCGGTTTGCACTTCAACCCTCTGAAAGACTACGATGTATGTAACTCGTTCTTGCTTTTCCTTTGTTTAGTTCCTCCTAGAAGAAAGGCACATGCCGGGCCGGCACCACCACTGCCACGATCGGGCGCCCCTGCCCCCGGGCCTTCCTCTTAGTCTACAGGATCCAACATGTTTCTGTCTTTCCGCTTTCAGCTAATAAGGCTGACTTTTGACTCGACTTAAATTTCACCCTGAACCTTCCTCTTAGTCTAAAGGATCCAACATGTTTCTGTCTTTCCCCCTTCAGCTCACAAGGCTCAAGTACCAAACGCGTTTGAACTTCTTCCCCTTCTCCCCTCGTCTTCCACTCCTCTCCTCTCCCATCCCTCTCCCCTCCACTATGCAGAGCGGCAGCAGGCAACAGCAACGTGCCTGTGGTGCTATCTCCCCGCAACATAAACGTCGGCAACGCCACCGGCATGGCACCCCGAGCCTTCCTCGCAGCCTACAAGGTCTTCTGGGGCAACTCTGTCACAGGCGGCGGGATCACTGCCACGTATGCTGACGTGGAGGCAGCTGTCAACGCGGCTGTCGCTGACGGGGTTGACGTCATCTCGCTCTCCCTGGGCGGCGCAGACCCCAGTCCCACGTATTTCAGCGATCAGACGTATTTATACGCGAATCTGGCCGGCACAGTGGTGGTTTATGCAGCGGGGAACTCGGGTCCGCCTCCATTGCACCCCTCCATGTATCGAAGCATCTCCAACTTCTCGCCGTTCTACCTCACTGTTGGCGCCAGGTGGGTTCCCAGGTGCTTTTCTGTTGGTGCCAGGTGGGCTGTCAAGGGCATTTTTGTTAGCCCCAGGTGAGCCATCAGGTGCTTCTGTTGGCGCCAGGTGAGTGCTAAGTGTCCTCAGGAGGGTGGCGCTATGTGTTTAACCTTTGCCATGGGTGCGTGCGTGCCGAGTGAACGCCATAGGTTATGAGTTCGTTTAAGAATTCTCAAAAGCAACTCCAACTTATGTGTCCGTTTGAGGTCATGGGTGCGTGCCAAGTGAAGGCGATGGGTTGTGTGTTCATTCTAACCCCACCCTTGCCTGCCCCCTTTTTGGCCCTCCCCCCTTTCCCCCTGCAGCACCATCGCTCGCAGCTACGTGTCGGCAGCCATGCTGGGCGACGGGCGGGTGGTGAAGCTGTACGGGTTTGTGCCTTCTGGTCTCAACATCATTCCCCCTCCCTCTCCCCACCTCCCCCCCTCTCCCTCCTCTCCTCTCCTCTCCCTCCCTGCAGCACCATCGCTCGCAGCTATGTGTCGGCAGCCACGCTGGGCGACGGGCGGGTGGTGAAGCTGTACGGGTTTGGCTCGGGGAACGTGGCGGTTCAGGGTCTGGGGCTGGTGGAGGGTGCTGCAGCGCGGGCAGCCGGGAAGGCTGCGATTGAGGTGAGGAAGGGGAAGAGCAGATGAGCATCAACGTCAGTGTGTGGCTGGCTGGCTGTCAGGCGGGATCGTGACTCGCGAGGCGTGGCTTGTGAAGCTGTACGGTTTGGCTCGGGGAACGTGCCAGTGCAGGGACTGGGGTTGGTGGAGGGTGTTGCCGCGCGGTCAGCCGGGAATACTGAGATTGAAGTGCATGTGGGGAAGCAGCAGGCTGCCTGGCATTCACACCAGGAACATAACTCGTGAGCCTTGACTCGTGAAGCTGCAAACCTCCCTCATCCATTTCCCAACCCTCCCCCTTGCTCCCCTACCTCCAGTGCCAGTACTGTTCCGAAGACTCACTCAACGCCTTTTGGGGCGCCTCAGAAGTTGCTCCTTCCTCTCCCCGTTCCCCCCCACACCCTGCAGGGTCAGTTCTTTGCGGACGACGCAGTGAACGCCACCAAAATCGCTCGCCAGCCCACCCCTCATTCCCCTTCCCCTCCACTTCCTCACCCACCCTCCTCGTCCCCCCCCCCCACCCTGCAGGGTCAGTTCCTTGCCAACGACTCAGTGAACGCCACCAAAATCGCAGGAAAGATCATGCTGTGCTCGTATGGATGGGCCAGCGCCAACCTGCCCCTCATCCGTTCCCTTTCTCCTCCTGTTCCTCCCATTCCTCCCGATTCCCTACCCCACCTATCAGGGCCAGTACTGTTCGGACTACTCACGGACGAAAGACAGTGCTGTGCCACCAAGATCGCAGGAAAGACAGTGCTGTGCCACCAAGATCGCAGGAAAGACAGTGTTGTGCCACCAAGATCGCAGGAAAGACAGTGCTGTGCCACCAAGATCGCAGGAAAGACAGTGCTGTGCTCATATGGGTGGACCAGCACTAACCCGCCCTCATCCATTCCTTTTCTCCTCCCATTCCTCCCATTCCTCCCGATCCCCTCCCCCACCTATCAGGGCCAGTACTGTTCCGACGACTCACTGGATGCCACCAAGGTCGCAGGAAAGATCGTGCTGTGCTCGTATGGATGGACCAGCGCCAACAGGCAGCAACCGGCCCTCATCCGCTCTCCTTCTCCTCCGTTTCCTCCCTTTCCTTCTCTTCTGCCCCCCCACTTTGCAGGGCCAGTACTGTGCCGACGACTCACTGGACGCCACCAAGGTTGCAGGAAAGATCGTACTCTGCTCGTATGGATGGACCAGCGCCAGCAGCAACCCACCCTCATCCATTCCTATCCCCCCCCCTTTGCTCCCCTGCCCTGCAGGGCCAGTACTGTTCCGAAGGCTCACTGGACGCCACCAAGGTCGCAGGGAAGATCGTACTCTGCTCGTATGGCTGGACCAGCGCCAGCAGCAAGGCAGCAGAGGTCGCGAGCAAGGGCGGCAGCGCTGTGATTGTGGTGGATGTGTTTGCAGCAGCAAGAGCGTACCCGATTTATACGGCTCGATTGCCGGTCATGGGAGCAGAGGCGAGCGAGACGGGTGTCCTGCGCGCGTACACCCGCACCGCTGCCAGGTGAGGGGTTACTACACTCTCTGTCCGGCCGCTGAGTGCAAGTAGGAAAATTGGTTTGTACTGTGGTGGATGCACCAGCAGCAGCCAGACCAAGCCCGATCTATGACTCTCGGCTGCCTGTCATGGGAGCAGAAGTTATCGAGACGTGTCAAGTGACACGTACACCTGCACCATTGTCAATTCAGGTGTTTTTACGCATGTACACCTGCACCATTGTCAAGTGAGGGGTTACTAAACTCACTCTCTGCGTATAGCAAGTCTTGTCCCCTCACACGTCTGCCACACCCACAGCACACACACAGCATAACCCCAGTCCGACCAATCAAGCCCTCAATCACCAGAAACCGACCGCCTGAAGAGCTGAGCAGAAAAGTAGGGTTTTGACTCACGAGTTTCTTCCCGTCCCTTACCAACTCCCTGTCTTCTCCTTCTTGCTCTTCCCCCCTCTCCCCGTCGCTCCCCCCTCCGCCAGCCCGACTGCATCCTTCGTCTACACCTTCAAGACGGACTTAACCAGCGATCAAGCCTTGCGAATCGCTTTCATTTCTTTTAACTCGTAATCTACCCATTTTCCCTTCCCTCCTCGCGCTCCCCTCCGCCAGCCCGACTGCATCCTTCGCCTACACCTTCAAAACGGACGTAACCAACGATCAAGCCCCAGATCTCGCTTTTTCTATTCTGACCCGCGCGTTTCCTGCCGTCCCTTACCCGTTTTTCCAATTCCCCCTCTCCCTCCCTCCGCCAGCCCGACTGCATCCTTCGCCTACACCTTCAAAACGGACGTAACCAGCGATCAAGCCCCAGATATCGCATATTTCTCGTCTACTGGCCCGCTCGTCAACCCTGCTACTGCAGCCAGCCTCTCTTTCCCCACCAACGACATCTTAAAGCCCGATATAATCGGTCCTGGCGTTTCTCTATGGGCCGCTGCGCCGTCGTCGTCCCTCGCAGCGGCTTCTACCCCCAGTTACGCCATGCTTAGCGGAACCTCCATGGCTACTCCGCACATGGCGGGAATCGCTGCGCTGCTCGTCGAAAGATACCCTGCTTGGTCGCCGTCGCAAGTCATGTCCGCGATTATGACTACAGCAAAAGTGACTAATACTAAAAACGGGTCAATCGTTGCGGGTTTGACTGGAAACAAGGCGACGCCGTGGGATATGGGAGCGGGCCATGTCAATCCCAATGGTCTGATGGACCCTGGGCTCACTTTTCCCGCCAGCGCTACGGATTATTACAACTTCCTTGCCGGGCAGAACTTGGTGAGCGCCAAGAGTTCCGTGCCAATCGGAACGAAGCTGTCCCAGATTCCGGCGTATAATCTGAACCGCCCGACGATTTCGGTCTCGCGGCTGAAAAAAACGGTGCTGGTGTCGCGAACGGTGCAGAACGTTGCGAATACAGTATCCAGCTACACTTCAACTATCGTTACACCGCCTGGTGTTACTACAGTTGTAAGCCCTAATAAATTCACAATCCCTCCAATGCGGGTTGTAACATTCACTATCAGGTTCACAGTCACGAAGGCGTCTCCTGATTTCCAATTCGGAAGTCTGACATGGAAGGACCAGTTTGGCCACGTGGTGCGGTCAGTGTTGGCGGTGCAGCCTCTTTCCAAGTAGGACGGACAGAGGGAGGCAAGGAGGCAGTATGCAGATCAGGATTCAGGGTCGGGTCTCTGGTCTGGTGCATTCGGGTCGGGTCGGAAAGCCTTGGTTGACCCGCGGGAGCTACAGGGGAGAGCCTGCTCCCTGCGTTGGAGTGGTTACTAAAGGGAATGTCCCGCTCCCTGCATTGTTTTAGGTGCCTCAAAAGCGAGGACCCAGGGCTCCTCCCCAGGCGCGTATTCAGGTCTGGTGCATTCCACGGTTGACATGCGGCTGTAGATGTCTTAGGAAGCAATACTTTGTTTCGGGTTTTGGCGATGGTCTTTTGATGTTTGAGGTAGTAAGACACTTCTAGGAAGGGTTTATGCATGTCTGTATGCTTGTTGAAATGTAACGAATCTCTAGTTAATAATGGCATGTATTGCTCCCTGCGCAATAATCTGCCAAATAATAAAGGCCATGTATGTATTGTACCATCACTCCATGCGTAGGCCAAAGGGTACGGTATGTCTGCATTGAAATATACACAGTTTCTCTGTTTTCAGAGACCAACTCATAACATACCGCATACACATCAGGAAGCAAATTCTGGATCAACAAATAGCTCAAGTAGAAAGGCTCTCCCATCCCACATATAAGCAAAATGTAGTGTGAAAATTACAATAGCGTGTGCTTGCTTCCCAGCATTCTATCCAGGTATTACTTTTGAATTCTCAAAAGTAACATTAAAACAGAGCTCTGTCTTCTAGAATCATCTGACAAACATGGTCCACACAACCAAACCCACTCCTATAGCTAGCCTCACTACAGCCTAACACAGAAACATACAAATATGCTCGACACACCCTCCGTTCCCCCCACTCCTCCCCTCTCGTCCACCCGCTCCCTCCTTTCCTCCCACTCCCTCCCTTCCACCCACTCCCTTCCACTCACTCCATTCCACCCACTCCCTTCCACTCACTCCCTTCCACCCACTCCCTTCCCACCCCTCAACCTCTTCCCGCTCTTCTCCGCTCAACAACACTACCACTCTCCCTGGCCAACCCCACATTCAGCACATGCCACAGCCTTTTCCCACCACTGCCCCTGCCAGAGGCACCACTGCTCTCGCCGGAATTACCTTTCTCCTTCCTCCCCTCCCCCTCCCCCGGCCCCTCCACTCCCTCCCCCACCCCCCCATCCCTCCTCCTCCTCCTCCTCCTCCTCCACCTCCTCCTCCTCCACCTCCTCCACCTCCTCCTCCTCCTCCACCTCCTCCACCTCCTCCTCCTCCTCCTCCCCCTCCTCCCCCACCTCCTCCTCTTCCTCCACCTCCACCTCCTCCACCTCCTCCTCCTCCTCCTCCTCCTCCTCCTCCTCCTCCTCCTCCTCCTCCTCCTCCTCCTCCTCCTCCTCCTCCTCCTCCTCCTCCTCCTCCTCCCCCTCCTCCCCCTCCTCCCCCTCCTCCCCCTCCTCCCCCTCCTCCCCCCCCACCTCCTCCTCCTCCTCCTCCTCCTCCTCCCCCCCCTCCACCTCCTCCCCCTCCTCCACCTCCTCCTCCTCCCCCCCCTCCACCTCCTCCCCCTCCTCCACCTCCTCCTCCTCCCCCACCTCCTCCTCCTCCCCCTCCTCCGCCCCCTCCGTCCCCGTTCCTGTCCATTCGAGGTCCGCCGCACCCACCGCTTCTGCCGCCGCCGCCGCCGCCGCCGCTGCTGCTGCTATTCGCGCCCCTGCTGCTGCTTCCCCTCCTTTTCTGCCTGCTGCTGCTTCCCCTCCTTTTCTGCCTGCTGCTGCTTCCCCTCCTCCTCTGCCTGCTGCTGCCCTTGCAGCTGCAGCCTTCTCCTCCTCTTCCTCCTCCTCCTCCTCAACTGCCTTTGCTTTCTCTTTTGCTGCCTCTGCAGCCACAACAGCAGCAGCAGCCACAGTGAGACGGTCCCATGCCCGCACTGCACTCTCGATCCTCTGCTGCTCCCTCTGCTGCTCCCTCTGCTGCTCCCTCTGCTGCTCTCTCTGCTGCTCCCTCTGCTGCTCCCTCTGCTGCTCTCTCTGCTGCTCCCTCTGCTGCTCCCTCTGCTGCTCTCTCTGCCTCCCACTCTGCCTCCCACCTTCCTCCTGACCCCACTGCCCTGAGCCTCCAGAAGACGCACACACGAGAAGGCGGGAATGCAGAGAGAGGGGCGGGGGAGCTGGCACCAGTGCTGCACATGTGTCGTCATTAGCTGCACACGTGTCGTCATTAGCTGCACACGTGTCGTCATTAGCTGCACACGTGTCGTCATTAGCTGCACACGTGTCGTCATTAGCTGCACACGTGTCGTCATTAGCTGCACACGTGTCGTCATTAGCTGCACACGTGTCGTCATTAGCTGCATGAGCCAGCAGGTTCCTCACCGCCACCTCAGCACACTGAGATTCGTGTCGAAGACGACCAACCACCGACTGCCACCTGTCATCGTCCACATGGACGCCAGGTGGCGGGGTTTCCACAAGAACAGCCTCCCAATGCACCTGGGAGAGCCAGCCTACCACCTGCACATCCGGGCCGCACACAGATCAGATCCAACGGCTGTGAGCGCGTCCTCACGTTTTAGGCTTGAAGGGAAAGTGTCTCCAGGAGAATTGAGCTGCCATAAACAGCGGGCGGCATCTCAAAAGAAACAGACTCAGGAAACTGGAGTGGAATGACCAGGAAGGCTTAGGGCGGGCGAGGAGACGTGGCAAGGGCAGGCAGGGTGGCGGAGGAGGAAAGGGAGGAGGAAGGGGCGGTGAGCAGCAGAGCACATTGGAGTCCGCTCTGCAATGACAACTGCACCAGTCTGCTTGGAGAGTGCCAGAGAGCCACGTGTAGAGAGGTCACTTTTGAGACGTCTCAAAAATAACCTCTCTACACAGGGAGGAGGAAGGGGAGGTGAGCAGCAGAGCATATTGGAGTCCGCTCTGCAATGACAACTGCACCAAGAGGCGAGCAGCTCACGTGCACAAAGGTCGCTGCTCACCTGACCAGTCTGCTTGGAGAGTGCCAGAGAGGCGGCGAGCAGCTCACCTGCACAAAGGTCGCTGCAGTGGTGACGACAACTTGAGGCTGGACTATGAGGCGTGATTCCGCTGAGCCTGCCCCACCCACACGCACCTGCCCCACACGCACCTGCCCCACACGCACCTGCCCCACACGCACCCGCACCACGTGCACCTGCCCTAAATGCACCCAGCTTTTGAGTCGACTGAATGAGAACCTCAAGACGGGAGCAGCTCACCTGCACAAATGTAGCAGCAGTGGTTACCACAACTTGAGGCTGGACCCTTATGCCTGATTCCGCTGAGCCTTCCCCACATGCACCTTCCGCTGCAGCAGTTGTGCCTTCCCCTGAAAGGTCAGCAGCAGCAGCAGCTGCAGCAGCTGTACCTTCCCCTGACAGGGCCCACGGGTCCTCACTAGCAGCATCCCCAGCAGTAGCAGCAGCAGCGCCAGCACTAGCAGCAGCGCCAGCACTAGCAGCAGCAGCGCCAGCACTAGCAGCAGCGCCAGCACTGCTAGCACCAGCGCCAGCACTAGCAGCAGCGCCAGCACTAGCAGCAGCGCCAGCACTAGCAGCAGCAGCGCCAGCAGCAGCAGCAGCAGCGCCAGCACTAGCAGCAGTGCCAGCACTAGCAGCAGCGCCAGCACTAGCAGCAGTGCCAGCACTAGCAGCAGCAGTGCCAGCACTAGCAGCAGCGCCAGCACTAGCAGCAGCGCCAGCACTAGCAGCAGCGCCAGCACTAGCAGCAGTGCCAGCACTAGCAGCAGCGCCAGCACTAGCAGCAGCGCCAGCACTAGCAGCAGTGCCAGCACTAGCAGCAGCGCCAGCACTAGCAGCAGCAGCGCCAGCACTAGCAGCAGCAGCGCCAGCACTAGCAGCAGCGCCAGCACTAGCAGCAGTGCCAGCACTAGCAGCAGCAGCGCCAACAGCAGCAGCAGCAGCGACAGCATTGGCACCAGCGGCGGCGCCAGCTGCACATGGGGTGGCATCGTCAGCAGCAGCGCCAGCACTAGCAGCACATAGGGTGGCATCGTCAGCAGCAGCGCCAGCACTAGCAGCACATGGGGTGGCACGGTCAGCAGCAGGCAGCAGCATCTCCCTCTCCCATATGGCCTCCAGCTCCTCTCTTGACCATCCCACATACTTCAGGACGTGAACCTCCCCTCCCTCGCCGCCCGTCCCTTCAGCTGCTGCTGCTGCTGCTGCTGCTGTCGCTGCTCCTGTGGCAGCTGTTCTTGCAGCAGGTGTTGCTGCAGCAGCTGACGTTGCTGCAGCAGGTGGCGGTGCAGCAGGAGGGGAGAAGAGTGAACCGATGTCTGAGCACCAGCGGGCGGCACGGCGAGGAGAGGGGCAGATGATGAGGATGGGGCGTACGCACTTGAAGCGCGAGATGAGGGCGTGACAGAACTCCAGGAGCACACGGGAGCCCTGCTCAAGGGGAGGGGGTGGAGGAGGAGATGCGGAGGGGTTGAGAGGGGCAGATGATGAGAACGGGGCACACACACTTGACGCAGGAGGTGAGGGCGTGACAGAACGCCAGGAGCACACGGGAGCCCTGCTCAAGGGGAGGGGGCAGGGAGGGGGGAGGCGGGGAAGGGGGAGACGCGGCGCGTCGGGGAGAAGGGGCGAGGCGGTGGGTAAGACCGGGCGTGGCCACGTCTAGAAGCACGCCGTACAGATGGCTCTTGGGGGAGTAGCTGGGAAGGCGGGGGAAGCGGTGGAAGGGGGAATAGGGGACGAAGGGAAGAGTGGACGAAGGGATATGGGAACGGGGGACGAGTGGTCGATGAGAATTCATGGAGAAAATCCATCATCGAGTGCTGAAAGCTGAGCACGGTACTGCAAATGCAGCACGATGATGACGCCTGGGAAGGCCATAACGACCAGCAAAGCCACGGCGAATGAATCAGGGATCCTTGAGAATTCGTGGAGCAAACCCGTCGACCTGGAGAGAGAAGCGTTGATCAGTCGTTAAAACTACCATCATCGAGCCCTCAGAGTGTAAGCAGAGCACGATACCTCAGATACTGCACGATGATGACGACCAGGAGCGCGACGGCGACGGGAATCACGAACGGATTCAACCCTTCCATCGCCTCCGCGAGACGCGGACCGATGATCGGAAGCATGCGAGCGATCTCCACCGACGCCATGGCGGATGAAGATGAAGATGTAGTCCTATCTAGAGATTCTTCAAAATACGCCCACAAACGACAATCTGAGTGCTGCTAGTTTCAGAATGACCTTGTTCTCCCCAAGCGATCCTAAGTTCAGGGCCACTCCCAAGTTCAGAGCTAAATCCGAATCTGGGAAACCTTTATTTCCATCGCCTGGAAAAGGCTCTTCCAGGCTCTTCAGCCTTTTCCGCCTTGTTGTGACATAGATCGACGGTGAGTGATGGATCCCTTGCGACAGCAGTCTTCTACTACTACCTCGGTAAAGCGAACGGCCACATGCAATCCTGCTGCCAGTGCTGTGGCCAGATCGCACACTACCCCGAGATCCACGCCTCGCGAATTTAGCGGTGAGCTCTCAGCGTCGTCATCACATCCCCGTCACTTCGTCATGCGTCTGTCTGGGGTGGGTTGTGCAGGTTTGGTGCTGGGTCGTATTTCTTAAATTGTTTTATTGCCTCTAGTGGGCTCTCTAGTGACAAATCTGCAATTTGCATCTTCGTGTCACGCAGAGTTTGGAATTTACAATTCTCATGATCGAAAACGAACTGATTGTGTTCCACCATAGCGTGCTGTGGTACAAACCGTAGCTCCCAAAAACACATCTTGAAACACGGCTTTTAGGAATCACGTGTTGTTTGTCGTGCTTTCTGGACCACCTGCGTGCAACGTGTGAATGAACCAAGCAATTTAAACGAACGGTCACGATGAGGCCTTGGGAGTTTCAACGGGTGGATGGATGGATGAAAGTTGGCGATCGGCTGGGGATGAAATCGCGCATCTGGGATCTGCTGAAGTTGGCGCGCTAGAGATCATAGAGATCGGTGTGGTCAAATTCAGATTGTCACTAACAGCTCTAAACAAACACAGATTTCAAGTGGGTGTAAGCCTTGTATCCTTTCTCGCGTACAATGCAGGACCACAGCCAATCGCACGCGATTTGGCTCCCGCGCATTCCGCGAAACAATCGAGCTTTTCCCGCCGTGCGTCCAGCAAATCAGCGTCATTTCCAGCTCACGCGACAAGAGCAACCCACACCACACAAGCGGACCCCGCCCCATTCTCAACCACAATCCTGTTGTTGGTCGGACCAGAATTTGCGAAGGCCGCGTGCTTTCGCAGCTCCTGTGCAAATATTTTCTGGACTTCTCGAAACAATGTTACCGTGTTCGTTAACGTCCTCGTCAACTTCCTATCATCCTACCCTCCCCTCCCCCAATACCACCTTCAAGCACCCCAGAAACGTAGAACCATGGCTGCCGTGTTGCTGTTGAAATTATGACTGCTTTCATCAGCAGAAACCAACTTCAAAGACATTTGCACCATGCACCTCTAGGCCTCGAAGTTCGGAGAATAACCCATTCTTCTCAAGAACTCAATGTTTGAACATTACAGGCTGAGCATTGTCGTTCTGACCCTGCATCTGCGTCGAAATTCCGGATTCAGAGCCGCTAGTAAAACAACTTTCTCTTCACCCTTCACCAAGATACAGTCAGAGCTTTCTCTATAGCTGTCCATGTGCACGGATTAGAATCAAGAGCTTATAAGGGAAGACTCCAATACCCGGTGCCTTTTCTCAACAGCTGCAGCATCCCTCTCCTCTCGTTCATTACGGATTCCGTGTCTGTCGAGTCGCAGCAGTCAGTCCCGATGGTTGGTTCGTCAACGACTACCACACCACCAGCAGAAGCGAACGGCGCTGAGCATCAAAATGACGAATTTGATCCCAGGGGTACGGCTTGATGTCAATGCTCACTACCCGCCTTTTTTTCCGAAATAGTTGGAAACCCAGGCGGCCGAACGTGCAGACGTGACATGGCAAATGTAGGATGACCTACCGCTTATTCAATGTATTCTTGTCCTGGCGTGAAAGCTCTCGCACTTTTCACTGCGTACATGCGAGCTTAGTAACTAGGTCTACTGACCTCTCAGGCCGTTGTTTTCCCTCGCTTTTTTCCGGCGGCACAGTAACTTCCTTCACATTCTACTCCATGCTCCTGTGCCGTTAACCTCTCTCGGTCCTTCCCTTTTCCTCGCGTCTCCCTCCTCCAGAGGTGTGCATAGTGGGAGCAGCGCGCACGCCCATTTGGAGCTTCATGGGCTCGCTCTCCTCCCTCTCTGCCACGAAGCTCGGTCCTTTCTTAACCTCTCTCGATTCTTCCCCGCATTTTTTGCATCCCCTTCCTTACGCAGAGGTGTGCATAGTGGGAGCAGCGCGCACGCCCATGGGGAGCTTTATGGGTTCGCTCTCCTCCCTCTCCGCTACCCAGCTCGGCGCCATCGCCATCAGAGGTCAGGCGTCTGACTCAGAAGTCATTGCATGGGTTCGCACTGCTTCCCCTCGGCCACCCACCTCAGCCTTTCCTATTCCCACACGCTGCTTGTCAGCTCAGTTCATCTGCATACTCGCTCTTTCCTCCTTCCCCGTCAGCACCTAGACAGACGGCACTCACCTGGACGCAATTTTGAAGCGCCTAAAAAATCAATCTCTGCCCTCACCGCCAGAACTTCTTCTTTTTTTGTCGTTTAATAATGAGCTGACTCGAAAACGAATCTGACCCAAAAATAGACAGGTGGTGCTCACCCGGACGCACGTTCCTTCCCCCCGTCTTTCCTGCAGAGGCCGTAGGGAGGTGAGCCCTGGGGTCAGCAGATGTGGGGGAGGTGTATATGGGCAACGTGCTCAGTGCGGACCTGGGGACAGGCGCCAACTGATGTTTTGGATTCACGTTTTGAATTCACCTGCCGCGGTCCCCTTCTTTTCCTGCAGAGGCTGTAAGGCGGTCAGGCCTAGGCCCAGCGGATGTGGAGGAGGTGTACATGGGCAAACGTGATGAGTGCGGACCTGGGGCAGGCGCCAACTGGTCTGTGCATCACTGAAGTCTTGTTCTTCCCTCCCTTCTCCTCCTGCAGAGGCTGTTGGCCGGTCAGGTCTGGGGCCAGCGGATGTGGAGGAGGTGTATATGGGCAACGTGTTGAGCGCGGACCTGGGGCAGGCGCCAACTGGTCTTTGCATAACTGAATCCTCTATCGTCCCTCCCTCACCTGTTCTTCTGCAGAGGCCGTGGGGCGGTCAGGCCTGGGCCCAGCGGATGTGGAGGAGGTGTATATGGGCAACGTGTTGAGCGCGGACCTGGGGCAGGCGCCAGCCAGACAGGCGGCACTTGGGGCAGGTCTGCCTGACTCGGTGGTAGCAACCACCGTCAACAAAGTCTGTGCTTCCGGCATGAAAGGTGTGTGATGCGGTGCTGAGTGGTGCGATGATGCGGTGTAGGCTCCAGCCAGACAGGCACCAGGCAGCTAGGCAGGCGCCAGCCAGACAGGCGGCACTTGGGGCGGGTCTGCCTGACTCGGTGGTGGCAACCACCGTCAACAAAGTCTGTGCCTCTGGCATGAAAGGTGTGTGACGCGGTGCTATGCCCACTGCCTGCAGCCATGTGCCTCGCCGCGTAGTTCATCATGCTGGGGCGGGCAGTCGTGGTGGTGGTGTTGGTGGCAGGCAGACGTGTTGACTCGTTCCAGTGCTGGGATGACTCAGCGCGCCCATTACATTGCATCGCTCCGCCACCCTCTCGTTTTTTCCCTTTACCGCATGCAGCCATATGCCTGGCGGCACAGGCCATCATGCTGGGGCAGACGTGGTGGTGGCAGGCAGGCATATCCGTCAACGCGTGCTGGGATGGAATGACTCAAAAGGCCCCTGCATTGCCACTTTCTTGTGCTCCCCTTACCGCGTGCAGCCATATGCCTGGCGGCACAGGCCATCATGCTGGGACTGGCTGACGTGGTGGTGGCAGGCGGAATGGAGAGCATGAGCAACGCGCCTTACTACCTCAATAAGGCCAGGTGAGCCTACACGTGCACGCTTTCTTGCCACAAGAAGTAAGCTGGCTTCTGAGTCGACTCAAATGTCGACTGGCAGGCGGCATGGAGAGCACGAGCAACGCGCCTTACTATCTCAACAAGGCCAGGTGAGCAACACAACATCTGGTAACGATCGAGCTATGTGACGCCCTAAGGCAACCAATGCATGCACCACCCTCGGCACCTCTGCACTCAATTCACCATCTCCCTGTGCTCAGAAGGGAGACCCTTTCCCCCGATGCCACACAGCACTCGTACGACATTCCAAATCCCCATGCCATTTCCCAACCCTCTCTATTCCGGCGCCTCAAAACTCTTTTCCGGCGCCTGAGAATATTTTCCTGGTGCCACACAACGCTCAGACGACCCTCCACATCCCCATGCCATTTAAACCCCCTCCTCCCCATCTACTCCCTCCCTCCCTCCCATCCCTTCCTCCCTGTTGCCTTCGACCAGGAGTGGGTACCGGTTTGGGCATGGGGAGATGGTGGATGAGGTGCAGAGGGACGGGCTGAGAGGCATCCCTTACCCTTTCCCCTCTCCCTCCCCTCCCCCTCCCTGCTGTGTGTGTTGCTAACAGGAGTGGGTACCGGTTTGGGCACGGGGAGATGGTGGATGGGGTGCAGCGAGATGGCCTCAGTGACGCGTATTCAGAGGACCCCATGGGGTGCTTTGCAGAGCAGTTTGCGGAGGAGCAGGGCATAGCGCGGGAGCAGCACGACGAAAGTCTGGTGGCGCCTCAACCCCTGCTTCCTCCACAT